>CM036905.1:32185592-33385592 GCA_020800305.1 Porphyrio hochstetteri | reverse complement strand
TCAGTATCCCATGGTATCTTCTGGATTTAATTCTGAGATCTGCATTCTAAATTATGTCAGCTTTGACTTCATTGCTTTTCAGATATATATGGGGAAACAAGTGTTCAAATAACTTCTGACAAGCTGTAGTGTAAATTAATAAATACAATTTTGCTGATTCATGAGACAGTGCTCTGGGTAAGAAAATTAGGTGTTTACTGAGCAATGCAGCTTTTGGTTTGGCATGGTACCTTTAGTATGTCCTTGATGGTATGGGTTTTTTAAATTTATTAGTTGGCAGCTTTCTTAGCAAGGAAGCATAAAGTATGTTTCAGTTCCACCTACTGTATCTCTCAAAGGAAGTATTCTTCAGAGTTTTAAGATTCACTAAAAAGCACTGTTAGATAAAGTATGGCAAGTTTTTAACACCCTCAGGTCTCACAGACTGCAAGTTCTACTGTCATCTTCCTCTTGCTATATTTTTCTATGCACTGAGAGCATACATTTCACTGCACTAATTTGCCATTAATTTCACCTCCTCCTGTTACCAGAGGAACACTGAATTGTTCTGGCTAGAGGTGTCATGCCTGTGGCCAAAGCACTCTGAACACATTTGATCTTTTCTAATCTTGGAAGCAACAAAGGGATGGGCCCAGATAGTATATGATAGTAGACTAAGGAAATCTGCTTGGGAGTATTGGATGCCCTAGGCTTTGACCTGAATGATGAAGCAGAGTGCACCCTCAGCAAGAGTAGAGATGACACAAATCTGGAAGAGGGACTGATATACCAGATGGGTGTGCTGCCATTCAGAGGGGCCTCAGCAGACTGGAGAGATGGGAAGACAGGAACCTGATGAAGCTCAAGCTGAGGAAATGCAAAGGCCTGCATTTCCAGGGGAGGAGTAACCCCAGGCACCCGTATGCACTGCGGTGTGGGAGGACAGGTGACCAGATGGAAAGCAGCTTGGCACAGAAGCACCTGGGGTCCTGCAGGACAAAAAGCTGAACATGAGCCAGCAACGTGTCCTTGTGCCAACAATCTTGTGGGCTGAGCTGGGAAGAGCGTTCCCAGCAGGTCAGGGGAGGTGATCCCTCCCTGCCACTCAGCACTGGCGAGACACGCCTGGAGTGCTGGGTTTGTGTCTGGGCTCCCCAGTACCAGAGAGACAGGGACAGACTGGAGCAAGGCCAGTGAGACCACAGGGGTGATCAAGGGCTTGCAGCATCTGACCTGTGCGGAGAGGCTGAGCGAGCTGGGACTGTTCAGCCTGCAGAATGGAAGGCACCAGGGCAATGTCATCAATGTGTAGAATTTCAAATGAAGAAGCTGGAGCAGGACAGTGATGCCCACTGAAGGGACAGGAGGCTGTTGGCACAAACTGAAGCACAGACAATTTCCATTTAAATGTAAGAAATTCTGGTTTACAGTGAGGGTTATCAAACAGTGGAATAGATTTTCCAGGGAGGCTTTGGAACCTCCATCCTTGGAGATGCTCAAAACCTGACTGAACACAGTCCCAAGCAACCTGCCTTAGGTTGACCCTTCATTGAGCAGGTGGGGGGGACCAGACAATCTCCTGAGAGGCTTTCCAACCTCAACCATTCTGTCATTCTGTGATCTGCTGTGGTTACCTACTCTAGCTTATTTACATTAGGATGTTTTCCTTCACAATATATCAACACAGGCTTTGTTAGGATATAGCTCTTTTAAAAATGAAATACTTCAGAGTTTTAGACTGTGAAATACTTTCATATTCCTTTCATGTTCTATTCCAAAAGCTCTGCTTTGTTCTCTTCCATTCAGTCAGTGCTGAGTGTAATCGGTGTAGCTTCCCTTCAACAGAAGCAGTTTAGTTTATCCTCTCTCCTGCTCATTACCCCTTTTCTCAGATACTCATCCTCCGCAGACAGCATTGAAGCCCGTTAAGTCTTCACATAAGAGCCATTTCTGCTTGGGAAACCATGTACTTTCTCAGACAACTTCTCTTTGCTCTCATCTCATGTACAGTGGATATGGTTTGCATCAGAACTGGTATCAGTGTAGAATAGGGACAGTTCCTTGCACATCTTGCTCTCCAGAGTGTGACTAACTTGTCTGAAGGGTTTTACCCTGTAACCATGCTATGTAAAAATATGATAGCCCTGGCAGTTTCTTAAATTTTGTTGCAAGTTCATTAATATAGGTAAAAGTTCATCTGTAGGTAAGATTAAGTTTGCCCTTTCATACTTCTAAGTGGTTATTTTACAGAGACCTTTGCTTTTCCAAGTAGGGGCTTTCAGTGTTACAGAGCTCAAGACAAATAGAGAAGAGATGGGTAAGATCTTCTATGGTACCACAAACAGCTGCAGGCTGAGTAGGAGTAAGACCAAGAAGGTTAAGATATTTCTCCCAGGTGCTGTTGTCTTATCACTGTTTCTTATTTTAAAAAGCAGTAATTCAATATTAATTCATTTTTTGGTTGTTTTAAAACTTTTTTCTAGATTTTACAGATTCTTTTGAAGGGGTATTCCATGTATCTAGTTTTAATTTACTTCAGTGCTAACACCAAAGGCACGATTATTAGTAGTATTTTTTTACTGAGGCCTAAATGTCTGCTTTTGCAGATCTGAGCATTATATAAAACAAGAAAGACAAAAGGGAGCTTGTGGACTTTATAAAAACATATTATTATGAATGCTTGAACCCATATAAAAAAGAGCATTTGGCAAGTAGATGTTTTATTCATATTCCTTTATGTTCATGATAGTTTTAAGCTGAAAAAGACTAGAAAAATATGATTCTGAAGCATTGATGTGCTGCCACCTGTGGATGTTTCCTAAGTATTGCTTTGCCCTTTTGGTGGGATACAAGTGATTAGAGCTCTGTGGGAATTATTAGTTTTCATTTTGCAATGAAAACCTGAGAGTAAACGTTTTAATTAAAACACTTTTTTCCCCACTGTTTTTTGGAGGATTGAGGGGGTTTTTCCCATCAATGTGAATGTATAAACTGGACATCTGAAAAACAGCTGTTGAAAGCTTTGCATTTCAGCAGGTTGTTGGGTTTGGGTTTTTTTTTCCAGAAAGCTGATTAACATTCCCTTCACGGTTATGGCTGTGAATTTATCCAGAGAAAATGTAACATCTTTTCACCAAAACCTAAAATTACTATTTTTTTTGTGTTCTGTCTCAGTAGCCATAGGCATACAAAGTTTGGGTTTAAAGGGGTGTATTAGCTGCATGCTTCTTTTTACCAGGTGCTTCAGACAAAAGTAGGATAGACAGGTGTAAAGTAATTCCTTTTTTCCTATTACTTGGCTCTTTTTTGTCAGCCAGTCAGAACTTGGTCTTTTTATTAGAAAGCCAAAACAGGAAATTTCAATATCCCTTACCTAAAATTGCTGTTAAGTAGGACAGCTGAAGAACCATGATACTTACAGGAACACTCAATTTTTAGCTCAAATTCATGATCTTATTGTCTGGTTCTCATTTCTCCAGTTCACTGGCATAAAAGATAATATTTGCTTTGCTTTGAAATTATCTTTGTATTTCTATGTAGTAGTCCTTATGAGATGTGAATATATGTTCCCTCCTTACCTTAGGATTGTAGGATAATTTGGGTTAGAAGGAACTTCAGGAGGTTTGCAGTATAATTTGTTTGCCTATGTCTGTGTTTTAAAGCAAACAAAAAAACCCTGAAAACCACTAGGTTGAACAGGGCACATAGATCTGACAGCTGCTGTCTAGTAGATTGTCTTGGTTCTAACACTTCATTGTTTTTTGGGTTTTTATTGATGCTTTCCAAAAGGCTTTATTGATAATCTACAGCATATTGCATCATCAGAAAATAACCCATGTAGGCTTCCTTTCAAATTGGCTTCTGGATGTTTTTTTCTCTGTGACTTTAATCATGATATTCACTAGTTCTCCATTGTTAGCATTTTCAAAAAGGAAACATGTCTGTAATTTTTTAGCTTTATCAGTTATGTTGAAAAGATCAGTGGTATGTGACCAACTGCATTAGCTCCTTTAGGAGCTACTCCTTTCAAACTTGTGACATCTGATATTTTAGAAAACATGTCAACTCTAGATCTCAGAAATTGCTCTTTTCAGATAGATACATGGGCGTTTCAGTACTACCAACAGTGTCATCTTATGTTGGAATGTGAAAATCGTTATAAGGAAAAAGAGAAATTATCTGTAGTAATCTTCCTGAATTGTACATACAACTATAAATTAATATTCTGAGAAAGTGACAAAACTCATTTATCATGTAAAACCGAGAAAAAGATAGATTAGGGTTTTGGTGAAACAATACTCATTGTTGTTTTGCCCATTGAAAATCTTACTAACTTTGCATGATTTAGTTCCTTTTTTGTATATTCCTTGCACTGAGCTCGTTAGCTGAACTAATTTGATATTCTAAACCAGCCCAAAAATAATGCAGAAGAAAAATGAGGAAGAAAAATAGGGGGTTTTGACCAGTAGTGAGATGAATATATTTGTTGTACAATCAGATGCAATCAGAGAAGGACTTCTTTGGGCAGTAGGATTTGTCACATCGCTTGCACTGAACATGCAGTATTACCTCAAGCATAGTTTTATCTATTGTTAATTTAGCATGATATAACTTGGTAATTCATTCATTCATTTAGACTGATGATAAAAATAATCTTTTGAAAACTCTGAATGAACATTTCTGTATGGATTTGAGAGACCCAAGTGTTTCTGCTCTTAGCTGCATGGAGCAGGTCAGAACTAACAATATGGATCTTTGCGGGGGGGTGGGCGCTTGCGATCACCATTACTAGGAATAAAAGGTCTGTTGCCTTGTAGCAAGAGAAAAATGATCTTTCTTCAACCCTCAGTGTCCAAAAGAGTCTGTGATACCCCAAGAGGGTTTTTTTTTCCTGTGTTGAAAGCTCATGAAAGCTTTAGGTGAGGAGGGAAGGAAAGAAAGGAGTACGATATGGGCATACAACTCAATTCTCTACTGAATATGATTGGGTTTGCTTTGTAATATTACAAACATAGGACAGGCAGAAATAGGAATAACTTTTTTTTTGCCCTGCTCAATAAATTGTAATTCTTCCAGTCTCAATTGTCACATCTTATGTATGTGGAGGTAAAAGTTTTGTTCTTCCCCTTGCTTGCAGAGAGGCAGATGAGACTGATGAAATATTTGAGCTTTCTTGAAGTCTGTAATCGAGGAACAAATGCAGATAATATTTAATGAAGAAACTTTGCTGACTCTCTATTCTGACGTATGGCACAGGGATCATTTCCAAGTGATGGAAAAGTTTTTGTTTGAAGTGTGAGGAGTAGCACACAGAAATTGAAAGTGCTTTCCTAAAATTCTAAATCATGCTTCAATGATTACAATGACAGAAGAGTCAAACTGGTACAGAGGATAAGTCATTATCTCAGTCTAAACCAAGGACCTTGTTTTCCTTGAACTAATTTCATCTCTAAACAGCTTCACAAAATTAAAAAGAACATAGGAAGGGCTGTAGCAATTCTAATTCAAGGTCTAGTCCATCTAGCATAGATTGCTGTCTTCAACAGCATCCATAAGCAGATGCCTAGGAAGAGAAGACGGTGAGCATCCTCACTTTCCCGTCCAGATAAACCCTCTCTATTTTCAACTATTTTCTGCTCACATGTTCTGAATGTGGTGTAATTTGATTTAATAAGCCCTATGGGCGCTCTCTTCGAAGCATGTATGCAGCCTCTCTTTGAGGCCCTGTAAATTTTGTGCATCTGTAACAACTTTCAGCAGGGAGTTTTATAAAGCTACAGTTCGTGTATGAACAGCCACGTTCCTTTCTTTGTTTTGAACCTCGGTACAAAATCGTATTGTCACAATTTTGTGGTTGGCTGGACTATTATATCTAATGAAGCCTGATGTAAAGCTTTTGAGAAATATTATCTGTAATGATAGCTGCAGCCAGTCTGGGTTTAAAACCATTATTTGTTTCTGGAAAAGACTTTTCCCTCCCATGCCCCTTTGCATGTTTGAAGTATTGTCCATGGCTACATTAGCAAAGTTCAACCATTCTTTGTTTAGAACTAATTTAAATCACTGTTCTAAAAACTCCACGTTTCTATTTACAGTGTCTGAGCAACACGCCTCCTCTTACAGAATACTTCCTCAATGATAAATACCAAGAAGAGCTGAATTTTGACAATCCTTTAGGAATGCGAGGTGAAATAGCAAAATCTTATGCAGAGCTTATCAAGCAAATGTGGTCAGGAAAATACAGCTATGTTACCCCAAGAGCATTTAAGGTAAGTAGGGAATTTAACCTGGATGTATGTTGTCAGTTTTGGTTTTGTAATTCAGCTTTACAAAGCTTAGGGAAATGTGCAGGAGTACGAATTTGAAGAAATATTCATCAGTACACACTCCATTCATTTAACCGTTAAAACACTTGGGTGTGTATTTAGGTGTCAACTGTGCTTGTGCTTTGGTCTTTGGAAATTAGTTTTAGCTTCCTGTCTCTATTGAAAAGCTTGGGTTTCTTAACTCTCTAGGTTTTACCCTTTCAACTTTCTGCTGTAGCGTCTCAGAAGTATATATGCTTTATGACAATTAGGGTACCAGAAGTATTTATGGTGTTTTTTGGGGTTTTTTATTAGACACAAGTGGGACGATTTGCACCACAGTTTTCTGGTTATCAGCAGCAAGATTGTCAAGAACTACTGGCTTTTCTCTTGGATGGATTACATGAGGATTTGAATCGAATCAGAAAAAAGCCTTACATTCAGTTAAAGGATGCAGATGGGAGACCAGACAAGGTAATGGGGTATTTTTGTGTTGATCTTCTTCGTTTTAGTCAAGTATATACATTGCAAGGTACTGCTATGTGATGGTGCACTGAAAGGTTGAGGCACTGATCATTCTGGAAGAGATTTCAGAGAGTCAAGACCTTAAGTCAAGACTTTAATATGGAGATCTTGTTCAAGTACCTGTATAAATTTCTGTGTATTTGGACTGTAATTGGGGGGGTGGGAGAGTATTAAGGCTTTGTTAAGACTTTTTTCTTCAATCCAGTGCTGAGTTCTGTTGGAAAACTGTTACAGTTGCATTGTTCTTCTAGTCTTACATCTACAGTATGCAGTGTTCTCTCTCCAGTACTTTTACTTTAGGGAAACCCTGAAGTGGCTACAAGCATACAGATAATTTCTTTTGTTTGAAGTATGAGTCACTTCAGACAGAAGTTTTAGTTTTGTTTGCTTTTGTCTTGTCCCAAGCTATTTGAAGGCTTTCTCAGACTATGTAATACCACTGACAAAATCTCTGTCCTAGGAAAAGCATACATCTCTTAACCTTTGATCCTCACAGTAGTAACACATTTTACAGGGTCCTTTGGAGTGAGATTTCTGTGTTTAGGTGGTATCTGAGAATGTTCTCTCAAGTGCTTTTACTAATAATTCTCCCTGTTCATTTCCTACTACTTTAGTCATAACCCAGGTCATGCTTTCATTACAGGTGGTCGCTGAAGAAGCCTGGGAAAACCATTTAAAAAGAAATGATTCCATCATTGTAGATATATTTCATGGCCTTTTTAAATCCACTCTAGTTTGTCCTGAATGTGCTAAGATATCTGTAACCTTTGATCCCTTCTGTTACTTGACACTTCCATTACCCATGAAAAAAGAACGCACTCTGGAAGTTTATTTAGTTAGAATGGATCCACTTGCAAAGCCTATGCAGGTAAGCCTCTTAGTTTATGTACAAAGCTCCTGATTCATGTGGCATTAACAATGAACCTGAGTTCCTTTACATTTTTTAAATTTATAAGATATTGATAATTTCTTTATAGTTCAGTTACTAAGGCTTATGGTTCTGTTACCGAGGCTGTTGCTGGATTCGTATGGTTCTAAAAACATACCCTTAATCCAGGCTTAATTCCTCAGTTTCTTAGCCTCAAAAGCCACATAGTAGTGGTAATAGGTGGTGCAGAATAACCCAACACAAAATATAGTAGATAGTCCTGAATTCTTCTATGTTATCAAGTACTAGTCACAAGAAAAATAATCAGGTGAGATTTCTTTTTAAAGAGTATCTCTTTTGCCTTTTTTAGGAAGGGTAGTATACACCTTAGAATGGCATGAAGCAATGTTCATAGGTTATGGTAACAACAACATGACAGAATGGTTCTAGGTGTACCTTACAGGGTAAGTGAGGCTAGGTGAAATAAATAAGACAGGGGCAGATAGGCAGACCTGCAAAAAGGCTTTAACACCTGAAATGAGAGTATTGTAAGAAGGAAAGTGGGGGAAAAGGGACTGTTCTCAAAGGCAGTATGAGTTAGGGAAGTCAAAGATAAAGGGACACGTATTCACTAGCAGAAGGTGAGCCTGCCAGAAATTGAATTCCTTGTGAGGACAGGATTGCACAAGGGGCACACAGTAGCTTGAGATGACCCTGTATGATATGTGAGGTGGTTATACAGGAATGGATAGAGTTTGGGAAGAGTACAAGTTCAGTAGAGCTTTTGTGAGTCTTAAGTAGCTGTAAGACTTAAGGAGATACTGAATGCATGTGGTACTTGGCAATGAATGTACTGCACTAAGGGAAGCCACAGAGAGGTTTTCTTTGTTAATCATCAGGTTCTCTCTGCACTTCTCTCCAAAATTTCATTTCAGTCTTTATCCATTGCCTGCCATTACTTTTTTTCCCAGTTACACCTTAGAAAGAATTTCTGTTCTATTCGAAATTTAAAAATCTGGTCAATGGTGTGAATACTATTTAAATGCTTATAATAAGTAGGTGCTGTTGAAATATAAATCTAATTAATTGATGCTGTTAGTCATCTTATGGAGAAATTAAAGCAACATAAAAAAATAATCACTGTATAAACTAATGAATACAGTACTCAAAGTGGGCACGTTTGTATGAGTGAAGTTGTGAAGGCAGCTACCATGTTCTCATCAGCTTTTGGCATCTGTGTTAGTTTATTTACATACTTTGCACCTTAAGTTCAGGAATCTGAAAGAAGTATGTTGAACATGTAATTAATTATTTTATTTTATTCTCGTGTATATTTTTCCTCTTAAGAAATTTCAGTGACATTTTCTTTGTTTTAGTACAAAGTAGTCGTTCCCAAAATTGGAAATATATTGGATCTTTGCACAGCGTTATCAAATTTGTCTGGTGTTGCTGCAGATAAGGTAAGAGTGATTTCTTACATGAAACAGAACACTGAGTATTTTAACACATATTAACCTTATTTAATGATACTTATACTCTGTTTTCTTTTTAGATGATTGTTACTGATATATACAATCACAGGTTCCACAGGATATTTGGCATGGATGAAAATCTAAGTAGTATTATGGAACGAGATGACATTTATGTGTAAGTACAGATAACATGCTTCATGTGTCTTTGCAGTTTTAGTTATTTGCAAAATATTAAAAACTAGCTGTAAGATAAAGACAAATGTTGGGGATTTTACAATTTTTTAATTTTTCCATTTTGTAGCATTTTAAGTGACAGTTGTCCTTTGTGTTTGTGATTGTTTTTCTTTTAGATTTGAAATTGCTATCAATAGAACAGAAGACACAGAACAAGTTATAATTCCTGTTTGTTTAAGGGAAAAGTGCAGGCACACTAGCTACAGCCATAGTGGTTCTTCACTGTTTGGTCAACCATTTCTCATAGCTGTGCCTAGAAACAATACTGAAGATAAACTGTATAACCTGCTGCTGCTAAGAATGTGGTAAGGTTACCGTTTACAAAAATGCATGTGTTGTGAGTATTACTAATAGTTGGAAATCAGTAGGCACTTATTTTTACAAACAAACTGATTAGATTTGAGTACTTTTATGTGCCTTCTGTTAAATATATTAAATCTGAAATTTTAGCCACTTGAGATGTGAACTGGTGTGTATTTCAATTTGTTTTTTTCTTAGCATTACCTCACCCAGAAATTATTTGAGAAGACAGTAGAGTCAATCTGCATTGTCAGTTGAGAGGAATTCATTCTGCTGTATGTGCAGCTTTTTGTTAGGGCTTGGTAAAATGAAACTGTTCAACCAACTATTCTGCTATGGTTGTACCTCCTGTATCTACTATACAAGTTTATATACTAATTTATGTTGTAAAGCTACATGGTAGACACTGTCTGAAACAAGACCAGAATAAGTGTCATTGTGTGGAAGAAATTAGAATCCTATAACCTCCAATTTAAATTTATGCTTCATTTTCTGTTGTGTAATTTTCTCTGTAAGGAAACCCATGTATTTCTTTTTGTAAAAAATATGGTTAATGAACAGTTCAAGAAGCTATTTCTGGATAAACAGAGACTCAGACCAAGAATCAAGTTGTATAAAATCAAGTAACTGATAAAAATGTGAGATCATAAGTGAGCAGATGTGCCTGAAAGAGTAGACGTTAGGCAATAAAACTATTAATTCTGAATAAATCAGAAAGAAGCACAGGAATACAGTACACTGGAAAGGATTTGCTGTAACTATTTCATTATCTGGCTTGAACAATGTAAATATTTTAAAATATATTGATTCTAACTGTTGCTTTCCTTTGTTGTATCTAGCCGATACGTAAAAACATGTACTGAAAGTGAAGACACTGAAGGAACCCTACATTGCTGTAAGGACCATGGTATCAATGGTAATGGCCCAAATGGAATACATGAAGAAGGGTCTCCAAGTAAGACTGTGGAATATATAAATTTGTTTAGTGTTTTGTGTTCAATTTGAAACAGAAGTTAATTCTGTAGTGTTGTTCAGTTATCATTATTCTAGCTCATTTCTTCCTCCTGATTCTTCGGACTGTTTCAGGTGAGATGGAAACAGATGAGCAAGATGATGAATCCAGCCAGGATCAGGAACTTCCATCAGAGAATGAAAACAGCCAGTCAGAAGACTCAGTAGGAGGTGACAATGACTCTGAAAATGGATTATGTACTGAAGATACTTGCAAAGGTCAACCACTCACGGGACACAAAAAGCGACTGTTTACATTCCAGTTCAATAATTTAGGCAATACTGACATAAACTACATCAAAGATGATACCAGGCATATTAGATTTGATGATAGGCAACCTAGGCTTGATGGTAAGTTATGTGGAACAGGTTGGTCAATGTGTGATTCTGATACGTTTTTGTGACACCACTTAGATAGAATAGTGTTTCATTCTCTCTGTGTGCGATTTTGTATTGTTTCCCAATAGTAAAACCTGTATAAATATTAATTAGTTATGTAATTACTCTTTGAAATGCAGAAACCGCATGCTTCAATTTTTCATCTTAAATTCCTGCTAGTATTGTTTAATTAATTTTAAGGAGTGTTTGCCCAAAGTTAATTCAATTTCATGTAAAGCAGGAAATAATATTAAGAGAAAACATGTTTTTAATCTTAGAAAGATCTTTCCTTGCTTTGGATTGGGATCCTGAATTGAAGAAAAGATATTTTGATGATAGTGCAGCAGAGGTAAGCTGTTTATGTTGCTCCCCTTTCCAGCACTAATGAAGCCTAAAAGTGAAAAATACGACTTAATTCATGTGACATAAGAGATCCTGTCTTCAAAAGAAGAAGCTAGTATATCTTTTTTTCAGATTATTGGTAATAAGGTCATAAATAAACTTCATTAATGCGTCTAAGTAATTAACGAAGCAGAGGCTTACTAATTTGGAAGTAAATCTGAAGCTCTGAAAACTTTTTGCTTGAATGGTTTCTGATCAGTTTTTCCATATATAGGAGCTTTGTAGTTACTGCTTATAGTAAGACGACATCACTAAAATGAGTTTTGTTTCATTTGTTCTCTTAACTCAAGAAATACTTCTCTTTAGGATTTTGAAAAACATGAAAGTGTGGAGTATAAGCCTCCCAAAAAGCCTTTTGTGAAATTAAAAGATTGCATTGAGCTGTTCACAACAAAGGAAAAATTAGGTGCTGAAGACCCATGGTAAGGACAAAAAATTTAAATTGTTATGGTTCCCAGTGTATTTCTCAAAATGTAATCAAATCCACGCTTGACTATTAACAAGAGTTACCTAATTGTTTCCTTAATGGCATCTTAAGCCTGTCATTTCAAGCACAGTTGAAAATTCTCAAAATGTTTTCTATTTTAATCCACTGCTTAACTAAAATCATTACTGTACACAGAAGGTTATGTCTGTATGGGAGACAACTAATGCGTTCAGAATTAGGAGGAAGGGTGGATCCACAAGATACTTTAGTCTGTGAACTGTGATCCACAGTGAATGAATAATACTGTGCCAAACCCAATGCAGTTATTTAAACACATTGTATTCCTTTCTGACATGAGAAAGGTTGGTGCATACTGAAGCTTTTTAATGCAAATACATAACTTGCCTTACACTGATATATGAAATAGGGGTGTGCTTAAACAAGTTTGTGGTGTGGGAGGATGTCAGTAGTTGATAGAACCTCTCAAATTTGTGCTCCAACCATTAAGATTTTGGCAGAGACTTCTGTTCTGATTCATGGTTCTTCCAAATTATGATTTAGATTCGTATCTGAATAGTCACAGTTATAGGATGTTGCTATAAGATCCTTCCCCAGGAATTTCCTAGCAGATAAGAACCCTTCATCCACACTTGAAACTCAGAGTTAAGTTTGAAGAGAGGGTCTGCCGCTTTTGTGGATACTTAAAAGATTTGGAGACTTCCAGATGTCACCACAGATCCTTCTTTATTTGGGCAGGGGAGGGGGCTGACTTGGAAATTCTCCTTTTTTTCTGGGTTGGCTACATTATACATATATAGACTGTTTGAGATACTCTGTCACTTGAGTATGGTGAAGCACTTCCATTTCTGCAGCACATTTTACGCAGAGTATTTAAACTACAAAACACAAATACTGCTGGAGTCAAGCAGTTGCTGCTAGATACATCTCACCCAGAGGTCATTCATCACATTCGTTCTTCATGCATCCAGTCTTCACAGATCTAATCTACAAAAGCTCATCATCCCTAGTCCAGTGCTAGGAACAGTTCTTCAATTAGAGCCTGCCCTTACAGTTCTCCTAATTTCTTGTCTTTATCTGAAGCTGCTCTGTAAAAATACTTGTGCAGCACTTTTTAATTAGGGCTCATCTTTTTTTTTCCCCTAGATCTTGTTACATAGCAAGATGTAGAATATGGGTAGACCATTTCACAGAAGAGTTGTTCCCTTGCATTGTTCTTTCTTACCTGCCTTTTTTTTAATAAAACATGGGAAAGCTGCATTTTTAACTAAAGATAGAGGGATTACCACAAGAGATGAGAATCCTATATTTGACAGGGTGCTACTTTTGTGTTTAAAATGCTGTCAAAGCACTATGAGCATGCTTGCACATTAGCACCTCAGGTTCTAAACTGGAAGGGATATCCAAGGGCATTAGTAACAGAAGATGGAACATGTGTGTGTTTCAGCTTTTGCTCATTCAGTTCCTCCCATATTACTGTCCTTCTCTGTATCAATGTATTTTAACATATATATGGACTGTAGTTATTTAAAGTTGATATTTTTTTTTTTTTATTTCAGGTATTGTCCAAACTGTAAAGAACATCAGCAAGCTACCAAGAAGTTAGACTTGTGGTCGCTGCCCCCTGTGCTGGTAGTTCACCTAAAGCGCTTTTCCTACAGCAGATACATGAGGGACAAGTTGGATACATTGGTTGACTTTCCAGTAAAGTAAGAAACCTAAATATTTTGGTGCTAGAAATGTTAAGATAGCATGACTAAGGCACATGTTTAATCCAACAATTATGTAAAATGATTTTGTTCTCAGCTTCCATCAGTGGATTCAGTAAAGACCGATGACAGAGTGCTTGTAGGTGAAAAGTATGAATTTGGAAAAATAATAGTAGCAGATAAGCGTGGAAGAAATTTTGGCTAAGGTTACTGGTTCCTGTTCCACTCCTCACAGAGTGAGAGGGGCACTGTCAGTGTCATCTGATGTATGTGTCTTTTGTGGGGAATATAAAGTAAAGGGCTGAAAAAACACCGAAATGTGAAATGGTTAAAAACATTATTAATGTGACCTTCTTTTGGTTGTTTCTTTTTGTGTGTATGTTTTGTTTTTTGTTAAACAGTGACTTGGACATGTCAGAGTTCCTTATTAATCCCAATGCAGGGCCTTGCCGCTACAACCTGATTGCTGTCTCCAACCACTATGGAGGAATGGGAGGAGGGCATTGTAAGTTGACTTCAAATATCATCGTTCTGCTTGCTTTCTTTCAGTGTTTATTTTGATTTAAGTATCGATCACTTTCAGTCAATGGCCCTTTTTAATGGTAGAGGGATCATTTTTTTCATTACCTTGAAATGCTTTCACATGTATTCTAACACAAAAATCTATATGAAACGAGCTTTCACGGATAATTGTTGGTTCTTTTATACTTCTAGTTATGCATATTGTGTGAAAAGAGAACAGAGTTCCATAACAGCTGCTGTCTTCTGACAACTGATTTTGCCTTGTCTGTATTTTTGTACCTTCTGCATCTCCTTGAAGTAAGAGAGAGAAACGAAAAGGGACTGAGGGCTTTTGACTGTCCTTTCTCACTATGCATTCTCTTTAGAAGGGAAATACAGAGATTATATAGAGTATATAGATCTCTATATAATAAAGAAGATTTCTCTGCCAAAAAAAGGAATCACAGAATCACAGAACTGTAGGGGTTGGAAGGGACCTCGAGAGATCATCGGGTCCAACCCCCCTGCCAAAGCAGCTCCCTAGCTCATATTGCACAGATAGGCGTCCAGACGAGTCTTGAATATCTCCAGAGAAGGAGACTCCACCACCTCCCTGGGCAGCCTGTCCCAGGGCTCTGTCACCCTCACTGTGTAAAAGTTCTTCCACATGTTGGTGTGGAACTTCCTGTGCTCCAGTTTACAGCCATTGCCCCTTGTCCTGTCTCCACAGACTACTGAAAAGGGGCTGGCCATTTCCCCATGTATCCCATACTTAAGATATTTATAAACATTAATTAGGTCCCCCCTCAGTCTTCTTTTCTCCAGGCTGAACAGCCCCAGCTCACTCAGCCTTTCCTCATACGGGAGCTGTTCCAGGCCCTTAATCATCTTTGTAGCCCTTCTCTGGACTCTCTCCAGGAGATCCCTGTCTTTTTTATACCAGGGAGCCCAGAACTGGACACAATACTCCAGGTGGGGCCTGACCAGGGCAGAGTAGAGGGGGAGGATCACCTCCTTAGCCCTGCTGGCCACACTCTTCCTGATGCATCCCAGGATCCCATTGGCCCTCTTAGCCACCAGGGCACACTGCTGGCTCATAGCCAACCTGTCATTAACCAGGACCCCCAGGTCCTTCTCCACAGAGCTCTTCTCCAGCAGGTCATCCCCCAGCCTGTACTGATACTGACAGTTATTCCTCCCCAGGTGCAAGACTTTACACTTGCTTTTATTAAATAATGTGTGAAAACTTGAGTCTGATAGTGCTAATAGGTTTTAGTTAGTTGTGTTTGAAGGTAACAGACTCTAGCAACTGATTGTATTACATCTGTGAATATACAAAGCCCTTAGACATTGTACTTTTTCATCCTAGATACTGCTTTTGCAAAAAATAAGGATGATGGAAAATGGTACTACTTTGATGACAGTAGTGTGTCCGGTGCATGTGAGGACCAAATAGTGGCAAGTACCTTTTGTGTTACTAAATTTGGGACTGCTGATGATGTTTTCTTCTAGAGGAAAATTAAGCACAGATCATGAACCTTGCAGTAAATTTGTAGGTGATACTGTGTGTTCGTAAAAAGGACAGCACAGACCAAAAATGGTTTGTTCCAACCTGCCAAGGTTGGGTTTCTTTGTAATTTTACCTTACAGTCTTGGAATAAAAAGGAAAAAGATAAAAGATAACTTGGAATTTTTTGTCTGGAGCCTCATGAGCATATTACACTTTTCTCTTTTACAGTCCAAAGCAGCATATGTGCTCTTCTACCAGAGACAGGACACGATCAGTGGAACTGGCTTTTTCCCTCTTGACCGGGAATCTAAACAAGGTGCTTCAGCTGCCACAGGCATCCCACTAGAAAGTGATGAGGACAGCAATGAAAATGATAATGATATAGAAAATGAAAATTGTATGCACACTAACTAATGGAAAAACTAGAAGCCATAAAAGAGACTTTCTTACTGGGGATCTGTTGGAAGAGTGAAATTGCCCACCAAATTAAGAATTAAAAATCTGAGATGGGGAGTTTCAGATAACAGAATGTAAATCTTTATTACATTTTAACATGTGCAGTACTTGAAGTGAAACAATAAAAACTTAAACAGAAATTGTCTCTAATGCATTTACAGTCTTGTATTCACAAGCTATATATAGGAAATCACAAATAAACCCCTTTTAAGTTTTCTGCTGCTGTTCTGATGGATTATGTTTTCTTTTGTTTTGGATGTGAGTTAATAACTAAAATGTTAAATCTGTGGACTTCTGACATTTATTTTCTCAGTATTGCAAGAATACTACTGCCAAGCCTAGTTTCTGGATGAATATATACATGTTCCTTAGGCTGTCACACGGGCTATAAGTAAAAAAATGGCATAAATACCTAAGCAGTAGTTTTCTTGAAACAGCAAGCTTCTGTTTCTCCCTAAAAAACAAATTTTTTTTTCCTAATTCGGTCACAATAGAAGAAATTGCTTGAAAAAGGTGTTTTAACCTTTTGTAATAATAGTTGAGCATCCAGAATATTATGTTCATCTCACCGCTGCTGTGGAACAGGTTCTGGATTTCATGCTGCATTAACAAAAAGTTTTTCAATTAAATGTAAGTATCCTTTGTTGCTTGTTGGAATCTACTCTGCAGACAGAATTCCTGTTATCTTGCTTATAAAACATGCATAATTTTAATCTGGTGTCAGTCCAAAATTTAAAATTGTGCTGTAAGTTCTCTCTCCCCAGTTTTCATAGTTTGACAGCTTGCAAACTGCTCTGTAATAGGGTCAGAGTTATTAGTATTCTGTATCCATAGTAATGACTGTGTATTGGGCTTAGATGAGAGTTTTTTCAATATACCCTGCCTTTAAATTGTTGATGAACACAATGGCTTTAAAGGTAGGCCTGTTAATCTTCCTTGTGTGTTCCTGAGGGAATTCACCGTAGCCTTACAGCGTATCTGAAAAGGTAACTCATTGTAAGAGAATTGGCTTTTGCATGTTCGAGTCAGAACCTGTACAGTATATAAGGCATACAAACTTTGAATTGGGTTTTAGTGAACAATGTTCAGGGGTCCAGGATGCCAAAAGAAGTGTGACAGTTTGAAAACTTTGCTTTTTTTTTTTTTTTCCCCTTTTTTTTTCTTTCTAATTCGCTGCTTTCCCTTTCGATCTAGTTGGAAGAATGTATTGTTGGGTTGTATACGATACTGCCTTTGAGAGGGTCTCTTTAAGTGCGGGGGCACACTTCACATATCTACTACCTGGAGAACTGCTTTGTGTCCCACTGTTTAAACAAATAAGTTAAAACAAAAAAAAAAAAGAAAGAAAAAAAGCAAAAAGTATGATGTTCTTCACTTGAACTAATCAAATACAATAGGTTATAAATTGTGTATTGTAAATAAAAGTTCACTCTGTGAGTGCACATTTTGGTAAATTATTTATTTATGTTAGCATTAAAAAGTTTAAAAAAATTGCATTTGACCAGGATATAAATGAGGTATGTTGGACATGGCTTTGCTTTATACCTTGATATTAAAACTGGTGTTTCATCCTGGTATTTTAAAGCTGCTTTGAGGTTTTGGTTTTGTTTTTTTTTTTTTTTTAATGTAAACTAACCTCCTGCATGACAGAGGTTAAAATTTTGTCTGCACTTGAGTTCACTTGGGTTTACATTTGAAATGCGCATGTTTATTTATACAGATTTCAATAAAGCTATTCAAGGCCTTAATTAGTCTTCCATTTCTTACAGATTCTTTTCCCACAGTGTTTGTGTAATGGTTGGTCTTTGGCTCAGACTTCTATCAGCAGTTACAAAATACCTATTTAATGGCCAACCCAGAACATGGTTCCTAGCATTTCCTGAAGATAGTCTGTACAAAAGGGATTCTCTCCTCTTGTCATGTGGGTCTAAAAACATTTACAAGGCTACCAGAAAAATGGTTACTATAATAAAAAGCCTATTATTTGGGGTTTTTTTTTAAAGTAATACTGTAACAATAATTAATCAACTGGGTAAAAACTAACCCTGAGATGGTTGGTGAAATCACAGAGTCACAGATTCGTAGGGGTTGGAAAGGACCCCAAGAGATCATGGGGAAAATGAGACAACGTGTTTAAGATTAGACAAACCGATACAGTCGGGGGAATATGATAAAAGCTTTTGCCTTAACATCTTGTGTTTAGGTGTGGAATACAGGTTCCCAATACAAGCTGTGTACTAACCAGCTTGTGAGTTTAACTCGTTCATTTTAATCAGAGCACTTCAGAGGTGAGAGTAATGCATAGAGTGGAGGGAAGTAACTCTGGAGAAGTAACACACAGAAAGAGTCGCGTTACCTTCACACTCCCCTTGGTTTTCCCAGGTCATGTTAGTCTAGAACTGGCTTGGAAAAATCACGAAGGAGCCAAGGATCTGGTTTGACTTGCCAAACCCTCACATGGGAGTTGGTAGATTGGAGCTTTAGTACCTGACACCTCAGTCTCCTAACACACTTCATTCTCCCTTTGAAAATGCAGATGTGTGTATATATATACATATATATACATATATGGGATCTTGTGTTTGAAGGAATGTACTTAGGTACTGATTGTTGGATCATCTGGGTATCGATCAAAGTCACGGTTAACCTAGCAGAATCTCTGCCTTGTCTAAAATTGAGATTGATGAGACTATTTCACAGAATCATAGACTGGTTTGGGCTGGAAGGGACCTTAAAGGCCATCTAGTTCCACCTCCTCTGCCATGGGCAAGGACACCCTCCACTAGCCCAGGCTGCCCAAAGCCACATCCAGCCTGGCCTTGAACACTGCCAGGGAGGGGGCAGCCACAGCTTCTCTGGGCAGCCTGTGCCAGGGCCTCACCACCCTCACAGTGAAGAATTTCTTCCCGATACCCAGTATCTAAATCTACCCCCTTCCAATTTAAAACCATTCCCCCTCACCCTGTCACAACACGCCCTTCTAAAAAGTCCCTGCCCAGTTTTCCTGTAGGCCCTTTCAGGTGCTGGAAGGCTGCTATAGGATCTCCCCAAAGCCTTCTCTTCTCCAGGCCAAACCTCAACTTTCATCATAGGAGAGGTGCTCCAGCCCTCTTAATCATCTTTGTGGCCTCCTCTGGACTCGTTCCAACAGTTCTATGTCCTTATGTTGGGGACTTCAGACTGGACACAGTACGCCAGGTGGAGCCTCACAGGAGCAGAGTAGAGGGGCAGAATCACCTCCCTCAGCCTGCTGGCCATGCTCCTTTTGATGCGGCCCAGGATACGATTTGCCTTCTGGGCATTGTCAGCTCATGTCAAGCTTCTCATCACCCCCAAGTCCTCTGCAGGGCTGCTCTCTAGCACATCATCTCCCAGCTTGTATTGATGACAAGGATTGCCCTGACCCAGGTGCAGGACCTTGCACTTGGCCTCATTTAGACAATCTGCATTTGTGTAGTGATAATTCAGTATGTTAATGGAAAACAAGGAACCTCAAAAAGCAAAACCAGCAAAATTCCTGACCGAGTTGGTTTCTTGGTGTCTTTTTAATAACTTTTTTCCTTGGAACAGTGTTCTCAGATTCAAAACTTGATTTTGGAGCCTGTTCCCAGTATGACTTCTCCAGAATACCACTTTAATAACTGGGGAGAGAAGGCAGGAATTGAATGAGATGTCTTTGTTCTGGGACCTTTCCTAACATATCCAGGCTGAAATTTGGAAATTCTTGGAAAATGACTAAGAAAAAGATACATAGAGAGTTTCTAAATCTGTTTTCTTCTTAATTTGGCTTCCAAAATTATTACACACACTTAAAATTCGTAAGCTTCCAATTCAGATCCAAAAGTCAGTAACATTTCTGTATGGCTGCCTCAAAGGTTTCTGGGAATTCAGCCAAGTTGTAAGTTTCATAAAACTTACACATAAGATAGGATAATTCATCCAGCGTGGACATGCTTAAAATGACAGGAAGCATATTGTTCTTTACAGTATCAGAAGTTATTGTTACTAAACTAGTTATTCATATGGAGAAGGAAGAGGGTCCTGGCACCTCTCTTCATGATTCATGTCTAATGAAAGCCTACGGTACGCCTTCTTTTTCCAGCAAGCTTTGTGATGGCTACAAGCGTCGGCACAAACCCCAGAATGGGAGGACAGAGTGAACCTTGTTAACGTGAGAGTCACGGAAACCAAACAGAGTAGGAGGCAGAAGGCAGCTTGCAATTCCTAGTCACTCCGATTTTGTGACAGCAGTACGTCATGGAAAGCCTGGCTGGGAGGGAAGGAGAGGTGGAGAGATGCTGCCCAGGACTTCTTCTTTTAGCTGTCCTCAGATAACATTTGAGATGCTTCTGCACAGATCAGTTCCCTGATCTATCACTCACTTAAAGCCTTACCTGCTGCCCTGGCACACTGAAGTAGAGTTTGCAACTTATGCTTGAGAAGACAAAGGAGAAAAGTTGTCAGATATTAATTACCCTGCCAGATCGTGTAGGAACACCTCCTCCATCTACAGCTGGTTGCTAGACCACAACCCCTTCCCCATAAGCAGAAATAAAAAGTTAATCTTCCTAGGTGTATGGTAAGGATACTGAGAAAATACAGCATTTAGAATCAGAGAATCACAGACTGCTTTGGGTTGGAAGGGTGCTCAAAGATCATCTAGTTCCAATCCCCTGCCATGGGCAGGGACACCCTCCACTAGACCAGGCTGCCCAAAGCCCCATCCAGCCTGGCCTTCAACACTGCCAGGGAGGGGGCAGCCACAGCTTCTCTGGGCAGCCTGTGCCAGGGCCTCACCTCCCTCACAGGGAAGAATTTCTTTCTAATATCTAATCTAAATCTGTCCTTCTTCAGCTTAAATCCATTGCCTCTTGTCCCTCTGCAGTGTTTGTGTAGGCCCCTTTATGTAATGGACAGCTGCAATAAGGTCTCTCTGGAGCCTTCTGTTCTCCAGGATGAACAAGCCCAATTGTCCCAGCCTGTCTTCATAGGAGAGCTACTCCAGCCCTCTGGTCATCTTCATCATTCAAGTTACCACCTTGTAACCTGGGAGACATTATAGAGTCAAGTTACTGCCCCAGAGTAAGTTTGCATTAGCAGAGGTAAAGAAGTGTTTTCTCAGAAAGACAACTCAAAAGTACCTCAATTTATGTGCACTATCTTATGGGGAGGGGAGGGGGTGCAGAGGGGTATTGGAGTGGAGAGAAATGCTGAAAATGGTTCAAAACTGAAAGCAGACAATCTGAAAATGGGTAAGTGGGGGAGTCTTTTATGCAGTTACCATTTAATAAGGAGAAGGAAAATACCAGCAGAACAATCAGCAGAGGCAAGTGGTGGGGGCTAGAGACCTTCCCGGGCTAAGCAGGGATGCAGCTGGGAGGTGCAATGGCCCTTTCCCTGCTGGGATAGAGGCACAGCCTGAACCCTCTGCTTTGAGATGTATGAATCTGTAAACAGCTCATTTTTTTCAGAGGAATGTTCCAGTCTCTTAATCGCTCAAAAGTTTTGATTGGAGGCCTGAATCTGTATTTCCTTTGAGCTCAGTGTGGTTTGAGGGGAGTGTTACAACAACTTGCTAATACCAGAATAAAACCCATGGTATGCTGTTGTTTCAGGGTAGAATACAGTATGATTTTCCTCCCCTTTCTGTGCCATGGCTACTAACTCAAACCAAACACGTGAAGCTGCAGCAACTCCCATCCAAACAACCTCCTCAGTTTACTGTTGGCTCCTCAGAGTGACTCTTCCTCCTGGTTCCTGCCTGTGTTACTGGTCGCAATCTGCTCTACACAGAGGAGATAAGCAGGCACTTCTTTTATTCCAGCGCTGGGGAACACAGGGGATAACTCCACCCAAGACGTGTTCACCCAAAGGTACAAAGCACAACATATTTATACAATTTTGAGCAAAAATCATTGCGCAAAAATGCTCACTTCTTAGCTTGACCTTTACAATGATTGGCTTTTGATTGCCTCACTTTATCTATACTCTTATTCTATAAAAATCATTGGTTAACTATGCTGATTGTTTTAAATACAAAGGGGAGAAGGTAATGATTAGCATACTCATGTTACTTCCTGGAAATCATTATCATATGTAAATGTCCTCTGCCCATGCGTAGTTAAGTTGAGTGGGGGTCCTCTGGTGGTCGTCCATAGTCTTCCTCACCGTGTCCGTGAGTGAACCCCATCCCTGTGCAAGCTCACTTTGTCTTCAGCTGGCCTTTCGTAACCATACCCAGTTTCTTCGTATACTTATTGTTTTAACTCAAGGTCCATAACCAGTACCCATTGTTTTAATTCAGAGTCCATAGAGATTTTCCATAGTGATAAAGGCACACACCATCTTGTCCCTAAAAGCCTTAACATGCTGTATATTCTCACAGCTGCTATAACTCCTTTAAAATCAGAATCATATTCTAAACTAAAACAAAAAACACAGAATCACAGAGCTTCACAGAGCTGTAGGGGTTGGAAGGGACCTCAAGAGATCATCGGGTCCAACCCCCTGCCCAAGCAGGGTCTATGTTAGTAGAGTGTTTGTAACACCTGAACTAAAACATGTATCTCCCTTTTCCTTCTTTCCTTGTGGTGCTGGAAGAGCATCCCTGCCTCCTCCACGATGCTCTCTGTGAAAGCTTGATGCCTGCCTCACACGTGCCCCTGCTGAAAAAAAAAGGGGAAATTAAAACCTACGCAGCGTGCAGTTGGATCAAGGTCTGCAGCCAGCTCTGGGGGCACAAAGCCACTTTCCAGAACACAACAAAGGGTGTCTGGAAAGAATTCAGATGAGCTCTGCTTGTTTCCAACATCTGTCAATGTTCTAAAACAGAGAACTGTGCCGTGGGTGTTGTGCGAATGCGAGTGCGTGTCGCAGCCGCGGAGAAAGTCTGCAAACAGAAGGGACGGCAGTTACTGACTCTGCATCATCTGTGCCCAGGGAAAGCAAACACAACGAACGCCCCTTCAGCCAGCTCAGATGTGTGTTTCTCAGCAGTACGAAACGTACAGCTGAGGACTGCTTGTATAGGACTGGTTTCCTTGGGCAACTTGCTGAGCAAGAGGAAACGGTATTTGGATCCTCTTTGAGTGCTGCAACCCCTCCCCATCCCCCGCCCTTCCACCCCATTCCTGTGGGGAAACAGCAGCTTCCATAAACCCCAGTATAACTCACCCACAAGTGACCAGGTCAATGGAATTACACACCATTGTCACTCTATAGTTGCCTTTGCCAAATTAAATAAAACATTATTAGTCATGTGGACTGATTTGGCATTACCTGAGAGCTGCTCAATGAATTAATGCAATGTCTAAGTAACTTACTTATTTGGTGAGATGGATGTATGGAATAACTTTGCCATGTATGACATGGATCCTAAATACCACCTGTTGAGCTGAGACCTGGATTCAGGCACGTTTTTCAAAACAACAGCAATTGTTTTGAAATAACTTTGTTGTCAACAACAGCAGTTTGATTTCCACCTTTTATTTTAAAAAATTATCTGCCACTGGCACGTTTCCTGCCTCTGGTGCTATGTGGATGTTTTGGGGGTTTACAGTAAAATAGAATCATTTATTGTTGTTGTTTGTTTGTTTTCCAAATTCTCAGTTAAAAACTGTTTTGAACATTTTAGATTAATGAACTATGGTTGGGCAGTAAAGCCAATGGAAATTATTTGATCAAGCTCAATAAAAATATTCAGACTTCAGACTCCTATAATACACAGTAATCACCATCAACTGATGGGATGGAGACAATAGAATTTTCTTCATAAAATATCCTGAATTGTTGAATTAACTTGTTTTTACAGAATTGGAGGAAATTAGATGTATGTGTTGATTTTTGGCAGAGGAAATAATGACTTAGAAGTTGTCTTCAGGAACGATTTATCCTTAGACATTTCTGTAATATTTTTCAGATAAGGTGGTGTCATAGTTTTGCATGGCTGGGTTCTGGTGGAGAAGAGGGGGCTACAGGGGGCTGCCACCACAGGTGGCAAAGATGAAGAGATAAATCAAAAACGTTTGTAGAACTCCTTACTGTGGGAAGCATTCAGTCATGTTCTCTCTCTAATATTCAGATTTCTGTTTGGTTAACATCATGCTCAGCCTGAGACTGTAATTCAGAAAACTCGTTTTAATGACGTGAATTGTTCCCTTAATATCATGTGTGATGGATTAATGTGCCCCCCTTTTCCCAGTAACGTTTGACAACATTATTAAAATTTGACAGAAGTGCTATTCTTTCCTTGAAATAAAAAGCCCACATAGACATAACCAACTTAATTTATTTAACCAGTAACAATCTTCCCAAAACCTGTGTGAAGAAATGTGCAGTTAAAAATAAAAGGAAACAAACCAGATCTAAGATTTACATTTCTATACTTGGTTCCAGAACAAACTTTTCAAGTAATCCAGTGTGAATAGCAGCCAAAAGCAAAAGGACTTGTGGAACAAGGAAGAAATTGTGCAGAACTGTAAATGTATGTAAAAACTATGGATCACAGCTAAGGCAAGGGTGGGAGCATGGAAAAAGCTCGTACTGTGTGGATCAAAAAGATGAATATAACAAGAAAGTAGCTGTTGGATACTAATAGAGAATTTCAAACACATTCTAAAGAGAAAAAAAAAAAAAAAGCAGAGTCCTGTGATTAAAAAAAATAAAAGCAAATACTGCAAAGTCACTACCAGGCAACAGAATTAAAATCTTTGATAGATGTGGGTTGCCTTGTAGGGAAAAAAAATCAAAAGCAATTTGATTGCTAGCAATGGATTTCACTTCTTAGTGAAAGATACAAAAAGTGACTAGAAAGGAAACAACCTAGAGGAAGCATTCTGAGGACATTTTGAAATAAGACAGTAATAGAAGAGTCATAGTAATTTTTGACATGGGTTCTCACCTAGTCATTATCTGGAAAACTGCCATTTATGTGTCCAAACTATAGAATCATAGAATCACTTTGGTTGGAAGAGACCTTTAAGATCACCGAGACCAACCACAGCCTAACCCTGACTAGTTCACCTCTAGACCATGTCCCCAAGCACAACATCTACACACCTTTTAAATACATTCAGGGATGGTGACTCCACCACTTACCTGGGCAGCCTGTTCCAACGCCTGACAACCCTTTCAGTAAGGAAATTCTTCCTGATACCTAACCCAACTCTCCTCTGTTGCAATTTGAAACCATTTCCTCTCATCCTATCTCTTGTTACCTGAGAGAAGAGACCAACCCCCACCTCTCTACATCCTTCTTGCAGGTAGCTGTAGAGAGTGATAATGTCTCCCCTCAGCCTCCTTTTCTCAAGACTAAAAAGCCCCAGCTCCTCAGCTGTTCCCCACAGGATTTGTGCTCCAGACCCTTCACCAGCTTCATCGCCCTCCTCTGGACATGCTCCAGCATCTCAACATCCTTCTTGTAGTGAGGGACCCAAAACTGAACACAGTGCTCAAGGTGTGGCCTCACCAGAGCTGAGTACAACAGAACTTCCCTACTCCTGCTGGTTACACCATTCCTGATACAGGCCAGGATGCTGTTGGCCGCCTTGGCCACCTGAGCACACTGCCAGCTCATGTTCAGCCAGCTGTCAGCTAACACCACCAGGTCCTTCTCCTCCAGGGAGCCCTCCAGCCACTCTGCCCTAAGCCTGTATCATTCCCTGGGGTTATTGTGACCAAGTGTAGGACCTGGCACTTGGCCTTATTGAACCCCATAAAGTTGGCCTCTGCCCACCAATCCAGCCTGTTATTGGATAATGTCTTGAAAGCAGGAGCTGTGTTAATAATTTTGAGGAACAGGCTTACAAAGGAAGACTCCAAATGTCTTGAAGGAGAAAAATGAAGTATCGAGTTCTTTGAAGCCCTATTGTAACTCTGCTGGTACGGCTGGCCCTGGCTTTCCATGATCTTGCCTCTAACAAACATGACACTGAAGCCCACCAGACATTTGTATCACCAAAAGAATCTGTCAATACTTAGTGCATGTTAACTATTAAGTTTATAATTAAATTGCTTATAAAATATTAGATCATGGCATGGTTTTGTTAGTTAAGACTGGAGATGGGAAGTAAGGGCCCTAGAAATAAACAGCCATAGGAAACTACTGATGACCATGCTGCCAAAGGGAAATAAGGTCACAGACTGGCTGAACAAGTTTCATGTCCCATTTAATGATGCATTCAGTAGCTCCAGGGCTTGGCTCTCAGCAGGAACAGGAGTGTTCAGACCTGGAATTTCCTATGCTCCAGCCAGCACTCAGAAAAGAGCACATCCACTCACCTGTGTGAGGAGACAGACAACCTCATCCACTGTGCCTGGGGAGCAGGCTCCCAAGGAGCTCCCGTTTGTGAAAGACAAAATACAACATCTAGAAATGCTCCCAAAATGCCAGTAACAATTATGAAATTGCCACAGGCATCCATCCTTGCACATGCTGCTTACACGTGACCCAGACTGTAGATACATACGAGGGAATGGCCCTGCTTCCCTGGGAATACACATGTGTGGAGGTGAGCTGTGTGGTCATTTTTACTACAGAGGAAAGCACTTGGCTCTTTACAGATGGATTTCTTTGGATGTCTTCCAGATTCCCTGGGAAGTCCCTTCATTCCATCTATCTGATTTGACTCAACCTGAGCAATGAAATACCATTCGGGCTGCCGTTTATAACCACAGCCCCACGTGCAGCCATACAAACATCTCTGGGGAAGGCAAAGTCTTTTGAGTGAAATAAAAAGAGGCCTCAAATCTTCATAAGGCAGCAAAGACGAGTGCGGCGTCTAAGGTAAACCAAGGCCTCTGTGCCAACGAGCTCTTCACCAAGATCTCTCCCGTAAGAAATCTCTAATCCTTACAGTTTGCAGAAGGAGCTGCCTGTAAAATAACAGTGTGGTCACGCTTCAGTTATCTTCAACACCAGATGTGCTGGAGGCTCTCAGGAGTACGTGGCCACACCAAAGTCTTTTCTAGACAGCTCTGAGTTAGCCACAAATTAAGTTGGTCATCCCAGCAGTGTAGCCCTGGCTGTGTGAGGAAAGAAGAACACCCAAGTAGTGCGCTGGCCTCCATGCTACTTATGTGAGTATAGTGAGTATATGCATTTTTATAGGTATTTTGTGTATTTTATAGAGCTTACAGCAATGCCAGCTGCATATACAGAGGCCACCCCTAAGGCAAAGTACCTAACATCTATTGAGTAGACAGAAACTCTCCCACAGTAATAGTATCACTCAGCAGCCCCAGGGCTGCAATCTGGAATGATTATTTTAAAGAAGGATTCACCAGAGCCCAGGGAAAGCATCCAGCAGCTTCTCCTCTCTGCTGCAGCAGCCAAAAAGGAATTGTTTTTAGACAGTGGAGCATCCTTCTCCTCTCTGGTGTTTCTTTGTGGTTAACAGATTGTCTGTAGGCTACTAGGTGTGGGGAAATATTTCTGTGATTTTCATGCAAACTGAACAAGAGATGGAAATTATTAAAAAGATGTAGGGAGGAGTTTGGCAAACAGATGAGGGAGCAGCCAAATGAACAGACCGCAGCACAACATGTATTTCTGATGTTCTTCATGAGTTTTTTTACGTTACACATCCTGCAGTCAGAAGGAGGTACTTGGGAAAAGACTTCTGAGAGCCCAGCTGATCCACTGGCCACTGCAAGACCTCTGGATCAAACAACACTGCCAAGAATCACCATTACTTTGCTTCGACACATCTATGCCTTTATTTCTAAACCAAAATTCCTCATAACAGATGTAAAGATTGCAGTGTATTCTGGTCAGAAGTGCAACATTGCTGAAGTTTCTTCATCTTCTGACCGTGACCTCAGGCTGGGCTGATTGTTAAGATGGTAGTGGGGATGGTCAGCATGGGGGGTTTCAATGTAAACAACTGCCAAGTGGAATCTCCATCATGGCTTTGGAATTTCCTACACATGGCAGAAAAAACCAAACCCATACCATGAATGCAGTACATTATATACCATGTAGGGAAAAATCACAGGTGCTGCCTGAATAGATAATAATTCCATTATCTAATAAATACTGATTGTTGTGCAAGGGAATGAAAGACAGATTCAGTTTCACACACAGAGTAAGGTTTATTTCCCAGGCCAGCCACACGCTCCCTGTGTGAGCTGGAAAAGTTATTTAATCTGTCCTGACTCACGCTCAGTTGTAAGTGTGAAGGGTATGGGAGCTGCTGATAAGATTTTGTGAATATCATGTATCTGTTGGTCTGTTGTCACACTGCTAGCTCTGAGACAGCAATAAATTAATTCGAGCAGTGGACAGCAGTTCTTCCTCAGAAAAGATGGTAACAGGTTCAGCTGATTCAATTACCAGTGCTCAAAAGGGCAATGCAGGGAGAAAAATCAAAACCCACCGAAAACACTGCTTGGAGAATCTGTTTCAACAAGATTTAAGTGGGAAAATTTGGAAACAGACAGCTTTGCTGGCTGGTTACACAAGAATCACAGAAGGTTCCAAGCCTCTGGTTGAGAGATTTGTGTGTAGGCTCTGAAGTGATGGTTCTGTGACTCAACAGGGGATTGTTGCCGAGTATCACATAGCATGTCATAGGTCTGACACTGAGGGCATTGCTGCTTAACGTTTCTGTCAGGGTTCTTAAAGATAATGTGATGTAATCACTGGCAGAGAGGATGCTAAAGACGAAGAGGATGATTCACTGACAGATTGCTTTTTCAGTTGACTGAGCAAAATAAAATGTGTATTAGCTGTACATATACATACAACATGTGCACTGACACTTAAATATGTGCTCACACCTATGCAGAAAGGAACACCAGCTAAAGTAACGAGGAATTTACACAGGAAAACAAAGTATTTTCCAATCTGCTGGTAGATCTAGCTTCCTCACAGAGCCACATTCCAAAGGAACAAGGCCTTTGCTTCTGTTCCATACAAAAAAGAATATGAGGTACTAGAGGGAAGGTTGTTACTTCTGCTTTTAATGCATTTGTGGCTACAACAGAAATACTCTCTTGCCCCATTTCTTGTGTCTGTAATTCAAGAGGGAGCTTTTGAAGCGTTCACATAGTAAAGTAAGTGTGTAGGGCATTGTCCTGGTTTTGGCTAGGATGGAGTCAATTTCTTTTCTAATAGTGGATAGAATGCAGTGTTTGGGAGTTAGGATGAGAGCAGTGCTGATAGCACCCTGATGTTTCTAGTTGTTGCCAAGCAATCAAGGACTTTTTCGGTTGTTCATATTTCCCTACTAATGAGAAAGGAGGGGATGCAGCCAGGACAGGTGACCCGAACTGGCCAAAGGGGGTATTCCATGCCAATTACATCATTCTCAGTGTAAAGGGGGGCTGGTGGGAGGAGGAACAGGCAGCTCCAGGATATGTGGTTTTTTTGGGGATGGTCTGTTTTTTTGGGATGGCTCTGGGCTGCACAGCGTGAGCTGTGTGGTTCGCTGAGAAACTGCATTGTGTATCACCAGCTTCATATAATTTTTGCTCTAAAGTCCTGTTATCATTGTTATATCCATCTTTCTGCTATTCTAGTAAACTATCCTTATCCTAACCTGCAGGGTTTTGGTTTTGGGGTTTTTTTCCCTTTCCTTTCCCTTCGCTTGCCCCCCTCCCCTGCCCCCACTTCCCTCCCCCCTCTTCCTTTTAAAAGAACAACTGGCTGCGTGGTGTTCGGCTCTCAGCTGGGGCAAAACCACGACAGGATCTTTGTGTTTACACAGACCAACAGAATCCATAGGTATTTATAAAGGACTACATGAAGTATTTGCTATCACTTCATCTCTTACTCTGATTTAGAACCTAACTTTACCTTTCGGTACCAGTATCTATGCTCAATCTATTATGAGGCAAAATTTTCTCCATCGTGGCTCTTAACTCTGCAGCACAAAAAACCACCAGAGATGCCAGCAAACACCTTTACTTGGTCACACAGCGTATGATATTTCATATCCTGAGGTTTGGTTAGTACTGTTACTGCATGTAGATTAGGAGCATTAGTAAAGCAAACTCAGAGGAAAAGCCATGAGGCTTCCTATCACCACAAAACCAATTAATTGCCACAGTGCAATATGATCATTTTCCCTCTGTCTAACATGGCAACAGAACCTTGATCTCATACTCAAAGCCTGCATCTGCATACATCCATCAGGATGGGCTACAAGAAGGAGTAAACACCCATAATTAATACAGCTGAGCACTATCCCATGTTTAATCTAATCAAAACGACTGACACGCATCACTGGGAATGAACATGAGCGCTGGTTCCAAGAGGTAATTTAATGAATCACAATAGGTCTCATGAGCATTTTTGTTGGTAATTAGGGCCATAAAGCTACAGGGAATGATTTCAATCACCCACTGTCCATCACAAAATAACATATAATTTAATAACTAAGAAAACAACAATATAATAATTGTGGTGCAATACAAAGTTAGCTTAACAGCTAACTAGCATTTTTAGCTAGGTAGTCAAAAATGTGCCCTCAGCGATGTCCAGATATGCTGCTCCACTTGAAACTAAGGCATTTAAAACATATTAAAAGACAGGCTAGCACTTTTACTTGGGGTTAGGAATATGTGCAATACTACCTATCGCAAGGAAATGCAACTGCAGGAAGTCATATTCACACAATCGAAGTGGTGTCACTTAAAGGGATCCTGGCTAATTTAGATAGTTTAACTGGCCTGGTTTAGCTTGACTAATAAATCTTCTGTATTTACAAAAGGTGTACCTAAGACAGCGAGAAAGATTAATTTCTGTTTAAGAGATGTGCCTGAGGTTCAGACACCTGTGTAGTTCCCAATTCTGGCATTCAGCAGATCTGAAAGAGTTTTCAGTTCTGCAACCACTTGTAAGATTCATTTCCAAGCCCACAAGCAATCCTGCTGGCACAGCTGAGCACACTGAGTGTTGGCACTGGTAGCTAAAAAGATATATGTGATAAATGTAAATAATAAAATGTGAAGTATGCAAATAGAACAAATTTTAAACTTAATCACTCGAGATTTAAGTATCAAACATGGAATGACCAGGGAATATATACCAGAGATTGCACTTGATAAAAAAAATAAAAATTAGTAGAAATGTTGCTTATTAAAGTAGTTTTATAAAAAATTTCCTAAGATCCTGACAGCAAGTCTCACAAAAAAAGTGTCGCATTGTATAAACAGAAAATACTGAATACAAAAAAGTTACAATCATTTCAATTTTAGTAACAGATTAAATTAAACAGAATACATTGTTACAGTATTCTAAGATTATCTTACATTCCAGTCCTGTGACTTGGGTACTATTACAATTGTATGTCCGTTTTTGTCTGCCATAGTGTGGTGGTTTGACCCTGGCTGGAGGCCAGACGCCCACCAAAGCAGCTCCATCATTCACTTTTTCAGCTGTACAGGGGAGAAAATTTTTGAGAGGACAGGGAGAGATCATTCTGCAATGAGCATAACAGGCAAAACAGACTCAGCACAGAATAAAGGAAAGAAAACTAATTCATTACACGGCACTGCACACCCAGTGACACCAGAGTCGGATAATGAGAAGTGTGACCAGATCTTAAAGCACCTCCCCCCACCCCTTCCTTCTTAGCAGACTTCACTTTAGTCATGATTTGGATCCCTTCCTTTACCCCCATGCTGTGGCATGGAGAGGGGCAGGGACTGGGGCAATGGGGGTTTTGGTTAGTTCCTCACAAGATGTTCTCCTTCATAGTTGGGGCAAGGGGGTGGGGGGCCTGGGGGAGCATTCCTCACACCCTTCCCCTGCTGCACTGCAGGGTCCCACCCACGGGAGACAGTCCTTCATGGATTTCTCCAATGCAAGTCCTTTCCCACAGGGCTTCAGCTCTTCACTAGCTGCCCCAGCGTGGGCCACTTCTATGTGGTGCAGTCATAAATCATAGAATGTCTCTCAGTCTCTCAGGCCCAGACTGCTCCAGCCTGGTCCCCCATGGAGTCACAAGCTACAGCAAACCTTCTCCAGTGTGGATATTTCTCTCTCCCTCAGTCATCTCTGTCTCTGTCTCTCTCCATGGGCTGCAAGTGCTGGCAGGGACTTGCTCCAACATAGATCACAGCGTCTCCTGTATGTCTCCACCTGCTCCAGTGTGGGGCCTCTCCATGGGCTGCAGGTCAGGTCTCAGCCTTTTCCATGGGCTGTGGGGGGACACCCACTCCACCATGGGTTTCTCCATGGGGTGCAGGGGCATCTTTCTCTCCAGCATCTGGGGTGCCTCCTCCCCCACCTCACTGGCCTTGGTGTCTGTGCAGTTTCTTACATCTTCTCACTCCCTTCTCTGGAGGCAAAAAGTGGCTGCTTGCAGGGGTTTTTTCTCCTAAATGTGATTCCCAGACATGCTGTGACCATCACTGATGGGCTCAGCCTTGGTCAGCAATGACTCCAGCCTTGAGCCAGCTGGGGTTTGCTCTGTGGGGCCTGCAGAGAGCTTCTGGCTGCTTCTTGCAGAAGCCACCACTGCAGCCTCCCCTTCGCCACCAGAACCCAGCCATGGAAAACCACAACACATAGTTAAAGATGAGTGCTGTTACTCTGCAAAGAGGACAGCAGATGACTGAAAGCTGAACACTGGGCATTGTAATAGACAACTGAAGAGCTGCAGTAAAAATTCCTTTCATGCATCTCAGCAGACTAATAAATCTAAGATTCTCTAATGTAATAAGAAGATAAAATTATGTTAAGAATCAAGGCAGTTAATATTTTTTGCCTGTAGCATGCTCCCAGTTCTATACATCTTGACACCTGGAACAAGAAAAGACGCATAATCAGCACATACAAGCTAATATAAAATAATTAACATTATGAAATAATCTGCTTTTTCTCAAGAAACCACCATTTTACACAAACAGAATAAGTTCCAACACAAGCAAATGATACATAAAACATTTCTTCCTAAGAGGTGTAATAGTTTAGATTCCAAAGTATTTATCACTACTGTTCTTAAATATTTTTACTTTTTTTTACACAATCCTTAACAAAAAACCAAACAAACAACATAGAGCAACAAGCTGTCAATTTACTCAACTGCAGTAAATTATCTATTCCCTCAGTACTTTTGGTTCAGAAGTTGAGTTCCTCTGTGAGGAAGGGTGGACAAATGTACTGTAATGGTTTTGATTAAAGAAAACATCATCTTAGATATAAGTTAACTTATCAAGCATTCCCAAAGTAAGAGTACCCCCCAGCCCATCTGAATGTTTACAGCATTTTTGTTTGATTAAAGAAACCAGTAAGATTTGCAGGGAATTAGTCTGCACATAGAATCTAATACACACTAATTTGCTGAGTTTAAATGTGATTAATCCCAATTCTTCCTACCTGACTCACCATCGTTAAGAGGGAAATAAGGCCATATGACAGTTTTCTTCATCTTCCTCATTTTGCCTTCAGGGATAATGACAGTGGGATGCTTTAACTTGAGATGTCACATTCAGACAAATGGTACCCAAAACCTTTCCTCCCTTTTCATAAGAAAGGCAGTATTATAAAAGAGTTTACCGACCCTCACTCACGCCACAAGACATGTCAATCACCTTAGTTAAGGCAAACAGAGGCTGGGAATACAGATCTGCTCACAGCTCACCACCTACGGGAAGTAGGTGGATACATCCAAAGAACACAAAGGAAGTAAATCATTATAGTTTACCCAAGAAATACTTATGCAAAGGCAATAATTAATTGACTCATTGTCCTAGTGAAGCATCCATGCTTCATACGAAGGTATTTGGACTGGCCTGTGAAATGCCATCGGGATTGGAGCCCAGAATGGAAGCATTTACAGGGGAAAAGCCTTGTGAAAACGTTTACTGGTTAAGCTTGTAAATAGTTCTAGGGAAGAGAACAGTCTCTGTGTTTTGTTTGTTTGGGTTTTTCTGAAAGCGAAAGAATGTAACAGAATCATGGGGTGGATTTTACTCAACAGGAAGGAGACCAGAGGCTAGTAGAGGCTGACCACCCGATTCAGTTGTGCCAGGATTACACGCAGGTTTTAAAACTCTCACCCATTTATCCAGTTCTGCCAAGTTAACTGCCAGTACTTTGCAAATCATGTGAAAAAAAAGATCTTACAATAATAAATTGCCCAGAAAGCAATCTTGCACTTTTTTGCCTCATAAAGATTTATGTCCACAGGTACATTGTACAGTGCAGTGCCAGGGAAACCTGTTTACTATATGATTTGTAATGTATATTACAGTAAATTAATCCCACCATAGAAGTAGGGACGCTCGAATTTATGGGTTCTTTTCCCTTTTTCATGACAAGACAAGATGGAAGGAAAGAAGGAAAGGAAAAAAAGGAAAGAAAGAGGAAGGAATGAGGAAGGGAGGACAGAGGAAGGGAAGGGAAGGGGAAAGAAGCCAGGAAGGCAGGGTCTTAGAACATTCTTTAAGTAAGACTGAAGACTTTCAAGGATGTCTGATGCAAAGCCATCATTTGAAATAAAGTAAAAATTTATTCAAGATTCCCAAGTTTGAAAACCATAGGCAGTAGACACCCAAGACTGTTTTCCTTCTCCCTGGGTTTATGAAAGAGCAGGAGAATCACAGTGTGTTACAGATAGGCAAGCCACCACAGCACAGGATTTACAGCATCCAGAATATGGAGAAATAGTTACTGCAACAGAGACCAAAACCTTGGTGCAATGTTGACTCTCGGGGAGGAATGGCGTCCTGCAGAAGGAAGCTCCCAGGCGGCCCTCAGCTGTGGCTGAAGTTAACCCAAGGAGGGAGCATTGCTACAAGCGATGGGATCTGGGTGGAGATCTCACGGTGGTGTTTTACTTCAGAAATGGGTAAAAACTAGTCGGTTTGGAAAACTTCCAGATTTGGGAGGGACACTGAGAGAGACAAGGGGCCCCACTGTCCCCGTCCACACGTTTCTGCTCAGCCTGTGTTTGTCCTAAACTTCTCCACGGGGGATTAACTCTGGCTCCGCCTGGAGAAAGCCACGGCAAGCTGTGTTACACCCAGCCACGGGGCACGAAGGGCACAAGCCTTCGCTCCTGCGGCAGAAAGCAAAGACCCTCGCCATTCACAAGGGAAACCCAACCGCCTGGCCCGCCGTTCGGCTGCTTTGGTCCGGGCTTTTTAAACCCCGCTCAGCGCCCGACCTTCCTCCAGGAGCCGGACTCGGAGAGAGGGGGCTGCCCCCGCCGCCCGCCGCGGAGGTGGTTGGTTGAAGACCGACTCGGGGAGGCCGGGACAGCGCTCCCCGCTGCGGCCCGACACGCTGTGGCCGGGTGCCGCCTCCCGGCGGGCCGCCGCTCTCCCCGCCCCCGCGCCGTGTGTACGGAAGCGGCCTGACGCGCGGCGCTGGCGGCGCCCGGGATTGTGGGAGCGCGGGGTTGGGAAGGGGAGGGCGGGGGGGCGCGGCGGTGGCGGAGCGGGGGAGGGGAAGGGGCCGTGGCCGACGGGTTCCGGTGTCGGGAGCAGACGTGTCGGCCGGGCCCGCGGAGTAAGAGGCACTGCCCCTGACCGCTCGGAACAGCGGCCGGGCCCGGGGCCGGCCCGGCGGCGCCATGTCCGGGACCAGCAGCCCCGAAGCTGTGAAGAAGCTGCTGGAAAACATGCAGGGAGACCTGCGGGGCCTGAGCCTGGAGTGCCGGAAAAAATTCCCCCCCGTCAAAGAGGTGAGGAGCGGGCTGAGCCGAGCCGAACAGGGCCGGGCGGCGGGCTCTTCTCCGGAGGGGCCTCCCTCACCGCGGGGTCCGGCCGGAGCGGAGGCTCCCGACGTGCCCGTGTTGTCGCTTCCCCCCCTTCCCGAGCCCTCCCGGTGCCGCTCCCGCTGAGGTCCGTCCTTCATGGCCGCGGGTTGCCGGGCGCTGTCTGTGCCGAGACATGGCTTTGCCTGTCGCCTTTGCGGGTTGTTGTTTTTAATACGTTATCGAGGCAGGGGACGGTGGGCCGGGCTGGTTCACCTCGGGGAGATAGCTTATCCCCTGACAGGGGGCAACAAGGGGGCAACCCCGCTTCGCCCCCGGCGCCTTCCCTGGGAGGGGAGGGGGGTAAAGGTAAAGTTCGGCTTGGCTGTCTCGGCATCCTCTCACGGAACTTGCCCGCCGCCGGCTCGGCGCTGAGGGTTTGAGTGCACAGGCGGGCAGGCGCCTGGCTGGCAGCGCTTCGGTAGCGTCTCACCGGTGGCCGAGAAGGGGCATCCCCGTCCCGGAATGGAGGGCTTGGAGCGGCGGGGCCTCCTCTGCGCCTCCTCAGCCCGTGTACCGCACGCATACGGCAGCGTGGCTCCCGGGTCGGCGTCCGCCGTGTCTCACTATGGCACGGGGCTGGGTCTGCCGGTGGTGACAGCGCGGATCGGCGGTGATCCCTAGCGAGCTCCGGGATCGAGGGGGCTATGTGGCTTCCCAGCGGTGCCTTTACAACCCAGGAAGCCTGGGAGGCGCGAAGCTTAAGCTACTTTATTTTCTACCCCCCCTTTTTTTTATATAAAAAACCCCCAAAACTCCATTAGTTAATGCGTTTGCGTCAGGAGGATTGCATGTTTTGGTTTCCAAACCTCAGTTTACTTTGCTTGCAGTTTGAGACTTAAGGGATCTTCAGGATTAAAGAGAATTTCCCTTCATGTGAAGTATAGTTTTAACGGTGTGTTTCTCTGGTGTGTTTACATAGTTTAACTTCTTCCCTATGAGTAGTTTCCTCACTTGCCATTTAAATTTTTCTTTTTGCTATGCTATAGTGGTAGGAACAGCAATATTTTACCTCAGGTTATCTGAGTTAGCAATATTTTAACTCAGTTAAGATGCAGAAAGATGCCAGGGAAAATACGGAAAAGACTGCCAGTAATGTGACTTTACTTCCAATTAAGTGATAACCACGTTTAATGCTGTATGAACTGTTACATGCTTTGGCAGATGAATTGAAGCTAATTACCGTGCTCGTTCCGAAAGGCATGGAGCATCATGCTGTATGTAGCAGGGCATGCTATATACAATGATAGGTTTGAGAGGAATGCTGGTGTGTGTCAGAAATTGTGTGAGGTCACAGAAAAACAAGAGAAAGTTGTGATCAGTTCTGAGAAATTGTGTGTGATCACATGTAAATGAGAGAAAGTTGTGGTCAGTTGAACAGAAATCTATGCCTCTTTTGGAGGGAGGCGGGGGTGCTGCTTCCACTTTCTACTGTGTGCTGAGTAAGTTGGTCTCTGAACAAGTTTCCCTACTGTGTTAATGTTTACTTTCATCAGGATCTGTAAAGGACATGGGCACTGTAATCTTTAGACTGGTGGTTTTGGTAATGCTTCATTCTGTTGGCCATGCTGAAGGTTAGAGCAAGCACTGCATGTGCAGTTCTTGAAACTTGTTCAGCATGTTTATCCCATTGTTGTCTAAGTAGGACTTTGGTGTTGTTTCCTTTAACATCTTCGACAGCAATTTGCATAACTTCATTGAAAGCAAAGTTTGTCACAGTTGTCTGGAGTTTGGATAGGTTTCTGGAGTAGCACTGGAAAGTGTTTATGGAGAGATGGGCCTTTTTCTGTGAGTTGTGGGTTCTTGCAGAAGAGGTCTGAGGTGAGAGTAGGATGTATGATACAGTCACGGGAAATGATCTTACTTCCTCAATTCTGGAAGCCTTTTTTTTTTTCCTCTCTAGTTTTATAGGGAAGGGGTGTACTTTTCAATCAGATTTCAACTGCTAGGCAGATATTTTCATCATGTGTGTTTGGTCTGATCATAATTGGCTTTGACTCCAGTGATCAGGGGAACGCCCTGTTCTTTCTACTGATTTGGATCAGCACTGGCTTTTTAAAACCAGTTTCTACTACTTAGAATCTCACTTGCAGTCTTACTATTCACATCACTACCACATGCAATGTAATGTATGAGTTTATCTTGCAGCTAATGTGTGTGCTTCCATGCCACTTAATAAACTTGTCATACTATGATAAAGCTATTGAAGAATTCCAAGTCCAAAATGAATAGTTATGAGCTGTATCATAGTTAATAGATTTGATAGGTACTTTATGAAGGCAAACTGCTCCTAATAAACTTTTCTGTTTCTGACGTAATCTGTAATTTTGCTCACTGCTCCTTGTTACCATTAGCCATTTCTAAAACATTTCATCTGTTCCTTTTGGAGTTTTTAAATATTTTATGTTAATACTGTTAAAATTCTGCAAAACGCTGCTAGGTTTGCTGCTGACAGAAGTAGTAGTGTAGTTCTCAATTCTACTTGTTGCTCAAATTTGAGTGAATCCTTTTTTAATCAGCACTATAAGGACTTAGATCAGAAAAATGGAGCCCTTTTTTAAAACTAAATAGGTTTTTGGTTTTCACTTTTTAAAGATCTTTCTAGTGCATATGTTATTACCAACTAATGCCAATTCTGCTAGCTACAGAGAGACAGAAAAAGAAAAATTCAATGGTTCTTTGTGTAGATGACACAATTGAAGAGCTTGATTGGAAATTTTTTTGGGGGTGAGGGGGATGGATGCAGCAGCAAAGGGTACAGTCGTCTGGGGGATCCTGTGAGCTGTGGGATTGAGACCTTGTCCTCAGGTAGGAGCTAGGTGTAAGGTCTTAAAGCCTTACTGGAACAGAACTTGAACTCTTCACTGTTTTAAGCACTTTCTGAAGTAATAGGAAATTATGAGATGAGTCTCTAAAGTTTTCTTGGTAGGTTGCATTTATGTGCAAATCATGTAGTTGTAAGTCCTGTCGCTTAAAACGGTGGATTCTGAGGGTTTTGTTAAGAAACATTGAAATTACTGAGTTTCTCCCAGTGTTAAACTTATGACACAAATATGTGGCAAACTTCCTTCCCCTGCACTAGAAGGAGCTTTTAACTAAGAAGTGACAGAATGTGTTGCTGGCTCTAAAGCAATCCACACCTTGTCTTTGCTCCATGTGACAAATAATACCTGAGTAGCATTTTCCTAGGTGGTGCTGCTTAATCATTGAGAATGCAGCTACAGAGGGAATCTGTGGGTTTGAAGTTGCATTGCTGATGAGGTTTGGGGATGTGCTAGGCTTATTTTTCTTAAGAGAGTATCAGTTATTAGACTTCTGACCCATGTCTGTCTGTTGCTAGGTGGGTTTGACTGTTTCTGTTGGGTAGGTGGGTAAATCCTGTGTGATGCTTCCTCAGATCAGTTCTGACTACAGAAGAATACTAAGCGTGAGAGCTATATGCTGTGACCAGAGAGTGGTTTGGTGGTTATGTCTGCAATATGCTAAATCTGTTTATCTTGGAAGGTGTACAAAAGAATGACATTGGTGAAAAAAATTATTCTTTGCACAATTTATTTCCATTTCCCAGTTACAAAAAAAGAATTAAGGTGCTGGCCAGTGATGTGAAAGAATGTCTCAGGGCAAGCTTAAATTCAACAGGATCTTTTGGAGCATGAAATTAGAGGGTGTAGCAGTCTTTGGTAGTGGTGTACGTTGCGCTCATGTTATCTTATGGGATCTGATGCTTCTAGCAAATGATGCCGCTTGGCCATTATACCCTTGTTTTTGATATGATGGGGCCTAAGCTTTACTCTGTGTGAGAGCATTGTAATGCTTAACTTCTGACTCTGGACTGAATTGTGTGGCAGGTACTTAAAGCTTTATAGACTGTCTTAACCTACTGGGGTCTGGAGTTCAGATATCCTGTGCTGGGTGTGTGGGAAGCTGGCAGTGGCTCTCTTTAGTGAACTGGAGTAAGAATTTTGTTTTATCACACAACTGAAAATAGTTTAGTGCGCTCAGTAGGCTACCTGCTGTTTCTTATTATGAAAATACTGTTTTGTAAGCTGCATCTGATTTGGTTTGATAACTTCACTTGCGTAAGGAACCTTAGAAATAAAAGGGAAAAATTATTATTTCTACTAAATGGAAATAAGTTAAAAGGGAAAATAAGTATATCCAAGAAAGTTCTTCTCAGCCTGAATTCCAGTTGGATGTAACTCCTTGTTGTTTACATAGATCCAGCCCAACAGTCTCAGCTTTCTAGTGGGCTTGTTGTCTCTATGTTGACTCAGGTTTTTCTTGGCCTTTAAATAGTACTAAAAGCAAAAAGTACTTGAAAGAACGTGGGGGGGCGGTGGGGGGAAACCACCTGAACTCTTACCCAGCTCCCTGCAGAGTTCCAGGCATGCTTGTGCTGGTGGTGGGAGAGGGGAAGGGAAAGGGCTGGCAGGGCTGGGATGGGCAGGGGCTGCATCCTGCCATGGCCAGATCAGCTTGGCCTCGCTTAGACCAGTTGTGGGACGGGGCATGCCCTGTCTTTAGCAGTTGGGTAATGGATTGCTGGTGTCTCTGTGGTTTCTGCTGCTGTGGTAATTTGGAATAGTAGGGCTGGAAAAGGGATAGTGTTCATCTTCCCTTAATCCAGAAGAGCAGCACAGGTTGAGCTTTGAATACTTTGGTCATTTGAAGTGCTCGAGACTCCTGAAATATAGCTTTGATAGCCTCTCTCCGTGCTGTTTCTTTCCCAGACCTTTGTTTGAAGCAGCAGCATCGCTGTTGTTTAACTGTTTATTAAATTGTGTATGCCTTTGGCATACAGACATATTTTTGAAGCTGTAATGTAAATGAATTTGCTGTATCTAGGAAAAATAATAGAATCCAATTTTGCAATCTTATTTTCCTTCTTTTGTAATAATTTTTTTTGCAGGCAAGTAGCCTTGCAAAATCCTTTGGGCAAAAGTTAAGGAACCTGGAGTTGAATTACTTCTGGATAAATCAAACTGTAAATTACTGAATTACGGTAGAAGTGATGAGAGGTAGGATGAGTCCTTTCTGAGAGGCTGTCTGTTGCGTTCTCTGAGCACAGGTTTTAGTCATACATTTCTTCTTTGGAGTCCACTCCTGTCTGCACTGAGCGACATAGGTGACAGTTTTATCCCCTGGGTTAAATCATTCTTGTTTTGGAGTGATATGCTGATCCTCTGTTTTGGGGCTAATGCCGGAAAATTAGTTGGGAAGCTTGTCCTTTTAGGGAACCTCTCTGATATCACTGGGTGGCTGTATGAAACAAAATATAAGGATGTGTTTCAAAAATTAGACATGTGTTAAAGTGATATGGATCAGTTAGGTTTATAATGTTGAAGGGATCCTTAGGGCTCCTGATGCAACTGGAAGGAACAGTTAAAAAGTGTGACTGTCAGCTGTTTGTTCTGTAACAGTAACAGTATTTCAGAAAATCTGTTGAATTTAGTGCTGTACACAGATCTGGGAAGGCTAAGAAAGCAAGTGGTGTGCTGAAATGCCTTGTGATTTGGGCGTTTGAGTCGCTTGCTGAATTTGTTGGTAACGGAATAGTTTCTGAGGGCTCTGCAGTCATCCTTCTCTTGCAGTAAAACAATGAGCCAAATGGATCTACCAAAGAACAACCCTTTGTTATTTCTACAGAAGATGGTCTACGTGCAAAGTTTTGGGGTTTTCTGTTTTATTCTTTTTGATTAAGGTTAATTAAATAATACCAGTATTATAACCTACAGGGAACTTAACCTACACTGAACTTTGTGTTGGTTCATTTTCGGGTCTTCACAGCATTAGTTCAGAAGGATGCAAATACTGTGGAATTTTTTGTTCTCTTTAATAGATATTCACTTAACTAATAATTTGAAGGTTCTTTTGAAATGTAGGAACTATGCTCTAAAATGGATGTTGCCATAATTACGCAGCTGGCACTCAAGCATGTGTTTTGTGCATGTGACTGGAGATTATTCTGTAGCATTCTTTAGTTGCCAGCCTGTAGTTAAGCCAGTAACTTCAAACAAGTGATCCCTAATATTTCCTGCAGTTCCTTTTATAATTCTTGATCTTTACCTATTGCTGTGCCTGCTAGATTCATGTTTGGAGTCTGTTAATTTTGCAGTGTTTTCTGTTCAGTATTAAACTTTATACAGTAGGGGATTCTTTCATAATTATATTTTTTAAAGTGTACTGTTATGTTTCTAGGGGACTCTCAGCTACTCAGATGCATTCCAAGCTTCAATATTTGTTATAAATCCTAAATTCCATGTCATCATTTTATAGTCTTCAGTAAGAAAACTTACATGTTCAAAAATTGTTCACATTACGCATATAGACCAAATTTCCCCATTGTGTAATACCTTACAATTTAATGAATGAAAAAAAAAAAGCATAAAACTTTCTGTATCTCAGTCTATCTGCAAACTTTTCAAGTTAGACTTCAGTGCAGGATTAAGATGCCTGAATTTGGGTGTCTAAGCTCCCTTCACTGATTGTGCAGGCTCAGTTGGTTAGGGAAACACTGTCAATAGAGCCTAATAGCCCTTCAGAGCTGGGGGACTGATTCAGTCTGTCACGTACACATCTTTGCCACTTGAGATCTGTTAATGTTTCTTCCTTGGCTTCCAGCAGCTGGTCCAGAAGAACACGAGGTCTTCTGCTGTCTGCATATAGTTGTCTCAGATACAGAGCTCTAGATAGCTGTATTGAAGCCTTACTAATGGGTCAGCTGAATTGGCTTAAGGAGAGGCTTTAAGAATTAAGGAGCATTCAGTAGAGACTAAATCTCCATTGCAGTGGGAGTCCAAATATTTAAATTTGTGCATCGTAATCTCTGATTGAATCCCCATCTACTTCCTGTGGCTTCTGGAAAATTATACAGAAAATCTGTAGCAGAAGTTTGAACTTCTTGGTGACACTAGTTCTCCGCTGGTGCCCGAACTGTTGACTGTTGCTTCTTTTTACCAGGTGGCAGTCAAACAGGCATTGCTGCCTCTGACTGGGTGGGTCTGTATATAGTATTTGTGGTAAAGCTTCAGGAGTTTCCTGGTCCCATCTGTTCTGATCAACAAACTGAAAGCAAAATTAGTTTGAACTTCAAGTCTCTAAATCTCTCAGAGCTCTGAAGCAGGGTGGTGTTTTTTTCTTTTAGTGTAGAATGATGGTGGTTGTGACAGAAGAATGTCCTGGGAATTCAACTGCTCTATTTCAGTGATTTATAACCAGTTGTGTTGTACTTGATGGATCACTTGGAAATCCATTAATAGTAGACATAGGCTATCAAGATATCCATACACTACTCTCTGTGTGTGTGTGTGTGTGTGTGTGTGTATATATATATATAAAAAAAATACTTTAGTACATAATCTTTATATAGTGCACATGTATTTTTTATATACAACAGAAAATACAGGGTACTTCTGATTCTGTCTGATTGTGGAAGAGAAGTATTACTTAAGAATTTATTGCTAATTGGCTTTGTTTCTTCTGTATCAAGTCTGGAGTAGCTTTTTTTCTTTATGCCTACATCAGTGCTGTTCAGGAATAAGTTGGTTTATGTTAGTCATTCTGATTTTTTTTCTTTCAATTTATATGGGATGGTTTTTCTCAGGTGTAATATTTTGATTGTCAAATGAAAATTTGATATTAAATATTTGTATTTCATTATCTGTACCTCCATATCAAGTAAGGTACCTCCAGAGGCAACAGCTCTGAAGCAATTTAGATAACACTGGCATCTCTCTTGGCATTATTGATGATTAACCTTCAGGATTCTGAATTGGCTTCTGATACTGCAGAGTGACAATTTCAGAAGATTAGTGGACCAGAGGCGTCACTCCTGTCAAGTGAAAGAACATTTTTCCAGCTCTAGTGCAACTCATAACAAATATACAAGGTTGTGTTTTTTGGGGAAAAAACAAAAAACAAACCCAAAGTCTGCAGTATCTTAAAGCTCGGAATCGGTAGAGAAAGTGTGTAATAGAATCAGTTGATGTTTCTACTTTCTCTAAGAGTATTGGAGCTCTGGTAATTGAGAGTGGCACCATCCTTGAACAGTCAAGTCTAGCAGGAACTAAAGTTTTGTATCTTCAACTGTTGTGCTTGCTGTTGGGATTAGAAGTGTATGCTCTTTCTTTCCTTCATTGGGCACAAGTCGAGATCATGATGTAGAATACCAGAGACAGAAGCAGAATACCTGAGACAGAAACAAAGTTGTGCTGGTTTGAAGTGTGAATAGCTGAAGAAACTACCACAGTAGTCTCAAGTTGCACCAGGGGACATTCAGATTAGGTATTACAAAAATTTCTTTGCTGAAAGAGTGATGAAGCGTTGGAACAGACTGCCCAGGGAGGTGGTAGAGTCACTGTCCCTGGGAGTGTTTAAAAAACGGGTAGATGTAGCACTTTGGGAGATGCTTTAGTGGTTATGGTGCTATAGGACTGATGCTTGGACTTGATGATCTTGAAGGTCTTTTCCAATCTTGATGATTCTGTGATTCTAGTCTGTATTTGAATAGAGACTGATGCAATTTCTTAGTTTTAGGTGCTAAATAAAGGCAATACAAACCCAGCAAATATATTAATTTATTGATTTTTAAAAAAAAAGTTAACCAGAATGTTCAACAATTCACATAAATCAAACATTCCAAACTTTAAAAATTGGAAAACCATAGCTGGTTTTATATTGAAGGTTTTGCTATACTGAAAGTGGTTTACTGCAATATGATTTTCAATATATAGGAAAAATAATGCTATTTTACCACCAGTGCAAACATTCTGTGGAATAAAAATTACAGTGAGGAACTTGTTGGGGGAATTGAAAAGTAGGAAGCGATTTGAAAGTTGCATTACTGCTTTCAGTTATTCCCTGCTTTCTGTCTCTACTTGTACATGTATCCAGGATGGAGCACACATCTGAACAGCGATTACAAACTGCTTTGTGTTTGCTAGAGCCTCTGTTTAGGAAGTCCTGGACATTAACAAGCCTTCCCTTTAGTTTTGTTGTCTTCAGGCTGAACAAGTGCAGCTCTCACAGTATGTCCTTATTTGTTGTCAATCTGCCAGCTGTCTTGGTAGACCTCCAGTGAAGCTGCTTTATTATGTGAATGTCTTTCTTGAACTGGGGAGGATGAAACTGGCCATGTTATTCCAGCAGCAGTCCCACAAGAGCCAAAGAGACAGAAGGACTCCTTTCAGTTGACCTGCTGCCTATGTTCTTGCTAATACAGGCCACCTTTGTTGCAAGGGCTCACTTTTGGTGCTTGGTTGCACTTTGTTGTCCAACAGGACTCTGGGTCACTGACTGCAAAGCCAGCCCCCGGCCTTACTGATGCAAGGGGATGGACTTTGCACTTTGAACTTCATGAGCCCATTTCTCAGCCTGTGTTCCTTCGAATACAGCACCCCTTCTGCCATCGCCCCACCACCACCTCCAAAATATTGAACAGCACCATGATTTTTTACTTGTCTGCAGATACTATGCCCTTATCCACGCTGCTAATAAAGATATTAGATGGTATTAGCCCAAGTATCCACCTCTGAGGAACACCACTACTAAACCAGTTGCCAGCTGACCCTTTTGGCCAGTCTTCTGCCCATTTTACTGTCTGCTTCCCCAGTAACTGAGACTCCGACAGAACATGTCCTTTCAATGACATTGGCCCTTGGGTGGATGGGCTTCTGTGTGTCTGGGTACTTGACTTGAGTACTTGGTTCACGTACTCCCTGTATCTGCCTTGGGTGGTGCTCCATTCCAGCAACTCTGCTGGTAGGCTTTGCTCCAAGCCAACAGAATATGAGCAAGCTCGGATCCAAATACATTGAATCATCCAATATAAGAAATCCCCCTGAGTGCACAGAGCTCTCGGATCAGAACTGTTTCACCAGTTCAAATCACAGGTAGAATGAGCATATATAAAAGAGAAGGGTCTGAGTAGGGATTGTACTCCTGGGGAGGGAGATAAAAATACAGAAGGAACGTACAGTGCTTTTTTTCACACAAATGTGGTCTACTCCAGTGCTTTTATGAGGTTGATGTAGTGTGGAGCTTTTTGTGACTGTGTCCTTTCCCAAGTAATAGTTTAGCAGTGCAGTAATGGTCCAGAATGTGCTTCTGCAAAGCAAGCCAGAATGACAGTGAAGTGCAACTGTACTTAGGCAGGAGGATCTCTTATCTAAACTGTGGGATATGGGATTAGTGTTCCACTTGCAAGGCAGATAATGATAGATAGAAAAAAATTGTTCTTTTTATTTCATGTAATAGATGTGGAAGTGATAGCAGATTACTCTTATCCAATCTTAGTAAAAGGTTGGCAAACAATGTAATGTAAATACCAACACAGACCATCATTCCTGAAAGCATTTCTGAATGTTTCTCTTTTTAGAAGAGAGAAATCAGAAGATTGTGTAGTAAGTGCTGTAAACCTTGCAGCAATTTTGGTATCTCTAGAGATAGCAATTTGCTGAGTGTACAATTGAAACATGAATGGTCAATCAAAGCGTTAGTGGTGGAAATTTTTTATTTTATTACTTTCCGGTTACAATACCATTGTATTTAGGAGTTCCTCAAAATATATCCAAACTTAGATCAAGCCTTATGATCTGTTCTGGCTAGGACAGAGTTAACTTCCCCAAGGAGCCAGCACAGGTGAGCTGAGCTGGCCAAGGCTGTTTTCCATACTGCATGATGTCAGTCCCCCATCAAAGGGGCTGATCAGAGAGGGGTAGGTCCATGCAGCTCCCAGACTGGCTGAGTACCCCTGGGCGTTGGGGCGGTTGTGGGGTTAGTAAAGTGCTCTGTGCTATCTCCATTTGTGTATTCGGTCTTGAGTCCTGTTGTTGTTTCCCTCTCCTTGTGCCATCCCAGGGAAAATTCTTTCTTCTGCCCTGTGGTTTGCTTTTGCCTGTTGTCCTCCCTGTCCCACCAGGCTTAAGTAGAGATTACCATGTGCCTGGTTGTTATATTAAATATCTTTATGTGTGCATATAATTTTTGGTTTAAAAAAACCCCCCAAAACAGTAGTGACTTATGGTTCTAAATGTGAGATACTGGTTTCTCTGAAAGTCAGCAAGTTGAAACTTTTTAAAAAGTTGAAACTTTAAAAAAACCCCAACTTTTTGAAACTTGTAAAAAATTGCTTATGCAGTAGAGCCAGTGGGTGTTCTTTTCCCGTCCTGAAAAGGGTCACTGGTAAGAGTGAGAGATTTGAGATTAGAGTTTTCTGTAATCTTTCCCTTATGAAAAGTTCTTTTTCCATGAAAGAAGGGGGGGCTCTTTCACATTTACCCCAAGGTAAGGACAAGTCCATAGGCATTACTGTGGAGCAACTGATGTGCTGTCAGATCCCATCCCAGCAGACCCTCTGGTACCTTGCTTGCCTGTGCATATGTGTTGCCACATTGCAGTGGGCCTTTGCCTGTGAGAAGTAAAGCAGAAGTTACGTGCTGAAGGACACACCCTGCCGTTATTCCTTGTGGCCATTTTTGGGCTGCCAGGTAAGGTTATTATCAGGGAGTTAGCTACTGTGGTATCTTTCAGGAATGTAGTGTGATCCACTGCAGATGGCTCTGAGAACTTTCACAGTGTCCCTGAAAGACGGATTTGAGGAACCCCAGGGCCTTTGAGATGCACTTACTGCTCTGCTGCTCATATGGGTGGCTTGCCTTTGCATCATGCTGAAGTGTAGTTAGAATTGCATACCCCAGTTGCTCTGATTCCTCCGTACGCTATTTACAGGTTACAGATCTTTATAGTCTGTGTGCACGTATTTAATGTGGAAAAAATTAGCTCTTGGATGTTACATGGATTTTGGAAGATATTGATTTTGCTTGAGGATGAGTTAAGTCCTTGCTTACTGAGTGCCTAAGGAGAAATTACCTCTCTCTGTTACCTAGTTAGTGCTTTTTGCCCTGCAGAAGGTTTAAAATTTCCAGAAATTTGGAAGATGTGCACAGCACATCTAATGACAGGAAGGCTCAAGTTCTTACCTGTTTCAACAGAAGTTTTCCATTTGCTTTACTTTGAGTTCTGTGAAGGATGACTTCTATAATCAGAAGATACTCGGTGAGTTCCAAGGAAGCGGAAAGACCATGAGGCAAGTGCTTGAACCCAGAGGGTCCCATTGAATTTTGCTGTGAGATTGACTGTTTGATTAAAGGCAAATGAAAATATCTAGAAGAGATTGTCTTGAATATGTGCTGACACTGAGAGTCAGTTTTTGTTCTTCATCAATATTTCCCTTCCCCAAACTGGGTGCTATAGTTGCTTCAGGAGAAACATGAAACAAACCCCAATAATGGCAAGTGTGTTTTTGAGACATTTTCTTTCCGTTCATTTCATGGTTATTAAAGTAGCAGAACAGGAAATCCCGTTAACGGAAGATTCTGGGCACACTTGAGCTTTGTTGTGTTGCAAGAATTATGTGTATTTGCTTCTTTCTAAACTTAGAGGTAACTTGCTTGTTAGGGTGCTAAGGGAGACTCTTATAAGGTTACTTTTAAAAGTGGTAACTGCTGTAAAAACGTGGTGCATGAAATTTGTGTGAAAACAAATTGTTATATTTGTACCCATAAATACACAGTATGATGCTGACCATCTCCTTGATTATTGTTTTTATAAGATCCTTTTCTAGTGGGCAGTGTCCTGGAGAGTGCTGTAGTAATTGATCTAATTTTGTAAACTTAAAATCTATTAATAACTCTTTAACTTGCTAAATTAAATTGATGTAATCCAAATATACTTTTATATTGATACATACAAAATAACTTTGTAGTCTACTTTTTTTTTCTATTGGTTATTTGTCAACAACTGAGTTTATTTTTTGTAAATGTTAGTGTGGTGTGTTTTACATAGATGTATACAGTGGAGTGTTTTGGGGTTTTGTAGAATGTGTGTAGTGTAATTAGTTGTGATTCTAAATAGACACCAAAGTGTAATGCAGACAGATAATTATAGATTTTCTGATTCTCATGGGAAAAAACCTGCCTGTTATATTCAGAGCAGTGAAAAAAAGTCTAATAGCTGTTGATTTCCTTTACCTTAGTTTTTTTAAAAATACATGCTGTTTCATATAAAACCAGCATGGAAACCACTAACTGTGAGACATAATGTCATAGATTTTTTCCTTCATGCAGAGAGCACAGTGTTTGCTAATGTCATGCGTGTGAGCAGGCTCAATAGTTCCTTGATTCAGAGTGAGTTTGTCACTCCTGGCAAGAAAAAAATCGATTGCTGGTAAATGTGATGAGGTTTAGTTTGAAGATAATTGAAGTTGGACTGTGACAAATCCTTCATATTGATTAATAGGAGCAATTTGTTGTGACAAGACCCCCCCCCCCTAATTAGCTGACAGTTTATAACCAAAGAAGAACGGGGCTTGACTTAAAACTTAAGACACTTGAACATGTTAATTTAATGTAATTAAAATTAATGAGAACTGCATTTGGCACTTCTCATTTTAATTATGTGAAAGATATATTTGCATGTCACTTTGTGCTCATTTGAGCATGTTGTATGTTAGTTCAGGCACTGTGGATGTTGTTCTGTCTATATTTTTGATGTACAGACACTGTTCAGCAAAGCCTAAATAATTCTCTGGAATTTCACAAATGTCTTCAATGATCTGAAGGCAGAGTTTAGTCTTCCTATGTTGTTTTGGGAAATTAACTGAGTTTTTTAAAGTTTCAGTTCTACATTTCTAATTTATCTATTTTGAGAAATATTTATATCAACTCTCAATTAAAATTAAGTCTTCTTGGAATAGGGTTTTGATGGAGGGGGAATGTTGCTACTTGGTAAAACTTCATGTACTGTCGCTTTGATATTTCTGCTGCCATAGCCTGTCTGCTTCTCTGGTCTGTTTTATATAGTGATGGCACACTTCTTTAAATAGTAGTATCAGAGGAAAAACAGAATGTTTAGTGTGAGGAAGTACACAGAAATTCAAAGCTGAAATGAAAGGGGAAATGTAACTTCAAATTTGTCAGAACAGCATTTTCTAGCAATTTGTGCCCTCTCTTTTGGGAAAGCCTGTTGCATTTATTTTGGCACACAGCCTATTGAACATGATTTCTTTAATTGTTTCCAGAGGTTTATAACATAATAATAAAATTAGAAAATGGAAAGGTGCCATTTGCAATGTATTTTTGTTTTGTGCATTTGTCAGAAATCATAATTTTAAAATGCTTCTTTGTTGCATTTTCCTCTTGGCTTGAATTTGTTAGCAAACATGACTTCAGTGATTTATGCTGCGACGCATTTGTGGAAAATACTGCCTTGCAGCTCTGGGGCCCCCAGTGTAAGAAGAGCATGGAGCTGTTGAAGTGAGTCCAGAGGAGGGCCACAAATACCATCAGAGGGCTGGAGCTCCTCTGTGAAGACAGGCTGAGAGAGTTGGGCTTGTTCAGCATAGCAAAGAGAAGGCTCTGTCAAGACCATACAGCAGCCTTCCAGTACCTGAAGGGACCTACAAGGAAGTTGGAGAGGGACTGGTTACAAGGGCATGTACTGGTAGGAAAAGGGATGATGGCTTTAAACTAAAAGAGGGCAGATCTGTATTAGCTATTAGGAAGACATTCTTCCCTGTGGGGGTGGTGAGGCTCTGGCACAGGCTGCCCAGAGAAGCTGTGGCTGCTCCCACCCTGGCAGCATTCAAGGCCAGGTTGGATGGGGCTTTGGGCAACCTGGGCGGAGCTAGATGATCTTTGAGGTCCCTTCCAACCCAAACTGTTCTGTGATCTCCTTCCTCAGTGGGCTGCTCAGCTCAGTAGCACCTGGCTGGCATCCAGGTGGTCTGTGTGCACAAATATCCCTACATGTCTGCAGCCCAGTGTCCTGCAGAAAGGGGATGTGAGGGGAGGAAGATGTTTATCTGTCAGGTCATACTGACTGGGAAAGGGGAGGAACTGTTGCTGTGTGTTCTATGGCATATCAGGAGAGTATTGCAAAGTAGGCTTCTTCATGGCACTGGAATACAAAATCCGTGGGGAAATTGCTTTCGTTCTGATACTTTTTCTTCATAAAAGTTAGCTTTCAAACTGAAAATACTGCTACTCAACTGGAGGGACAGTCATTAATATTAAACTTTTATGTTTACTGGAGACTTTGCTCAGTATTCATAGGCAGAAAAGTAATACAATAGGAATTGTGTTTTCTACAAATTCTGAAGCACAGAATATACTCCTTCCTGTGGAATTCTGGAAAGGAATCCCAGAAGCTATAGAGATCTCAATTCTACACTAGCTCTGATTACTGAAAACTATAAAAATATTTTTGCCCTGAGACTATGTATTTTTATTTATTGTAAGTTTCTTTCCAGATATTGATGCACAAAATGGCATCTAAACTACTTATTTTCTTTCTCTTACAGGCCGCTGAGTCAGGAATAATAAAAGTGAAAACAATAGCTGCGCGGAACACTGATATTTTGGCAGGTAATTATTTGCAGTGCAATGGGAAAAATAAACTTGCATTACAGACCAAAATGTTAAAAAGATGTCTTGGGTATGTGTAATAATCCTACATGTCTTCTAGTGTGTGCTGTATTGTGATGCTTTAGTTTTTGGCACCTAGAAAATAATCCAATAGCTTGGGAGTTTTTTAATACTACCACTTTTTCATGTTAGTGCCATACACTGATGGAGAAGGTCTTTGTTTCCAGTTGTGGCTCTACAAAAGTAACCATCCACTTGGGAAAAAGGATGAAATGCTTAGGCTCCAAATTCTCAATGTCTTATTCAGTATCTACGTTCACCATAGCTGTTGTTGATGTTCTTTGTGTGGAGGGAGTTCTGCCCTATGATTCTCATCTGTGTGTTTAGTATGAGAGTCTAGCCTTTGGAGACTAGTACCTGGCAGGCAAAATTCCATCTTAGTCTGAGACAAGGCCATTCAATTTAAGATATTCTGTTGCCTTGAGGGACAGGACGTATCTTGTGAGTTGCAGCTCTGTACCTGCTTAGAACAGTATGTCTGACTTTGTTCAGCATTATTAAATGGCATGTAAATTGATGGCCTCTTGCCAATTGCTGGTAAAGCCTTTGGCTAAATTTGAATGTCCCTGTACTTGAGTGTCTACCCCAGCTGTAGTCAAAATCCTTAAAATGCTAAATTATTTGAAAGGTCCAAATAACATAGATGAGTAACTATTTCTTGTTTTGAGGTGTGTAAATCAGATGTTGGTAAGGAGGCACTTTCTAGAATTATTTGAAGTAGACGTCCTACCCCTCAATATTTCACTTTAATGCCTCTTTTTTATTTGTTTATTTTCTCTGTTTTTACTGCTGTCATGAATGCTGACATAAGTGGGAAAACTATGCCAGGTAATGTCAGCTATGCATCAAAAATACACAAATGAATAAGAGAAATCTCAAGTTAGCCATTTGGGAAACTGTCAACATTCTTTGGCAATTACTGTGTAAAGAGCTTCATAGTTCAGAAAGTTACTTTGTTATCCTGAAAAGTCTTTGCTTTTCAATCTTAATTTCAGAGATATAAAAGATCATTGATTTTGGGGATGGATATAGGCAGCCTTGTCGTCTTGAGGGAATGTTTTCTGGTAGTTGGTTAAATTTGTAAGTACTTTTACTTTGGAAGGTTTAAGCTAGAATGTAGTTAGTATTCATTTCATTCATCAAAAAAACCTACATAGGTTTGTTGTTGTGAGGTTTGGAAAACCAGCAGGTCTTCAAAGTTATTGTATTAGTTAATCATTGCTAATAGGATAATAACTTTTTTCCCCGGTGAGAAATTGTGGAACAGAGGGGATCACATGCTTTATCTGCACATTATCCTAACATTCCACAATTTAAATGTAATGCCATTATACAGTCCCAACTGTTTATGGAGTCTCATATTTTCTGAGATATCAGTGGTAACCTAATCTAACCTAAATTTTTTTGGACGAAAAAGTATGTATACTTTAGTAATAATAAAGCTGTGAAAGGCTGCTGTAATTGTGCAGTCTGGTCAAATCTATTGTTTGACTGCTAGATGACTGTAGACATTCTAGTAATACAAATAAATATTTTGATTGGGATATGATTCTTCTTTATATTTTGATATAAACTGTTATTTAACTAAAATAGATGAGAACACCAATATCAGATTGTTTTGAGTAAGCTGACCTGGTGCTTTTTTTAAGCATTAAACTGTGTATGATTATAAGGAAAATAGATGCAATCTTAAAGTGGTGAATACACAGAGGTAGTACTCTGCCAGTGAGAGGTGCTTAACTTGCCAGAACTCTTTAGGTCAGTGATCTCACTTCTTTCTTTCTCTTGGAAAATTTAAGTTGAACGATTTCAAAGTCTTCCATCTTGGCAGTCTAGATTCTTTATAGTTTATTTATGATAAATGTGAGAAGTTACTTCCTCGTGGCTCTGATAGCTGCAATTCATGATTTCGTTTTAGAATGTTTGTTTTGTTGGGGTTGTTTTAAATAGTTATAAACGTGCTAATGGAAGGAAGTAGTGAATTTTATTTTCCTAAAACTTCTTTTTTGATGTGGTATATTATGATAGACTTATTTTTTTTAATGTACTCTTACATAATTTTGGGAGCAAAATGGAAGCAGAGCTGGATATAAGGAAATTTTTATGTATTTGAAGACTGAAGCTGATACAGTAGTTGATACCAAACCAGTCCATGAAACATTAATTTTTAAGCTTCAGAAAGTAAAAAATCCTTTTATAGAACCTGTTGGGAGATTGGGTTTTTTAATGGTTTATAGGAAAAATACTGAAAAGTTTAAATTTTCCTTTGTCCTGTTATTTTTACGCTCTCATGCCATTTTTGCTGTTCAGAACTTTATCATGAGTCTTATGTTAAGGATAAATGAGGTGTCTTTTTAAGATTTTTTTAATTTCTTCTTTATGCTTGGTGGTTAGAATTTCATTGCAATTCAGGAATTTTTATGAGTGAAGAAGTACATATGTCCATGTTGGTCAGCTCTTCAGGCTCTATTGTCTATGAGTTGTAGGTGTTCACAGACTATAAATGCAGTTTACATGCCTGCCTCCCGTGTAGAGACACTGACAATTAGGTGCCTAAATAACAAGTCTGGGTTGGGAGCAAACTTCTGGTTTTGATGAAAGAGTCAATGCTTTGTCTTTAAACTGAAAAACATTGGAGTGTTTCATAAGAGAGTGGTATTGGTGGATATGGTTTTCCTGCATATTTAAAAACCAGGTTTATTTGCTTTGTAGTTGAGAAACTTCTTGAAATCAAAGCAGATTGTTAAACAGGCAGTGAATCTATGTATTAATTCACGTTTATGCTGACATATTAATTGGATTTGATTAGGGGTTTGGTGCAAGGTTAGCCTCTGTCAACTGGACACAGAACCTGTACTGGCTTGAGGCTGATGAAAGTATGGATTGTATATGTTAATAGCACCCTGTAAGAGCTATTACCTTATAGAAAGTTGGCATCTATAATTTGTATTAGCCTGTTCTTTTCATAGAAACTTGTTAGTCATGTGCTAATACGTCAGTTTTAAAATATCACTAAAATATATATTTTTTTTAGCTTTTACCATTATTTTGGTGGGTTTTGATTTGTGTGGTTTTGGGGTTTGTTTGGGTTTTTGTTTGGTTTTTTTTAAGTAGTGAGACTTAATAATAAACCCTCTTGAGAGCCAAACTTCAAACTGCTTAGCAAAAAAAAAAAAATTGATCATGTTTCCATTTTTACCTGAGGATGTATCTAGATTGGGGTAGTATCTGTGCTGTAAAAACGCGTGTGAAACATTCTTCAACATATTTCTCTTACTACACGTAGACTAAAAGGTGGTGGATGACATCCAATGTAAAGCACAAAAAATGAACGTTCAACTGTACAGAAATGTTTAATATCTGCAGTGGTGATGAGCAGCTGAAATCTTAAGTTTGCATGAATCAACAGGCACACACAGAGAAAAGCAGTTGTTGGTCTGTGTCATGCTTTCCGTTCATTTTTCAGAAATATTTTGGCTTTTTTTTTTTTCATTTTATGAAGTTTATCTCAGATTTCTGCAATTAATTTTATGGCAGGGGGAAGTTTTTAAAATGTCAGTGCAGAATGCTCTGTGTGTTGTGAAGGTTTTTGTTCTGCAACAAACAGACGGAACAAAGTTCGTGAAAGTCTTTTCTCCTGACAAGGCTTCATTTTCAGAAGCTGCCCTTTCTCAATAAAACTGGTTGAAAAATTCACAGCTGGGTGTATGTACCCAGGATACGAACAATCCAGCTGCTTTCTCCTTCTGTTTTGTGGGTGGCGTTTTGCTGTTCCCCTTCATGCCGTGTGCTTTGATCCATCTCTTCGTGCCATGCTTTGTGTTGCTTTTGAATTGGGTGCTGGGATGAAGCAGAGCAGAAGGAGAAGGCTTCCAGCCTGAGTTGAGGCTGGTCACCACTGCAAGGCCAGAGAGCGGTCCTGGGTAGACAGAACCTCACAGCCTTCTTAACTAACCAAGTGGACTCAAAGTGGATGTTCTGGATTTGGAAAGAGAAATAGCGCTGAGTGTGTGAGGGAGAAGGTGCTTGTGGACGTGAGCTGTGGCAGCCCAGTGTCTGTCTTCACTACTGGCTATTCCCAGATTTCCAAGACTGGAGATTGCTTTTTGTTAGTAGGTATGACTAACAAACTTTGCATTGTACTCTTCAAACTATTAAACGTTGACTGTTTCCATATCTCTCTTGAAAGCATTGAAAGAGAACAGCTCAGAGGTAGTTCAGCCTTTTCTAATGGGTTGTGGAACAAAGGAACCAAAGATCACTCAGCTGTGTCTAGCAGCCATACAGAGGCTCATGTCCCATGAAGTTGTTTCAGAGGTAAGATCTGTCTTTATATAAATACATAAATATTTCAGTGGGAGGCCTCAAACTGAAAGTGAATGGGGTTTTCTTAGGAGGCTGTATTATAATGGATATAACCTGCAAAATAAACATGTAATTTGAAAAAAAAACCCCTTTTTTGCCATAAAGAAAACGGAAAAAAGAGGTGAGGAAGCATTAGTAACTTCCAAAAGGGAATTAATGAAAATTCAAACCAGCTCATTTAGTTTGTATTCTTACACTGCAGGAACAGAACATGTAATAGTCCTTGATGAATACAGTTCTTAAGGTTGCATCCACAAAATAGGTGTGGTACTCTGTGTGATAATGTTATGTTTTTAATAATAATATGTTTTATTACTATGTTTTTGTTAACATGTTGCTTTTATAAAAAAAGATAAAATGAATGCACATTTCCTGCAGCAGTGAATGTCATGGTATATTATGGACTGCATATATAGTGTATTAAGAAGCTGGTGGAAATAATTCTTTTAAAATACACCTTCAGTTGTCCATAGTGTAAAACTACACTGTTTATGAAAGAATTTTGAGGGTAAAATGTTGTTGTACTCTCTTCTATATTTGCAAGTAGAAAATTAAGTACACAGTTTAACTTAGATTACAAAGTAAGATATTTCTACCTTGGATTCTCAAAATTTTTGGGGGAAGCTTGGGACAATGAAATTGGCTTTGTGTTCTCAGTGTAGTCCTATGGTATATATAATATGCTTTTATGAGAGTGCTGTTCTTGCTTGTGTACATGTGATACACCAGTATGAAAAGATCTTAAGTGTTGGCAAAAAAATATTTCTTTGTAGGCAGCAGCAGGCAACATCATCAATATGCTTTGGCAACTGATGGAAAATAGTCTTGAAGAACTTAAATTGCTCCAGACAGTTCTGGTACTTTTGACAACCAATACGGTTGTTCATGATGACGCATTGTCCAAGGTAAGAATTTATTAGTGCAACTGTAGTACTTAAAATATCCAAGAGGAAAACCAGGGAGATGTTTTACAGACGAAATTTTGAAATGATGGAAGAGGAGGGGGCCTTGCTTCATTCTGTTGGGTTCCTATTGTCTTTATATCCAGACTCTGAAAACAGTATTTCTCTTAGCTTCTTTTCAGTCTGTTAATTCCTCCACAGTAATATGATTCTGACTTAATGAAAACTTTAAAGAAAAACACTGGGCTAATGCCTGTTCTTCTCATCTGCTGAACTTGTCATGTATGTATTTTCAAACTGAAATCAAAGCACATAGTGCTGTGTAAGCTCTCATTAATAAAGTAAATATTAGAAGAAACTACCTGCTCCCCCCTGCCCCTGGCCCCTTATAACTGGACTGCTTTTGAGACTTTGCTTTTTCAGTCAGAACTGAAACAACTTTACTGTGCAATATTAAACATGTATTATTTTGGATATTATGTTTCAACTAACACCAAAAAAAGGATTCCAATCTAGTTTAATCTTAAATCGAAAGATACTTCACTTTGAAGGAGCAACATTGCTTACCCATCTGTGAATTAATGAAGTTCTGTTGATAGTAAGTTCATCTGCTAGATTGTATCTTACATTTTTTCTTTTTAACTTAGGAACCTTTTTTGTTTTGTTTTTAAACAAATCATTTGAAGTTGCTGTCTTTTATTGTACTTTGCCTTCTGTTTAGCATCAGAGAAATTTTTTTATTATTGTTTTTGTTTAAAGAGAGAGCAAGAATAGAATTTAATATTTTTGAAAGCATTTTGTTCCTGTAGAAGTCTTTCAGTTTTTCTTTGCTTCTGGTTTTAAGGAAACAACTTCCTAGCTGGATAAATATATGCATATTAAAATCATTATTAATCTACTCAGCCAAGGGAAGGAAAAATGCAAAAGCAAAACAAAGCTAAGTTACAAAGGTCTGCTGAAGGCAGAAAGATAATGGGAAACTTATAAAACTGGTAAATGGCAAAATAAAAACTTGCTAAGGATTGAATGGTTTGTCAGTAGGATTTTTTTACCTTGAGTACTCAAGTTATGTCAAAGACTCTTCAACTCTGTCTTGTTTCTTTTGTTCCAAATAGTGCACGTTATCCAAAAGAGGTGTTATGTTCTTGGGCAGGAACATGATTCTTGAAGAAAATGGAATTACTTTCTAAACTGGGATTGTCGTTCATTAGCTGGGTAGCAGATCTTCTTTAACAAGAAGATGTTCTTGCCATTTTTTCAAATTTGAATCTAGGCTCTAGGAGGAGACAGTTTTTGAAGTTCATTGTACCTTTCCCTTCTGCAGATCATGTATCTGCCTCTTGTCACTTTGCTCATTTATTCTTCTTCCCCTCTATTATACCCTTCTCTCCCTGCCCTGCGCTCTGCCCCCCGCACCACCCCCCGCTCCCCCCCACCTTATTCTTAGGTGCTTGGTATCTACATCCTATTTCACTTCTGTGTGCATCTTCCAAACAGATTTTTCCACATCCTTCATTTGTCCATCTCTCTAATATCTAGAAACTTTCTCCTTTTGGACACCAGCCCACAAAAGCATGTGGACACAGCAGGGTCAAATAAGTAGGGAAAGTCCTACCCAGCACATTTATCATGCATGTTGTATCCTTATCCAGAAATATGTTAACATAATGCAATTACTGGATAATCTAATTGCCATGCTTCTAACTATTTCCTTAGTGCACATTAAAATCTAGTATGTAGTCAAATTCCAGCAGGCTCTGGCAGGGGTAACAAACAGTTCTGACAGAGCAGTATCCTGTAAAATTTCTTGCTCTTGTCCAAGCCCTGAAATTACTAGATGGTTTTGGTTAACCAAATATAAACATTACTTGGCATGGGTAAAATGGTGCAGTGGCTTGTTTGTTTGGTGGTTTGTTTTTGTGGTTTTTTTCCCAAGATTATTTTGAGAAATATCTGAAAGGCTTTTTTTTCCTCTTCCCCCCCTCCATGTTGAAACATTCTAAGAGAAAATCAGTTTAAACCAGGCATATATTGGATATTCATATTTAGCTTGACTGATTGAAATTGGGAAACTTGCTGGTAAACCATCTTGAAAAGCCCCTTAATCCAGGCACTGCTGTTGGATTAACCTAGAGTATCATGCAATATCTTCTAAAAGTCCAGGGGTGTAGGATTGTGCTGTAAAGTTTCAAACTAACATGGGGATACCATCTAAGCAGAGTCCACAGATCATTTACAAGAAAAAGCGGCAAAAGAAAGCTCTGAATCTTGTATGATTTAGAGCATGTAGGACTAAGGCCAGGTGTGGGTGAGGTTCCTGCAAGTGCAGGAACACACAATAAGGACAAAAGAACAAGAAATACAGGTTTCACCACACATACAGATGTTAACTTTGAAAATTCATTATAAAATAAGTAAGTATTAAATTGTGCGTTAGAGGTAATATGAAATCCAATGGGAAACAGTATTCAGGTCACTGACAACACAATGACACATTAAAATACACACCTTTGAGAGGAATAATAGCAGTTGAGGCAACACAGTTGTGAAAGTATTGTAATTTAATGGAGGAGAGGAATGGCATTTTAGCTTTGGAGTTGCCTGACCTTTCTGTGATTAACTGTGTAATCCTAATGTCCTTTTGACATTAATATTCACACAACTTGTTTTATGAGGTTGATTATTGTGTATTCTCTGTATGATGATTGTAGTCTTATTAGCACACCATAATGTCTTCAGTTAATACCACTTCAGAATTACCTTTAGGGAGGATTATGAAAGGGTTTTGGCTAGGGTAATCCATAAAACTTATTCTGGTTGTTTAAATTTGAAATGATTAAAACATATTTTTTTCCAGGCAACCTTTTGACAAGCTGTAGTGGAAAGCATTCCTCAATCAGCTAATCTTGACTCTTAGCTAAAAGATTAAAAAGAATCACCTTTCAACAATATATTTTCTTTTTTTCTTTTTTCTTTTTTCCTTCCAGGCAATTGTACTTTGTTTTCGATTGCACTTCACAAAAGATAATATCACGAATAACACTGCGGCAGCCACGGTGCGGCAGGTTGTTACTGTTGTGTTTGAAAGAGTGGTTGCTGAAGATGAACGATACAAAGGTAGGCATGCCTCTTACTCTGCTTGCTTGCCTTAACCTGGTTTTCGGACACAAATCAAATCTTTATCGTTTTTCAGATAAAGAAGTAGTGAAAAGCCTATAAGTGTTATAAAAAAATAATCTCAGGCATTACTCATTTTTACTGTCTTTTATACATTTAGTTGATTCAAAGGATCAAGACAGTCCAAGACAATACAGCCCTATATAAAACCTAGGGGGTTTTTTTCCTGCTGTGAAAACTGGTCTTTAGGTTAGTGTTGTGAAGGAATGTGAAGTGAGGGTGTCACTTTTAAGGTGAAGGCAACTTGATTTACCAAGTGTGAAATACATGACAGCTGTAGTTTTGAAGAGGATGTTTATTGGAAAGAAGTGCTTGGAATTGATGATATTTGGTATTCAAGCTAATAATTACTTCTGTAGAAATGTAAGTTGCAGAATTACCTAGCCATTCTCCTAGAATACTTTCCTAAGAACACTCAGTGCACACTTGATTTTGAACAGTTCCTTTGTTTACAAAACTGGGTTTTGTTTTTACACAGATACTATTGACCAGCCAGTTGCTGTTCAAGGAAATAGTAACAGAAGATCTGTCAGCACACTGAAGCCATGTGCTAAAGATGCATATATGCTTTTCCAGGTAGTTGGGAAACATACATGTATACATTTTCAGTTGTGATTGGGTGCTTCTATATATATTTCTGTAAGAAATTTCAAAGATTTTCTGTTGGCATACTGACAAGGTCCTTAACCAGAGCCTCAGGCTTTCTTACATGCATTTATTGTAATTGGCAATGATATGCTGTATCCCAGGGGGATGATTGGAAAATGAAGACAAAGTGGCCTAGGAAAATGTTTTACTATAAATCTTAAATAATAGCTATGTGTGCATGTCTGCAGTGAATTCCAGATGAATTTTTCTGTGAGCCTGACACTGTTCCTATAGATCAGTTTTATTCCTCATGCTTGGTGTTGTATATTAAATTCAAGTATATAATAAAAAGTAGTAGTTGCATTCATTACATGAAAAAATTCTTCACTTGCCAAATTCACCGGTCTTGAGATATTTTTGAAGGTATGAGTGAACACAATTGCTACAAGGATACCAGCAGAGTTTAGCAGCTCTTTTAACAAGTTGGGCTTAATTTATGTAAAAAGGGTATTAGAGGAAAAATTGTGTTGAAATTGGAAAATTATTCATTACAAAAGAAGGAGAGAGTGTAGTTGTTTTGGGGTTGGGTTTTTTTGTAGACTCAGAAAACTTACGTTGGTACAGGACTGGGCAGAGAATGTAAATGTTGTTGTATTTCTTTTTAAGGATCTTTGCCAGTTAGTTAATGCTGATGCTCCCTACTGGCTCGTGGGGATGACAGAAATGACACGGACGTTTGGCCTTGAACTCCTTGAGTCAGTCCTCAATGACTTTCCACAAGTGTTTTTACAAGTAAGTAGCTCTCAGAGGGAAAAGGGGAAGACACTTGTTCACATGGGTGGTAGAATTTACGCTTCATTAACTTCTCTGTTTGAGCTGCAATACTACTTTTTGAAAAGGACTTCAGCTTTTACGTGTTGGGTTTTTATGATAAGAAAGTGCTGTCTGCTTTTTGTCTGCTTTTGTATTCCCTTACACTTGGAATCATAGTCTTCTGAGTTGGAAGGGACCCATAAGGATCATCAAGTCCAACTCTTGGCTCCACGCAGGGTTTTGTACAGCATATTTTCCTCTCACTTTTTGTTTTGCCATTTATATCTTCTCCACATACGTGTATTCTTATCTTACGTGTTTTGTGACAGCTCTGTAACTTTTTTCTGCTGTTATTTCTATGAAAACATGAACCTCCCCCTACTTGCAAAGCTACAAGAATCGTAACTGAGAATTGTACAGACCTACTACATATAAATGCACAATTTTCTACAGTAACACATTTTAGCAGACAATAGCTAAATTTTAAAAATATGTAATAAATTGTGTGTCAGCAGTTGATTTCAATTTGCCAAATACAAGAAGGGTGTATGGTATGAACCTGACCATGTAATTTCGTCATGCATTTTGGTAGCTTTGTGATGATGTCTGCTGTTCTTCCTTTTCATTTCTGGAGCATGTAATTTATACCAAGATCTACATGACTTCAGAGCGCTTGATCAAGGCAGCAGATGTGAAAAGACTGCATAAGCAGAGTTACCAATTAAAGAATATCTGGTTATAATTTGTTATATTTTCTTTTTCAGCATCAGGAATTCAGTTTTCTTCTTAAAGAAAGGGTATGCCCCCTTGTTATAAAGCTCTTCTCTCCGAATATCAAATTCAGGCAAGGTTCCAGCACGTCGTCTTCCCCAGCACCAGTGGAAAAACCATACTTCCCCATCTGTATGCGTTTGCTGAGGGTGGTTTCTGTTTTGATTAAGCAGTTCTACAGTTTGCTGGTAAGAATATGTGCAAGTTTTCTTTATTGAATTCTGGTTTTGTATGTATATGCCAGTACTGTGATCAACAGTAGTATTCATTCCTTCTTGCAAACTGTTCATGGTTTCCGAGGAAAGAAGAGTCTTAGTATTCTTGTATTTGTGTTTGCAAGTATTCTACATGTATGATTTTATAGAATGTGGGCTGGTATAAATTCTCAGGGTAGATTAGCTGTTACTTTTTCTGTACTTCACTGCCTTTCAGTTCAGGTTTTGGGAACCTTTTGATCTTCTTATGTTGTTTGCCTGTCTTTAGATAATGTTGATTGCTGTGCCTTGTTAATACTTACTAAGAAGCTTTTTGACTTGTGTTGCTAAAGCTGTTGACAGAATGTGGATAAAAACCACACATTCAGCTGTTCATACTTCCCAATTTTAGATATTTGTTAAAAAGATTTATTTCCTTTTCATGTAAGGACTTTAATGTGATGTCTGAGGAATTTAGGTCCTTGAGTATAATTGCATATATGGAGTTAGTTTGGCACAATGTTACTATTATTAGGTTTGGGTTTTATATATTTCCAGTAAATGCTTGTTAAAAGGCTTTGGGTTTGTGTTTTTTTTTCTCTTTGATTACGTGCAAAATTTGCTGGGGTAGGACTCATAAGATGAAACAAAAGTTCTTTGGAGAAAATATTTTGTAGGAGGCTTTTAATTTAATGGCTATAAACTGTATCTTTCAGGTAACAGAATGCGAAATCTTTCTGTCATTGCTGGTTAAGTTTCTGGATGCAGACAAACCACAGTGGCTAAGAGCTGTTGCAGTAGAATCTATTCACAGGCTTTGTGTGCAGCCTCAGCTATTAAGGTATTAAATACATTTAATTTCACATTTAAAAAAAAAAGAATCAAGAAATACTTTTATTTTTCTCCAGTGGAAAATGGCTCCTGAAACATTGTAAATATGTAGAAATTTAAATGTAATAAACACTTTGAGATAGTTTTTTTATGAAGTATTAGGCAATGATTATTATCCAGGAAGGGCTGAATTATGGTTATTTGATTATTCCAAACCCTCTCTGTCTTACCAGTGTCAAAGGAATATTTACCTAAAACTAAACATTATTTACCTAAGTATTTGCAGTTAAAATATGCTTTTAGTCTGTGGTTTGGAGGGGATGGGAAGTTGCTGTTAAATAAACTTGTCCTTAACTTTTCAAATACTTAATATATTTATAAAATACTTTCCAGGTCCTTTTGTCAATCCTATGATATGAAGCAACATTCCACTAAAGTTTTCCGTGACATTGTGAATGCACTGGGGTCCTTCATCCAGTCACTATTTCTTGTACCAAGCACAGGGAACACATCAGTGACACCAAACCAAACTGGTAAAGCTTTGTTTTTACTAATATTTTTAATTTTCCAGCATTTTCTTGTAGTAATAAATTCTAATTTGATTCAGTATAAACATTTGGCTTGGTACAGTTCTGTACTTCCATGTTCACTGAGGTGAAAAGCTAGCTTGAGACAACTGGTATTTTCAGGTCTGATGCAACAGGTGATTACTGAAACTAAACTTTGTCTTTTCTTGCATCCAGTGTTTTGACATTTCATTAGGTATATTTTTATTTCTGTAAGAAGACATGACCCCCCTGTTAATGTTTATGTACAAGTTAAGGCGCTCTGTTTAATCCCATGGTTTCAGAAGCAGAGGCCAGGCCTCAGCAATGAATGCAAAAATTACTTCTTCACTGTCTTTTGACATTCCCTATTAAGAGATCACAGATAATCAAAGTATAATTATTATCTATCATATATACTATTAAATTCATAAACATTAAAAAGTCAGGTTTTAGACTCACGCCTCCCAGGGTTTACTCATGAAGTCTGAATTCCAAGTTGATGTTAGCACTGGTAATGTGAAGGAATTTGTGTCAGTAGCTGTTACTCAACAGTTGTCTGTACAGAAGCTGATAGAGCACTACTCTTAGTATTATTTCTGTATTAAAGGCACTTAGGGTAAATGAGAAAAGCATCATGTAACACACATGAGAAGCCATTCTAATATACTCATTCTCTTGAAAACTTAAATTTTGCCTGTATATGAAGCAGCAGCAGGGTTATCCCCTTAGAGCTTGTTGCTTTTTCTCTGGGGTATTGTTTCAGTTTTTCTCCTTTTCACTTCTTTCTGCATGAGGATTTATCATGCTTTTCTCTTTCTGCCTCTCTTCCTCCTATGGCTATGTCTTAACACGCACAGAGCAGATCAATGCATCCTAATTTTCAGACTGAGTCTGCCTATTAGAATGACAGTCCTGTCGTAGCAGGATGTCTTAAACACCTGTAGTTGACTGAGCCTCAGTTTTGCAACACGGTAGCTGTTTCATAGGGGAAGCTGAAAGCTGCACCTGCCCTACGTTTTGTGTCACTTTTATTATACTGGTGTAATGTAAGCCTTTATACTACTGTAAGGAGCTGTGTTGATATAAAAGTAGTTTTATGTGTCTGACTACTCAGTGGGATCACAGAAAATTACAGCAGTGTAACTGTGTGTGTGTTAGTGGCAGTGTTTGGTTAACTGTTTTTGTTTAGCAGTATGATTTTTGTTGTTTCAGTCTGTTAAGCTTTACTGTGTTGAAGCATATACATAGGCTTCTCTGTGTATTCTTATTGCCTAAATTAGTAGTTTAGTCTCCATATTAAAAGCAAGCACAGCAAAATAGCAGTTGTTACACTTAAATTAGGTGCCGTGAGATGTGTTCTTGGGGACTCTGTCCTTCTTTCCCATTGTCTGTACAGAGTCTGATCTTGCAGTACCTACTCCTAGTAAATGGAGATCTCCTATATGTAGGAACTGTATAGATACAGAATTTCTTGTGCTTTTATCTTTTCTTTTCAGCTTCTGAAATTGGATTCAAAATTTGTTCCCTCCTAGCTCTTAGTTGGCACATTGTCAGCTCTTCCCTGATGTGGTTTGTTTTCTTCTACCTTGGAAAAGAAAATTCCAATGTTGTTGCAGTTTGATTTTCTTCTTGTGGCTCCTGCATTTCTGGGATCTTGAAAGTTTGTGATGTTCTTTGGTTCTTGGAATGATTAACCTCTTCCCTACTACTGAATTCTAGATGCAGCTATATAAAAATACTTGTCCAACTTTTCACTGAAATATTTTTTTAATCGAGGCCCTGTAAGTTTAGTTCATTCACAGAATGTTATGAATGGTGTTACAGCTTTCACAGAAACATTTTATTCAGAAAATAAGGCAGTTGACACGAATCCAGTCTTTTAAACTAATTGCTTTGCACATAGAATTGTTGTAGACAGCAGAGGGAGCTCAAAAATTGGTGGTTTTGTGTTAGTGCTTGTTTTATTATCGAGCAGGTCATCTCTGATTAATCCATGTATCTCCACAAAATACAGAAAAAGGATGTTTGCTGGTCACTAAAATGAGATTGGTTAATTCTGTCACTTTGTTTTTCTGAACAGGAAGCAATGCATCAGGGAATACTGGCTCAGCACAAACTAACCCAGGAGTGCTTGGAATGGGAGGAGGTGCAACTGTATTACCTGCCTTTGAGTACAGAGGCACTTGGATACCTATCCTGAATGTAACAGTACAAGGCAGTGCTAAAGCTACCTAGTAAGTACCTATGTAGTTTTGGAAAATACAGGTAACATATTTTTGTTGCAAATTTGATGCTTTAAGGATTTATTTTTTTATTAGTGAATATTGAGGTCTTGATTTCAGTGGCTTGAGTTATATTATGGATTTTCATTTAATTTGTGCCATAAGGTGTTGGGATTTTTTCGCTATTTTTTCCAAATGCTCTGGATTCCTATCCAAATATTCCCTATGGCTTTAGCATCTGTTGGATTTTTTTCCTACCCTATTAGTGCTGTATTAAGTTTTCACTTCTAGGCCTCACTACAGAACATAAAAATTCTAGAATTATCTTTTACTAGGTTGTGTAACAGCAAACATTAGGGACTTTAAGCAAATGGGACATCAGTGGGAGTGAAAAACAACTTTATTACACCAGCTTTACTGTATTTACAGATTTTAGTGAATAGGGTGTTGTGGTAGATCTTGGCCATGTCGCCTTTCCAAACAATATATTGACCTATATACAAAGGTTAGCCTGTGAATGCTTCTTAGAATGACCAATTATTTTGTCATGACTTTGTATAATGTAGATCGTGTTCTCAGTTAAAAGCTGCAAATACCACATTATTTTGGAAATAGTGGAAGTTTTTCATGTCAGTCATTACCACTGAGAGTCAGTCTCTTCCAAATTGGAAGCTATTTGTACAGCCCATGAAATTTCAGCCTACTAATACTAAAATCAGAAAATAGCCTGGATTTCAATACTTTTTTGAGGTCACTTTTTGTTCTGGCAGTGGCTGTGAATGTTTTTGGTTACCTGACTGTCCTGAGGAAACACAAATTTTTAACAAAAGTAAGTGAAAGGAAGTTCATACTTTGGCCAGCTACTGTAATCTCCTGCTTTTCTTCCTTTCTCTTACTTCTATTCATAACTGGCTCAAGAACCCTGCCTACATACACAGACTGGGGGATCAGGCGCTGGAGGCCAGCCGTGCTGAAAGGGATTTGGGGATCTCGGTCAACAGCAAGTTAAACATGAGCCAGCAGTGTGCCCAGGCAGCCAGGAGGGCCAACCGTATCCTGGGGTGCATCAAACACGGCATTGCCAGCAGGTCCAGGGAGGTCATTGTCCTGCTCTGCACTGTGCTGGTGTGGTCTCATTTCAAGTTCTGTGTGCAGTTTTGCGTGCCACAGTACAAGAGGGACACAAAACTATTGGAGAGTGTCCAGAGGAGAGTAACGAGGATGGTGAGGGGTCTGGAAGGGAAGTCTTATGAGGAGAGGCTGAAGTCCCTTGCTTTGCTCAGCCTGGAGAAAAGCAGGCTGAGGGGAGATCTCATCATAGTTTATGGCTTCCTGATGAGGGGGAGCGAAGAGGCAGGTGCCCATCTCCTCCCTTTGGCAGGGAAACCTGAGGGAAGGGTATGGAGCTGCAACAGCGGACGTTTAGGTTGGGTATTAGGAAGAGGCTCTTTACTGAGAGGATGGTTGGGCACTGGAACAGGCTCCCCAGAGAAGTGGTCACAGCACCAAGCTTGACTGAGTTCAAGAAGCGTCTGGATGATACGCTCAGTCACATGCTCCGACTTGTCTGGCCCTGTGGGGAGCCAGGAGTTGGATTTAATGATCCTTATGGGTTCCTTCCAACTCAGCATATTCTATGATTCAATGAACATTGCAGCCACCATCATAGTCTCCTGTGCTTTGGATACCCCAGTGACACTGTGATTCCCTCTGAGTAGTTATTTGCACTTTTTTTTTTTCTTCCACGTAAGATGATGGAATTGTTGCTGGCATGTTTTGTCAGCAATTTTTCCCTTATACTTTTGTCTGTAGTCCCTGCGTGTAAGGACTGTACCTACTCTAACTGCAGATTTGGGTCACACACCAGCAGTGATTCTTTCCTAACGCTGCCATTAGGTTTTCATACAATGGCTACGTCTTTACAATTATTTAATTGCAGATATGAATTGTGAACAAAGCCAGCAGAGGCATTTTTGCCATTTGGGCCTGTTTCCCCCCAGAACACCACGCCTTGTCTTCTGCTTTAAGAGGAATAAAAAAAGGTTATTCAAGGTCTGCCATGGCCATGTAACTGTAAAAACTCGCTTCCTCTGTTCAGTAATTTGCTTTCCAGTCTTTGAAAGTAAGTGTATATGACCATTACCTCATAGGTACATTGTAACTAAAAAAAACCCAGTAATAACAATTTTAATTAGAGACATATAAATCCATGCACTTGTTTTTAGATAGATATCTGGAGTCGTAGACAGTACAGGTAAATCAAATGGTTGACATTCTACCATCTAAGGCAGCTGTCTTCAGGAAGTTAAAGGTCATAACATGTTTGGGAGAAGGAAAATCCTTTGCTCAGAAAAGAGGCATGACACTGCGGAATAAAAGTCTCTTTTGGTATATTGTAGTTGAAATGCCCAGCCTTTTTAAGAGTAGTTGGTAGAACTGATCATGGTATAGTGGTTGTTGGGGTAGCAGGTAGTTTTTGTAACAGACTGTCTTTCCTTGTGTAGACACTGCTGCTCTGGCAGCTACAGTCTGTTTCCTGTTGGATTTGTAACTCAGCAGTTCTTTATGAGCTTTTAAAGTAAAACATGAAGAAAAGTGGCAGTGCGGCTACAGTTCCAGCATAGTGAGGTTTTAATTGCATGCTTTTCAACAGTGAATCATGTAGGTATTTCCTTTTTGTACAAATAACTTCCATTGTTTACTTGTGTGTGTAGGCAGTGAATATTCAGTCACGTATTATCTAGCTATGACAGGCTTTTCCATTCATATGGACTGAAAGATAATGGTAATGGAATGTCTGATTTGTTCTGAGATGGTTATAACTGTATTCATGACTTTTTGACCTATTTCCTCTGTTGTTCCTGCGTACTTGTGTTCTTCTGAATAGATCTGCTGCGGTGGCTTTAGTAAAATAAAAATAAAAGTAGAATAACTAATTCAGTGATGCTTTCTTGTATGTGTTGTTTTTTACATCTGCAAATAAATATTTTTTTAAAATACTGCAAACTCTGGGTTTCTACCCTTCAGTTTGCTTTTGTATTTAGTGACTCAGTTACTCTTTTACTTAATTACTTCAGTTTATTTTCTTGAGTTGCTGTAAATGCCAAAGGATGGTATTTGGAGCCTGTTTGTACTTTAAAATTCTTCAGAATCTTATTATTATTGTTTTTAACCAAAGTGGTACTGTTGCACACTTACGTGTAATGCTTTGACTTTTTAGTTTGGAAATGCTGGACAAAGTAGAGCCACCTACGATTCCTGAAGGCTACGCCATGTCAGTGGCATTTCACTGTTTACTGGATCTCGTCCGTGGTATCACTACCATGATTGAAGGAGAGTTGGGAGAGGCAGAAACAGTCAGTCAAACCACAACAGAGACAACTTCATTACCAGCACAGTCTACAGAGCAGCAAGACTTGCAGTCTGCATCTGACCAATCAGAGAAAGAATTAGGTATTTGAAAACGCAAACACTATATAAAATACAGCATTTTTACAAAAAACAGGATTACAATAGTTCAGGCTTTGCCGCTTAAATGTATTGCTTCTGATAGGATATAAATCCCTTTAGTGAAGTGGATTTGGGATTCTTTTTGTAATGGTACAGCAGTATCCCCTTAGAAAACAATACTTGATTTGATGTAGTTCTTCTGTCCTATAGCACCTTACCCATAAATTCTGTATGGTCTGTTAATGCTGTTTTACATGTATCTACATGGGATGTGGGGGAGAGATAAGCAGGCATTCTGCTCTCCAGAACTATTGTTCTGCCTTCCCGTGTCCTTAGTTCAGCTTAACACTGAGATCCAAGCTCACAAGAGAGGGAGGGCCTGGAAGAAATGTGCCGGTTCCAACCACATGAACAGAAAAAATGGGTTTCTACTTACAAGACCCAAAGATGAAAGTTTCAATGGAGAAGTTTAATATGGAAGTATTTAGGGAATAACTTCTTCAAAAGCAGAAGACCTTGTGTCTCGAGAGTGATTTTTGGGTTGTGTACCAGGAAGCGGAGCCGATGGTGTTGTACAGTTCGCTGGGAGGCTCCGGGGCCGGAGAGGGGCCCAGGCCCCCGCGCTGCCCGCCGCCGCTCTCCATGGTGCTGCAGGCAGCGCCGCTCAGACCGTTGGCAGGGCCTCTGAGACCGGGGAAGGTGTGGCAGATTATAGGCCTGGTAGAGCTAAGGTTATTTTCTTACTAAAGAAATTTTTAAAAACCCGCAAAAATCAAAAATGGAGAATTATAAACTTCAGGCAAGAGATATTTTTCTTTCACTGAAAAATTTCAGAGTTTCTGGTTTGCCTGATGCGCCGCATCTATGCACTTAGGAATTTTTGCTTTTGTAGACAAAGATTAAAAGTATATACAACTTTGTTAGATTTTTCTGGATGTAATTTAGAACAAGCATTGACTTGGTGACATTTTTTTACTTTAACAATCTTAATTTAAAAGCATTTTTCAGAAATAGTGTGGCCAGCAGGTCCAGGGAAGTGATTGTGCCCCTGTACTTGGCATTGGTGAGGTTGCACCTTGAGTACTGTGTTCAGTTTTTGGCTCCTCACTTCAAGAAAGATACTGAGGTTCTGCAGTGTGTCCAGAGAAGGGCAACCAGGGTGGTGAAGGGGCTGGAGAGCAAACCGTACAAGGAGTGGCTGAGGGAACTGGGATTGTTTAGCCTGGAGAAGAGGAGGCTGAGGGAAGACCTTATCACTGCCTACAATTACCTGCAGGGAGGTTGTAGAGAGGTGGGTGTTGGTCTCTTCACCCAAGCGACAGGTGATAGGATGAGGGGGAATGGCCTCAAGCTGCACCAAGGCAGGTTCAGATCAGACATCAGACATCAGGTAAAAGTTTTTCACCGAAAGGGTTATTGGGCATTGGAACAGGCTGCTCAGGGGGGTGGTTGAGGCACTGGCCCTGGATGTATTTAAAAGACGAATAGATGAGGTGCTCAGGGATATGGTTTAGTAGAGGACAGGTATGGTTTGACTCAAAAGGTCTTTTCCAACCTAGTGATTCTGTTTAAATGGTACCGGTGTGAGTGTGTTTAGTTATACTCATATTTGTGTCTGTAAACAAAAATAAAAAGGTGAAGTGGCAAACATTTTGTTTGAGAGATAATTTAAAGTAAAATAAAATATGTGTTGTTTCTGCTATAAATGATAATATGTGTTTCTTTCAAGTTAGCAGAGCTGTCTGGGAAGAAATGGTGAATGCTTGTTGGTGTGGTCTTCTGGCTGCTTTATCCCTCCTACTAGATGCAAGGTATATTTGGTCTTCAATTTCTCTTGGGTTTATTTTTTTTAGTAGATAGTATTCCCAGCTATATTTTGTATTGTCTTTTGTTACTGGTTACATTGAAAGTTGTATGAGAGTGCAGTGTTAAAAAGACCTAAGCAGAGATGTTTGTGGATTAGTGATGGCTCGGCTGAGTGAGGACCCACTAAGAGTAAACAACACAGAAGTCTCCAAAAGTCTAGCACAAACCTTTAATGTACTACTGTATAGAACAATTAATTTTTAATTTAAACAATTTTTATTCCTTTTTACTTTGAATGTTTCGAGACGTTGAAGTGATTCTATTCATGTCTTCATTACCATTGATAACAGACTAAATAATGTCTCAGTACTTGTTAGTATGATTCAGTCTTTGAAGTGGAAAAGCTCTTTTAAAGAGTCTTCTGTTATCAAACACCATTTTAAAAAAATTAGTGTTAAATAGATCCTTGTAGGCTCCTTTGCCAAGTCATTCAGAACTAAAGACAAATTATATAGGAAATTATTCTGAAGAATTTTGTTGATTGGTTATGCTTGCACTTCTGTATTCATACACAGTTTAAGTGTATGTACTCATTGTTTTCAGTGTTGGTTATCTCCTAAAGTAAATCATCCCATATCATTAAACAATGTGTGGTCTTTCAGCACTGATGAAGCTGCCACTGAAAATATTCTAAAGGCAGAATTGACAATGGCTGCACTTTGTGGAAGACTGGGTCTTGTAACATCAAGAGATGCCTTTATCACTGCCATTTGCAAAGGGTCCTTACCTCCTCACTATGCCCTTACTGTATTAAACAGCACAACTGCAGCTCTGTCCAGCAAATGTAAGTATATAGTTTTTCCTTATTGTTAAGATATGTTTAATTTTGTTTTATGTATTGTTCATAATTCAAAATCCAAATTTTCTCAGGATGTAATTTCAAATATATGCAACTGTAGTATTTGGCTGTGCTAAATTTACTTGGATTTCTCAAGCAGGATCTAGACTGCCTGCTTTCTAGAATTGGTTAGTCTGTGACATCTGCTAGATATTCTAGTCAACGTAAAACTTACTGCATGCTTAGCATACATCAGAAGGTTGTATTCTAAAGAGTCATGGCTATCATCCTAAAGATCTGTTGGGATATGTAATTAAGGCATGCAAATTCTGAAAAACTCTCTGGGCAACTCAGATACTTAGGAGTTGGCTGGAACATCCAGGGCTTGTGTTATACTGCAGCCTTGTCTACAAGCATGTAGTGACGTGTAAATTTACTGTGTAGTAAGCTCTGGGCTGTGTTCAGTTTACAAGGCATTGAATTGATGCTTTTCACATCCTGACAGAATGTTGCAATTCATGGGATATGCCAGTTGAGGGTGTACCCTATTTTTAATTTTGAAATTAATTACTGTGTATCAAGAAACACATTACTTGAAGAACATGCAGCTGGATCTAACATTAGTCCTCTTAATATAAACCAAAAATACCTTAGTCTGGGATCAAGGACTGTGACCTTTACTCCAGCCCACAAGCTATGTGTATTACTAGGTTATAAGTCTGTGATCAGTATGCATGAGTGAGCTATATGAATCTCTGTGGAAATGAAGCAGTGAACTTAAATTATCTTATATAGATTACTCTTCTTTTAACAGATGAGTTATAAAAAGGGTACCCTGAAGTCCTGTATTGGAAAAACATCATGATACAGCATTTATGGCACCGTCACTTTCTGAATGCACTAGTACAGTGGTAGCACCCAGTGAACCATTTACACAAAATTACCACAGATAACTGTTTAAACATAATCTTATGCTTGTGTCATAGCCCAGATATTTCAGTCACAACTTAAAATGTGTTAATATACTGCAAGCAGTATCTAATAATGAGAGGGAATAATTGCTGGCTCCTTTAACTCTGTAAGGCAATGACATAATCTAAATGTAACTAAAGGTCTCGGTGAGCCACCTTAAAGCTAATACTGGGAAAAAATTCATGGGAGTGTGTTTGCCAGAAGACCATTGTTTCTGCATGTAAGGGCTGGATTTTAAATTTAGATTTTTTTTTTTTTTTTTTTTTTCTTTTCAATTTTCCTTTAGCATATTCCATTCAGGGACAGAATGTTCAAATGATCAGTCCCTCAAGCGAGTCTCATCAACAGGTCGTAGCAGTAGGGCAACCCTTAGCTCTTCAGCCACAGGGAACAGTAATGGTAAGTACAACTTGTAAGTGATCTCACCCTGCTTAACTGCTTCTTTATGCATCTTGGGGTGGCAACAGATAACCATTATTCCTAAGAATGCTGTTTATCTGAAATACTATCCTAAACTTAATTTGGAACAACCCCAGACAGCAAAGTTCTCTAACTCTTAAGAACTAGCAATTACAACTAAATAATAATTACTATTATTTAGTAATAATTTACTAAATATATTAGCTATTTAGTAAAAAATTTCAGGTTTCCTAGAAACAGTATTATTGTAGAATAATACAAAATGTGTGGTCACTTGAGGTTTTTTGTTTTGTGTTGTTTTAGCTGACTTCAAAAAATATCCAGTGTATGAGGACGTTACTCAACTTAGCTCACTGCCATGGAGCTGTTCTTGGTACATCATGGCAACTTGTCCTGGCTACTCTTCAGGTATAATAGGAAATATTTATGCCTTGCTTTTTTGCCATAATTTGGCTTTGAGATTTTATGTGAACTTTGAATTGCCTTGAGTAAGCACTGTAGCATCTCCCTTGAATTCTGCTTGGCTGGAAGGCTGCTGGCTAGCTCAAGTACAATGTTAGTTTCCCCTCTGCCTGAATAAGGCTCTTTTGCTGAAAATGATCCTTTTGTATTTCAGCATCTTGTGTGGATTCTGGGACTGAAGCCTGGTGTTGGGGGTGCATTAAAACCTGGAAGAGCTGTAGAAGGGCCCAGCACAGTGAGCATGATTGTTCATTTTACAGTTAGTGATTATGGGGTGTTTTCTATTGCAATCCACAAAGACATGTTTCTATCTCTCTTTCAAGGTTCTAACTACAGCAGTTATGACTGATCTGCCAGTTATATCCAACATACTTTCAAGGCTTTTTGAAAGCTCACAGTAAGAAACCTTATCTTAATAATTAAAATATGTTCATATCAAACTTGACAGTAGTTTGATAGCTGTTATTTTTCAGGTACCTCGATGATGTGTCTTTGCATCATTTAATAAATGCCCTTTGCTCCTTGTCTCTGGAAGCCATGGATATGGCCTATGGAAACAATAAGGTATAAACAGATTTCTGTATTTTCTTTCAGATGCTTTTGTGAAACAGGCGGAAGACTTTTGTATATTTATCCTTTAAGCTAGCTATTTCTAATATTAAGGCAGTAATACACTTGATACTCTAGCCAAAAAAAAAAATTATGAACCAAAGAACGTCTTGTTTATAATGGTTCATACGGTTACTTAGTTCTCTGAACATTCTCATTGTTCTCCTGCTATGTTGATTGTTAACTAAAGAATGTCATGTGTTTCCATTAATCAGATTGTGGGTGGATAAAACTTTGAAAAAGCCCTTGTAATTTCAGAGGTTAGGGATACTGAAGAGCACTGTATGTTCTGTGAGGTGCTTGTTCTCATTTCAATTTTATTTTATAATACACTCCAGAAAAAGCTTGACAATTGAGATACTGAAATCCCCCTGATAGTTCATATTAACTTGGGAAAATGATAATATTCTTGTCAGCCTCAGTAAACAACCTTTAGCCCAGAAAGGTTAAAGACTCTGTGACTGAGTAAGGTTGAGTATATATTCTTAGTCATCTCTCCAGAGGAGAGTTTCTGAAAGTATCCGTGATCTGTTACACTGGAGGAAATTACAAAGAAAAATATGCTTTAGAATATTTCACAACTACAGCAGGAGAGAATGAATTGAAATAAGGCAAAGGTTTTGTTTAAAATCAGTTAAAAACGAGAATAAAAATCAGTGGAAATGGGAACAGAAAATTAATTCCAGTGTAACAGTGATTTTGACTATATGTAGGTTTAAAAAAAAAAAAAAAACAACAAAGAGGTTTATTGTAAATATTTGCCTATGTATTTGATGAATGAGAAATTCGTCATATTCCTGCAGGGCATTTGTGAATCTGATGGAAGGTAAAATGTAAGAGGATTCTTCAATGAAATATTTTGTAATGCTTGTTCATGTGTAATTTTAACTTCAAAAGTTGTGGTGGGGAAAAAAGGTGTTTTGATAGTAAAAATATGTTAAAAAAAACTGGTTGGAGGGAGGACTAAGTTAAAAATGAGGGTTTGAAAGGAATATCAGTGCTCTGGCTATTAAAAAGACTTGGAGAAGACTTGGATGAATAACTATGAAAGGAGTATTCTTCATGGTATGCTGTTGCTACCACCTTGTGGCTTCTCAGGAAGTACTGCAGATGCTGCGGAAACTTCCCAGCCGTGCAACCTAAGCTGCTGTGACAGTGTTCATTCATAGCCTACAAAACACAGTACTTCAGTGAGATTAGTTGTGCCTTAATTTATAAGTTTTAGTGAGGCAAAAGGCTCTGATATTATCTGAGTTACCTCAAAGTCATGTGCTCGAATTCCATTTTATTAAGGAACCATCACTTTTTGCTGTTGCCAAATTGCTGGAAACAGGACTCGTTAACATGCACAGGATTGAGATTCTTTGGAGACCTCTGACCGGTCATCTTCTGGAGGTAACATTGCTTTTATCAGCTGTACTAGAACTTAGTTTGTATTAATAAAGATCTTGTGGAAATGCACTTTCAATGTGTAATTTAAAAAAAAAATTATCTATATTTACATATCCTTGTTTTGGCATCCCGAATGCATTGCAATTTGAATTAAAAAGTGAATTTACGTATTTAAATTCTGGTATTTTAATATCTCTTATTGACTTTGTCTTTATGGTGCCTTCAGTCTTTATACATTTTTAAACACAACCATATTTAAGTTATACTTCATGCATGTGTTATAATTAAGGTAACATGAACAGATTCACATAGTACAAGTATCTAGGAAGATTTTAAGGTATGTTTTTGTGTCCTTACCAGATAGCTTCAATCTATTAGATTTACTAACAGAGGGTTGGTTTGTTTTAAGAATGTTTAAGCTAACATTTTGAATTATCTCTTTATGAGAATGCTCTACTAATATAAAAATAAGTGTCATGATCCTATTTCAATTCTAAGCATTTTAACTTCAATATGAAAAATGTGTTCCATCAAGGAAAAAAGAAATCTTAACTTTTGAATTTGAAAGTGAAACCAGGTGATGGAATGTAAGTGTAAAGTTTTAATTCTCTACCTAGATATGTGGAAGAGTGAAATGCAAGAACTGGGTTCGATTTAAAGCGGGTGAAGGAGGAAGCTTTTCTTCCTTGCTTTCCAGAAAGTATTAGACACTTCCTTGGAACCAGTGCATAACTTGGAATAGTATTATGGATTGGCCATCTCTAACCTTATTTACAGAGATCATCATGCGGAAGAACTTTTACACAGTGAGGGTGACAGAGCCCTGGGACAGGCTGCCCAGGGGGTTGTGGAGTCTCCTGCTCTAGAGATAGATATTCAAGACCTGTCTGGACACCTATCTGTGCAATATGTGCTAGGGAGCTGCTTTGGCAGGGGGGTTGGACCCGATGGTCTCTCGAGGTCCCTTCCAACCCCCATGATTCTGTGATCTCCACATAAATCTTGTATCTAGGAGAAGAACTTTGGATACTTAGGAGTTTAAACACTTAAAGCACAAGTATCTCTTTTGTCTCTCTTCCCCTCCAAGACAATAAGGTTCACCATCCACATCTTGAGACTCTTTTCCTCAAGGAAGCAGCCTGTTTTGGTCTGTTACCCATTGTGGGTATCTGTTTTGTAGGAAATACATAGTCTATTTTGATTTCTTCTAAAGCACTGCCATATTTCCTTTTAAACCTAAGTTGTCAAGGTACAATAAGGAAGGAGAAAACACCAGCTGCAAATTCAATTAAACACCTGAGGGATGAATTCATTCCCTGTTTCTGAAATAGATTTGGAGCATCATAAAGTAGTTTAAGTTCTCTCTTTTTTAATGAGGTAACCAAAGTATAAATAATTCACTTGCATTTTTCAACATTAAGCTAGCTCTTCTGTGGTGGCCTGCTTGTTGGTTTAGCTAGTGGATGGACCAGCAACAAAAACCATCAGCATTACTTATGATCTTGCCTTGGACTTGGTGCAAGAATCCAGAATCAAAGCTAGGGCTGGAAGTGTGGGTGGAAATAACTATGTAGAGGTCAATGAAACCGTAGGCTTACCTTATTTGTTTGAGGGTAATGTATTGTATATAGGAGTACAGATCATTCTAGGGATCTATGCAACAGATTTGCACGATGATTTTATTTTTTCTTTTCAAAAAAATGAATTAGCAAAATTACTGGGCTTAGATATTTAGAGACAGAGAACTGAAGACATGGGTTGAAAGCTTAAGCTTGAACTAATGTTTGCTATTGTTTTCTCAAGTTTTTGAAATAGTGGAGTCTAAGGCTTATTTTACATTCACTATGTAGTTACCTTTTGCATTTGAGAGTATAGAAAAAGAGACATTTTCTGTGTTGGCTGCTATTGTGCTTTCCCCCTTGATTATGTGAGGCTGTGCATGAAAGATGAAACTGAATTTTATAGCAGCTTAAGGCTATGTTAAACCTGAGAGTTTCAGGCATTCACTGAAAAGTTGTTTGGTGCTTTTTAATCAATCATTACCCGAATTAGCAGTTAGTTGTATTCATGTTGGGAAATGTATTGGCTTGAACTGCTGTGGTTTACATTATGTTTCCTTCTGTGTCTTTCACTGCTTCCTGTCGCTTCCTCCTTCAGAAGGTATGTCTGTCCAAAACATAAAAAGTTTTAAACTATTAAACCTAATTTTATTGTGTAGAGAATTGATTCTATTGTTGAAAAAAAAATACTGTCTGTAAATTACTATATAATTTAAATATATTTTTATATTACATTTATATTCAAGTCTTGGTTAAATAACAGTGACTTTAAACAAAATACTGCTGTGTTTTCAGGTCTGTCAGCATCCAAACTCCAGAATGAGAGAGTGGGGAGCTGAAGCTTTAACTTCCCTCATTAAAGCAGGACTGACATTCAACCATGATCCTCCATTATCTCAAAATCAGGTAAAGGAAGTTTAAGAGCAGCTGCTTTTTTCCTCTTTTTCTGGAACTGAAAATGAAATCAAAATCTTCCCTTGAGCTAGTTTTCTACAGTTCAATGAATAGGAGGCATTCATAAGCAACTTTACTATTGAGTTTATAAAGCCTAGAGCTGTACCATTCAGATGTAACTATTGAGAATCACCTCATGCATTCTAATGAACTTCCATCCTTCCTTTTTCAAACGCGTAACCAAGAGTGGCGATGCTTGTATATTACGTTAGAACAGATTATGGATCACCCTTGTGAGTGCCAAACAGTTCCAGAATGTTCAGAAATATGTGGTGTGGTGGCAGGCAAAAAATAAATTGCCTAACCTTCTAAATCACAGCTATTAAATTTGTTATTAATAAAACTTTTTAATATGCTTACTGAGGTTTAATGGATAGTTGTTTCAAGGTCCCTTTAGTAGGAAACTGAGTCTAACCCTGTTGGGTGAGCATAAAGTTGCATGTTGGCTTTTATGCAACTGCGACTGGATGGTGTAGCTACTTCCTGAGGGACCTGGAGAACAGGTGGGAGGAAATAAATAAAAATAAATTTTCCTGCTGAGATCCTTTATAAACAGTTTTTTAGAAAGGCCAGTCTGACACTGATGTTGAGCATTTAATGAATGAGCTCCAGAATTAATTTAATGAATCTTCAATTGGTACTGTGTGCTTTCATTTATGCATAAAAATAATTAAGGATCAATTAAATTTAGCATTGTTAATATGCTTTATTGTTTACTTCTAGAGACTGCAGTTGCTTTTACTGAATCCACTAAAGGAACTGTCAAACATTAGTCATCCTGATATCAGGATCAAGCAGTTGGAGTGTGTGTTACAGATTTTGCAAAGTCAGGGTGACAGCTTAGGACCTGGCTGGCCATTGGTGCTTGGAGTCATGGGGGCAATTCGAAGTGATCAGGGGTAAGTAGTAGAAATAAAATTTTAAAATTATGTAAAATAAGAACACTAGAACGAATTCTGCATTTATTTTCTTTAATAACTATTTTGATAATAGCCATAACTTTCATTGTCAGTTTTAGCTTATGAACAATTTTATTCAACACTAATACATGTTTTAATTTGTCCTGTAGCACATTTTTATTTTCCTGAATTAATCTTTCAAAAGACCAGTTTATTGTTCCCCTCTGCCCTCTCCTGTGGTCATCATGCAGCATTCCCTGAGGAGTACTCCTTGTGCCAATTCATTTGATCTTAAACTATCTGCTGGACACATCTCTGGTGCTTGCAGATAATTCTCTATGACATAGTTTTTCCTCACAGTTCCTCTGTTGTTGTTTTTTCTTCTTAAATCGTGGGATTATGTAGTGTGTGTAATCTTCTGAATGCTTTCTCTTTTTGTTGATGCCTTCCTCTCTAAATGGTTGTTGATAGCACAAGTGTGGAATACTATTGGCATACTGTGGGTGAATCCCTTGACTGACTGTTGCCAACAAGGGGGAATATTACTAGTCTGGCCCTCTTGACCTCAAGGGAAAATGAGAGGTGAAGTTGCAAGGAGTTTCTTTGCAACAAGCAGTGAAATGAATAGCTGACCCTAGAATTCTAAGCAGGAACTGCAAACCCACAGGCTTAGACAGTGTTATTCCTTTGGTGGTAGTTAAGACTAGCAACAGAATGAGTCATCAAATATCTCTGACATAAACCAAGATGAATTGCTCTGATCTCTCCTTTTACTCCACCTTAGCTTCTGTCTTCTGGCCATATAAAGACCTTCTAAATCCCCTTCAAATGCTTGCAAGATTCTGCCTTTGTACCAGTATTGCTTGATCCATCAGTAGTACTCCTCAGAATCCCCAAGGCTCTTGGCACTCTTGGTTGTGACTGTCCTCTTTTTGGCAACCGTAACTCCTTTGTTACCTGTTGTTTCCGCACGTCATGCAGTGTGTTCTGTGGTTCCTACATGCCTTGTGATTCTTTTCACTGTGGTTGCCAATGGATGAGAACCAACACAGATTCCTTCTCAAGACAGCCTTCACATCCCTTTACATCTCTAACCCAAATGTCACTGGCAGATACCTCAAGATCTACCTAAGATCTTGTGTTACATATGAGTTTCCTCCTACAGACCACACAGAATAATCTACTTTTCAACTACATAACACTGTTTGCCCACATCATATCACCTGCAGTAGGAAAAAAATTAAGCCTCTTTTTCATCGGTAAACAACGGGATTCCTTGCATCACTTATCTTGAGTAAAGATGTGGGCACTATTATAATACTTTAAATATAAACTTACTGACTGTGAGACTTTCTCCACAAGTGTCTTCCTTTTGGTCTGTAGATTCCAGGACAGAAATCCATTTAACTTCCAGGACAACTTCTTGCCAGGCTGCTATAAATAGAGCAGTGATATTTCGGTTACTACTTGATTGTATGGTACTGGCTTGTAAACAAAAAGTCATCTGTCTTTGAAGAATTTTTTAATGGGATAGCCCTGTTTATTTTATGGATAGATAAAATACTATATGGATTAAGCTTTTGAGCTAAGCTTAAGTTTCTTGTTACAGATGGTCACCAAAAGATAAATATAAATACTTTGAAGGACAATTTTATGTTTTGAAGAGCTGTAGTGCTGTTGTCATGTGCATGAAAGACTTAGAAACCTTTTTCCAAACACATAGTAGTGTGTGATGTTAATTAGGAAGTGAACTGTTTTGAATTTGTTCTAGTGGCCTTGCATGTGAAGATTAGAAAGAGTTTACTTTCCCATTAACTCTGCTCTTCAAAATGAGCATTCTAACTATACCTCTACTTACTGTCTGCTTTCCTTCTCTTAGAGTCCTTGAAGGTCACATATCTCTGGAACTTTGTAGTGGAGAGGGAACTACATCAGTTTTGAGTGTGCTTAACTGTATAGACTCCTTTAATGGGTAGCACGGGAAGTAGTGTGTGAGCATTTCCTCCATGAGTATAGCAAGGATAATCCTGTGATCTTCTGTGGTAGAATGGACAACTCTCTGCAGTATGCATCGTATTAGAGAACTATGAGTTCAGAATCACATGAAATGATAGGGGTTGGAAAGAACCTCTGGAGATCATCTAGTCCAACCTGTTGTAAAGCAGAGTCACCTACAGCAGGTTGCACTGGAAAGCATCCAGGTGGGATTTTAATATCTCCAGAGAAGGGGACTCCACAACCTCTCTGGACAGCCTGTTCAAGTGCTTTGGCATCCTCAAAGTGAAGAAGTTTTTTTTTCTCATATTGAGATGGAACTTCCTGTGTTGCAGTTTGTGCCCATTGCCCCTTGTCTGGTCAGTGGGCACCACTAACAAGAGTCTGGCCCTGTCCTCTTGACACCCGCCCTTTATAGATATTCATAAGTGTTGATAAGGTCCCCTCTTAGCCATCTCTTCTGCAGGCTAGACAGCCCCAGCTCCAGTCCCCTCATTTTTGTAGCTCTTTGCTGGTCTCTCTCGAGTAGTTTCATGTCTGTCTTGTCTTCTTAATGCTCCCTAGGATGCCATTGACCTTCGTCATCAGGGCATATTGCTGGCTCATGGAGAATTTGTTGTCTACCAGGAACCCCAGGTCCTTCTCTACAGTGCTGCTTCCCAGGCCAGACCCTAACCTGTGCTGGTGCTTGGGGTTATTCCTCCCTAAGTGCAGGACTATGCACTTGCCCTTGTTGAATTTCATTTAGTTCCTCTCTACCCAACTCTCCAGCCTGTCCAGATCTCACTGAATGGCAGCGCATCCTTCTGGTGTGTCAGCCTCTCCTCCCAGTTTTGTATTATCAGCAAACTTACTCAATGTACCCCCTGTCCCCTCATCCAGGTCATTGATGAATGCTGAATTGGACCTGACTGAGCAGTGACCCCTGGGGCATGCCACTGGCTACAGGCCTCCAACTAGACCCTGTGCTGCTTACCACCACCCTCAGGGCTCTGCCATTCATCCAGTTCTCAAGCCACTTAACTGTCCACTCATCCAAACCACACCTCCTAAGCTCGCTAATTAGGATATGATAGGAGACAACTTCACAAGCCTTGCTGAAGTCAAGGTAGACAACATCCTCTGCTTTTCTGTCATCCACTAAGCCAGTCATGCCATCATAGAAGGCTATCAGATTGGTTGGGCATGATTGCCCCTTGGTGAATCCATGTTAATCACACACAATAACTACCTTCTCTGTATGCTTAATAAGCTGTTCCAGGGATGGAGATGAGGCTGACTTGCTTGTAATTTCCTGGGCCTGACTTCCTGCGCTTTTTGAAAACCAGGGTAACACTGGCTTTCTTCCACTTGTCAGGCACCTCTTCTGTTCTCCATGATTGAGAGTGGCCTAGCAATAGCATCTGCCAGCTCCCTGAGTACTCATGGGTGCATCCCATCAAGGCCCATGGATTTGTGGATGTAGAGCCTGCCTAGATGTTCTCTAACCCAATCTTCTTTGACTGAGGAAAGGCCTTCCTTTCTCTCCTGCCTCTGTGGACTGGGTTTCCTATGGGCTGGCCTTAGCAGAAAAGACTGAAGCAAAGAAGGCATTCAGTAACTCCACCTTCTCCTTGTTTTCCATCACCAAGGCACCCACCTCATTCAGCAACAGATTCATGTGTTCCCTAGTCTTCCATTTGCTGCTGATGTATTTGAAAAAGCCCTTCTTGTGGTCCTTGACATTCCTGCCAGATCTAATTCCAAACTTAATTCTGTGGTTGGCTAAACCACAATTTTCTGTTCTTCAAGATATGCTGATCTTGAGCCAGGAGGAAGCGGTGCTTGAATATAGACCAGCTCCCTTGGACCATATGACCTTCTAGAGCACTAACCCATATGGGATCCCCCAAACAGGTCTTCGAAGAGGCCAAAGTCAGCTCTCCTAAAGCCCAGAGTTGTAATCCTACTCATTGCCCTGCTTCATCCTTCCAAACAGGAACCTGAACTCCACCATCTCCTGATCACTGCAGCTATTATTGTCTCTGTGAAGTTTCTTGGGCATTCCTCTAACTTTCATATCATGTTGGTTGTAGCCCACGTGAGATTTTAATACTGATCGAATTATAAAAAATAATATTAAAATAATATTCAGAATGTGTCTGCATTCTGAATTGCTTTCCTGGGTTATATATTCTGAAGGACATGAAGTTTCTGTATTGCAAACCTTTTGGAATATTTTTTTTTTGTACATTAAAAACCCCAAACCTGTAATTCAGTTTAACCAGTTCCCCTATTTTGTGTGATTTCCACTTCACCACTTCTTTTGATTCTTTCCTTTTGTCTCTCACTAAACAAGGTTTTAGTTCTAGATGACCTTGCCTCTTCTGAGAGCTCCTTCTCTCAAACTTTTTCCATACTACATTTTTATTTCATGTTTGTCTTCAGAATTCAGTTCTGAAGGCAAAGTATTTATTAAAGATCTATTTAATGGCAGGTATTTTGAAAAGATTTTGTCTAACATAATACAGTATTGAAGCAAGTAAGATTAGCATTACATTAGCATGGATCTTCCCTAATAAAACTGTTTTGCCCACCTTTTGGGGAGATTTTAAATAATTTGTAATTGCTGATAGAAAAAAATTGTTGACAACAGTTTAATCTTTGGAGGGTTTTAACGCTTAAAGTTAAGCTTTGCTTTGACCATTCTTCTCTCCTGAAATGTCAGATAAAACATTCTAACTTACAAGTCCTAGAACTTTAGAATGGAGAAGTGGACTTTGCTGTATAAAACTAGCAGAGGACCACTGGAGAGTCTAAACTTCAACTTCACTAGGTAGTTAACGTGGACTAAATACTTCATCAGAATTTGAAGCTTCAACTTAATATCTTGAAAAAACATCTAGTTGAAGCATTTAAAATGTTGCAAATTCATCTTGAAACCATTTAATGGGGTTTTTTTTTATCTTTAATAATGCTGCCTGTTGAGGTATTATATTCAGAATGTTTCTGTGATCTTGAAGAATTTTGAAATGAGAATGTGTATGTGTTTTGGTTTTGTTTTGTTTTTTTAAGAGAGTCCTTAATACGGACTGCATTCCAGTGTCTTCAGTTGGTTGTGACAGATTTTCTTCCAACGATGCCATGTACCTGTCTGCAGATAGTTGTTGAAGTTGCAGGAAGCTTTGGACTTCACAATCAAGAGCTAAATATTAGCTTAACTTCAATTGGTTTGTTGGTGAGTTTTGTATTAACCTACAGTGATGCTGATTCTGGCTTTCATTTTCGTTTCTTTTTATTTAATAAGTGAAAATTAATCTGTAGTCAAGTCTACAAATGAAAATGAAAACCTATTTTTAGAGTACTTACTGAACTTCCATGTTGCCATTTAGAATCATATATAAATTGAGCACAAGTTATCTTTAATCTGAATGATTCCAGGGTGAGGTAGTGTTATGTTGTAACAGTGTTCATCACTGTCTTATTTTTAATTCAGTGTTTACCTTTTTAGTACTTTGTGTATAATTTGGGCCTAAACATTGACGCTAAGAAAAATACTTTCTGCACTTTACAGTGTTTGTGTATTGATCTTCTTCCATCAGTGTAGGAAAATTAATATCTATTGCAAAATACTTTAAAATGAGAAAGCTTATTTTGTGATCATTAAAAGCCTGATACACTTGTATTGTACAGCACCATATGTCTTTATTTTCTAGTGGAATATTTCAGATTATTTTTTCCAAAGAGGTGAAATAATTGAAAAGGAGCTAAACAAAGAAGAAGCAGTGTTGCAGAAACAGGCAGAAGAAAAGGGCGTGATGCTGAACAGACCTTTTCATCCTGCACCACCATTTGACTGTCTCTGGCTATGTCTGTACGCCAAACTTGGAGAACTGTGTGTGGATCCCCGACCTGCAGTTAGGAAGAGTGCTGGGCAGACATTGTTTTCTACTATTGGTGCTCATGGAACTTTATTGCAGCATTCAACATGGCACACAGTAATATGGAAGGTAGGATTGTAAGCTTCCAGTGAGTGCAATTTAAAAGATCCCTTCATGTTTTGGTAACCATTGGCATATTATTTTAATGTCGCTTATTAAGACTTTTTAAACATAAGATATAGTGATAGAATTCTGATAAGTCTTTCATTGTTTTTTCTTTTTCCCCCCATGCTTCCTTTTCTCTGGGCCTTAAAGCCTCTTATACAATGGTTGGGTGGTTGTTTGGGTTTTTTTTATTTTTATTTTGACCATTTCTTTCTTACTAAGGAGTTCTATAAAAAGGCTGCTCCTCTCACATGAAGATGACTGACTCCTTTGTGTGAAAATTGGTGACATTTGAGCTTCATGTGATCTGATACTACATTGAACTTTACTTTGCACTTTGTTTTAGCTCTTACTTGAAAGGATCTGTCAAATACCTGTTCTAGGTCATAGTCATGTTGATTGTCCCTTACACAAAAAGTTTGGCTGTAGTTGAGTCTATTGCCTGTTGTGCCTGTGAGATAACTGAGATCCATTGGTTTTAGCCTTCTGTTAGTGCTAACAGTGTTCTCAGTGGGTTTGATCGTGCTATTTCTAACCCTTCTCAAGTGAAGCTGTTGCAGAGATTGTTTAAATAGCTGAATTCTCACGGTGATACGGTGGTGGAAAGGATAATGGAAATATTACTATTTTTTAGTGTTTTACCAACTATGTTATTCGAAAAGTTGTTGTTTTTTCTCTTTTTGTATTACAGGTGTTATTTCACCTGTTGGATAGGGTTCGAGAATCTTCTACCACAGCTGACAAAGAGAAGATTGAATCAGGAGGAGGCAACATTCTCATCCATCATTCAAGGGATACAGCTGAGAAACAGTGGGCTGAGACATGGGTGTTAACACTGGCTGGAGTTGCAAGAATATTTAACACCAGGAGATACTTACTGCAGCCTTTAGGTAAAATTTAGTTTAAAGTTATTGAAAGATAGAATAATAAACTTTGTGCTTTTGTATTTTTTTTTTTGTTATAGTACTGGGAAAGAATATTAATTGTAGATTAAAAGTGTGTTCTGTTGTGTCTCCCCTCAAATGTGATGAAAATTGTGGAGTGTCTAATTCATGCTCCTTAGAACCAGGAATTGTAAGTACCAGGTTCATCTTCTGTATTGCAGTACTTGAGATTACATCTGACTACTCACAATTCTGGGTGCCAAGTAGCTTTAATTTATAGTAGTCTGACAACAGTAATAATTTTTCTGTTCTTTTGGTTGTCAGAACATATTTTTCCTCTTGTCTTTCTAACTGTTGCAAGTTATGCAACACTTGCTTAGAACTCTTATGTGTCATCAGTGTGTCAAGTTTAACAGTGCTCTTACAATGTAAAGAGCACTCAGTTGTGAAGTCAGTGAAGTATATAGCTTTGAAAAGATGGGGCATCATGAAAGGACTTGTTATGTGAAAGATGTTGAGATTACCCACTCGGTCAAGTGATTATTTTTCTCCTTGCATGATGCCCCTCTACTGTTTGTCTTGCACAGAGATTTCAGTTTGAGTTTACTTCACTGTTTTCCCTGATGAGGCTAACTGAAGCGAGTTCCCCTTTTCTTCTCCTTCTTTAAAATCTTACCTTTCCCATTTTGAAGTTTTTTATTTTTCTTCTGTAACTCCTTTGTATTTTTCTGATCCTTTTTCTCAGGGACTGTTTTTTCCCTATTCCTTTTTAGCTTACTCCTTATAAGAAGTTAAACCTTAGGTCACGTACCAAGCTATTGTAAAATACTGTTACATACAATTGAACAATGTAAGTGTATTGAACTAGATAATATAATTCAGCATCCATGCCTGTTTTGTACAAAAAAAAGTTTCAGTTTCTAAACAGAGGTATGATACAATTTCAATGCTACTTTTCATTTCCTCCTTTAGTTAACTTACTTAAATACATTACTTTTAAAATAAAAATGTGAGCATGTATAGCTTGCAAAGAAAATTCCCCATCACATTAGTATACCTTCACCATCCCATAGTATGTAATTATATATCCAAATAGAAATAAGTTTCATTTGATTGCACTTTGTTTATTTGTGATACAGGTATCAACATATTGATAGTTATCAAGAGTATATCAACATATTAGTATCTATTGAGAGTATTGTTTATTTGCAGAACTGTAGTAAATGTTAAACTGTTACATTAGAGGTAACACTGAATAAAAATTTAAAATATTACAGGGCTGTTTTAATTATTCAAGCCTGATAATTACTAACATAGAAAATTGAAGGTTAAGGCTAAATTTAATGAAAAACTCAAACTCCAGAAATGAACTCTTTCTCCACAGTGCAATTATCAGAGCAGTTTAAAATAATTTTTTATTAATGCATTGTATGACTGTAGATTTCACCCTTAATTCCTTGTGTGTGCTGAACATTTTTCTGAAATCAGCAGGCATCTGGTATGTGTAAAAACAAATCTGCTTCATTATCCTAAATAAATAAAATGTATTTCTCTGGTATGGGATGTGGTATGGGATTTTTTTTTTTCCTAGCAAGCTAGACATAAACACTGATATATTGTTTCATTCTTCATATTTGTGTCTGTCTGCCACCTTCTTTCTTGTTACGGTTGAACCGATACATTCTGAAAGTCATTCATGTCACCATCACCTAACCTGGTGAAATTTCTCTGTATTAGTAAGAAGTAAGTGAACAGCCTTTTAGAGAATGGGGGGGCGGAAGGGGAACAGGAAGCTGGGTGCAAGGGGAATAGGAAGCCCGTTCCAAATCTATTTGTTTTTAACTTTCTCCCTTTTTTTTTTTTTTTTAAACAGGAGACTTTTCCCAAGCCTGGGATGTTCTTCTTGATCACATCCAGTCAGCAGCACTCAGCAAAAATAATGAAGTTTCCTTGGCTGCTCTGAAAAGCTTCCAGGAGATCTTACAAATTGTTTCTCCTGTCCGGGACTCGGAGAAGCCTGATACACCACCTGCTATCAATGTCTCTGTACCTGTGGTGGTAGGGACAACAACGGCCACCAGCCTTGGCAGGTCGTTCATGAGAACTGACTCCATAGGAGAAAGAATAGGAAGATACAGTGGATCTGAACCGCCTGTAATAACAGATGAGATTGAAGATTTGAATCTTTGGTGGGCAGCCTGGAACAGCTGGTATAGGATTGGTTCAGAAAGTACAAGGCCTCCAGTTACTTGTGATAAATTGACTTTCATTCCCAGCCAGCCTTTTCTTACAGCTTTAATTCAGATATTCCCAGCTCTTTACCAACACATCAAAACTGGTTTCAGCATGGATGATCTCCAAAAGCTGGGTGTCATTTTGCACGGTGCTGTTTCAGTTCCAATCAGTTCTGATGCCTCCCCTTTCATCCTTCCCTCTTACACTGAAGCAGTTTTGACAAGTTTACAGGAAGCGGTTCTTACAGCTTTAGATGTCTTACAAAAGGTAAGAAGGTGACTTCAGATGCATGGTGAAAGGTAAACTACACTATGTCTCAGTTCTTTTCAGAATTACAGGGTGGTGACTTAAACATTATTTTTAAAAATTATTTATAGTTGTGCAGTGCACTACCTTAGAACAAGATCTCCATTCCTGGTGCAACCTGCATTGAAAGGAATGGTGTAGTTTGGTTTTTTTTTCTTGATTGCAGAAATACTCTAAGTGTGGTGCTCTAGTTATTTACTTGTCTGTCTGATACTCAAGTATTGTTCTGTTATGAAGGTCTGTACATGGAGTTGGGGAAATAGTCCCACAAATAATATTCCTTATGTTGATAATGACACACAGACTAGAAGATCATGAGAACTTTGAGTTCATTCACATTCTTATGTCTTAGTAATTGTATAAGGACAATGGTGCATCTCTGCTTGAGAAATTCTCACACCCATCCTCAGAAACCACCCATCATATGGGTGAATCAATAAACAGCAAACTTGGGTGCCCTTTTACTGGATAGTTTAAAAAATAAAGCAAATATTGCTTCTTTCTTTCTGGAGCTGTAAAATACCTTGCAAAATTACTCATTTACAAAACAGTGAGTGGTTGACACACTGGAGGGAAGGGATGCCATCTAGGTGGACCTTGACTGGCTTGAGAAGTGGACCCATGTGAACCTCAAAGTTCAGCAATGACAAGTGCAAGGTCCTGCACATGGGTTGGGGCAGTCTCAAGCACAACTATGGGCTGGGCAGAGGATGGATTGAGAGCAGCCTTGAGGGGAAGGACTTGGGGGTGTTGGTTGATGAAAAGCTCAATGTGAGCCAGCAGTGTGTGCTTGCAGCCCAGGAAATCAACTGTATCCTGGGCTCCTTCAAAACCAACAGAGGTGATTCTGCCCCTCTACTGTGCTCTGTCGGACTCCACCTGGAGTACTGCATCCAGCTCTGGGACTCCTAACATAAGAAAAGAGATGGAGCTGTTGGAGTGAGTGTAGAGGAGGGCCATGGAGATGCTCAGAGGGCTGGAATACTGTTGCTGTGAAGGCTGAGAGAGTTGGGCTGGGTTAGCCGTGGAGAATAGAAGGCTTTGGGACATGTTACATCAGTGTTCCAGTACCTGACGGAACAAGGAAGCAGGAGAGGGACTGTGTACAAGGTCACATAGTGATAGAACAAGGGGTAATGGCCTTAATCTGAAGGAGGGAAGATTTAGATTAGATATAAGGAAGAAACTCTTTTCTAAGAGGGTGGTGAGGCACTGGCTCAGGTTGCCCAGTGAAGCTGTGGCTGCCCCCTCCTTGGCAGTGTTCAAGGCCAGCTTGGATGGGGCTGTGGGCCACCTGGTCTAGTGGAGGGTGTCCCTGCTCATGGCAGGGTGAGGTGGAACTAGATGGTCTTTGAGGTGCCTTCCAACCCAAATCATTTTGTGGAAGGAAACAAAGCTGATAATGAATGAAATTGTATATTTATATTAAGTAAAACTTTAAAAAAAATACTAACCCATTCCTTAAGACACTTTCCCCAAAAAAAAACCTATTGAAAAAATGCCATAATTAAAACTATTCATGTGACTTAACTTCATTCCCTTTGGGCTTTCATATTATGACCACTTTGCTGAACTGTGTGTTCTTACCTCTCCCTCCTCAGAGAGGATCCTGCCCCATTTAGCTCACAGAACACGTGATACCTACTAAATGAGCAGTAATTATGTATCTTAATTGCTTTTAGCTTGGTGTAGGTTGACTTCTCTCATACTTATTTAAACCCCACAAACAAGGCAGAATCATTATCTTTCAGTCATTCTTTTAGCATATGGACTTAAATATCCATGAGTGTATTTTTTAGAACAGAGGTATAAGTTTAGAAGTTGCTGTTAAATCTGTTTTGTGTGTCATGATAGAAACAACACAAAGTTTTACCATCAATCCTGTCTACTACATTGTCATAATTTTCCAGTCAGGCTTAAGCCTTTTGTACCCTTTCCAGCAGCTCAGCCCTGCTCAAGTCCTGTTTTCTCTACTTAATCACTCCATATCTTAATCAGATTTTTTCTGTTTCCTTGCTGCTTTCCAGACATTCTTAGCTCCCAAAGGCTTCAGGCATTAGCGTTTTTCAAAGCAGGAGTTTTTAACATAAGGAAAAACTGCACGTTGTTTTAAGCTCTTGTCAAGATGCTAAACTATTTTATCTGAAGTTTTCTTAATAACAAAAGCAATAGTTCCCCATGAGAAATGGAGATACACCACCCCACTCTTCCCCTCTCCAGATTGAAATGGTTAGCATGGCATTTATAAGCCTTTGCAAATACTGCCTTACTACATGGGAAGACCTAGGTACCTTAATTTGTACAGTACCTCCCACCCCATCTATAATAATATTGCTAACAGAACAGCACTGAAATAACTAAAAATGTACATTACACTACATTAGCATGTTAGTAGGCTCTGCAAAGTTGTGTGACTGCTTCTCTCAGCTATATAACACAGAAAAATTCACATCACAAGGCAAGCAGCCAGTGCTGATGTGGAGCAAAGGCCATCTGTCAGATTGTTTTGCTGGAGGCCACAGTGTCACTGTCTGTCTTTTGAAATTAATATTCTCAGAAGCACACACAGAAGCCAGTGGAACAGTTAAAGACTACGTAAATATTTCTCACGTTCTTTTAAATAAAATGTTTCTTTCATGTTTGCATGTGGGACCAGATAAAGTTTTCTTCTTCTCTGACACAGGAAGATTTGTGTCAGTTCTGGTTTTCTAAGAAATTCTGGAAAAACTTTTCAGTTGTGGTTGCATGAGAAAAACGTGACATTTGTAAGACTGAGTCCCTGACTGGTTTTATAAAGAGATTTTTATGATGTGATTGCACTAGTGAAGGACACTGCAAACTGAAAAACATAGGACTGGAAGGGAACCTTGGTTCTCCTTTCAGATGTCCACATGTTGAGCCTGTTTGTGTTCTGTTCTTCATTTTACTTCTCATGCAACTTGCTTTCTAGTCTTTCACAGCTGCAGTACAAGTACCTTCATCATTGTAGCTCAGCTAAAAAAAAATCTCTTCTCGAGGCCAGATTCTCTGAATATTCTCACTCCCTGTCTGTGTTGACTTTTGGTCAACTCTGCAGTGAAACTGATGGCTCGTCAGACAGAGGAGCACAGAAATGTACTTGAGGATCAGATACGTTTGAATTCTGCCTCTGCAGGCACTATGGATGCAAACCTCTTGAGCTGTGAGTGTGGTAAACTCAAGGCTATATTTACATACACCAACAAAGATGGTAGAGACTTAGCTATGGAGAGCTATTAAAAAAGACCCCACTAACCCCTGACAGTAGTTGCACTGGGAGCTGTTAGATCAATCCAAACTGTTAAACGTGAAGGTTAGTATCAGACTGCTTTCTGGCATGAATTTCTGAAACTGAAGTACTGTGTCAACTTTTGCAACAGAGAATGATCTGCAGAGTATTTTAGGGTTTGTTTGTGTTCACTTAAATATGTAAATAAATGCATTTAATGCAGTAAATACCACTCAGTTTTATAAGCTGCTCTTAAAGATGTTTTACACACTTTGGCAGGCTGGTTTTGAGTTGTTCATACACTTAGATAAAAGTTACCTGGTGTGAATCAGAAGCATAAACCTCTTTGAAAAGCACTTCTAATTAGATGAGTTTTCAAAAAATAAGTGACCTAATTTTTTTTAAAATACTATATGATAATTTTTAGAGGTGAAAACACCCCAGTAGACTGGATAGAAAACACTTCTGTGTATAAAATCAAAATTTTACAGTTTAGTAAAATACTAAGAAGCTACTCATGCACAGACTTCAAGGAGGAAGTAGTTACTGCTTTTATTCACCAATGCAGAAAAAGTAGTGTCTAAAATTACTTGCCACTGATCCTGAAATGAATAATAATAATAATAAAAAATCTCCCAATGTGGAAGGAATGGCAAAACGTATTTTGAAGTTTTGGTCTTATAGGTGTTAATCTTAAGCTCTTCTGTGGGTGACATAAATTGCATCTGTGCAAGTATGCTGCATCTATGTAAAAGTTATCCAGGGGTTTGTGGATGCTCTCTATCCCTTTATAGTCCACATGCTATATAAATAGTTTTATATACTTTGCCTATTAGTTATGTAATCTTGCATTAAACTGTTACAATTTAGAGCAAGGACTTCAGTGCAGCAGCATATCAACTGAAATGATGTTACAAGATTTTTAGATCAGCAATTAACCTTTTAGTCTTCTGCCACACAGGTGAGTGTCTAGCATCAAAGCATCTTTTTCACTGTTCGCTACAGTCTTGAACTTGAGCAGCAGAAAAGAAGTATTGGCTTTTTAGGAGAGCTGCACTATATTCTTAATGTTGATTAAGCTTTTTGAGTATTAGATGTGTGTGTTGAATCGCAGGAAGGTGAGGAAAGGGAAAGGCTGTTGCTGATTCACAGAGTGCAGGTTGTAGGTTGCATGAGAGTGCAGCTAGGTCTTAGGGTGATTCAGTGATGACAGTGCCGCTACCCCTGTCAGCATGCTCCATCTCATGGCTTGGGAGTGAGGGTATTGCTAGCCCAGCAGCTGCCACAGTTCATGTTGCACTTGGGCCAGAAGAATCCCAGATATAGATACAGACTGGGAGAAGAGCTTCTTGAGAGTAACCCTGCTGAGAAGGACTTGGGGATTCTGGTGGATGAGAAACTTAACATGAGCCAGCAGTGTGCTCTTGCAGCTCGCAAGGCCAATGGTATCCTGGGCTCCATCAGAAGAGGGGTGGCCAGCAGGGGCAGGGAGGTGATTGTCCCTCTCTACTCTGCCCTCGTGAGGCCCCATCTGGAGTACTGTGTCCAGACCTGGGGCCCCCAATACAAGAAGGATGTGGAACTGTTGGAGAGGGTTCAGAGGAGGGCCACGAAGATGATTAGAGGGCTGGAGCACCTGCCCTACGAAGAGAGGCTGAGGGAGCTGGGCTTGTTCAGTCTGGAGAAGAGAAGGCTGCAGGGGGACCTCATTGCAGCCTTCCAGTACATGAAGGGAGCTTATAAGCAGGAGGGGATTCAACTTTTTAAAAGGATAGACAATGACAGGACAAGGGGGAATGGATTAAAACTAAAGGAAGGAAGGTTTAGATTAGATATTAGGGGGAAGTTTTTTACAGAGAGAGTGGTGAGGTGCTGGAACGGGCTGCCCAGAGAGGTAGTGGATGCCCCGTCCCTGGAAGTGTTCAAGGCCAGGTTGGATGGGGCCCTGGGCAACCTTGTGTAGATCCAGGCCTGAGGTTGGTGGCCCTGCCTGTGGCAGGGGGGTTGGAACTCTGTGATCCTTGGTGTCCCTTCCAACTCATACCATTCTATGATTCTATGACACAGCCCCAGCATGGGGGTTGCACTCAAGCAGCTTTGAAGCTCTTGGCACCTTGAGTGAGTTTGGCCACAAGTCATCATGGATGATTGGGGGTTAATGGAAAGGGAGGTTGATTCCTTCCCAAAGAAAAATGACGGTAGAAGATCTTTTTGTGGAGCGATAAATAGACTGTTTCTTGAAGCTTTGAGAGGAGAGACTTAGGGAGGAAAAGAAATATGTTTAAAATGACAGAAAATAATTGGAGTAACTTCATAGAGTCATTGTATCTGGCTTTGAAAATAAATGCCCTAAGATTGCCTTGGGACTTATATTGCAACAGGAAATCATTAGCCTTTGACAACATGATATATCATTGACATCTTCCAAGTACACCCTTCATGAAATGTTTTCCATTTTAAAGCAAGATTATGAGTTTCAGCTATACCAAAATCATACCACTCTCATTTTATTTATGTTCCTTCCTGTAAGACATAATTTAACGACTTATGAAAACCTTGTAGGAATTTTCTTCTAAGATTTAAAAGTTACATGAAAGAAGAACTTAAATAAGATATGGCTGAGATCAACAGACAAGACTTACCTTTTGCTGTCATGTCAAAGCAGAGTTTGTAAAGAAAAAGATATTTTTTATTGGATGTAATGAGATAGTTTAGTAAATACAGCTATATATGCCCAGCTACTTTCCTATTACAATAAATTAAATGACATAACAAAACTTACTTTCTTGAAACTGTTAGAACTATATACTGGTTTTTATATAGCATGACTCTTGCATAGTCTTACATGGAATTTTTTCTTGGGAAGCTTCTTGTACTGATGTGAATTTTTGAATGTGGAAGCTCAGGATAATATATTAAGCTGCTTCTCCCTTCTTTTGGTATAGGCTATATGTGTGGGCTCAGAAAGTATGCAGATAATGTATCCTGCAATCTTTGACCAGCTGTTGGCCTTTGTAGAATTTTCCTGCAAGCCTCCACAGTATGGACAGCTGGAGACAAAGCACATTGCAAATGCAAAGTATAATCAGGTAATCAATTGGAAATCTTACTTGTTTGAACTGGCTGGTGAACCCAATTCAGCTTCAGGTACAGGTTGTTTAGCAAGATGCATTTATTCCATCTGTGGAAACATCACTGTGCATGTTGAGTAATAAGCTTATTTATAACTAGCTTTTCACATGGTTGTTTTTTTATCTTCGTATGCTCCCTTTGAATTAAACTTTGTTCTTAAATTTTATATTCCTCTGTGTAGGAAAGGTCTTGTCTGGACACCAGGCATAGTGAATGTGTCTGAATTTGTCCAGTAAATTAATCTAAACCACCTTGTCCTACATATGATACCAAATTTAATAGAAAGACATTATAATTTTAAAAGGATAAAATCCCCTCAAGCGGCAATTTTTTTAATTGCACGTGCTATAGGGAAATGGGACTTACTCAATAATTCTTTTTATTTCTGTACTCTGCTGTTCACTAAGCATGAGCATCTGAATCACTATAATCCAAGAGGTAACTATTATGTATGTATTAATTCTTCTTATTCTATTTGTCCGGCAACACAATGGAATCACACTAGATACAACTATTTGCACCGGTGAGTTAAATTTCCTTAAAGATTGTCCTAATGTAGTTGTCTTGCCTAGACTGCAACATGTGTCCTACTTAAATGTACTTTACTTCAATGTAGAGTACATTTCCAGAGTCAGACTATGTTGTATTTGCAGTTTTGTTGCTTGGACTATATTCTTAGCAAACGTTGCATGCATTAAACTGAGAGCTCAGTGCAAAACTTGTTTCCTGATCCTTAATTAATACATTTTCATGTATAGTTTAGTAATTCACTGATTTCTTTTCCTAGGCGGAATGGGTAGCATTGAATTATGTACCGTTTGCTGAGAGGTCGTTGGAAGTTGTTGTGGACTTATACCAAAAGACAGCTTGCCATAAAGCTGTGGTAACTGAGAAAGTTCTCCAGAACATTATTAAGGTAAAAGTTTGTCCTATGTGTGAATTTAATGAGCTTATATTGAAAATCCTGTGTCTTGTTTTGAGCTACTGCTGATAACACTTTCTGGGAAGCTTAAAGCTTTACTAAACAAATTGGTATTTCATGTAGATGAGCAGCAGGTGGTAATTTGTTTGACGCTACAGAGCCATTGATATGGCTTTATCTCTTGCTCTTTAGCTGGATAATGTCAGCATCAGTATTACAGTATTTCAGTACTAAGGTAAGAATTAACAGGTGTGTTAGGCTGTGCAATATTAATCTTTGAAAGTATCATGCACCTGGATCTGGTTAACAGGCCTCTCAGTAACTGTGGTGTTGAAGGCTGAAGACCAGTTTCTGTAGGCTGGCATGTGTACACTGGGGATGTGTGCTCTGGCTGTTACGTTTGATTCGCTTTTAATGTCTTTGTGTGTCATTGATGTACCTATGATGTACCTTGTGCAGGCACACAAATGTGCCTTTAAAGCAAAATTGCCAAAGTCTTAACTTTTTTTGACCTTGTTTCCATTTCAGCAAATAATTCTGGTAAACAGTAGATGTTGTAGTACACATCTGTAAAAAAAAAAATCCCAAAAAACATACGTGACCTAGGCTTGTTTGTAATGACTTGGCTGACACGAGGTTGTTCTGTATAGAAGTTAAGAAATTAAGAAACCTGAATCTGTTTCAAACAGTTATGTAGTATTACTTGGAATCTATTATGAACTAAATATTTGTATTTGAAAGTTACTACAGTTTTCTGCTTTGGTTTTAAAGCATAGGTGAAACTGATATAAACAGCACTTTAACATTAACAGTTGACAGTGATGTGATCATTTGCAGTAGGTTTTAAAATTATTTTTCATGTCTCTAAAGCCCGTGTTGATGTTGGGATTAATTTCATCTGTATGAACAATAGCAGCAGAATAAAATAATCTTTTACCTGTAGAGTTAGATACTAGCTCTCATAGTTTTTGGCAATACAGAGATGATCAGAATTTACTCTCTCTTGAGAGCATGAGTGTCTTTCCTTTTTCCTCAAACTGGAGACTTCACTGAAAGCATTGGGGGCGTATGTGTAATACCCAAATTTAGTCAGTGGGCATTGAGGTGTAAATTGAATAACAGTTTTCCAAGATAACTTGGTATCAGGTTCTAGTTAGTTTGACTAAGGAATTACATGTATAAAAGGGAAACACACAGTGCAAATAATACATAAGCTTAATGTTTTTAACTCATTATTGACTTTCTTTTATATATACTGAAGCTGTCTTTCTTTCTAAAAGGCTCTAACTTTTTCGGTGTGTTCATCCACTATACATTTGAGCCTTTAGAATTCACTAAACTTTTTTGCTTTTAAACTCCATGTGGTTTAACAGTCAGCAATGACCAGGTGTCTTGCTGTGGTTATGTATACAATTAAATGTTTGCATATTAGTAGAAGTTTAATTCCATGAGGTTTTTTGCTATACAGTGGAAGCACTTGGGATAGCTTCCTAGGAACAGGCCTAAACTCTCCAGAATACACTCATGATAATGAACTGCCTGTGGTCTGCTAGATGTTAGGGAACCAATTTGTCAGGCCTAGCAGGTGGACAGCAATACAGAAGAAAATTAGTGTGTAATTTCATAGTGTAATTGGTAATGGATCAACTCTGACTTCTAACCTTGTATTTGGCAACAGGCTTGTGCTTTAGCCAGCTGGTATATGATAAATCATCCTTACGATTATATTTTTAACAGAGCATATCATCTACCAGCAGAAGAGGCAGGGATGTGTACTATGATCTGTGACAGTGTCTGCCAAGATCTTCTGCAGAAGCCAGTTGTGTTCTTAAGTTTGTCTGAGCAACTATAATTTTTGTGTTAACTTCTGTTTTGCAGACACTAAGAATACCTCTTAGTCTGAAATACTCCTGTCCTTCTGAAAGCACATGGAAGCTTGCTGTTTCCTCTCTTCTCAAAGTTCTGTCTATCGGACTACCTGTTGCAAGGCAGCACGCATCTTCGGGAAAATTTGACAGCATGTGGCCAGAGCTAGCAAATACTTTTGAAGACTTTTTATTCACCAAAAGGTAAACGCAATTTCTTCTCTTCTTTTTTGAGGGGTGGTTGTTGTTGTTGTTGTTTGGGGGCTTTTTGTTGGTTTTGTTTTTTTACGTGGAAAATATTTGTAAAGAACTTGTTCAGTAAATGTCTCGGTAAAGTTCACTAAAAGAAACCTTATCTTGAGAGATATCTAATAACTGAAAATTATTTTAGTGAGTGAAGGAAAAAAGGTAACCAGTTGTCCTGGTTTCAGCTATGATGGAGTTAATTATTTTTAGCAGTGGATGGAATGCCATGTTTGGGTGTTAGGATGAGAACAGTGCTGATAGCACCCTGATGTTTATGGTTGTTGCCGGGCAATCAAGGACCTTTCTCAGTTCTTCATACTTCCTTACTAATGAGAAAGGAGGGGACGCAGCCAGGACAGGTGACCCGAATTGGCCAAAGAGGATATTCCATGCCAGTTACGTCATGCTCAGTATAAAGGGGGGCTGGGGGGAAGAGGAGGAGACAACACCAGGACGGGCAGTTTCTGGGTTCGGGGACGGCTCTAAGCTGTGCGGCCTGGGTTCTGTGGTTTGGTGAGAAACTGCATTGTGTATCACCAGTTTCATCTATTTTGTGCTTTAAACTTCTGTTATTGTTATATCTAGTTTTCTGTTATTGTTTAGTAAACTATCCTTATCCCAACCTGCGTGGTTCTGGTTTCTAGGTTGTGGTTTCTTTTCCTCCTTTCTTCCTTCCCTTTTCCCCCTCCCCCAACCTCCCTTCCCCCTTCCTTTTAAAAGTACAAGCGACTGTGTGGGGTGCGGCCCTCAGCTGGGGCAAAACCACGACACCAGTCTGTCTGCTTCAAAAAAGTGTATTTTCCAAAAGATGTAGAAAAAAATTCATTCAAAAGGTGAAATGTCAGAGCAAGAAAGAGCTCGGTTGGCCTCTGAATACAAGGCATAGCCTTTCTGACCAGGCCAAGGAATTCTCCTAAGGACATTTACTATAGACTTGATAAAGAGTTACTGACATGTACTCAATGTGTTCCTTTACTCATTTTGAACACAATTGCAGCAATATTTTTTTTTAGTTAAGATAAACACCATTAACTATATGCATTTTTCTTGAGTTCTGTCTTTAAATGTTCCATTCACTGTGAATTTTGAAAATTATTTCTTGCATTGCTGTTCACTTAGTTATCTTGTGTTAAATATGGATTGGTAAATTGACTGCACGTTAATAATTAACTTTGCTTTATTTATAATCCATTGTGAAAATGGTAGCTAAATAGTCTGATTTTAAAAAGGCAGGTACATAAGTACCTGTGTAGTCTCTCAAGAGTGGAAAACTGTAGATGTGGATATGTCGAGAAAGTCCAGAAGTGAAGAATAATAATGATCAAGGACTTAGACAATCTGATCTATTAGTTTGTTCAACCAAAAGAATATATCATTAGGAAGATATGGCAAGTGTTCACAGTATGGTAACAGATTGCTCCAGTGAAGACTTTTTACTGTCCCTTGAGAATGGGGAAAAATGGATTTCAGGACAGCAAAGATTGTCTAGCTTACGTGTTACGGGTGGTGTAGAAGATTACTTAGGATCAGTACAGAATGTTCATCTTCTATGAGCATCTGTGGGTAAGCATCTTTTAGGAGTAGTTTAAGTATATCCAGTAGTGTCTCAGATTAAAGGACAATGTGGAATATAAAAAACTTAATTCCCTGATTTTTCTGTGTGTGCACTGATTTAATTACAAATATCTTTTTAATAGATAAGGGTAGTACCTTCTCTACGGAATACTATTACACTGTGTGCTTGTGTGTGTGTGTGTGTGTGTGTTTTTACACAGAAATCAGGAACCAAACACAACGTGTCTGTACTAATGACAAATGCACAGCAGCTTGCCCAAAACAGATTAAAGAAGTACTGATGAAACTTAGGCACATCTGTTAGTAAAAATGTTTGCAATAATCAACAGGTTTGGAATTTCATCAATAGGGTCACATGGCAATCAAATTAAAAACCTTTCTTTTGTTTTTGCATTTACTTTGAAGAAATAATTAATAGGGACCATAAGCTAAAAAAAGCTCATCAAGTCTACATAAAAGACACTTTAATAATGCAAGTCTTTGTTTTGATGCTTCATTGTTTCTTTAATCTTTGCGATATCTTGTTTGTTTTTATTTTCAGCTGGGGTTAGTAGCTCTGCTTCCATTCTGAGACAGGCAGTCTAGATCAGTTAACACCTTATAATCAATATCACCTTTGGCTTTACAAAATTCAAATGAAGGTTTTTCAGGTTGTTACAGAAGTATATTTGTTCACTTAGAAGTTTCTCTGGGAATACATACTGCTATTTGCTGTAATTGAATTATTCCTGAATATCTGCAAAACAGATGAAACTTCTCCTTTTCACATGTTTTTAGCTGACCCAGTCTGGCACTGCTACAGTTTTTGGATATTAATCATTCAGGGAAGTAAGATTATCACAGATCTTCAGTGTAATTCAAGATAATCCACTATCATCTGTGTGACCTTTTTGGCCAAATATATTGTCTGGTTTTGGTAACTTACAGGGAGTGATTTATACTTTTCTTGAAAGTTCTTCCAACCATAGACATTCCATCTTAACATGTTGCTTGCTAGAAACATTGGCGTTAATTCTAATAGCTTTTGCCAGCTGTCATACATGGGTGAATATTCTCTGGAGGTAAAGGAAAAATAGCACTTCTGTAAATATTTATAATGCCCTAAAACTGGTCTGTCTGCGCTTAAGTCTAGCTTTGCGTCTTTAGAGAGGCAAATAGCTCTTTTATACACAAGAGTGTATTCTGTAATTTTACCTACAAAATGTGTTTTACTGATCAGCATTTTCATCAGAATTAATCATAGAATCACAGACTGGTTTGGGTTCGAAAGGACCTTAAAGATCATCTAGTTGGAACGCTCCCTGCCATGGGCAGGGACACCCTCCACTACACGAGGTTTCCCAAAGCTCCATCCAACCTGGCCTTGAACAACACTGCCAGGGAGGGGGCAGCCACAGCCTCTCAGGGCAGCCTGTGCCAGGGCCTCACCACCATCTTAGAGAAGAATTTCTTCCTTACATCTAATCTAAACTTACCATCCTTCAGTTTAAATCCATTCCCCCTTGTCGTAACACTACTTGCCCTTAGAAACAGCCCCTCTCCAGCTTTCCTGTAGGTTCCCTTCAGGTACTGGAACACTTATGTAACATCTCCCAAAGCCTTCCCTTCTCCAGACTGAAGAACCCCATCAAAGATGTTCTCAGAAAAGTTATATGAAAGTTTCTCTCACTTGGAAGCTTTAAGGTTCATAATAATAATAAAATAAATAAAAATATATAAATAAAAAAACCCAAGCAAAACAAAAAAACAAAACAAAAAGGAAAATAATAATAAAAAAATATTAAAAATAGGCTGGTGGTTTATAGACACATATGGCTACAGTAGGATAAGTTAGCCTGTTACTGTAATTAATGGCCATTATCATTGCTCTTTCCCAGCTCACTAGGAATAGATTAATTTTGCATGTAATTGTATGGCTACTGAACGTCTGGTTTGGGGTTGGAGGTTTTTTGCCCCCCTAATATCCTTCTTTTTCTAAATAGCTGTTTGTCTTCCCAAATGTATGGTTTTCTGACTCACTCAGAGCCCTGTGTCTCAGTAGCTTTACAATAGATATGCATTCTGTTCCCTCTATCTGCTTGAGTCTTCTTGTCCTAAAAAAGTTAAGTCTAAGAAGGGGCATAAGGCAGATGTGTAGTCAGGACAATTGGTAATTGCAGTCATTTCTTCTTTTCTTCATCTTGTACCTCCTCCCCACAATGATCCCGAAGAGATGTAAAGAGGGCTCTAAAGATAGCTGTGGAAGTTACCCATTAGGAGGTAATGCTCTTCTGATTTCCTTTGTTAAGTCTTCCTCTGAAAGGTCCTGTGAAACTAGCCTTGGCAAATAGGGCAACCTGTCCCTTTTGTGTTAAAATTTTCAAAGTTGAGTCTTTTAGTGCATTATAATTGCAGTATAGTCAGTCTCTTACATTTGTAGTTGTTCCATTTCAAAGTAAATTGAATTCAGAATTTTCAAATTTACTGTGTTCTTTCAATCAGTTTTTCTTTGTTACAGTTCTAATAGAAACAATGTTGTCTTATTTCAGAATAATTTGGGAGAATCTATTCACTATTTTGAAAGTAACAGCGAACATTTATCACTGAGTTGAGGTGCATGTCAACCTTCAGATTATAGGATAAGACAATGGGAATGTACTTGCCAACTCTCCTTTATTTTAGGCCAGCTAAGTGGTATAAACCCCATTTTCCAATGCATGCTCTGATTTATGTATGGTAACAAGTTGTCTGTCTTTAAAAAAAGAAACAACTTTTGGGAGTGTCCGTATCAGCCAAATCATTTAACCAAGCCACAGGTGAGACGATGAGAGCACCCAATGCCCTTAGTGACTTGTAAGCTTGGTTTTAGTGATGCTGCTGACCATAACTGTGGCTTATTTTGACTCACTCACACCTGGTGGCTTACAACTTGCTAATAAACCATGCAGGCCAGGTGCTAAAGACCAGCATGGATTGAAAAGGTTCTGGAGCACAAAGAATCTGGTAAGTGGAATTCAGAGAAACCTTGAGAGGCTATTGGTGAGACAGAGTAACAGCATCATCTGGGATTTTTACCATTATCCAGCACATTGCCCCTTGTGACAGGAATTCAGTTAGATGAATTCAGTTAGAACTGAAAACTGACTTTCAGTGCTGAAATTCTGTACTTTTTACCGAAGCTCTCAGTTTCAAGGAAACTGAAATGTTTTGTCACAAAGAAACTTTTCTTCCTTCAGTCCTGTATACCTTTTCATACTGCACACTGTCCACTGTTTAATGTTCTACATGTTCCGTGCTGTTACCTGTCCAGGCTTCACACAGAGCTAGGTTGTTAATGTTGTCTTTTTGTATCTGCTCTTTATTCTTAAGCCTTAAGCTGACTTAGTATTAGTGGGATGGTTCTAAGCATGAAACATCTACACATCCATAAACTTGGTAATGACTTATTGTGGTCAGTCCTTCTAGCAACACAGCTTATCAGATTTAGCTAGTTTTTCCCATTCCCTTTGTTCACTAATATATCCCAGTGCATACTGTCTCATCTTTGTATGCGCATTCTCCAAGTCTCCACCTGTTCGAGGATAGAATGATAAAACTCTTTATTTCACTGATGTTATACATTTTTAACCAATGTTTTAAATATTTTTCTAGTCTAAGTTGTTCTTCTAATCATTGTGGTCCTAGAAATCGCATGTGTAGATAGCCTGACTCACTTCCACCAGGGAAACTGAGCTGGCATTGGTTAGATAAGAGGTCACTGTGCTTAGAAACCTGAAATTAAAGCTCTGTGAATCTCTGTTTAAAATAGTGAACGTGCTCTGCATGGTCCTGCCTCTGTGTTTTGGGCAGGAACAGGATTTCCAGCCAGGTAAGGGGCTCAGTGAGAGGAGATACTCATTGATGTTTAAAATGTACAAAGCACAGCAGAAATGGTTTCTCTGCAGCTTTCTACATCAAGAAATTTCAAATATAGCCAAAAGAACCCAGGTAAATAAAAAAGGAAAATGTCACTGTCATAGGGAATTAACAACTTCCAAGCAGTGAATTTCAGCTGGTTTTGTGTTTTGTTTTCAAAGCAAGCTACAGCTGAGGAGGCTCAATAATCTGGATTTTTATTATAAATCAAAATGTCATTGAAAAATTAATTCATTTAATGTAACTTAATTTACACAAAATCGTCTTCTAGTACGAGGCTGGTCTGTTTATTATTTCATATCATTCTTCTTTCCCAGAGGCTTTCATGGAAGCATGTCAAGCCATTAAACAAAATAAAATTCAACAAATGTGTGTGTGTATAATTTACAAGAGCAGAAGCCTGTGCTCACATGAGGGAATTAAATCAATACTCTCCAAAAAGATGCTTCATAGCAGAGTGCTGCTGTGCACAGCAGGACTCTGGGTGGCTGTTAGCTCTTTGTGGGGCTCTAAAGCCTTTGCTGGACAGTGGCTGGGGGCTCTGTACCTTGGAGAGCCTGCACATGGCAGCAGTCTGCATCGTGCCACCTCGTGTCTCCTACAGACCTTGACCCTGCCAGTGTAGTTTGGCTGTGCTGTATCAGACCAGTAAAGCCCCTAGATAGATGTTATGCATAGACACCTTATAAAAACCTGTTTACTGAGGAGTCATTTGCTACATGAACGAGTATGTAGCACGGTCTGTAGCATCTATGGCAGATCAGATATGGTTGACTGTACAGAAAGGTCTTAACGCCTCCTTAAAGTAAAACTCAGCTCGGAAAGTCAGTCGTAAGTTGGGAAGTGTCAGAATGAAAGCTTCCTGTGTATTTCAACATGATCCACAGTTGTATGCATCATAATCACTTACATTACTGTTTAAAGGTTTTGCATAGTTAACTTCTTTGTGTGGTACAAATGGTACTGACAGAACAGCTACTTAATATTTGGTTTTATTCATTGTTTCAACATGTAACTCCAAACTTCCAACTGCCTAACACAAAACCCAGTACCAAATACAATGTTTTATATTTTCTTTGGGTTTTTTTCCTAGTCTTACCTTTAACACTTGAGTGTTTCACAGCCAGTGGTGAAGTTGTCTACATGAAGTCCCTTTGAGGAAGGGAGATACACTTGTTTTTCAAGCAGGAACATTAGTACATGCTATCATAACTGTCAGAACTGGAAATCAACAGTAGGGGTGCAGACTGAACTTCAAGTGTCTTATGCTAAATGCTCAGAAGATGGGGAAAAAAAGCTTGTATTGGAAAAATTTTGCCTTGGCCAGCATCATATAGGAGCACTGGGGCAGGGAGAAGAACCCCAAACAAACAAAACACAAACCTGTTAGCTAAACTAACCAGATTTGACTGAGATTTTGACACCTCTAAAGTTCTTAAACCTTTCACTAAAATTGGCAGTGGGATGGAGAAGACAGGCCCAGACATGAGTACCCTTATGAGGACAAGGCTGGCACAGGTCCACAGTCGTATATTTGGCAGCTGCCCTACCAGGGAGTGTGTGCTTAGCTCTGAACTACCCACCACATGCCTCTTGTTTCCTGGAGGGGCACATGGAGTGGTGAGGGAGTTTGGAAATAAGCCAAAAGATGCCAGTCTGCTTGTCACTACAATACTCCACCGATTCCACTGCTATGGAACAGCTTGCTGCTTTGTTCAGTCCAGAGCTCTGTTTTCCTTGCATCTGCCTATTCTGCCCTAAATCAGGCAGGGAATGCTGTGGCAAATTGACCTCATCATTTTCCTTCCTTCTGAGCAGTGACTATCCTCTGTACTTAATCAGATGGAGAAAAATAAAAAAACCCACAGTCTAATTTAAGATTCATCATAACACACAAACATATGTAATAGCAGCAAGTTGAAGGCACGAGGCAATCTTAATTCCAATTATTTCTAACCATTCCTTTCAAGTGGTCAAATTTCAAAACTGTTTCTCATCTTGAAGCCGTTACATCGTTATTTTAAAAAGACAAAAAATAAAATTATGGGGAAATGAGAGAATTACATGAAATTCTATTGAGCTTTTACAGTACCTTGTCCCTCATTTTCGTTGTTAATCCTACTTGTTGTTCCATTAGCTCCAGTAACAGGTTACCTTCAGGGCAAATCAGACACCATGGGGAAACTGAACCTGCAGTCCGGTGGGTTTCACAACTGCCTCTGAATTTCAGATATGGGCATGAGGGTTCCAACGTCCACTCTGTCTGAAAGAGGAGAACAGTGTAACTAGGTCACAACAGACACACCTTTAGACCTATCTGCTGTTTCTGTTGGATTAGCAGGATACCTGAGGAAGAGTGCAAGGTGACCATACAGTGATATCTTCATATGCTCCTTCAGCCTCCCAGTTCACGTAGCTCAGAAATTTCTTGTACCATAGGTTGTCACTGCCTCATAATTGACTTATCATTTTGCTATGTTGAATCTGTGTGGATTTTTAGCAGGCAATGCTATGTGTATGGGATTATGAGCAAGGTATTTCAAAGTTTACTGTGTGAAGTACCTTCTTTGATTCCCCCAACCTGCAAAGTGCAGTAGAAGCAGATCTGAAATGCAGAAGAGTTTATGATGAGGACCCATCACACGCAAAGTGCTCCCTTCAAGTGGCTTTTATTTTTCAGAGTAACTCTCGTCTGGCTTCCTGTCATGGAAGCATCTGTAAGGGCTTGGAGTAGACTTTTTTTTTGTTTGGTTTCATTGAAAATTAATCCAGTTCTGTGTGCTATAAACTAGACATAAACCAGGATTTATAAATGAGGGTGTCTAAAAGTTTCACTTGAAAAGCCCATGTCTGCTCCAAACTAAACCACTGATGAAGGCACAGTATTTGATTGCTATCTGAGTAGGAGGCCTTGAGGAACCTGGCCCTGTAACTCCACAGAAGCATAATCCAGCAACGGAAGGGAATTTGAATTCCCTGAATGGCTAGTCCAGTAAGTACTAGGAAGGACTCAATAAATGAGATAAAAGTTCACCAGAGAAAACTGCATGACTGATGGTGGGCATTTAATTTCCAAGCAAGTGATACAAGATTTCCAAATTCATTAGCAGGTAAGGTAGGATCTTGTGAAGTATTGGTAATTTTCTTGGTTGAATCACTTCTGGACATTTCATCTTCAAATGAATTTTTATATACAGTGGAAGAACTGCAGAAAAATTCAGAATTTCTTCAAAAGTACTGTTTGTGAAATGAGTTTGTCTCTTCATAAAACCAGTTAAGAATGAGAACAAATACATCATTTCAGCTATCAAGGAAAAGGACAAAATGATGTCCCGTTGATGAAAAGTGTGTTTCATTAGTGCAGAAGAAAATGTAGTATTAAAATGAAGTTGTTTACACACATACTGCTGAAAATCAAGTCTCTAGTCTTGCATAAGTGAGACAAAACCTAACATGTAATAAACTCTGATCCCCTGATGAGTCCCCCTTTGCAGACTTGTCTAAACAGATACTGTCTTTTGCACAGTTAAGGCGAAAGATTGCATTGAGGTGCATATGAAAAATGGTGTTGGTGGTGCAGGTCTGAATCGGGTCTGTCAGTTGTAACCCTTCAGTTTTAGCGTTTCACTCCTTTTTTCCATTGAATAATTTTTATCATAATTATTCATAAGGTTTTATTCTAAAATAAACTTGACACATGGAGGAACTTTAAATGTAATGTGTTTTCCCACACTTACCGTCTTACACACGTGAAGTTAGAAGTATAACGCAGTGTGTTTATTTTCAGCACACCTCCTGATAATCTCTCCATTCAAGAATTTCAGAAAAATGAGAGTATTGATGTTGAGGTAAGGAGACTACAAGAAATACACAGTTGAATGTAACGGGACAGTGACACTCCCTGATTTGCATTTAGTTCAGAAATAATTTAGTGAAAAGTTACTCATTGTTTTCTCTGTGCTACCGTTTTCCTTTCTGAAAGCAAGACAGGGAATTCACAGGCTCAGGATTCGTCTGCTGCAGTTGTGCAAAAAGCAGGAAGCAGCACGACAAAACCTACTTCTTGTCCACTCAAGTTCAAAGCTAAACCAGAATGGGTTTCTGCCTCTAACCCATTACCCCAGTCTTACTTATTATGTTATTGCCAAGCAATTACAGAGGTAACTGTAAACCCTGGAGGAAGCTGGCAAACCTGAAGTGAGTGCTTTCTGTGTTGAGGGGGGAGCACGCAGTCAGCAATGACACTGTTGCCCTCCAGATGCGTTCACAGTACTGAAAAGGTTGTGCGTAAATGAAGTCATGGAGAGTGCTGTAATTGTAAAAGAGATGTGTGGTTGCTATGGTCAAAGAAAATGAAGATGATACTTGGAGTGAAGAGGGGCTAGTACCCTTTCACTCCAGGACAAAGAGATGTGGCTGACCAGAGATTAGGGGAAAGGAGCTGCAGAGAAAGTATGGAAATATCTGTGGGTTTGATTGCATGTCATCTCTACAGAGTGGCAGCTGGGACACAAAGCTTCCTGGAGGAAAAGAGGGAGAGGTTCTGTCTGCAGTGAACAGAACTCTGAGATCTAATGCATTAATTTGTGGAGATGTAAACCAACTTTGTTCTTGAATGGGAGCATCAAGATCAAGGATAGAAAGGGCTTCAGTTAATGTGCATTGCTTTAAGCTCGTTTAGATAATTATCTCACACTGTAAGCATGTGCTGTATGTGTTAGTCATAATGAAGATACTGGGTTGAGGGAGAGGGGGCTTCCTAATGTTAGATGTCCTCTTTGTATAAACCATAACTTTGATTTGAAGAATATACATCAAATGTCAGTGGAAATCTGAGTGATAACTACTAACTTTCAGAAACTCTGACAAAAGCTGGGGGGCAGGGTATGTGCAGTTTGTTATCTCAAGTTTAATATTACATGCAAGACACATATGTCCACAATTTTTGGACATGTGAAATTTCTAAAATCAGTGGAAGATTTTTCTGAAGTTTCCTTAGGCATGTGTCTCTTGTTTAATGTTTGTCTTCTTCATACTAGAATTACAACTTCAGTATTCAGAACATCAATATAAATATGTCTAATTTATTTTAGGTGGTGCAGCTTATCAGCACAGAGATACTGCCATATGCTAATTTTATTCCTAAGGAATTTGTTGGTCAAATAATGACTATGCTCAATAAAGGCTCAATACATTCTCAGTCATCCTCCTTTACAGGTATGGTACCTGAATGACACAAGATATGGTGTTTAAGTTTGCTATAAAGTAATGAAAATGCTGTGAATATTTACACTTTTAAAGACTTGGAAGTTCCATGGCATGCATTCAGTATAGACTGTTTGACAGACAGCTTGTTCTTATACGGTATGTTTTATTTCATGGACGGTGCCAAACACTCCCTGCAATTTAAAAAAATAACTCTTTCCTTCTCTTGTTCAGTATCTATAATATTGTGTTACCTTACACCTTCTGCATCGTTTGTATGGCATTGCACCAGGTGAGAGAGTTCTAACAACGATTCCAGACAATTTTAAGACAAGACAGGATGCATTGCATATTTTATCTTCTGTTGTGTTTGTTGCACAGTTACCTTTCTTTTTAGAATGTATTCTTAGTGTTTGTTCTTATTACTGATAATCTTTGTTAATACTAGAGGAGCAATAATTAGCATCCATGTTTAAATACCATGTTTTACTTTGACAGAAGCTGAAATAGATATCCGAATGAGAGAGGAGTTTTCTAAGGTGTGTTTTGAAACACTGCTCCAGTTTTCATTCAGTAATAAAGTCACAACCCCTCAGGAGGGCTACATCTCTAGAATGGCACTTTCTGTGCTGTTGAAAAGGTCACAGGATGTATTGCATCGCTACATAGATGATGAGAGATTGAGTGGCAAATGTCCTCTTCCACGGTATGTATGTTGCCTTTAGGAAATGAAAGGTATTACCAGTTCTTTATGAGAAGAAAGTTGCATTCAAAATATCACTCAACCATTAAAAAAACATTGGGGGGGGAGGGGGAGGGGGGTGTTGGAAACTTAAAGCCAGGGAAATGTTTCTGGGGAAGACATTTCAAAGGAAATGTTGATGCTTTTTTTTGTTGTTGTTGTTGAAAAAGCTTAAAATAATATTGGTCATACGGGGTTACATAGACAACAGGTATGTGACTTAGTAATGGAAACTGTTAATAATGGGAACAGTGGTTCTGATCTTTGTAACAGTATTTCTGAGATCTGATTTCCCTTTATTGACTGTAGAGTTAGGTATAGTTTCTAAACTGAGAAGTGAAGGGTCTCCTTGGAAAGAAGTAAAATATCCAAACGGGAACATTGTGAATCGTTACTGAAGTAATTGTTCTTGAAACAGGAAAAATGACCTAAGTACCAGGAGATTCTTTAAAATGGAACTTACTTAAGTATCACTAAACTTTGAAGGTTTTCATAAGTGATTAACTTAATTATTTTTATGTTACAGTTAATCATATACATGTGTATTTTCTAATTGAGATGTGTATGCTCTTACTGTTTCCATTATCAGATTTTAAGATACCCTAGCTCAGACAACAGCAATGATGGTGGAAAGTTAAAGTGATAATCTCAAAAGAGCCTTTTTTTGTAGGCTTTGTTGCAGTTGTTTCCATTACATGTTTGGTGTTTTTTTAATGTCATGTAAGTTTCAAAGAAAAAAAAAGTATTATTGAGAAAAAATGAGTAGTTGACTGTTTGCATTTTTTCCTTTATAGGCAACAAGTAACAGAAATCATATTTGTTTTAAAAGCTGTCAGTACTCTCATAGATTCACTTAAAAAAACTCAACCTGAAAATGGTAAGTCACTGTTTTAGCAACATGGTTCTAAACAAGATATCTGCCACAAAGAGATACTTGTTCTTTCTTTGGCTGATTTTCACACAAACTTGAAAGAAAAATGTAATATTTGGTATTTTGTAATTCTGTGTATATGTAGGTGGCAGGCAGACTGAAGAAGACCCTAAAACAACAAAACACAGTGTTTTTCCAGTTTACCTACAAGTATAAGGTCCGAAGATATGTTTAACAAAACAGAAAACTTGGATTTACAGTGTCTTGTATTAGGTAGAGTTTGGTGTCTTCTAAAAACAACCAAACCAAAAACCTCCCATAAAATGTTACTAGAAAGGCCACACATATTTAAAAAGTCTTTTGTTTTTATATGTGTGTAGCCTTGCTAGAGCCTTTTTGTTCTCACGATGCCATTGTAGGTTGCTGTGGATCGCGTTCCCATAGGCGCACTCTGCAGTTAAAGGGGTACAAAAGTAAACCAGGTTGTTAGATACTTAAACTTGTGGTCTTGCTTTCCCTCTCTTTCTGCTCTAGTATCTCCCACTCCCTGTACTGAGAAAGATGCCCAACTAAATGGCTGACAGATGTATCTGAGGGGCTGAATTAGAAGGGAGACCTCAGCTTCATTTATAATCACACGTCCCATTCCTCCTGTAAGCTGCACCTACTGTATGCTTAGTGTCCCCACCAGAAAACTTAGCCAGGAGCTTGAGTTAAACCAGCTGTATTGGACTCTGCAGCTGTGACAGGATTGCATGTATGCCACTTCCCTCTACCTCCCTGCTTCTGATGTTACGCAGAACAGAAACTTTGTTAGTCCTGAAACAAACCAGCCTTTCCAGAAAGACACAGGCAGGAGGGTTTCCCAAAGGAGGCAGCACCTCACTTGCAGCCTCAGTGAGCAGCCAGGTTTATGATACTGAGGACAGAACTATGCCAGGGTACACAAAGACCTTTGGTGAGCCCTGAAGTGCTGCTTGGTGTGGGAACTCTACTTTTAAGGGGTAGAGTTGCCAATTCAGCTGGACTGCTCCCCACATGCCTCTTCCTGCAGAGAGAAAGTCTTCACCTGGTCCATATGTAGCAGTGACTGCCAAACCTCCTGCATATTGTTTTATGAAGAGAACCACTGGACAAAGTAGACAATCACTTTACTCCCATTTCTTCCAGCTTCTCATAATTTTATTTCTTTAAGAAAATAATTAACGATGCCTGAAATGGGGGTTTTGCTCTCTTTTGAAAACAGAGCTGAACCAGAGATAGGTAAAGAAGTGGCATAATAATGAATATTCACACTACTATATTTAATTTCACTTGTTGGATTAACAAACTTTACCATGGATATTTTTGAGTCTTGGTCCAGTGCTTCTCCTGCTTTCTATAGCTCTTGTATCCTGGAATGATTTGAAATTAATGAAGGACTCATTGCTGACAAATTTCCAACAGTGAAATCTGCATCCAGTTGAATTCTTTGTCAATAACTCTGAAAAGCAGACACAAAATATGTGTGTGTTATGGACTTAATAAAAGTAGTATCTTCAGTTTGTCAGTGTTTCATCCAGAAAACATAGGGAACAACTCCTGTGTAGCACCACAGGTGTGTAGCGCCACGGTACAGATACCCCATCTGGCTCCCAGTTGCTGCTGCAAGTGTGGCTCTCCTGCAGAAATCCTCCTTTGCCTCTGAGGGCGCTGCACAGTGGCTGCATAGCGCTAGGTACCTATGCTTAGGCACCTGAACGTGCCCTCGTTTATACAGGTATTGAAAAACATCTGGGCAGGAGTCAGTGATTCAGCCTGTTCTGTTCTTCATTGCAGTTGATGCCAACACATGGGCGCAAGTTATTGCCTTGTACCCGACTTTAGTAGAATGTATCACCTGCTCATCCTCAGAAGTGTGCTCTGCTCTGAAAGAGGCTCTTGTTCCCTTTAAGGACTTCATGCATCCACCAGCATCCAAGGTACAGAACGGAGAGTCTTGACCCCATAAAACTTTTTTTTTTTAATTATTTTTGAAGGAAAAAAAAAAGTATCCAAAAATGTTTGTTCCTGGGTGAAGTTTCTCTGAGGAGATCTCTTGTGACTAGTACTTTGGCAGCCAGGGCTGGCTGCCTTTTAACTGTACTAACAGGAGCTCGGTAATTCGTGAATACAGGCTATATCTCAAAAGGTTCCAGCGTGGGTAGCAGTGCAAACCTTTAATAAATTTAACCGAATAGTTGGAATCGTTTATAATCTAATGTACTTGCTACAGTATCTTGAAGTGGTGATTGAAAAGTGGGCTTATGTACAGCTTGTTGTGTATGTGTTAATGATGTAATTAAAAATATTTCAATTCAGTCAGATTTATTAGGCTGGTGTTTTGCACCCTTTTTTTGAAGTACGAATTGTACTAAAATTTTATGCAAGATGGTACTGTAACATTCCATATATCTGTAACCAGCCTTTGTAAACAAAGGGAACTGATATACTTGTGTGTATAATAAATGGTACAGTTCTGTATAAAATAGTTGCATTTATTATTTAAATTCTTTTAAAATATTAATAATGTTAAATGCTTGAAAATGTATTTATTATGAATAAGTTGTATGCCTGCGTTTTTACTTACATTTTGCCTTCTAAATTGCCAGATATGCTCATTCATATCTGATCATGTTTAGTTTTTGCTTAATTGAATGTATCTTCTCTGCGGCCGTTGGACATCTAACAAAGGGTCATACGACAAAAGACTGCAGCAAGCAGTCAGTAGTCTGCAGATCTCAAGGTAGTTGACCTGAAGTAAGCTGGAATATGCAGAAATCCACTGTAGCACTTCAACACTACCATACCTCACTTCATAATATATTTGTTTTGAGATGTTTGTTCTACTCAACTCTGGGTTTTGTAGTTGCAGCCTTGCTAAAAAACAAAAACAAAACACAAACCTATTTGAGGGTTGTTAGCCGTTTTTGACCTTCTTGGCAGGTGTCACAGTCTTTGAATTGTGACCCAAGAAAGGTGATTTCAGATATCTGAAATACTTGGCTGTAATATTTTGTTCAATAATTTTAAGTGCTTTGTTTTGTACTGTCTTTTCAACCCAAACAAATTGTTCTAATCTTTTAATTATAAACTCTGTCTGATATAAAACCATGAGAAGTGTATTTTTGAAGATAGTTACTCATTTAGAAGTGCAGTAAAATTTGTCATGAAGTAAATTGAATTTGTTTCACGTAATAGACAATTGAAGCAAAACACTTAGTAGTATTGTTTTTAAAGTTTGTGACTTAACACTTAAACTCTTCATTAGTTATGATTTCAATAATGTTTCACCTGTATTCATATATTTTAACCTGTGATGCGAAAGCACAAAGGCCAAATGTAAAAGGAGGACAAAAAAAAAAGAGGAGACAGGTTCCTTTCTATAGATTTCAGAATTTCAGAGCTTACTTTTAGGTTTTTGTTCCTTAAAGTCTTTTGTAGTATTAAAAGAGATTATAATGCATAAGAAATTGTATTATATCTGTTTGATTTACACTTTCCTGGCTAACGGGACGTTGATTGGTATGTGTGAATAGCTGTGGAAGATGTGAGGTCCTTGAGCAAGTCCAGAGAAGGGCAACCAGGCTGGTGAAGGGGCTGGAGGGCAAATCCTATGAGGAGCGGCTGAGGGAGCTGGGGCTGTTTAGCCTAGAGAAGAGGCGGCTGAGGGGAGACATTATCACCACATACAACTACCTGAAGGGAGGTTATAGAGAGGTAGGTGATGGTCTCTTCAGTCAGGTGACAGGTGATAGGACAAGGGGGAATGGCATGAAGCTGTGCCAGGGCAGGTTTAGATTGGATGTTAGGAAAAAAATTTTTTACTGAAAGAGTTGTCGGGGCCTGGAACAGGCTGCCCAGGGAGGGGGTTGAGTCACCTTCCCTGGATGTGTTCAAAAAAAGGGTAGATGAGATACTTAGGGATATGATTTAGTTTAGGATGAGAATGGTTGGACTTAATGATCTTCAAAGGTCTTTTCCAACCTTGTGATTCTGTGTGTGAGTCAAGTTGAATCTGTGACAACCTGGCCAGGTTAGAAATACCATGCACAAGCACAGCTTGGAACAGCTGGCTCCCATAAGGCTCTGGTCCTCTTGAAAAGGTTTCTGTGTCGATGTACAGTAAATACTAAAGAGGCTTCAAGATCTTGTACATTTCTCTGTGACCAAAGTTGCACAGAACTTAATCATCAAGCATGAGTAGTTTTTAGAGAACACACAGTTTATATTAAGGAAACAAATGCTTTGCATTAATGGGTTTATATCAAAATAGCTTCTCTGAAGGAGCCCTTCCAGTATAATGCAGCACTGAGTCCCACATACTGATAACAATATTATCTGTACTCTGAAAGGGAAAACCTGGCAACCGCTCTTGTAATTACTGGGAGATAAGTCAAGGTCTGTGAGGTCATTAAAGAAACAGACTGTAGGACAGGAGAGAAGGGTATTAATTTGGTTTATAATAGATTATCTTAACCAGGATTTCTGGAAAGAGAAGTGCAGGACAAACTCTGGATGAGTTTGTTTCTAACTGTTTATCAGTGATAATAACACAGACGCATTCTTTCCAGTGAAGCAAACCTGCAGGTTTTTCTGTACTGTAAAAAGCAGGTGTGTAGGTCTTTTCTGACTCTAGACCTTAGAATATTTTACCGCCTATAGACATTGATCTTCAAAGGTTTTGAAATAAACTACCAAAGAGCCAATTTTTCCCTCCTTTCCTCTTAATCACAAAATGATATGTGCGATTTGAGGCATGTTTTGGATGTGTAAGCCAAGGCTGACCATATTCAAATCACTTTCTTGTACTTTATATAGTTTGAGAACTAAAACCAAAGCTACTTTAGTTTAGAAGAGTTTTGTTCATTACTTTTGTCTGTGAATCAGAATTATTCCCTTTACTATGCCCTCTTGTCCAGCACTCAAATATTTATTCTAACTTGAAGTATCATTTTTTCTATTTGTACTTTTTGCTAAATATTCTTAGGGCTTCTTTGATACGAAGTTTTTAATATTTAAATGTTGCATTTTTACATGTTTCCAGCAAGGTAAATCTTGTTCCTGAGGAAATTTAATTTTACCTATTGAGTAGACCCATGTCCAAATTTTTTTCAAGTCTGTAGGATTGCTTAGTTGTGAGAAGTAAAACACATGGACATTTTCAGGATGAGGGTCTGCATTGTGTTACTGAAATCAGCCAGAAAAGGAGTACAGAAACATGTCAGCTGAAAGTTAGAAGATAATTGCTTATTGAATGTCATTAATTTTTCCTTTTTTCTTCTCCCTAACTTTAAAAAAAATACCTGGATTGAGAATGCAAAGAGAAAATGTGAGGGTCTTACAGATTATTAGGAGATTCATACCAAGATTTTGGAGTACTTGGGAAAACTTGCATGTCTCAATGCCATGACCACTGCCTTAATGTACACAAGGATTTAAATTACATAGTAACTCTGATTAAGAAAAAGCACCAGCTGCCTCAAGCTGGGAACTTCTTATTAAAAAGTCTTACTCTTTGATGGGAATCTACAGTAGTTGTTTATCATCAGAGATGCTTATCTAACTGGATATCCATTTTGTTCCCTTGTGCATGTGCCTGCTTCCCTCACAGTTTTATTGGTGAACTGTGGAATGTTACTGGACATTAAGCCACGTGAAATACATGGTCACTGTTAGTTGTTTACAAGAGCAAGTAGGCATATGTCTGAGGTTTGAGGAGTTTACCATCATATTCTGCCGATCTCTGGGTTTTTTCTCCCCCAGGTCTAGTTGTTTCTTCTTGCCAAACAGCAAACCTTCTTATAGCTGGCCTTGAACTCTTCAGGCAAGATATTTTTAGTGAGGTTAATGCCTTTCTTTTCCTAAGCACATGGCAAATATAAGTACCTAGTCATCAATGTATTCTACAGAAATTCCAGTAGATGTTCAGGATAATGCTGTTCTTGGGGGAAGAAAACCCAACTTATGTTTTCCTCACGTGCTTCTGTACAGCTCAGTTCTGTGCCATTTGCTTGTTGTTTACCTTAGCTTGCTGCTCACGCCCTATGTGGGGAGGCATCTTCTACAACATCTCCAAATTACTGTTGGCAGAAATGCCTCTAATTTCCAGGCTTGCAGAAATTCCAGAAAATATAATATACTATATGTATTTTCTGTTCATCTGTTCTGATCTTTCATTCTGTCGCTACTCTCCCTGTCACTTTTCAAGGGGTAAGGGGAACATCACAAAATGTTGTTTGTGTACTTGTACGTGGTGTTGTGAAGTTGCCTATGAAAATGTGACTTGTGTGGTACCAATTAATAACATTTTTCTTCCCCCTTTAGCATAGTGAACTGAGATAGCGTTGCTTTAAGTGTTCTCAGGAATGTATTCCATGGTAATACAGAGTGCTGCATTATGAGCCTGGTTTGGTAGAAACCCACTCTCTGTTAATGATGAGAGCTTGCACATGCAGGTGAGATTCATAGTTTTCATCTCTAGCATCTTTGAGGTAAAAATGCTTAGGTAGGGATGTAAACTGTTTGAGGCCTCACTGATTCTTGCAGCTTACTAAATAACGGTATTAGAAGGCTAACAGGATATGGACAGTTTTTCCTGACTGCAGGTTATGAATACATTTAGTGAGTAAGGTCTGTGTGGTATTTAGTTTATCTCAAGTCTCAGGAATGAGCTCAAACAGGGAGCTTCAGTAGGACTTGTGCACCAGCAAAGCATGCTTTCTGGATAAGAATGCTTTCCTTATGTGAAGGTTGCATCATAATTTAAGAGCTCATCAAATGTAAATCTTGTTCCATAGCTGCGTTGTAGTATCAGACTACTGTTTAATTTAGGACAAGGTTACATCCTGTATCAGCTGAAAGTGAGGGAAGAAAACCTGGTGGTTTAAGACAACTTGTGTAAGAAATACAGTGAAATAAAATATTCATGATTCTTAGGCTGGAGAGAGAACATAAAAATAAAAATCAGTGAACTCCAAGAAGGCAGACTTCAGACAAATTCATAGGTAAGATCTCTCAGAAGGCAGGTCTGAGGTAAGAGAGGAACTGGGGAAATAAGATGGTTCCTTGGAGATGCCAAGGTCATGCCCAGTGCAAGGGAGAGAGAGGAGCTGTGTTAAGAGACCAACTCAGTGAAACCAGCAACTTCCTTGACTTCAGTCTCAAGGAAGGGAGGCCTACAGAAGGTGGAAATTCACATGTGTTAACAGAGGGGGGATGAAAATTGATGAGATACAGCTGTCAACTGTCAGAGAATAAATACACAAGTAGTAAAAGATTTGTGCTAACAAAAGTGCTGACTACTTAAAAGAGGATGCCTGTTGACATACCAAGTGATGATGTGTTTGGTTCAGATTTGCAGTTTGTGTGTTGAATTTTTTTGGTTTGTTATAATAAAGACTGATCCAAAAAGTCAAAATACAACTGCTAGTGGGTTGCTCATGCAGTTGATATGAGTGACAAATATTGAAGAAGCTTACCTAGAAAAAGGAAACCAGGATAGAAAATAGTTAGGTATTGGCAAACTGACTGGATTTGTAGAATTTGTTCCTGGTATTTAAAGAACTAATCTAAGGAACTTCAGCATTTTTAATGTCATCTTTGGCAACTCATGTAAAACAAGAGAGGTACCAGATGACTGGAAGAAAGCACGAACAGAGCTTTTAACTTTTTAAGGACAAAATGGAGGAAAAGATGGAAATTATACATCAACTGGCCTGCCATTGTTTCTTGTTTCTTTTCCTGACAAAATCAGTTGTTAGCGTTAGCAAGATGCCCATGACGTGTGTAACAGCCGATAAGTATTTGCTATGGCTGTCACATAAACCCTAATTTCTTTCTCTGCAAATGCGACAGATCTTGTGGATGGAGATGAGAACTAGTTGCTAAATCTTGAATTTTTAGTGAGGCTTTGGACACTGTTTCACATGACTCATAAGCCAACCAGGGAAACAAAGTCTACCTAAGCAGACAGGACCCTAAAATCAAGGATGAGTTGATCAGAGTGTGCCAGTTGGGATGCTACGTGTAGCTTCTCTGAATACAATATAAGGATAAGAGAGCATGCTTGCTAAATTGGTAGCAAATTGACAGATAAACTACAAGTGTGCTACAAAGTAGGATTATAACTCAACATCTCAATTGGCAAAATGGTCTTCCAAAAACCAGGATGCAATTCGTCAACGCGGCTGCAAGATGCTGCTGTTAAGCAGCAGTCAGCTTTTTCCATTTTAATTTTGCCAGCTTGCTTCAATAGGAGACTTGAATTTCGAAACAGTTTTGATGGTTTTCCTTGGAAAATTGCTCCAGTGTTAAAATGGCTGTCAGTGCAAACAGCTGTCATTAAGACCATCAAGAGCTAGATCTGAAAACATGTTTTTTCATCGTTTTCTAATAATAGAGTATAAAGTCTTCACATCTTTTAAACAATTGGAAAAAAATTGTATCAACTTTTAAAGCAGATACATTTCTGTATGTAATCCATGATTTTATAACATTTAATCTATACAGTGATTGTGCAGTTGCCTTTAAAGCATCCAGACAAAACTTTTATTTACATACTCATTTTTAGTTATGCATCAAACATCTGATCTTACCCTTTTTCAAAAGATTTCAACCAACAATGTATGTTACATCTTAAAGAACTGGGGTGTGCATTACAGACAGGATGGAGTTCTTGCAGTAAAAATAGTACTAGGTGGCACTACCAGCAGAACAGGGGTTTTGCATTGCACTGAGGAATGTATCAAATGCAACTACCACGCAATAGTTACCATCCAGTTGAGGATTCAGAATGCAATAATGCTTATGTCCTAAGAGTTAGACAGTAACATGCTAAAAACTTATCTCTGTATTTGAGGTCCTTATTTAAGCATTTATGTCTTGATTATGAAACAGATTTGATAAAAAGGATATCTGTGTGTTTGCTGTGTTAACTGCAGCATTTTATTAGCAAGAGATGAGTGTTCGTTGCACAAATTTCCTTTATAATCTGTGTTTCGATGAGTTCTCAGATAAGCTTATTTTTAAAATGAGTGTGATACACTTTTCTCTCATCTTACCATGTTTATTCCCACTGGTGGTCCACAAGCCTACATTAAGAACTTCGTAAGGAATCTCTTTATCAGCACTGTAATCCTCTTTTCACCTGAAGCATGTGCCTTACGGAAAGGACAGGTAAATACAGCTTCCATCTACTTCTTCAATCAAAAATACTGCAGTGTTGAAACACGCTCAAAGGCCTCAGTCCATCCTGCTTGTTTAATGCTGCTGAGGGACTGCCAATAGATAAATAAGCAAGGAAATCCCTTGTGAGTCAGGTATCTGTTTGGCATCTTCGCAGTTTTGTTACTGAAGACCCCGACTGTGAAACTGGAATCAGAACTGCTGCTCGGCATGAGTCTCCATGGCCAGTTGTATTGCCCAAGTTGACAGCTGCAAGACTGCAGAGGCTGGTGAGGATGACTGTTGGAAACTTGAGACTTGACATCACCTGACATCATGTTTGCTACTTCTTACTTGGAACTATTAAAGTTGCCAAGGAATTGCTGATTTTTCTGGCTTCCCTGCCAGAAGACTCTCACTTTTTTCCACCATCACATCACAGACTAATGCCTGGCCACGAGGGGAGGGACTGAGAGGCTCCACAGAAATACGGCAGCCACAACTGTATTGCCACCATCAGAGAAGACCTTTAAAAAGCACAGGGAGCAGTCTGGTTTTGATCAACCTCTCCTATGAGGAAACAGGGCAGGGGACAGGAACACTGTGTGCCTAGTACTGCTGGCATGTACATGTACAAAGAACTGGATTCTAGAGTACATTGTAACTATTACTTGCAGATCTACTTACTGAACATCTGTTCATGCCTCAGGGCTTGGCGTCATAACATAATACGGTTCTACCTTACCACTAAAATGAGCCCCAGAGTCTTCACATAGTACAGCCCTAGAACAAATGAGGAAAGATAAATATTTATTTTAGAAAAGACTGATTTCATTTAAATATTTTCTCTTAAAATATTAAATCAGTAACCTCTATTATAGCTGTATGCACTATAATAGCTTAAAATTTTAAGCATTTATGTGTTGCCAAAGTCTTAAAGAGACTGAACTGATGAATGGTGTAGCACAAGCCCTTCCTCTGCATAGAGAGAGAATAAGGAACCAGGTTTTTGAAGTGCTAAACCACAGTGTGATAGTAGTAGCTATCACTTTAACCAGCTCAATTCAAACAACTTGTTCAAACCTGGAAACAGATGAGGGATTGAAAAAGCTTGGGGTTTTTTTCCCCTTCCATACATAGGATAGATCCGTGAAGGTGAAATCTACTATATCTGAAAGCTGAAGGCAGTGCCAGCCACAAACAATCAGTTCCATCCTCTTTGTTAACAAGATGTATTGGATATATTAATAAAATACATTTTAAGGAGTTCATCTAAGGCAGAGTTATTTTAAATGTCATTTTTTGTATTATTCTACTTTGCATCCAAATAGAGCACTATGGAAACTAATGAAGTGTTAAATAATCAAGAAAAATTGTACTCAACTATTTTCTGGTATAATAAAAAGTAGCATCTAATAAGCTATAGAATTGTAATTATGTTAAATGTATTCTGTAGTTATAAAAGGTTGCCAATCTTAGTGCAATGACTATATTTAATTGCAAACAAACATTTAAATAATTGCTAATGAAGTAATAAACATAATCCTTTTTAGGTGCGATAAATACAGATGCAAAATAACATTTAAAAAATAGTTCCCTGGTTACTAAAACCGTTACTAAAAACAAGTCACTTTTGACAGAAATCATTCCTCCTGTAATCAGGCTTAGGAGAGGCAGTATGGAGCGTTTGGGTTGAGAGGCACAAGTTGGATTCTTCTGAGATTTAGGTGACTGAAATGTTGAGGTCTAGCCCCAGGTTAAGTAGCCTGGCTTTCATGTGCAGTTAGGGAAGGCAAATAGGCAGGCCTAGCAGGGGATCCATTCCATCCTAAAAGAGTTGGCCTAAGTTGCTATGGGTTAGTGCTGGTTCTTGCTACAGGAGCACAGGGCAACTACTTTAGGCTTAAGCATCTGGTGGTTTGTGGGGGGTTTGTCAGTTTACTTTACACATCTCAGAAAGGGGAAGGTGAATCTGTCAGTGGCTCAGCCAGCCACTGTAAATGCAACTGGCTTTGCTACTGGAATGTGTTTTGATGGTGCTGTAGGGTGTTGTTGAGCTCCTCAGCAAGCATTTTCATCGGATGTTGTTTGTTTGCACTTTGGTTTTTATGTGCACTTTGCAGGGCCCCACTCTGAGGCTTGGCTGGGTTTTCTTCCCCTCTTGTTGAGACCATATTCAAGTATTTATTGGTCGTATCCTGTCTCTGCAAGAGACAACACGCTATGACTTCTTGTAGTCATAGCATTAATCTAAATACATGATGAAGACTCAAGAGCTCAGCAGTTACTGGTAGTGTAGAAAACAGAGTTCTCTGAACCTTAAATTCTTGCTGCTGCTGTGTCTTGGTATTCCATAGGTTCACTGATTTGCATGAGTACATAACATTACTGTCTTTGTGAACCAAGATCTCAACATTTCCAGTCCTGCTGCACTTTTTATTGTACACTTCTTATCAGAGAATTTTTGTTTGATTTTTATATAACAAAATTATGGCTTTCTGCCTAGTTGTTTTGGGTCAGTAAGGTTACAGTTGTTTCTGATACCTATAACTTGGTGCCTGGATGCTTATTTTTGGCATTTTGTCATCTCTGAGACAAAAAGAGAAAATGTTTGCTAGTAAACTTCTTTGAAAGTCATTGCACATTCACAGCCTCAGTAAAGGAATTAAGTTACTTCCAGTAATTGGTGAAACTAATCTTCAGAATCTCTCAGAGCTCTGCTCTACACAGTGTGAGGGAAGCACCAAGGTGGGTAGCTCCAACAAACATGAGGGTCTGGGAGCTTCCAGATCAGTACCTGCACCTATCTGCAGTCTTGCAGTACTTCCTAACCTTGCAGTTCCTTATTTGATTGCTTTTCAGGATCTACATATGCTGAGAATCAGCCATTAGTTTTTAGTGATATTTGATAATTTAAAAAGTAACAATTCCTGCCTATACACGATAGACTACAAGTATTTAATATTTATAAACTTACCCAACTTCCAGAGAAAATAGTATTCTACTGGGTTTTATTTGCCCTTTACACAGAATCACAGACTGGTAGGGGTTGGAATGGACCTCAGAAGATCATCTTGTCCAAGCCCCCCCACTCCGCCACAGCAGGATCACCTAGATTAGGTCACACAGGACACGTTCAGGCGGGTTTCTTACAATTATATTCATTCCAATGATGTGGCTTAATTTTACATTTCCCTTTCCCACAGAAGTGATGATTTTCCTCATAAAAGTCAGAAATTCTTTGTCTAAGACTTCTACGTGTATTCATCATGTTAAGATGGATTTCAGTCTGTTAATGAATATGAGACCTTCAGGAAAACAAGTCACTGAGACATGAAATACTTGATAGCCTTGAGTAAAAGTTACTTTATGTTAAATAATTGAAGTGGCCTTCTAAGAGAAGAAAAAAAAAGAGGTTAAAATTCACCCAAAAACTAAAACCTTTGATACTCTAAGTATGGGGGGTTTTTTTCCACTATTTGTAATACAGCCTCAGTTTAAACAAATCCAGCTTAAGTTTTTGATAGGAAAAATGGTGTGAAAATATATGGCTTTTGCTTTTTTAACAGTTAAGCTTTCCCCCCTTTTAGGTTGTGCTTCTTTTTCAGAATCGGGTTTTCATGGATGTGCAAACTTCAGAGTAGGAATGGAGCATGCATTTCCTTGCTGCATCCGTCTCTCTGTAATACTCTGCCTCTCCTGAGCTGACCTCAAATTGCAGAACAATCAAGTCTTATTGTCCCAGTGTGAAATAGTATTACCCGGCTGTAGAGGAAAACAGGAATTGGGAGGAAGTGGTCTGAAGGAGATCAAGCAGTCAGTCCCTTCTGGAACCAGCAGCAAAGGAATCATGAGTTACCGGATGCTTCCATTTTCTCAGCTGTAGAAAGTTCAACTTCTTGGTATCAAAAACATATGTACTTTATTAGCATGTAGAAACACTTTGGCACTGGTTTAAAGGTCTTTTAAACAAGCAGTGATCTAATTGCCCCTGGTGCTTCATATGGGTAGCAAAAAGGAAGGGGAAAGGGAACTAAGCAATCATGAAGTATTTCTCTTCAAGGTGGCAGTGTTTTGGCTGTTTTCTAGCACAGCTTTCTCAACTACAACTTTGTCTCACTCAAGTTGTCACTAAAGGCATTGTATTTTATTCTCAACCCATGATGTAGATAGTTTTGCACGGAAAGTCCAAGACTATTGTTTCATTTGAGGTCTCGGTGCAAGTTGGGTTCCTTCCACACTCTGCATCCCTGGTGTTAATACGCTCTTTGTAAATGGAACTATACATTTTTTCAACTCTTGCAGCCTAATTCCTCTTGTGTACTGGTAGCTGTTTTTTTCAAAAGCTGTGTTCATATTATTTGTTGGTGGTGGCGGACAAAACAAACTTGATAAAAGCGTGCGTGCAACTTTTGTGAATTTGTGAGGAGGGCCGGAGTCGGTTCCTTTGAGGTAATTCACCGGTACCGGGTAGTCACCCGGGGGTCTACTTCCATTTAGGAACAAAATAGCTTTGTTTTTTTTAAAAAAAAACCCAACAAACAAATCAACAACTCTTTAGATGGCAGAACTAATTAATTTTAAAAGTCAAAGCCCGGCCCCCAAGCCCGCACTCCGTTCCTCTGAAGCCGGTGCCCCTCCGCTGTAGGAGGGGCGGTGGCTCTGCCGCCCAGCCCAGCCGCGGTACCCCGCGCTCACTCGGAGGCCGTCACGCTGCACGAACGGCAGAGCCGGTGCGAGCTCTATTTTTCCGCCTCAGACTGAGGGACGCGTGTAATCAGAAAGCAGGCTGCCATTTCACAGCCGCCCCTGCGGGTTTTTAGCGCCTTCTTCGGCCGGCCAGGCCGCCCTAACTCCGGCCGGCGAAACCGCCCCATCCCCCCCCCGCAGCTATTGAGGCCTGAGGTTAAAAAAAACCCCGTGACCGGGGATGAGTAGCCCGTCCCTAGCGCTGCGCTGCTCTCAGAGCGTGTTCCCAGCGATAAAGCCCCACTTCCAGCGTGCCTGTCCGTCCCCCCCCCGCCCCGCCTACACTTCCCGTGGGCCCCCACAGCGGCGGTTATGCAGCCCCGGATCGAAAGCGGGAGACTCTCCCCCTCCCGACATCCCCAGGACGAGCGTAACTCCCTCCTGCGCAGTCCGGCGGGAATCGAAGGGAGATCCGCAGAGGAGTAGCGCAGCGTCCGTCTGTGAATAGCGGCCGCCAGCCTTCCCGCGCCATCTTGACTACTAAGCTGGGGGTAGTGTTCCCCCTCCCTCTTCAAGATGGCGCCGGCCGGGTGAGTGACATGTCCAATCACGTGGGCAGCGGATGAGCCCCTCTCTCCCCCCGCCTTAAATGATCTCTATGGTTCGACCGGACACACAGGCGGCGGTGGCGGCGGCGAGGGACGGAGACACGGCGGGAGCGGGGCTGCGGTGCCTGCCCAGCGCCTCCTTTGTCTGCGGCCTCGGCAAGGCGAGCGCTTCCCCCTCCCCGACCCTCCGGGGTGCTCCCCGATGCCCTCGCACGAGGGCTCGGCTCCCTCCTCGCCGGGAGTAAGCGGCGGGGGCTCCCCGCTGGGGCGGGGGGTCCTTCCCTGGCTCCTTCGCCCCGAACGGCGGCACGAGGCGCGCTCTGGCGAGCGGGTCTGGGTCCGGGGTGCCTCGGCCCATCGCCTCCGTCTCTCCGGGGAGCGGGCGGACCGGCCTGCCGGGGCCCGGCGGGCGGGGGTGGCGGGAGGTCAGCGGCAGGAAGGACGGGCTGCCTTCTCGCCCCGCACCCTCCTTTTCTCCGCGAGATGCCCGGGGCCGGGTCTGGCGGGGCAGCCGTGCTGCAGGGAGGGGCGGCACGGGCAGGTTCCTGCGGATGGCGGCGAGCAGGGCGGCAGGAGCGGGCTGGGGGGGTCGGGGGACGTGTGTGTGTGGGTGCGCGGAGGGGGTGTGGGGGGGTGCCTGTCTGCTGTGCCTCTCTCTTCTTCCCCACCCCGTTTCTCTCCTTTCTTCCCTCCCTCCCTCCTTCCCTCCCTCCTTCCCCTCCCCGCCCCATCTGTTATAGGCTTGCGGAACTGTGGCTGTTTGAAATTAAACGTGATCTTTACTGTACCAGCTGGGGTCTGTAATGTATCTGATAAATGGAGCTCTTCCCGTCGGTTTCAGGTCATGCAAGGAAAAGGGCAAAGCTGGGGAGGGAGCTGGGCGGGGTTTCCCTTCGCCTTTCACAGTCAGGCGAGAGGAGTCTGGTTGATGTCTGCAGCAGATAAAGGAGACAAGAGGATCATCAAAAGACCCCAGAGCCCTTTTATCTTTCTGCTGGCTTTCCCTCTTAACTTCATTTTTCGTTGCTGTGTTGTCCGTCTGCTTGTTTCCCCCCTTGAGAAGGGGTCGGGTGCACCAGGGCCCTGGCTGAGGTAGTAGTTTGTGCTGTTGGTCGGGTTGTGACATTGCCCGCTGTGGAGATAACTGCGCAAGCTACTGCCTTGCTAGTGCTGGTGATGATCAGCTGCAGATGAAGACAATAACAATGGGAATCCCCTTTGTTTTGCCGGGATTGCATGCTGCTGAGGTGGCAACAATTACTTCTCCTCCTACTTCTGCAGAAGGAGTCTAGCCTTGGCCACTGAGATGTGTGGGGTTCGACCCCGTCAGTAGGATGCTGCTGCTTTCGTGGAGCTGGATGAAAAACCATTAGTTTCACACTGTTCGGAGGGCGCTTGAATTTGGGCTGAAGAGCAAGTGTCTGCATTTCTTCTCAAGCTTAGACCTTATAATTTACATGGCACCCTCGAAAGAGGTGGATTTTTCTATTCTGTGAAGGCAGAGATCAATGACCGACTTGTATTTTCTGCGTTCTGAGTATGCAAAACTTGTATGTGTGATATGAAGTGTTCTTGTTTGAATGGTAAAAAAAAATCCTGAATATTTATCTAACAAAAGCAAAACCATGTAATTACCACTTCCACGGTATAGTTCGCTTATTGTACTGCTTGGTGCTAATGGGTTTTAGGTGAACTTCTGAGGTATTTTCCTGTTTTGAGTTACTGTGGAGAAGGAAACCCATGAATCTGCTACTGTGAATTAACTAAAATTGCTGATATATTTATAGTGTTGGCTAAAGGTATTATTTTAATGTGAATTTTATTATTGCAATGGCTTAAAATTGAAAAATATTAAAACATTTACAATAAATATGCATAACTGTCTCATGTTTTTAAAAACTAGAGTTAATTTTTCAGTCTTTATGATACCTGACTATCAATAGGTTGCAGTTAATCTTTTCAGTTCATAGTGAAAGTTAAAGCTCCAGCTAAATACTTAAAAATAAGTTGCTGTCTTAGAACTGCTTCTAATACACAGATCTAATGTATTTATAATATTGGGAAGAGTTGGGTGGACTTAACATATATTTAACTTTGCTTATTTACGAATTGTTTGAACTCATATTATGTGTTTATTGTTCTTACACCTCTGCTGAATATGAAGTGCCTTGCAGAACATAGGGAACATCATATTTGCTGACAAGTTTAGTCGGATGATACACATTTCTACACTATACAATGTGTTACTTTGGTAATTCAATTCAAGCTCTGTCATAAACTTTTTAAAAGCCAGATATTCTCATGCTCACTAATAAACTAACACATCAAGGGTTCTTGCTGGTAGATTTTATTTGAAGTAGAATAGTGATCATAGTTGTTGACTGTCAGTGAATTTAGAACATACTCTTTTTTTCCCCCCCACCTTAATTGAAAGAGGCAAAAAAGATGCTGTAGCAGCCTGCTTTTCACATCCTAACAAATTGTGCCTCTCAAACAGAGACCCTTGAGATTTTATCTGGAACTTAGGGTGATATTTTCTCTATCTACCCTTAGGCATCTATTTCAGCTGTCTAATCCGCCAGTCCCTCCCAGTGGAGGAGGCTGAGTGAGATCCCTGATGTAAATCATGCTTTCAAGTGCCTTAGTATTATTTTCTCTGAATTATCCTTTCAAGGAGCTCGTTTCTGTATGTTCATGGTAAGGGAGGTGAAGGAGCTTCAGCTAAGCTAAGTGCCTGTGGGTGGGTGGTGTGAAATTGTCCTCTCCGTTGCTTTCCCTTCTTATGCTCAGGGAACTTGGGTGGAAGTAGAACTTGGCTCCTTTGGAGCTTTTTGGGTTTGTGGGAGAGAACCAATAGGAGAAGATGTGTCCAAGTGTACTACCATTAAGCACTTAAGTTTATCTCCTGTGTAAAATATCTCTTAAGCTTCACGTGCCACCAGTTCTTTCTGCTCTGGATGGTGACTTCAGACGTCAGGAGAATGGTTAAGATCATGCTACTGCAAGGATAGGGGTTGTGGGGACTGCTGGTGAGATGTGTAAAGCACGGGGTGGTTTGTCCTCCTGTCCATAAAGGTCTCGGTTACGTATTGCTCAGTAAGATTCAGGTGGATACGTGGGAATTATTTCCTTGAAGAGTTGCATTCAAGACCCTCAGCTTTGCTTTAGGGATATCCATAGCTTTCTTAGTTCAGAACACTCATCAGTCTTCCATTCAGAATACTGACAGTCCAGGCAAGTTTTATCCTTACTGCTGAAGCCTCCAACTTACATAGCTTACTTACATGAAGGCGGTTGTGACATCACTCTTTGAGATCAGTCCTTCAGTGGGAAGGAGAGCCTTATCTCAATGAGGCTGTAAAAGTCAAAGCTGGTAATGCTGAAAATACTGTGAAAACCTAAAATGGAAAAAGAGTAGCTCATATCTTGCAGATCCACTGATCCTTTTTTGTGATTTGATTAATTAGTTTGGAAAGAAAAATTGCATCATGCCAATTAAAAAGCTGTACTGCTGGCACATCGTCTACGGCGTTGTGTTAAGTTTTTTTCCCCTCCTTTATTCTTCAGAGGTTTGACTCAGACTTCTTGTGGGAATTTGTTGTAGGAACATTAAAATAGGCACATGGCTGAGCTGATGGAATTTCTGTGCAAAGTTACTTAGTTTATAGTATCCCTATTGTGTATTGTTTGCTGTGCTGGGTGAGAAAGTACTGCAAGAAATGTTCCTCTGTAGCTTTTCTAAGCAATTCTTTTGACTCATGGAATAATAAAAATGCATTGAGATTCACGGCATAGTCGGTTAAGCTTCAGATGCTCTTATTCCCTGGTTTGATGTCTTTTTGCACTATTGTCTTACTTATTTTGTGAAGAACAGTCACCAGCTGCTCACCCCTCCAGCTACTGTCTGTCAATGCTGCTTCCGAAGATACTGGCACGCATCAACCTAAAATCTTAGATTCAAGATAGTTGCTTCCCTGCGGGGTGCAGTTGCCCTCTCTGTCACCAAGGAGAGTGCCGTGTTCCCATGCTAACAAAACTGATACTGAAAAACTTGTCTTCACTGGGGGCTGCCTTGGTGGTTCTGCTTTAATAGATCCTGGGCCGCGCATAGAACGTGCCAGACCTCCCACTTCTCCAAGGAAGCAGCTTAAGACAGTGAGAGGAAATGCTGGTTTCTAGAGAGTTCCATCTATAAATACAGAAGCGCTTACTGAAAATACACCGATGCTTTTAACAAGTTACACGTGTGGCCTTTTGTTGGCTGCTTTGCTCTTTGTAAGCACGGGTACTGAACTAGCACGGAAATGCTGACACTGGCCATTGTAAGGGAAAGGGGACCGCAGCCTTCATGTTCAGGTAGTTCACTTGCATCTTCTGCTGTCCTGCGCTTGTGCTACACAAGGACATGACACAAATTGGCTCTAGAAGAGCATTGCTTCTGGAGGAGTTCTTATGTATGTTACACACATATTCATGCCATGTATCTCTAGAGAAAGACTTTCTGCAACAGAAATAGTGTCATTCAGAACTTAGGTGTGAATGTTTCCAGGAAACTCTTAAATACCTAGACTATAGTTATGTAGAGTACCTTTAATATTAGTCTTCTAATACATATTTTTAGATCATAATTTAGACAAATTTACAGGGTTTTTTTTTTTGAGAAAGTGCTCAACCTTTTTAGCCGATCTAGTTGAGTTTTTAGCCAAGTCTTTTAGCCTCTCAGCTATGTTATTGTACAGGCCTTGTGAATTTCTGTCAAAGAACACCCCCCACCAGGACCAAAAGCATGAAAGGTGGGGAAGGATGAGAAATGCAACAGAAAGAGTTACCTTTACCGGGGGCTTAGTGGAATCACTGAAGTGAAAGGCTTGTATGTAATGGGATGGGGCTGGAGTGTGCTCTTGGGCACAGAAAGTGCTACATCCTGGCATAGAGATGTAGCGCACTCTTCAGGTTCTATACAGAAAGAGTTTCTTAGTACCTGAAGTTCTAACTTTTGCCCTGTTTATGCACCCTGCTTGCCTCTGCACCCCAGGGAAAACTGCCCCTACCTTTGCAGTTCACACATTTTAAAGTTTGCCTGCCGGTTCTAGGCATCTGGTGAATTTGGGATGGGTGCAACTTAGTCATGGCAGTGTTTCAGTATGGAAACAGAAAAAAACCCCCACTCTTGTAGCTTCTCTTATAAATGCTGTAAGTCTCTTATTCTAGGCCAGCTAAGAAAATAGCATCTATGATGCTTGATTATCAGATCCCTTCCTGGTCCTTGATCACCTTATTCCTTCTTTACACAATAATGTTTGAAGCCAAGAACTGTCTTCAGCCACTTGAAAGAAGGCTGAAGTTTTAAAAGAAAATTATGTTGCTATACCTTGCATGAAAAGATGCTGAAACCTCTCATTACTCATGTGGTGTGGTACTTCACAATTCCTACTTACACCTGAAGACAGCTCAAAGCAATGCCTTACCCTATTATGAAGTGTGCTTTTAATTCTGCTCTTCATCCTTTGCAAGAAGCAAGGGTTTTGTCTTACATGTGTCTCAAGTCTTGCCCCACAAAACATGAGATGGAGTTGGTATGAAAATGCTGACATTGAACGAGGCGAGGTCATACTCATCCTACTTTCTGTGTGAGGGTTTGTGAGTGTCAGAGGAGAAGGGGTGCCACCATTGGTTAACTTTTGAAGTACCAGGTTAGGAGGCACTGTTCAAGTGATAGCCCAGTGACATAGTATTACCTGTAGCGTGTGTTTCTGGAAGGATACGTTATTTTGATGCCAAGGCTTTTGACCAGAAAGGTAAAAGTGCCACCTGCAAAGAAAAATAGTAGGTGTGGAAGCAAAGAAAAAAAGTATTGTGACAGACTTCCAACTGCTTTGACATCTTTTTCTTTTTTAACATGGTTTCAGGTTTATCTGACAAAAATCAGTGTGGTTCGTGTATGTGGTTTTTGCTGAGGCCTCGTGTTTCAGACTGAAGCTTAGTTTACAGTCTAAAACAGAGGAGAAGTTAGTCCATTTGAGGAGCTTCCAGAAGCTTCTGGAAGAGTAAAAAAAAAAAAAGTACTTTTTAATTGCCATTTAAAGCTTTGATTATGATAATGAATTACATTTCAGTATTTGACATATGAAGCGGAGCCTTTGTTCTGAGGTCGGTGTAAGTGAAAGCTGTGTCACTCTTCTGTAAAATGATACTTGAGGTGAATTGTGTTTCTGGTAGGGTGCCAGGGGGTTCATCAGGTAGCGATGTATGTAGCTGTCACGGACGTGTTCACCTCTCCTGCGGTGGTATGCCAAACAGAAACAACACAGAGGGCCAGAAGTAGACTCGAAACCTGAGAGATTTCTTTTGAGAGCCTCTGTGGCATTTCCTCTCCTGGTATTGGAGCATGGGACCTTCAGAACCTTCTGAATCATAGAATCATAGAATGGTATGAGTTGGAAGGGACCCCAAGGATCATAGAGCTCCAACCCCCCTGCTATTGCTATGTCAGTGACCTGTGTAGTTGGTATTAAGGTAAGAAAGCTACCAGCTGGATCCCCTTTTTATGTTCCCCTTGTGTTGACAGGAGAAATCCCACTAACTGTGTTTCCTTGAGTGATTTTTACATGTCTTGTGGTTGCACCCTGAGCTATGCCAGAAGGAAGATGAGGCCAGGGAGGTACATGTAGCATGTGTTCTTGTTCTCTGTATTCCTAAACTGAACACATGTATTAGAAGCTGAGGAAGGTGTAGGGCTGAAGTAAAGTCCTCAGAAATGCTGGGTGCGCAGTAGGTGCACATGCTAAATGCTGCAGTGTGGCTCCTGTTCTTGAAGCCCTGGGCTTTGTCCAGATGAACAGGTCACCTCTGTACTGCAAGTCAGCAGCTGCTATAGTGAAGAGACTGTTCATCTATTGCATACCTAAGGGCTGTACCAGCATGCCTAATTTTATAACAGTCTTGAATCAACTACAGCCCTTCAGCGTGTCCTGCACAGTTGATTCACTGCTGTACTGCACCTAGTTCATGCTGCTGGCATCTAGCTAGGACTGCTTCAAGGCCATCTGTGTTACCCAGGATGGAACAAGGATGTCTGCAATGATCTGGTTGGAGTTTGGATCTTAGATTTTCTGCCATCCTAGCTTTCAAAAACTTTTCTGTCTGGAAAGCTGCCTGCACCTCCTTAGAGGTCTAGGTCAAACTCAGATTTACCCTCATTGAGGAGAGGTTTTGGCTTAGGTGAACAAGGGAGAAATTGCCAGCAGATCCAGGACAATTGCATGAGTAGTCTCGTTTTCAGGACTGTGGGTGAAGAGCTGTCACTTTCCCAACTGCCTCAGTACGCCTGTTGTCAGGAGGGTAGCTACCCTCTATAGAGCCTTGCTGCATCCTGTCCTCATCACCGGGTGGATAATGAATAAATCTGACATCTGAATCCGTGTTACTGTGTGGTTTGTATCACGGTGATGCAAAAACTTACTGTGTGTTGTCTTCTCTAGACTTCCCAGGCTAAGCAGAAAATAAATCAGTTCCATACCTCCACTTACCTACCTGCCTTACCTCAGTAGGGGCAAGTATCCGTACATAGAGTGGGCTGTACTGAATAGGTGATATCTGTGCCTTCTGAGGTCTTGTTTCCCAAGGTAACGATTGTGAGCGTTATCAGGATGTACACATGCGTTGCCACTGTCCATATCTATCTTGTGCTGCTCAGTGTTGTGTATCCCTATCTGATTTACACAGTGATTTCAGTCAGATACTGAGATTCAGCGTCCTAGACATCTAGCGTGGCAGTGGAGTAGCAATCCTTTGAGCTGGGGTCACTGCTGGTGCCATCAGTGTCACAGTGGCCTTTCATGTCACAAATCTGGAATACGGACCCAGGAATTGCTTCTGTCAGAAAGGATGCAGTAGATTACTTCCATGCAACCTCACACAGGTTTTGGTAGAATGCCTGGAGATCTAAGTCAGAGATGGTGCATACAAATGTACGCTGTGAGAGCTAGCACTGCCATACACCCTCAATGTTTATAGGTGTGCCAGGCTGCAGCTGCGATGCCGTTTTTTTCCCGTTCCCTCAGGTTTCTTCCCTCTCTTGTGACCTAGCTTTTCCACTACTCCCCAGCCTCGTGGACATCTGTCTTGTTCCCAGCACTTGAAAGATTGCTTTCTAGTCATGTTAGTCCCTGATGTTGTACACAGTCTGTCATGCACCCTGCAGCCAGCTGCTGTCTTTGGCTACGTTAGTACGTGGTTATAAGCTAGTGTAGAAAAGAAAATGGGCAGTGATGGCAGAGGAAGGAAGCACTTAAGTTTACCAACCCTTTTTTAATGCTTGAAAAGTAAAAATGGTCTAATAAGGCAACAAAGTGCAAGGCTTAAAGGGCATAAACAGTAGTGCTACTAATCAAAGCCCAAATGAAATGATTGGTGCAAGGTCCAGTGGGAATGGAGGCCCTTAAATATTTATGTAACACTCCCTCCCTTTCCCCAGGCTTGTACTAGGGATGGCTCTGCCATTGTAACAATGTCGTGGTGGACTATTTAGGATATCATGTGTCTCCCCACAACTCCCAGCAGCCACCACATGAGCTGCAGTTAGCTGAAATTTAATCTGGAGGCAGCGTACAAACAGTTCAGGTGCCATTAGGATCTTCTGCTACAGGAAACCTTAATGCAGGTGGCTCAGCTGGTCACAGCGATCACATGCAAGCCTGGCCAGATGGCTGTGGTCAGCCCATGCCAGGGCTGGGCTTGGCATCTGCCCAGAAAATCCTTTATGGTAATTCTGAGGTCTTTGTGGTACCCTCCACAGGCTGCTGTTGGCTTGTGTGGCAGGAGGGGCTGCAGGCAGCTGTGGAGCAGCACGGCCCACCCTCAGGAGAACTCACGGAGGCAGAGAGCGCAAACCACTGGAACTGAGCCGTGTGCCGGGCTGTTTCCCAGGGCACATCTACTCTGGCACATGCATCCCAAGGCCAACAGTTTTAATTCTGTATGTGGATGCCAGCATTGTTCAATGCTGGAGAAGGCGAAATGCCATCCATAATGATAGCTGCAGATGACAGTGATTGATAGAACGGTACACGTGGAGCGTTTACTGTTACAAAGCAATCCAAAATGTTTTGTTAGTCACAGTCCAACATACTTAATACCGTCAATCATGAAGTACCATATCTACCAGGAAAAAAGTAGGCTACATCCACAGGATGTGTTGTATAGAGACCTAAAAGTAGTTTGAGGTAACAGATGGCAACTCTTGGTCTGTTATATAAAATTATTTGTAAACGTCAGCAAAAAAAATAAAAATAGAATTAATTCAGTCAGAAATTCCTGCTGGTTTAAAGAGCATATTGAGATTATATCTGATGTATAATGGGAGTGTTGGACAGGAAAATGATTGTAGCGTGGACCTAGTGTTCTGAAAATTAAGTCTAAATGGTAGAGGAGGAGAGGGCTTCCCCTCTCCATGTTTCCTTTATTGTTTGAGTAAAAAGATGTGCAGCTTTTATCTGCAGGCAACACCAGTGTGGGTCATCACACTCACAGACTTCTGGGTTCAATCATGATGCACTGAAATCCCAATGTTGTTGGACTAAGCCAAAGCATCAAGGAATGAGGGGATCTTACCATCCTTACTGGCTCTGCTGTAGTTCCAACTGTTACCCAAAACACCCAGATTTGGCTACTTATGATTGCCCCTCTGGTCTTCACTTTCTCCCTCTTGCTTTTCTAGTCCTTCTGATCTTTGCCTTTTAGCTAATCAAATCTTGTTTAATTAGTCAAAAGCTTGTCTTCTGCAGCCTTCTGACCATGTAAAAAGCAGTGTCTTTGATGTGGTAATAGTTTTGGCAGAACTTGAAGTGTCTGAAAGATGATACTTATCTTTTCATTAGTAGTGGCTGGTGTGGAAGAAACTGGCAAGACCAAATTGCATTTTCTTATTTGTTTAGCATTTAGGGTTTTTTTTTCCTCCCTTTCTCTCCTGTTATGTTTCAGTCTCCCTTTCAGCTTCACAACATGAATCTCCAGGCTACTCCAATTTGTTTTCCTATCCCTCAAACCACCAGTAACACTATTAGCAACATTTTGGTGTGTCGAGACTGTCAAAACAGGTGTATTTCTTCCATATTTTGTATATGTAAAATACACAAAAATGGGAAAGGAACACAGCTGAAGACTTGGGTTACCCTTCAATTTATTTAACTGGGTAGGGTCTGTTACTGCCTTCCCTACATCCTTTTTAAAGGGCTTGTACATTTCTGGTATGATTGTGACAGGATGAAGCAGGATGAGATTGCTGGTCTCACAGCCCTGACAAGGCAGCACGAGACAGCATCACGTTAACCACTTTGTACCGATTTTGGCTGTGTACATGGATCAAGGTAATCAACACAGTGACTACATCTTGTTGAGCAAAGATTTAGGCAAGGGGCTCGTGTCACTGTAGTCTTCCTGAAGTGACCTTCTGCTGCAGTGCTTCACTGTACAGAAAGCAAGCTCTTAAGCTGAACAAAGTGATCTTCCTCTCATACAGCGCTCGATCCTTTTAAAGTGATGGACCAGTCGTCTTGATTCAGAAAGAAAATGGGGCTATTGGAGAGAATTCAAGGAATGAAGTGTTTGAGGGGAAAGTCTCAAGACACAAGCTGTGTACATGTTCAGCAGATCAAAGGAAAGGATGGAAGGTAACATAGCACTTACAAATGGGAAAGCAAACTGATTGTGGGGAGCTTTTAATAATGCATGTAATAGAGGCACGGAAGATGCAGTTGCATCTTACTCCATCAATTTCTACAGTTTGAGCGTTAGGAGTAATTAAGCATTTGAACAATTGACAGGGAAAAGTGGCAAAAGTGAAGCATGCAGTAGCTCTTACAGCTGCCTCTAACCAGCACAGACTGATCCATGTTTGAAATAATTGTATGGCTACTGCCTAGAGCAAGTGATGACAGTGGTACTGCTAGGCCAAAATGGTACCTAGGAATGGCTGTCTGCTGTGTCTGCTCAATGGCTAAGCTTTTGCAGTGACTTCGAAGCAGGTTTCAAAGATGGGTCATCCAAACAGGCAGCTTTTTGACTTGGTGCTGGACCTCTCTCTTAGGAGTCAATAATTCTGCAGTTCTTACTTTACTTAAATTCCTCAGCTCCATTTTGTCCAGAAGGACAATGGCCACGATAATGGTCATTCTCACCTTTCTGTAGTGCAAAAACCTGCAGAATTCCTATGGCTATTAATTTAAAAGTAGCATTTTCCTTCCTATCCTCCTGTGGTCAAGAAAAATAAAATCATGAACACTGCACTGTTGCACTATTGCACACCAGCATTTCCTCTGTGAAATACAGTTATCACATGCCTGTTGCTGGTGTTTCCTGGCTTCGTATCCCACAGCCTTTACCATTCCCAGAAGTTGTGTGAAGCTTACATTCCTGGTTCTGGTTCGGCAGGCACGTGTCCACCTCCAGCTTAGGGACATTGTTCTGGCCTTTGGAATGAGTCACTTCTTTCTGCAACTGTAGTGAGTCATCTTCACATCCTTTCTGCTGGATAGAACTCTTCTGATAGTCATTTTAACATGCCTGACAGATATGTCTGTCATGGAGTGTGTCCGAAGTTGTTCAACCACCAAGCCCACTTCTGGGTCCTGTCTTCCTTCCCAGCCTCCTGCCTTCCCACTGGCAGCAGCACCTTACCATAGCTTTGTCTGCACAAGCCCGGAGTGTTTTAGTCTATTTTCCTTCTAGCTGTAGCAACATCTGCCCATCCTGACCTGTAGAGAGGTAGGTATTTTCTTCATTAACACCCACTAAACTGATTTTCTGCTGCCTGTTACCAAAAACCAGGCTTGGCCCATACTAATAGTGTGGTAGGGAGTGAAACCCACTACTTCCCATGCTTGGCCCATTGCTGCAAACTTACCCAAGAGGTGAGAGAACTGCTGCTGTAGTAGCCTGGGAAGGATGAGGAGCAGTGGCTGCTGCTGAAGGGCATCCCTCCAGTGCATTCTTACACAACCCTGCAGCTCTTTCTGTCTGATTTTATATATTGGAATGTGAATAGACTCCAGAGTTGCTGTGCTGTCAGCTTAAAGGCAAAGGGCTACTCAGAGAAACCCTGCAAGCCACAGTCTTTGCACCACTAATTAATTGATCTGGTGGTGTGGGTTTGGGTTTTTTTAAGCAGTCAGTGGTGAATACCTAGTGTAAATACTTGTTGATGATATAAATACTTACAAAGTTTGTATGCTATAAGTAAAACTTGCTTGCCTGGCAGGGGAACTGTTTCCACAAGTAGGTTACCATCATTTTAGTTTTATGCTGTGGCTGTCACAGCACACTAAGCTTCCTTCACTTTCACTGGAGCTTAGCTTCCTTTTCTACCATCCCCAGCACTGGTCGTGGATACCACGTTGCTTCTTTTTGGGTGCTTATTCAAGCACTGCTGCTGCAAGGGGTTGAGTTTTAAAACTTTGGTTTGAAAAACAACAACAAAACTGAGATCTCTACACCAAAAAAGTCAGCTTTCTCAAACCTATTTCTTCAAAAAAAAAAGAAATCTTAATTCCAGCAGGTTTGGTTTTCCACATTACTGGAATTGTTAGAAACATGCTTCATTCACTGCACGTATCCCATGTGAGTCTTTTAGCCTGTTTTGGCTACAGAAGGCAACTGGGGAATTTCTGGATCCACTGGTATGGTCTGTGTCCCTTTGAAGTATTGCAGATCATATGCACCACTTACAGAAGCAAGAAGCTATCATCACTTACTGTGGGCCATCAGATCAGTCTACATTCTGGCCTGCTTCTCATCAAGAAAAGATCAGAAAGGTGGTGATAAAGGCTAATTTTCTTGGATCCCTCTTTTTTTTTTTTACATGGATGACATACTTACTTTTAAGCCTCAGTGTTTGTGCCAACAGCTTCTTCTCTTGAGCTGGTGATGAGAAATTGCTCTTTCTCTCCAAGGACGCTTGTCTGGAGTCTACTGCAGCAAAACCAGCTAAACTTCATCTCTGCCTTGTTCAGCCCCTGAGAGGACCCATCTGCAGATTTTTTTTCAGGAAACACAGATTGAGTTTTTTCAGTTGCCCCAAGTGAACCTGGGGAGTCAGTGAGAGAACTAGGGCTCAAGCAAGATGGCACACAGATGAGCCTGGTGGGTTGAAGTAGTCTGAAGCTGTAGCAGAAGTGACTAACCTTTTCTATTGAACCTGTTGTAAGTACTTGTTTAAGGAGACTGCAGTCACCTGCCACAGCGTGGTCACCTAAACCACAACCTGCTGCAGTGTCTGTATTGCTGGGCAGTACTCTAAAACAATCCTGATATTGAACCTGCCCAGAACATGGTCTCCTGTTGCTGTGTAACACAAGTTTAGCTGCCTCTGTAGTTCTGGTAAGTGCCTGCAAAGCTCTACTTGTCTTAAAACCTGCAGGGAAAAGACAAAGGAGCAAACTAACTCTGTCTCACCATCACACCTGAGGTTACCAGAAATATCTGTGCTTCTACCTAGAAAAACAAAAGAAGGAACTGCCTGAAAAGCAACACATCTGTAGTGGGTTGACCCTGGCTGGAGGCCAGGTGCCCACCACAGCTGCCCTGTCACCCCTTCTTCTGAGCTGGACCGGGGAGATAAGGACAGGGAGTGATCACTCACCAATTACCCTCATGAGCAAAGCAGACTTGAATCAGGGAAATTAGTTTATTACCAATCAAATCAGAGGTAAGTAATGAGAAATAAAACCAAATCTTAACATCACCTTTCCCCACCTCTCCCTTCTTCCCAGGATCAACTTTATTCCTGATTTCTCTCCCTCCTCCTCCCAAGCAGCACAAGGAGACTGGGAACAGAGGATCTGGTCAGTTCATCACATGTTGTCTCTGCTGCTCCTTCCTCCCCAGGGGCAAGACTCACACTCTTCTCCTGCACCAGCATGGGGTGCTTCCATGGGAGACATCCCTCCATGAACTTTTCCAATGGCCTGTAGTTCTTCATGAACTGCTCCTGCCAGAAAACCTGCCCCAGCATGGGCTTCCCAAGGGGTCACAGCCTTCTTTGGGTGCATCCCCCTGCTCCAGCATGGGGTCCTCCACAGGCTGCAGATGAGTATCTGTTCCACCATCAACCTCCATGGGCTGCAGGGGGACAGTCTGCCTCACCCTGGTCTCCACAGGTTGCAGGGGGAATTACTGCTCCAATGTCTGGAGTGGCTCCTCCCCCTCCTTCTTCACTTACCTTAGTGTCTTTTCACTCCTCTCTCTGCCTGCAAATGCACAGGTGTTTTTTTTTTCTCCCCTTTCATAATTATGTTCTCTCCAAGTCACTAATCACCATCACTGATGGGCTCAGTCTGGGTCAGCAGCAGATCCATCTTGGTGCCACCTGGTATTGGCATGGGAGAACCTTCTAGCAGCTTCTCACAGAAGCCATCTCTGTAGCCCCCCATGTGGTTATATTTTCTCCCCCTCTCACCTCCCTTTTTTTATCCAGTATAACCTGAATTTGGCAGTCTGCAGAATGGGGTGTAAATCGTGGCATTTACATTGATATTTGCAAACAAGCAATGGAAAGAAATGGGAATATTTACAATTTGAGTTGAAAGTGTTGCTGCATGTGAGAACATGCTATTTCATATCAAGAGGTTTGTAAATAATGAAGTCTTTAATAGTTGCACAAATGTAATGTGAAAGTATGATGATTTTCTCCAGCCATAATTCCACTTCTTTATTGAGTTTCCATTTGGGCTGTTTTTTCTTTTTGTATTTACAAAGTAACTTCCATTCTCCTTCAAGTGATTTTGCAGTTTGAAAAAAAAAAAAAAGACAGATCTTTACATAAATGTGGAAAATAATTCTCTCCAAATGAATACATCTATTAAAGCACTTCTTCACCACTTTGCCTGATGGGTCTCACTCTCCATTTTATGATGGTTGTTTTGCCCATTCCCATGTGACTGCTTTCATTAGCCTTTTCAAAAAATGCACTGTACTAGAGAGAATCCCAGGTCTGTGACTGAAATCAGACCAGTTTCAAAGATAAACTAATGACCTCATTCGTCTTGCATAAAATACACGCTTTTTATTTTTGTTGGACCAGTATTACCTTACTATGTAATGAACGTGAAATATATCTCCTGATTCAATGCTCCTATAACTTAACCCTTTCCTCCTTTTTCTGTATTTGGCTACTTCTTCCTATCAGAACCACACCACATGTCTCACAGTGCTTTTGTTTACTTAAGCTGACCTCTGAATTTATCAGCATCATTTTGAATATACAGTGACGAGACTTTTGCTCTTTTCCATTTCAAATAACACTGGTGAGAATCTTACTTTCCCTACACCAGCCCACGCTTGTTATTGAACACTTGGAGAGCTGTGTTGCAGGAATGAATTCTAGTAGAACACATTTCTAAATCTTCTTCCAGCTAATACTAACACCGCTGTGTTTCTTCTCTCCATTCGGTTTATTTCCCTATCAAAGAAAGCAAGTTTAGTTGGTTGCACCTGATTCTGATGGTCAAGTTGACTACTGCTTAAGTGTTGTCCTACTGGTGCTTGAAGATCATAGAATCATAGAATGGTCAGGGAGGAGCGATCCCCTGTGTGCCCAGCGCTGCAATAAAGGATACCTGCTTAGTAGTCACCAAGGCTATTGAGTTTTGATTCTGGCTTTCTGAGGCATCAGTTGGAAGGGACACCAAGGATCACAGAGTTCCAACCCCCCTGCCACAGGCAGGGTACCACCAACCTCAGGCCTGGATCTACACAAGGTTGCCCAGGGCCCCATCCAACCTGGCCTTGAACACTTCCAGGGATGGGGCATCCACTACCTCTCTGGGCAGCCTGTTCCAGCACCTCACCACTCTTTCTGTAAAAAACTTCCCCCTAATATCTAATCTAAACCTTCCTTCCTTTAGTTTTAATCCATTCCCCCTTGTCCTGCCATTATCTACCCTTTTAAAAAGTTGACTTCCCTCCTGTTTCTCTGCTCCCTTCATGTACTGGAAGGCTGCAATGAGGTCCCCCCCACAGCCTTCTCTTCTCCAGACTGAACAAGCCCAGCTCCCTCAGCCTCTCTTCGTAGGGCAGGTGCTCCAGCCCTCTAATCATCTTTGTGGCCCTCCTCTGAACCCTCTCCCACAGTTCTACATCTTTCTTGTATTGCAGGCCCCAGATCTGGCCACAGTACTCCAGATCTGGCATTAAGTTTAGTATTTCATGAGAGACACTGAACTGTAGGTCCTTATACCCACATTTTGAACGAGTTTCTGTACTTGCCATTTCCCACAGCTCTCTCACCTCACCTAACCTGATTATCTAGGAATAATAGTGGATAATTCCAGTTAAATACCACTACTGCTCTGTAAGCACAGATCTCTTCTAAGAGAAATTCTAGCTATAGCTGCTGACAATAACATAAGTTTAGATAGGTTCTTGAAGACAACTGCACGATGGGAGCGAAGGAGGAGATTAGATGGGTGACTTTTTGTAGGTATTTACCAAAAGAGAACACTTGGGAAAAAAAGACAAGGAAATAGTGAACGTGACTTTTTAATAACTGATGCACAGTTCCAATGACTAGACTGGCTAGTGAAGGAAAAATAAAGTTGCAGATCAAGTTTCCTTTAATGAAGGAGAGAAAAGAAAGAAGGAAGAAAAGAGAGTAGCAGGTGAGGAGAGAGAAGGCAGCATCATCAGAAAAGAGGAAAAAACTGTGATAGTAGTGTCTGGTGCCCAAGGAACAGTGAACATGATAAATGGGCTGTGGCAGAGAACAGGTGATGGAATGGTCTACAGACAAAAGAAAGGAAAGATGGGGAATCTAAGGAAGATGCAGTTAGCACCAGGAAGGGGACATGTATGTAACTGGTATTCCCTTCTGAAGAAAAATGGGTAGGCTGTCGTGGGAATGGATCCAGCAGTATGTCTGACAAGATAAAAATTACAGACTTGGATCTGAATATGATAATGATCCAGTGAACAGAAGTACAGATTTCCTAGAAACTGCAGTGGAATTTTCCCATTTTCTGAAGAAGGAAGGGCAAAAGTGTGGTCATCAACAGCTGACTCAGGAGCTAGTGCTGAGCTTGATGGATCACCAGGAACAGTACAGAAAGAGAACATTTAATGGATATGCTTGTATTATGGGTACTTTCTGAGATTCAATTTAGACCTACGGAGGGGGAAATTAAGTTGAGATAGAGCTATATTTAAGTACAATCCATGCCTACATGAACAGAAAGAGGGAGAAAGGCCATAGGATATGAAGGTTTATCACAGAGTATGACATAGTGCTGTTAGAGCAATAGTCATCCTAGGCAGACTTCTGGGTTCAGGGGTAAAAAACCCCAACAACTAATTTTAAGAAAGCATTTTGTAAACTCATGGCTTATGTGAAAGAGTTACAAAACCAGCAAGGAATAAAATCTGGGTTTCCAAGAGCCCCTTCCTATTGTATGCCTTTAAATGTTTATCTAGATGTTCTCCAGCCACTTGTCTTGATCCTGTCTTATGACTTCTTTTTGTTAACCATTGTTTTGTAGTGTCATGCCACTGTTCTACACTTAACATCACAGACAGGTAGTTTTTAAGCAATTCAGCCTTCCCCATGTATCTTGAAAGAGGAAGGTAAAACAAATCCATAGTTGCATGCTCTTTTGTTGTTCTTTCTTTCTCAAAAGCTTGTTCTGCTTCGTAAGGTAATTGCACTTGCTTTTTTGCCAATTATTTTTCTATGTCTGAACACTTTTAACCCAACTTTCTAAGAAAACAAGGTTTCTGTGATTGTGCAAGTGCTATTCCTTCCTTATGAATTTTGAATCCATTGGGCTATTTGATCCAGATTTGACCAACAGGAAGAGAAATTAAAAATATTAATTTTTCTGGAAAAATTATGCCAAATTATGCCTTTATTTAGGCAGCTGGATAAAGAAGAGAACCTGCTAATGGAAAGACTGTAAGAACTCACTCTTATGTTACCTTAAAATCCACATGAGCACACATGCTATAGGCACAAATCCACAGGAAACCAGGCTTTACTGCTTCAGGTCCTCAGATCCTTCCGAGCCCCTGCCATGCAGTGGCACCCAGAGGGGGCATTCATAGGATAGTGGCAGGACAAGGGGGAATGGGTTAAAGCTAAAGGAAGGAAGGTTTAGATTAGGTATTAGGGGGAAGGTTTTTACAGAGAGTGGTGAGGTGCTGGAACAGGCTGCCCAGAGAGGTGGTGGATGCCCCATCCCTGGAAGTGTTCAAGGCCAGGTTGGATGGGGCCCTGAGCAACCTAGTGTAGATCCAGGCCTGAGGTTGGCGGCCCTGCCTGTGGCAGGGGTTGGAACTCTGTGATCCTTGGGGTCCCTTCCAACCCAGACCATTCTATGATTCTATGATTCTATTACTTTAGCCAGGAGAACCATTTCTCCCAAGACATGGTTGAGAAACCTCAGCTGGCAGCCAGGTGCCTGGCCTAACTATTTCCGTAACGCTAGTGTAGATAGGTAACTGGTGCAATGGGGGGACAGGTAATGAAAATGGCTGGCATAAACGAAGTCTCTGTCATTGTGCTTTTGAGTGTCTGTCACTTTCTTCAGCTGTTCTGCCATTTTCTGTGCTGTTGTCCCCCAGATTCTGGTGGTTTTCATCTCTTGGTTTCAGAAATGTTGCTGCTATAACAATACCCTTATTTCCTGTTCTTTCATGTCCTGGCAAATCCTGGTTTCACTATTCTGTAGTTTCCAAATCTAGTTAGTCTGTAGGGACAGAAAACATGATGAAGACAGAAAAAAGCAGTGTCAGAAAAAGATATGAAGCCAGTGAGATATATGTACAGCTCATTCTTGGGCCCTGGTTTAAAGGACCACTGCTCACCCCCACCTAAGAGAGTATCTACAGAAGGAATGTTAAAAATGCTAGCACAGGGGTTCTCAGCAGGACTGAGCGATGAACATAGATCCAAACAGTCTCTGCTCAAAAATAAAGCTGCTGCTGTTAGTAGAAAAGAGAAGACGGTGAGGATCAAGGTATTTCATGGCGATTCTATCAGGAGGTGCAATTTTTAAGAACACCTGGTAATTGTATTGAAGTTATGACTCTGGGAATTTTATTCTTCTGAGTAATTTCTTGAAAAGCTGGTGTGTCTACCTTGGCCTGTCAGTGCAGATGACAGAAGGTGGCCTAATGCTGGCCATAAGAAATGACTGTGGATGCCATGAGGGTAGGAGCAATGACATTACGGATGAAGCATGTTTCCATTAAAGACTGAAGTTTAAGTTAAATAGCTCTGACTATATTTATCACTGATGGTAACGAGCACTTAGTGCTCTTCCATGGGAAGGAGACTGAAAGCAGCAAACACAGTATTCAGCATTTTTCTGTTACACAAAAGCATTCAATGTAAACAATCTAGTTCCTTCTGCCCCTCTGAAAGAGCTTTTCTGCACAGCTCGTATTTCTGCAACACATTTACACCTGTAGGTAATAGCTGTAATCCAGAGGATGTTGCTTTGCATATGAGTTGGAGTCAGCACCTTCATCCTAAGGATAAACAAGATTGATCATGCATCTTTGATCTCACAACCCCCCACTTTGTTTCCTAATCCCCAGGCAGTTGTGTGCTGCTTTCCAGCTGCTGCAATGTCGTGCATTTGCACGCTGGCAACTGGTCACTTACTAATACACACTCCCTCCAGCACAACTCCTACTCTTGTGTGTCTACTGATGGCATCACTCAGTGTGGAGCAAAGTCACCACTGACTGTGTGATGCATTCTGTGGGAGCAAAGTGGAGATTCACAAATGACGTCCTTATTGTGGCCTTGAAGCTTCAAGACTCTACTTGAAGGCTTTCTCTTACCTCTGAATTTATAAGCAATATGCTGTACACCTGACTTAGTAATTAACAGCTTCTTTAGGAGGACCAAATCAGGCTGAGCACGCTATTGGAACTGATCCTTTTGAGAGGAGTGTTAGATCTTCTGCAAAGGTAAACAAACAAACAACCCTGTCTATCTTAATTCAGGTTCATCCTAGTGAATTTCCTAGCATTGGAGCAACTAATTTAATCTGCCAGAGTTATATCTGGAGCTTGGTATGCAGAACAGTGTACCTCTGACCTGCCATAACAAGTGGATTTGTTTTGAGTTTGTGTGGTTCCTCTCCTGCCAGGGCTGCTGTCGCCCATGGTGGTGGCTGGTCTCCTGCAGTGGTATTACATAGAATCACAGAATGTTTTGTGTTGGAAAGGACCTTAAAGACCATCTAGTCCCAACCCACTGCCATGGGCAGGGATACCCTCCACCTGAGCAGGTTGCCTAATGCCCCATCCAGCCTGGCCTTGAACACTGCCAGGGAAGGGGCAGCCACAGCTTCTCTGGGCAGCCTGTGCCAGGGCCTCACCACCCTCACAGGGAAGAAACTTCTTATGTCTAATCTAAACCTACCCTTTTTCAGTTTAAATCCACTACCTCTTGTCCTGTCACTTCTTGCCCTTGTAAACTGCCCCTCTCCAGCTTTCTTGTAGGCCACCTTCAGGTACTGTAAGGCTGCTATAAAGTCTCCCTGGAGTTTTCTCTTCTCCAGGCTGAAGGACCCCAACTCTCTCAGCCTGTCTTCACACGAGAAGTGCTCCAGCCATCTGATCATTTTTGTGGCCCTTCTCTGGACTCACTCCAACACTTCCATGTCCTTCTTATGTTGGGTCCCCAGAACTGGACACAGTACTCCAGGTGGGTTCTCACCAGAGCAGAGGGGCAGAATCACCTCCCTTAACCTGCTGGTCACACTTCTTTTGATGCAGCCCAGGATACGGTTGGCTTTCTGGGCTGCATGCAGACATTGCCAGCTTATGTTGAGCTTATCAATCAGCAACCCCAATTCCTTCTCCTCAGGGCTGCTCTCAAGCTGTTGGCCACTGTCGTGGTTTTGCCCCGGCCGAGGGCCGCACCCCACACAGTCGCTTGTACTTTTAAAAGGAAGGGGGAGGGAAAGTTGGGGGAGGGGAAAAAGGGAAGGAAGAAGGAGGAAAAGAAACCACAACCTATAAACCAGAACCACGCAGGTTGGGATAAGGATAGTTTACTAAACAATAACAGAAAACTAGATATAACAATAACAGAAGTTTAAAGTACAAAATAGATGAAACTGGTGATACACAATGCAGTTTCTCACCAAACCACAGAACCCAGGCCGCACAGCTTAGAGCCGTCCCCGAACCCGGAAACTGCCCGTCCTGGTGTTGTCTCCTCCTCTTCCCCCCAGTCCCCCTTTATACTGAGCATGACGTAACTGGCATGGAATATTCTCTTTGGCCAGTTTGGGTCACCTGTCCTGGCTACGTCCCCTCCTTTCTCACTAGTAAGGAAGTATGCAGAGCTGAGAAAGGTCCTTGATTGCCCGGCAACAACTAGAAACATCAGGGTGCTATCAGCACTGTTCTCATCCTAACACCCAAACATGGCATTCCATCCACTGCTAAAAATAATTAACTCCATCATAGCTGAAACCAGGACATTATCCACCCCTTATTCCATACCATTTACGTCATGACCAGATCCAACAATTTTCTTTAGGTACAATCAGTTTCGTGTTTCACACACCCATATATGTATGTACACATGTATGCACACATACGTGCATACAGATCTTATTCCCTCAGTCTGTGAATCATCCCTCTGAAGTTGTTGAGTTCATTTAGTCCATGATTTTCAGGCTCCATTTGTCGTAACAGTTTCTCAGGATAATTGTATGTTCCATTGGCTCGTTGCATGCTGCATCTCAGGCTCTTGACTGATACACCTGGCATGGTCCATGCTCATAGTCTGTGGGTCAGAGTTTATTTTCAAAGGGAGAAAAAAAGTTCTTAAGAGGCCAGGCTTCGGTTCCATCATCATGGCACTCATTCTTCATTAACTTGTATGACTCCGGCTATAATGCTATGGTACAACATGCAGCAATCATAACAATAATGAATATACAATAATGGGTTATTTGGCAATTATTATAATTTCTACTCTATCAGTTATATTGGCTATTCTCACCCAAAATCAAATCCCCTTGAGGTACACATTGAACTTCTCCATCCCTCTGCATTACCCACCAAGTACAGCCAGGTCCTTGAGCAAAAACAATTCCAGACATGGGTTTACCTTTGCCTGAAGCAGGGATGACCCAAACTCTCTTTCCCAATACACTCTTCATATGCACTACTGGGACTCCGTCTCCCTCTACAGTACGTGGAAATTTTGCCTGGGCAGGGCCAGCCCGATTGGTAGATCCCCTAGTGTTAACTAACCATGTGGCTTTGGCCAAATGTGTATCCCAATGCTTGAATGTCCCACCACACATTGCTTTCAGTGTAGTTTTTAAAAGTCCATTATATCGTTCAATTTTCCCAGAGGCCGGTGCATGATAAGGAATGTGGTACACCCACTCAATGCCATGCTCTTTGGCCCAGGTGTCTATAAGAGTGTTTCGGAAATGAGTCCCATTGTCTGATTCGATTCTTTCTGGAGTACCATGTCGCCAGAGGACTTGCCTTTCAAGGCCCAGAATTGTATTTCGAGCAGTGGCATGGGGTACGGGATATGTTTCTAGCCAGCCGGTAGTTGCCTCCACCATTGTAAGCACATAACGTTTGCCATGGCGGGTTTGTGGGAGGGTGATGTAATCAATCTGCCAAGCCTCCCCATATTTATATTTCATCCACCGTCCTCCATACCAAAGGGGCTTTAACCGCTTAGCTTGCTTGATTGCAGCACATGTCTCACATTCGTGGACAACTTGTGCGATGGCGTCCATGGTCAGGTCCACCCCTCGATCCCGAGCCCATCTATATGTTGCATCTCTCCCTTGATGACCCGAGGTATCATGAGCCCATCGAGCTAGGAATAATTCACCCTTATGTTGCCAGTCTAGATCTACCTGAGCCACTTTAATCCTAGCAGCCTTATCTACCTGATGGTTGTTTTCATGTTCCTCCATGGCCCGACTCTTAGGTACATGGGCGTCGACATGACGTACCTTTACAACAAGTTTCTCTAACCGAGCAGAGATATCTTGCCATAAGTCATCAGCCCATATAGGTTTGCCTCTACGCTGCCAGTTGTTCTTTTTCCACTGCTGCAACCACCCCCACAGGGCATTCGCCACCATCCATGAATCAGTATAAAGGTAGAGCCTTGGCCACTTTTCTCTCTCAGCAATGTCCAGGGCTAACTGGATGGCCTTCACCTCAGCGAACTGGCTTGATTCACCTTTTCCTTCAGTGGCTTCTGCTACTCTTCTTATAGGGCTCCATACAGCAGCTTTCCATCTCCGATGCTTACCCACAATGCGACAAGACCCATCAGTGAACAGGGCATATCGCTTCTCATTCTCTGGCAGCTCGTTGTAGGGTGGGGCTTCTTCAGCGCGTGTTACCTCCTCATCCTCTGGTGACATCCCAAAATCTTTGCCGTCTGGCCAGTCTGTGATCACCTCCACGATTCCTGGGCGATTGGGGTTTCCTATTCGAGCCCGCTGTGTAATTAGTGCAACCCACTTGCTCCACGTAGCATCAGTGGCATGGTGTGTAGAAGGAACCTTCCCTTTGAACATCCAGCCCAGCACCGGCAGTCGGGGTGCCAGGAGGAGCTGGGCTTCAGTTCCAATCACTTCTGAGGCGGCTCGAACCTCTTCATAGGCGGCCAGTATTTCCTTTTCTGTTGGAGTATAATTGGCCTCAGATCCTTTGTAGGCCCGACTCCAAAACCCCAACGGTTGACCTCGAGTCTCCCCTTGTGCTTTCTGCCAGAGACTCCAGGTCGGGCCGTTCTCCCCAGCTGCAGTGTAGAGCACATTTTTAATATCTGTTCCTGTCCGGACAGGCCCAAGGGCCACTGCATGGACTATCTCGCGTTTGATCTGCTCAAAGGCTTGCTGTTGCTCAGGGCCCCATTGGAAATCATTCTTCTTTCGAGTTACATGGTAGAGTGGGCTCACAATGAGACTGTAGTTTGGGACATGCAGTCGCCAAAAACCTATAACACCTAAGAAAGCTTGTGTTTCCTTTTTGTTGCTTGGTGGAGACATAGCTGCTATTTTATTAATAATGTCCATTGGGATCTGACGACGCCCATCCTGCCATTTTATTCCTAAAAACTGGATTTCTCGCGTAGGCCCCTTGACTTTACTTCGTTTTATAGCAAAACCGGCTTCTAAAAGGATTTTAATTACCCTGTTTCCTTTTTCAAAAACTTCCTCTGCTGTGTTGCCCCATACAATGATGTCATCAATATACTGCAGGTGCTCTGGTGCATCACCCTTTTCCAGTGTATTCTGGATTAGTCCATGGCAGATGGTGGGGCTATGTTTCCACCCCTGGGGCAGACGATTCCACGTGTATTGGATGCCTCTCCAGGTGAAAGCAAACTGTGGCCTGCACTCTGGCGCCAGTGGGATCGAGAAGAAAGCATTCGCAATGTCGATTGTGGCGTACCACTTGGCTGCCTTCGATTCCAATTCATACTGGAGCTCTAACATGTCTGGCACAGCAGCACTCATACCTGGAGTGACTTCATTTAGGCCACGATAATCTACTGTCAGCCTCCACTCTCCATTGGACTTCCTCACTGGCCATATGGGACTATTAAAGGGTGAGTGGGTTCGGCTGATCACTCCCTGATCCTCCAGTTGACGAATCAGCTTATGGATGGGAATCAGGGAATCTCGGTTAGTACGGTATTGTCGTCTGTGCACCGTCGTCGTAGCAACTGGCACTTGCTGTTCTTCAACCTTCAACAACCCCACAACAGCAGAGTCCTCCGAGAGTCCAGGCAAGGCACACAGTTGTTCAATTCCTTCTGTTTCCAAAGCAGCTATTCCAAAAGCCCATCGGTACCCTTTTGGGTCTTTAAAATACCCTCTACGTAGATAATCTATACCTAAAATGCACGGAGCTTCTGGACCAGTCACAATGGGGTGTTTTTCCCAGTCCTTCCCAGTTAGGCTCACCTCAGCCTCTAGCACAGTTAGTTGTTGGGATCCCCCTGTCACTCCAGAAATACAAACGGGTTCTACCCCTTCATGATTCGATGGCATTAGAGTACACTGGGCACCAGTATCCACCAGAGCTTTGTACTCTTGTGGATCTGACGTGCCAGGCCATCGGATCCACACAGTCCAATAAACCCGATTATCCCTCTCCTCCACCTGGCTGGAGGCAGGGCCCCTCTATTGCTGCTGATCATATTTGTTTCCCACTGGTTGCATAAAGGACTTAGAGGTCCCTTCAAGAGGATCAGACACATCAGACATATAGGTAGGCCTTCCAGTTGGTCTAGGGAACTGCCCAGTAGAAACTGGTGCAGCCTTCTTCCTGGCAGAATCTCGTTGTGCGAATGTTTTACCCCGCAGCTCATTTACTCGTGCTCGAAGGGCTGAGGTGGGCTGCATATCCCATTCCCTCATGTCCTCTCCATGATCAAGCAGGTAAAACCACAATGTACGTCGTGGTGTGTATTCTCCCTCTTGGAACGATGGACGCTTTCTCCCAGTAGCTGCAACATTGCTCCATACGGGTTGGGAGTTGGACACATTGTTGTCAAGTCGTTGAACCAGTTTTTCTACTGCTGCAATGACGGAGAGGGAAACACTGTCTTGGTATTTCCTGAGTCGGCAGGCCACCTCATTTACGGTTGGTGGATCCATATCAGTCCAGTCAATTACTGCCAGTGAATTGGTGTACCCTGCTGGTGCACTTCGTACAACCTTACGCCACATAGCTGGAGTGCATAGGACTTCATCGGGATCAGCGGGAAGCCGTGAATTGTCCAGATCATAATAAATTATCTCCCGTACAGCTAATTCTCTCAGGTGCTGGATAGCTGTCTCTATGCTGTTACCCTTGGGTGTCTGACATGTAATATATTCCTTTATGGGATATCTTTCCTGTACACTTGACAGTAGTCGCCTCCAGAGGTTGAGGATTTCCGGCCTCCTCCCAATTGCTTTGTCAATTCCTCCTTCTCTAGCTAGGGATCCCAACTGCTTGGCCTCTTTGCCTTCTAACTCCAAACTATTGGCCCCGTGATCCCAACATCGGAGCAACCAAGTGATAATGTGCTCACTTGGGTGGCGAGTGAAATCTTTTCGAACCTCACGCAGCTCACTCAGAGTCAGGGATCGGGTAACAATCTCTGGTTCTGCCTCATCCTGATATCCTCGAGATGGCCCTGGTTGATCATCATCATCATCCGTCACTGTGCGAACTGATTTCTTTGTGCATTTCCTCTTTTGTACGGGAGCAACAGACACTGGTGTGGGTTGGTTTTTCTGATCATCTGCAGTGTCTGCTGTAGAGATTACAGTAGCTGCAGTGTCAGCCCCAGTGGTTGCAGCAGCTATAGTATCTGCCAGTCTGTTTCCTTTCCCTTCTCCCTGACAGTGCTGACAGTGCTGACAATGCTGCCTGCTATCAAGCAGTGTTTGATAAATAGTGGCCAGAGCCCAGCACAGAGCAGTAAGGTGTCCATCTCTGGGAAACCTACAGCAATTTTTCTTTAGGTATGCAGTCACTTGATCGGGGTCTTGTAGCTGTTCAGGAGTGAAGTTCCAAACCATCGGGCGTGAGAAAGTACCTAGGTACTTGCCCATACTTTGCCACATGCCCTGCCACTCGTGATTATTCTGTCTCGGAGAAAGCTCTTCAGTGGTATTCATAAACCTATGCTTGATATATAACAAAAACTGAACCATCTGCCCCAAACCTACCAATAGCAAAATGCTAGTTTGAATATCCCAGAGATATTGAAGGTTTTCAAAAATTGCCATAAGAGCTGTTGTATTTAGCCCAAAGGAAAAGAAAGCAGTGCTGTTATTAACCCCTCCCTGTCCAAAGAATGGACAGGACAGCAAAACCTCATACAAGTACCAGATTAAGCTCATGGTCATCGATATTATTGTATCATAGACCGATATCATAAAATACACTATAATGAAGTATGGGAACAAATATGGGAGCCACAGACCTGAGAGAGTAAAGAATCCTGCCAGGATTGTATACAGCATGCGATGGTTTTGATACCACAGCCTTGTGAATAAATACCACATCATCGTGACCAGAGATTGCTTAAACAACAGTGCTTATCTTAATTGCGATAGTTAGGGTCAGATCTACCGTTATCCCAACCGTTCGTGCCCCACGTTGGGCGCCAAAATAACTGTCGTGGTTTTGCCCCGGCCGAGGGCCGCACCCCACACAGTCGCTTGTACTTTTAAAAGGAAGGGGGAGGGAAAGTTGGGGGAGGGGAAAAAGGGAAGGAAGAAGGAGGAAAAGAAACCACAACCTATAAACCAGAACCACGCAGGTTGGGATAAGGATAGTTTACTAAACAATAACAGAAAACTAGATATAACAATAACAGAAGTTTAAAGTACAAAATAGATGAAACTGGTGATACACAATGCAGTTTCTCACCAAACCACAGAACCCAGGCCGCACAGCTTAGAGCCGTCCCCGAACCCGGAAACTGCCCGTCCTGGTGTTGTCTCCTCCTCTTCCCCCCAGTCCCCCTTTATACTGAGCATGACGTAACTGGCATGGAATATTCTCTTTGGCCAGTTTGGGTCACCTGTCCTGGCTACGTCCCCTCCTTTCTCACTAGTAAGGAAGTATGCAGAGCTGAGAAAGGTCCTTGATTGCCCGGCAACAACTAGAAACATCAGGGTGCTATCAGCACTGTTCTCATCCTAACACCCAAACATGGCATTCCATCCACTGCTAAAAATAATTAACTCCATCATAGCTGAAACCAGGACAGCCACCCAGACTGCAGTTGTGCTTGGGAGTGCACTGACCCATGTGCAGGACTTGCATCAATCCCACTGCCCATGTCATTGACACGGGTGTTCAACAGGGCCTGTCCCAGTACTGACCCTTGAGGAACATCACTTGTCACTGCTCTTGGTTTGAACATTGAGACATTGCAGCTCCTTGCCCTCTTCATCAGCTTGGTAAACCTGTCACTGAAGATGCTCTTCCCCTTCTCTGACAGACCCTATCAGCCTGCAGCAGACCAGGTTTCTCAAAGCGAGTCTTGTGGTCTAAGTAGCCAAACCCCTGGCTGTGGCACCAGTCCTGTAACCATTTTTTGACTCACCAGATTCAACTGGCCCCCTTCAAACCTCTCCCCTTTGAGCAGGAGGACTGATGATAAAACTACCTGCACTCCAGAGTCCTTTACCACACCAGGGCTCTGTAATCCTTCTTGGTGTTCCTCAGACTGCTCCTGGCTGTATCACTGGTGCCCACAAGAACCAACAGAAGTGGATAATGGTCAGCAGGCTGTACAAGGCCTGGCAGTCTCTGGGTGACATCACTGATCTAAGCACCCCCACACCTCTCTAGAGAGTGCATCAGGTCGGCAGATGGGTGCTTCTGTACATACCAGAAGAGACCTACTACTACTACACCTACCACTGTCACATTGCCTTTTCTTAGTTGTGCTGGTTGTTACACAGGGAGCAGACTGGGTTGCCTTACTCAGCTCCAGTGTCTCCTGGGCCTTTCCTCTTCAGTCTTTCTGTTCTTCAGTGAAGCTGTTTTGCAAGGGAACCTCAGGCTTAGGGGGAAGTCTCTTCCTTCCACTGGTCCTTGCCATCACAAGCTTCCATTTGGCTGCATTATTGCCCCCACCCCCCCCCCAATATGTGGGGCAGTTTTGGGGGTTTGGCTGTGGGTCTACTGCAGGCTGTGCTTGGAACCAGCTATCTAACTCCATCTCAGCCTTCTCCCTGCCTCCTGCAGCTCAGACACCTGCTGCAGGGCATCCTCCCTCACCTGGGCACACCTTGTGCAGGCAGGTCTGCTGCCTGTCCCTGTCCTGGGAGAGAGGTCTGGGCACCTGGGGCATTCTGAGGTCTGTATCACAGCCTCTTTCCCCAGCAGCTCTGCCTGGGTGGTGGCATCAGCCACCGCTGGGGCAGGTGGCACAGACGGCCCACCCAGAGCTATGGCCTTTGCTCTCAGACAAGTGCCTGCTGCCCTGCCTCAGGGGTCAGGTAGGATGGGTGCCCTTGGCCCATGTCTGGGCCTGCACAGCATTGGGTGGGCTCGTGCCACAGCGGCCGGTGTCACTGAGCACACGCACAGTCAGCTTTCGTGGCCATTGACCTCACCCCAAACCCTTCCTTGTGCGTAGTCCCTGTGTGTCAGTGGATGCAGCACTTTCATCTCATGATTTTAACCCTCATGGGCATTTTATGAGCTTCTGTGAACATTAAACTTCGCTGCACACTGACTGCAGAGAGGTGCTCACAAAGCCTGTTGTGTTTCTGCGGCCCACTCCTCAGGCAGAACTGGGCCCTTCGGGTCACAGCACGTCACTTGAGTCCAGAGAAGCCCTGAGCCGTGTCCTCCCTTTGGGTATGGGCATATTTAAGAGACTTGCAACACCACAACACCATTGTTTGCTGTGTTTTCTACGTAAATATCTAAAAGTAGCCTTAATTGCAGCTTTGGGCTGTCAATGATCTCCTTGTAGTTCTTTTCAAGGGAAATCTGCTTCTGGTCTTTGTTGAGGGGACACTGGGAGGGTTGTGGGTGTGATCCTGAGCTGGGAAGGGCAAGGCAGCATCAGAGGAAGGGGCTGTCTCTTTCCTTGTTTTAGTGGTAAACACATGGGCACTTCAGCGTTATTTCTCTGCAGATCACTCCTGCAGCAATTAAAGACAGACACCTTTCCATGGGGAATGGTTCTTAGAAGTTCAAAGGACAAAAAAGGATGTGTAAAATATCACCTCACAGGGCTCATCAGTTATTAGAATTCTCCTCAAAGTTTCAGTTGTCTTAAATAGTCCCTCTGGCTCTTGCTATGAAGATAGTACAGAAACTGGTGTAGTTCAAAAAAGTGGGTCCCCATTGTGGTTCTCTGTGTCCTACTCCTGAACTGCCAGTGCTTCAGCAGTGAGCAGCTCACCCTGTTTGGCCCCTGAGATGCCCATTAACCCATCCCCAGAAATTTTAAACAAAAGAACTCTGCAATGAGCGATGGGCCAGGATGCCATGTGGAACACAGCCCCTAGAAGAGCCCCTAGAAGAGAAGAGCCCACCCTTTAGGCTGCTGTTCCCGTGGTGAGAAATAAAAAAATAGTTGTGCTGTAAGACTTGTTACACCCACGTATGCCATAGGGGCAAGAGTTAGAAGGAAGTCAGTGGTAAATTCAGGGGTCAAAAAGAAAAAAGGTGATCCATATTGTATCCAGTTCTAGGCTCCTGGGTACAAAAAAGACAGGGATCTCCTGGAGAGAGTCCAGAGAAGGGCTACAAAGATGATTAAGGGCCTGGAGCATCTTCCCTATGAGGAAAGGCTGAGTGAGCTGGGGCTGTTCAGCCTTGGGAAAAGAAGACTGAGGGGGGATCTCATTAATGTTTATAAATATATGAAGTGTGGGAGCCAAAGAGAAATGGCCAGCCTCTTTTCAGTAGTCTGTGGGGACAGGACAAGGGGCAATGGCTGTAAACTGGAGCACAGGAAGTTCCGCACCAACATGCGGAAGAACTTTTACACAGTGAGGGTGACAGAGCCCTGGGACAGGCTGCCCAGGGAGGTGGTGGAGTCTCCTTCTCTGGAGATATTCAAGACTCGTCTGGACACCTATCTGTGCGACCTGTCCTAGGGAGCTGCTTTGGCAGGGGGGTTGGACCGGATGATCTCTGGAGGTCCCTTCCAACCCCTGTGATTCTGTGATTCTGTTTGTGACGTCTGTGCTTATTTGTGATTTTCCAGAATTAGATTTGAACACATCCAGGATGGGCTTTAAGTGGAAAGAAATATCTAATGTTATTCTGGGAGGAACAAAAATTTGTTGGGATGCAGGTCAGTACTCTGAAGAAGCAGCTTTATTTTATTTATTTAGAAGACTTGTCATGGGTAAAACAATGTGTAGAAACATTTTGGTGTGCTACTCAGATTTTTTTTTTCCCATAAATTTCAGTTTAAACAAAGTCATACTGCACATGAGTTACCAGATTCTCCTCCTGTCTCTAAAGAGTGCTCTAGGGAATGCCACAATGATGCTACGATGGCAAGAACATGCAGGGGCTGACATACAGCTTTTTGTATTCTTCAGGCCCAAAATGGGGGGCTTCACCTCTGTTTCATTTGTATGGGGCTTTGGGGTTCTTTTTGTAGCCACAGCTGCTCCCCAAAACCCCTCAGTGAGATCACAGCTGTTTATGCATTTATTCTTGACAACATGTATGGCATTTTATGGGGCTTTGCTAGGTATTTTATAATATATTCTATTGCCTTATGTAATTTTTTCACTTTTTAAAATAACTGTTATAATTTCATATTTTGGAGGCCTGAAATATTGCTTTCTGCCCCCCCCCCCCCCCCCATTGTATGGAGATGAAGTGAGTGGACTACGTCAGTTTAAGGTCAGCTAGCATTTCACTGGGGTAGCAGAATGACTGCAAGCGTTCATCCCCCATGGCTGAAAGCCTAGCCTGCAGCAGTTCTGTCTCCCACCTTGCAAAGTGGAGAGCCAATTACTGAGGTCCCTGTAGCTGGGCTTTAAGGCTGGGCATAACCCAGCAGGGAATGAAGCGCAGGACCATCCACATCAGTGACATTTAACCCAACAACACGTCAGTCCAGGTGGGAAGATAAATCAGCACCCAGCTGCTCCCAGCCCACGTTCCTGGTTTCTGCTCTAAAATGCAGTGTTGGCACCTCCCCTGGGATTCTGGTACATGTGCAGACGGTCGTATAAACACGTTTTTATCCTGTAGTCAAATTCTGTGGTGTGGGAGAACTTCTAAAGTGTCTGTATTTCATTTCACAGTCCTCCTAAACCCAGTTGTTCTTCCTGAAGAGAGAGCACTCACCTTCCTCCTTTGCCTTTTGCCTGGCCTCTTCCTGATCCTCACGCAGAGCCTGCATCGCTCGCTCCTGACAGCTCCGTAGTTGGGTGCTACCCTCATGTTACCCAAAAGCATGTTCTTCTGAAACAAAACCTGGAGGTATTTACTCCTGAAGAGATACAATCTGTGACTTCCATACAGGGGACTGAATGATAAAAATAGTAAAATACACGAAGTGTTGTGGTTTTTCTGAACTCTGCCCTTAAAAAGAGCAAGAGCCCCTTGTGCCAACCACCTCTTTTGTCTCTTCCAAGGCTCTTTCTCATTTACTGTAATGTTTAACAATTCCATTTCAGAGTGGGCTTCAGATTCCCAACAACAGCAACAACAACAAAGAAATTACTTAAGCAAAAAAAACCCCAATAACCAAACCCCCAAAACCCAACTTGCAAATCCAAGACGGGGGCATCTGTTTGTGTGCAGATCTAAGTGAAGCTTTACCGCTTCTTAACTAATGAGGATCTTTTCCACGTGGAATAAATTCTTAGTACTTAGCAGCATTAGTAATGCTTCAAAAAAAAAGTATTTAAAGCATTTCAGTTGCCAACTGCGTCTGCCTGTCTCAGTAAGACATTGAAACAGACCTTCTGCTCTAAATTAATAAGGCCAATCACAGCCACACAAAGCCCAGAATGACCGATCATTCTTCTGGTGTCCCCGCTATCTTCACTGAGGTCAGATAAATCACTTTCAAGCTGTTAAATCAATGATCGTAAATTAGGGCTCTGTTTTTACAGTGCCTTGTGGGAAATTCTCATGGTTAAATTAATCTAACAGCTGCAGCGAAGAGCACCTCCCACAAGATCATGTCAAAAGTTCTCCCCCCGCCCCCCCACTTTTTTTTTTTTTTTTGGAAGGGGAAAAAGGGCTGAATTATTTGGTTTTACCTCACAGACAAAATGGGATCCCTCTGTCTATCCCCACTAATTCGTGTTTCAGTTGTACCCAGCTGTTTAAATTGCACCGTGCGGAGATTGCCTTGATCCCCAGGTGCTGGTACTCCATCTGCGCTGCTCCGAGAGACTATTTACAGCAGAGGTTAGGCCAGCGATTGCCGGGATGGAAAACTCATTTCTCAGCCTGGCTTTTATTTACACTCTTATTAAAGATCCTTTCACTCACGTTGGAATGGCAGCTCGTGGCTGCAGTGAGCGTTTGGCACGGCGCCAAGCAGCGAAATTACCATGCCGATGAAAGATAGCCTGCTTCCATTTTAACCTTTCCCTGTGCTCCCCTTCCCATCTATATTTGCATGAAGAGGGATGATTATTGAGAGAGATAGGAGGACAAAGGGATGAGCGAATCCTTGTCAGCTGAGCTTTTCAAGGGATAAACCAACGGTTTGTGACCAATTTGGAAAAATCTTTCCTGCCTTATTAATTTCCTACTCCCTTCCCTTAATTGCTATTAGAGTCTATTTTCAGGTGAAGCAACAGAGCTGCTGTGCTCTGCTCGTGTCCTTCCCCCACCGCTTCCCTGCGCCTCGTGAACGCGACCCTGGGATATGTCTGCAATGTTGAGGTTTCTGCTTCATCCCCGATGCAGGTCACACAGAGCCACACCAACACCCTCAAAGCATTTTTTTTTCCCCTGCAAATACGCCTCTCAGAAATGAATCACCTTCCTGGGAGCAAGTGGCTCGCTGCACATCGTGTGTTATGTTACTGGGGGAGGGCAAGGGAGAGGCTGAACAGTTGCTGGGGGAGGCTGGCACGCAGTCACCGTGCCACGGCCCTGGATGCATTTAAAAAATACCATTAGTAACTGTTTCTCCAGAAATCTCGGCACATTTGGCTTTGGGAGCAAAACGGGACTGAGGACAAGCATCCACCTCAGCTGCTGTGAGACAGTAACTGACATGGCTGAGTGCCTGCTACAGCCCAACACTGCATGGAAGAGATGCCAGAGTGTCAAGCCTCCCACCAAGCTCTCTCTGTGAGGTGGACCATGACCTTAAGTGCAGCAGTAGCACAGGTTCTCGGCTGCTAGCAGAGAACTTCCCCTTCGCCTTCTTCCAGGGCACAAGGAGAGACATGTCCAATTATTTCCCCTTTTCCTGAGCAGAGGAGCAGCGACTCTACTGAGAGAGTTAGAAGAGTTGGTGTTCTTGCTCTTGAGCCATGTTTTGGGCAGTGTGCATGTACCAGCTCTCATCCAACCAAAAAAAACCCAAACCAAAAGGTTATGTCCTGAAGGATTTATCACAGAATCATAGAACATCCTGAGTTGGAAGGGACCCACAAGGATCACCAAGTCCCACTCCTGGCTCCCCACAGGGACAGCCAAGTCAGAGCGTGTGACTGAGCACATCGTCCAGACGCTTCTTGAGCTCAGTCAAGCTCAGTGCTGTGTTCATCCCCCTACTTAGATGCTGTGTCCTACTGTTGTTCAGCCCCTGCTTCACCTTGCAGCTCCCCAAGAAGTGTTGTCCCCACTAATGACCAGGAGGCTCAGAGGCCTGCTGCTGGCAGGGGACACGTGGCTTCATGGGACCAAGCAGTCTGATGGCCACAGGCTGGCGCGTTCCCAGGCCTTGCAGACAGGGGAAGCTTTCCAATACTGAGGTAGCTGTTGAATTCTCCAAAGAAAGAGCAAGGTTGAGTTCTTTCCAGTTCACTTTTTAAAACTGAATTTTTCTTCTGTTGAGGATGAAGCAGCTGGAGAAAGGGGTGTCTCGCTAGTTCTCCCCCATTAGCCCTCCGAAAAGGCAGAGGGCCTGTTAGCAGAAGCACAAACATATCCTTAGCTGTGCTCCAGGTAACAGACAGCTAAAGTAGGTGCATTTACAGACCACCACTAGGCACAGGCACAAGGAGGATCATGTCTTCCCACATCTTCGTAGTGCCACAAAGTTCCTCACTGCTTTTTCCCTATATGCATACATATAAATAGTCATAAACTCAATTTCAGTATTCTACAAGGTCTTGCTAGAACCCAGTCCATGCCATAGAGCTACTTCAGGACTTCTGGTTAGCTGGCTTCCCGTTTTCCTCAGTGACCAAGTGCCCGAGTCCCACACTACCAGCTCTCCTAGCAAAGCCAGCACCAGGGAAGTTCTGCAGGAGCAGCAGCAGAGAAGCACAACAGGGAAATTTTATGTAACAATAAATCTTCTTTCCCTGCCCCCCTCCCCTTTTTTTTCCCCTTCTGTCTTTGTTTTGCACTAAACAGACCTTCCCTAAAAACCCATTCTTAGAAAAATGTAACCACAGCAAGATTTATTGTCTGAGCAACATGTTTAATATTTTTCCCATTCATAAAATACTTGTGTGTCTGGACATGAGACTCAGCTTGCAGGGTGTGTGTTTTGATTCTTGTCTGGCTCATTTAAACCACTTCTATGCTAGTGCTCAAGCAGAGAAGGGCTAAGAATGATGTTCCAGCTCTTCTAACATCTTCTACATTCCCAGATGTAAAATTCAATTGCATGAGTGCTGGTGAGGAACAAGCACTAAGAAGGGGGGGGCAAAGCCCAGCAAAGTAAATTTATTTTTTTAATTGGGAGCAAAGCGAAGGCAATCCTCAGGAAGTGCAGTACAAGAAGTTTGTATAAGGAGCTTGCTCCTGGAGTGCCTCGGTCGCCGCTAGAAGAGATGTGGTCGACGTCTGGCTGACAAAGCTCTGGGGAAAGCTGGAGGAGGGTAAGAAGTAAGAGATTTGGTGCAATCGGCTGCAGTTCCAACCCAGGAACACAAGTGAACAGGCGCAACGTGGGGACAAGATGGTTCACTCAGAATCAAGGTCTGAACTGCCTAAGGATGCAGCAGCTCGCTGCTCTTTGTACGTTCTCTGGCAACTCCCTAATCGAATAACTGCTTCTAGATCCTGGAGATCTGTGGCTGGATTTGGCGGCTTCCTGCCTCCCCTTCCGTATCCCTGGCCCCGCCACAACACTGTACCACGTACCATCCGCCTCAGCCCTCAGCCGCTGAGATGCTCCAGCTGCCAAGGGCTGCCAAGCTGCAAATTAAACCAACACCCATTTCAGAGCCCTGGGTGGGCAGACTGAGCCTGTGATCTTGAAGAGACCCAAATGACTGCAGGTGTATCGGCTGCTTTTACACCCCTGAGCTTTACTGAGCCTTACATGGGGCAGGGAAAGGGTCTCTGTTCAGGAACATGAGTGCTGCTCGATGAGGTCGCTGTCTAGTCGTTTGTCTTCAAGAGCTGCTCTCATGGGACAACAGGATCTTTCCTCAAAATTTTACTCGTGGGTCTCTCACAGGATTTCCATGTTCTTAGGCCTTACCTTTCTATAGCAAAACCAGCAAAGTTTGCTTGCTTACCCCCCAGAACCTGTAGCAGTAACTCCAGACACAAGCAGTGCCTGCCACACCAGCAGCCAAATGCTGCACCTGAGTTGGTGCAATAGCCTTTGGACCTTCCAGCCGGCTCCTCACTTGCTGAGGAGCAGCAGCTTCCCTGGAGAATAACTGAGCCAAAGTCAGTCCCTCTAAAATCGACTTAAAGCCACTGAAGTTTCCCCTTCCGACCAGCAGAATTCACACCCTACGTGCATGTAAGTTGTCATTTTGAGGTAATGAGCAATGTCAGGCTAATGATGAAATCACCCCCCTTCCTACGGGGCTTCCCTTTGGCTGCCAGCGATTCCCATGTTGGTGGTGACGCGGTGACAGTGTCTGTACCAGCACCGGTGGGTGGCCAAGGGCTCAGCGGCACGTCTGAAACAGCAGTGACCTCCTCCAAAATGTTGTAAGTCAGCGAGGAGCGTGGTAACGAGAAGGAGTAACACCACCCAGCGTGTAAATGGACCGGAAAGATGCTCTGCTGGGGTGGAGCCTCTGGGGAAAGGCCGTGATTTACCACAGGCAAGGGAAAAACCGTAACCGACAGACTGGGAAAGGCAGGGATGCCTGTGGAGCCCAGGGATGACAGCAAACCACTACAGCTGGTTGCAGTGCTGTGGCGACAGAACAGCAGCATGAGGGACTGTCTTCTGTTGCTTATGGGAATAAGTGCCCGGGGTAAAGTTAACATCCTGACTCTTTGGAGCCTGAGAAATTACACACTATACACCCAAGGAAAAGGCTGCAATTCTCACCTTAGGTGGCCTAAAATTCACAAAGGCTCAGAGATCTCCTCTTGCTCTGCATCCAACTAATCAGCCTTAAACTAGCTGCAGTAAAGATCTGATTATTTTTTCTGCTGCAGCCTCCTCCCTCTCCCCTTTGCATTTTGTGGCAGAGCGCTGTAGACCCTTTCTGCAGCTTCAAATTTGTGACTAATTCTTCTTTAAATTATTAAAAAGAATTCTCGGAATCACCTGTTCTTTATCTACCTGTAGACACAACTGCCTCCATCACCCTCTTTTTTATTAACCTTGTCCTCAGAGCACGATTTCTCCTGAAATCGTTTCTTATGTCCCCAGAACGTTAGGGCATCCCTTGTTTTCCGAGTGGAGGGCTTTAAAAAAAGCCTTTGTCCTCTTCCTTCTAACAAGAACAGGATGTGCAGTAACTTTGGTTTATATAAGCCTTCCTGGAAAGCACGAGAGAAACTCTGGAATCAATAAAAGCTGCAGCGTAAGAGTATAAAAGAAGTAAACTGTGTGTGAAGGTACGTCGCTGCGCAGGGACGCACGAGGGAGGTGAAACTGGGCCTCAGCTTTACAGTCACTGTAGGAAATGCAGTAAATTAGTGGGGCTGTTCCCTTGCACCGCTCCAGGTAACGGAGCACGTTCAGTGGAACAAGGTGAACACAGGATCTGGCCAAGCACTGACTTACTGTGTGCAGGAACTGCAGAAACCAATGTCCAAGTGTGAAAAGCCGTATCTGTTACCCAAAAGAAAGGAAAATAGCAAGCCCTACTTGACCAACAGTCTTGCAGACTTACGGGTGTAAGGGATGCAAAAGCAACAGGACGACATGGAATGAGCTCCTTTAGGTTCCACTGATGTGCCACAGCTCCCATCTCCGCACGCCACCAATGCTTGCCTCTTCAGCTGACACCAGTGAGCCAGGCAGAGCTGCGCTGCTGTTTATTTGCACAGCAATTCTAAACCTGACTCGGTGGTCGGGCTGCAGCAATAAACTGTGAGACGTAAAGGAAGAGAGCGAGGAACCAGCCCGAAAGCCAGAGAGGGCTTCTCTCTGCACCCCCCGTTACGTGCAGGGAACACAACAGGCACACTGTGGTAAGGCTTGAACAAACGTTTTCGCTGCTCTTTCAGGAAGTGTGAGGTGAAAGAGGAATCAGGAGAGCTGCCCGTGCTCCAATGCAGCGTTGCAAAGGCACAGACAGCAGATAATAATGCCTAATGCTCATTCTCTTGCTGGCAACCCGGTGGGTATCGCCCGTGGCCCCAGGAGGTACAATGCAAAGCGGCTGGTGCTGGTTCCTGCACCTTTGGTACTTTCAAACACATCTGGTCACTAAACAGCCATGACATCTCACTTCCCTAGAATCTATGAATCCACCCTCATTTTTTTCCTAAACAGAGCAGAATTTGAGACTGTGATTCCTAAAAAACCAGGGAGGAGGGAAAGCTTACTCCAACTGTGCTGTCATTTCAAAAATTACACCCCATTTCTCATGCCACAGCGAGTAGATAGCTGATAGCGTCGCACAGCTCTTCATTGAGTCAGAACATGGCAGCTGGCAGTCGGAGCAATGAATCATCATCTGATGGCAGCACTCACCTCTCCTGGTTATCCCACAGCTGAACTCCTCCAGATCAGCCCATACGGTAACACACCTCACAGGGATTTACTTCATTAAATCCAGAGTGAGACCTTCCTTCAGTGACTCACCCGCTCCTCCTTGTAAAGCAGAGCGTGCTACTCGTCTGTGCTGCACAATCAGTAATACACACACACACAGACGTAGGTACGCTCCAGGACAGAGGCAGAACAAGAATGGTTACAGATATAGATGGATAAATATATATATAATATATAATTTAAAATTTTATTTTAAAACTTTGCGCATACACTTCTTCAGCATCCTCCTCTTTTGCTCATTGCACTGAAAAGTTTCAAAAAACACAAAATATATCCCTTTACTAAACATTTTTTGTTCTTAGGTTACAAAAAAAGATTAACATTTCACAGTCACAAAGCAGAAGTACATTGGTCCAAAACCTCTTCCTCCAGCAGGTCCTCCATTCTTCAGGACATACAAAACCTAAGACAGTTGCACAGATCTCAAAACAAGATGACTTGTCCAATGAAGGAGAGAAAAAGGTGGCAGCTATCAAAACCAAAAAGAATAATACCAAACCAAAAGAAGACACCTATGAAAGAACACCACCAGCAATGGTTAAAAACAACACCCAAACCCCACCCAAATGACAAGAGAAATAAAAATGCAGAGTGGAGGTGGACAAGGGCATCCTCCTTCAAGTACATCACAGGTAGAAATACAGCAGCACGGTTACAGCATCGTTTGGTCACTCTCTCTACGGCAGCCGCAGCACCGCGTCTTCATCTAAGACACACAGAGGAAAACTATTTACATGCCAAAAAAGCCAGGGAGGAACAGCAATTCCGCAGCGCTTGTGGCTCACGTTCCAGGCAGAAATGTTCAAAGTATTTGTACATAAGATGTAAATGGAAAGCAAAAGGCCGAGGCATAAGGGAACAGCAGGTTTGCTTGGAGCACGTAGTGTTCTTTAAAACCCAGTGGAAAGTTCAAAGCCCAAATCTGCCCAACCACCAAGTGCAGTTCTTCAGAAATATCCTGGAGGCACAGAGTCACCTCCCCCTCGCAGGCCTCTCCTGTCATGTTTTAACAGAGAAGTAACTTTCACAGGGCAATCCACTGCTAACAGCGGGCTCTGACCACTCTTCCTGCAGCTTGTCAGCCCCCCTGGTGTTAGGATTTTAGGAAAAAATTCTCTCTCTCCCCAACATGAAGCAAGTGAACATCAGCCCTCTCAGACAGCTCGCCTCTGTGTTCATGAGGAAGCATCACTGCATTGAGGAACCACAAGACGGTCCTGTGCCTCACTGTCAGCGTACCTGATATGCCCACGTGCACTGCATCCAGTTACACAAAATTAGGCTGCAGGGCAAGAGAAAACGCTCTGAAATGGCCATACTACCTCCTGCAATAGCATCCACAGGAGAATGGCAAAAGCTTCTCGGGTTTGAGTTCCCAGACACTGGACTGGGCTAGGCAGCAGAAGACAGCGTTACATCACACTGTCAGCTAACCCGAACTACGGCACGCTGCTGCCTGCCCTGGCCAAGGGAAGGGCAAGAACCTGCCTGACTCCGAGTGTGGGCGAGGGCACAGCCCCGTGCCACGGCCACACAGATGCAACTCGGGGCTGAGGTTCCTTCCTGCTGACCCTTAAGCCAATTTTGGACACTACATCAGCAAAACACCGCAGTGCTGCTGCCATCAGGCAGTAACTAAGAAGACTGGCCAAGGATCTAGAATGTGAAGTCGGTGCCCAGCTTGCTGCAGTTTGAGGAGGAGAGCTGTCTTCTCCTAACTCTGGAGCATCACCGAGCCTGGGAGCAGCTGCACATCTGAACAGGGCAATGCCCATCCCACACCTGCCTGAAGCAGGTGTCCATGGTGTCCTGCATCCACACCATGGATCGTCCCTGCCATCAGCAGCTCCTAACGCTGTGACTCCCAGAATAATTCAACCTATGAAAGGAATTGGGAATGCTTGTAATTACTTTTGCATTTCCCACAATCCCTTCCCAGAAAATGACCCCCACCTCCTATTTACATGGTGCTTTGGTGTGTGCATGAACTTAGGCCATGCCTTGAAGCAGAGTGCAGACGCGGTGCGGGCACGTAAGCAGCTCCTAGTGAAAGCAGACAGGAGTGAAAGCAGCGTGTCAGACACGTACCAGAGATGCCCCAGTGCAAGGCAAGCATGTCAGTGTATGACAGGGGCTTCACAAAAGCAAAAAGAACCCACACCACCGCAAAGCTTCAGTGACATACAGCTGAGCAGGAAGCTTTTGATTATTCTTTCAAGTTCTCAATTTATTAATTGATGCTGGCTGATGTCAGTTGTTGCTACTGTGCTTCTGCCCTTCCCAGCAGAGGGGCTGACAGCTCGCACACCTCTGCCTGGGCACAGCCACTGCAGAGGGCAGGCTGACTGACACCAACAACAAACTACTTGGAGCTGACTGGTGAGGCCACTGCAGCGCCCCTGAGGTTTTGCTCTGAGAAGCCACCTGTGAGTTTGCTCCCACCCATCCCTCCAGGAGGACATTTAAAGATCCCTGAAGGAGAAGGTGCCTTTTCCATTGACTTGAAAGTTCAATTTTAAACCTCAGCAAATGCTGCACTGGAAATGTATTGCCACCACATCGCACTCTGTGGCTTTACGGCTGGTACGTGCGCTGACACCGTGCTACCAAATACGAAGACTAAAGAATGCATGGGCACTGAAATATTTGACTCAGGCTTGTAGTTGGTACCAGCAAGCACCCTCTTCCTTGCTATTCAGATGACCCCAGTGGAACTGCCAGCATTAGTTTCTTTGTGAAAGGACCTGAACTGCTAGAGGACTACACAACTGCATTTGTGAAGAGACAACAGGAGTTACACAGAGCATGAAAAGCACGTTCATAAGTTTATTAGGCCAAAAAAAAAAAAAGAAGAAAAAATAAAGTGCAAGAAAAGATCTCTTGCTTAAAACTTTAAAACATATCAGGGGCCATGGAAAAAGTATTCTAGACTCCAAACCTCTCTCTTCACCCAGCTGCACACAGAAAAAGAGGTAAAGGGAAAAAGAAAACAAGGAAAGAAGAGAGAAAGCATGACAACACAATCAGATATGCTGTTGATTTATGCTGAAGCTCTAGAATATAAAAGATTTGTTCTGCACAGCTTTATCACCTGCAGGCACTGGGGAACGCACGGAACAGTGTCCAGGCCAAACCCATGCAGCCTGCTGCATGTCTGAGCCATTACACCCTCAGCATTGCCTCCTCTCGACCTGAAACTCCTGCTGGCCCTGGACACTTAGGGCAGGGGCGGTTGGAACCCGCCAGAGCCGCTGCGTGTGCCCTTCCGGATGCAGTGAAACAAAGCGCCTGGGCAGCGGTACCGCACACGCGCTGCGCGGGGTTTACACAGCGCATCCTAAGTCACAGAACCGGCAAGGTCTAGGCCGTGCCTGTTCAGGACAAAGTCCACCAAGGGCACAGCATCCTCCTCCTCCTCCTCTCCCTCCTTCAGAAAAGACACAACATTTGCAAGCTGCCTACTCAGTGCCCTACATCAGCCCCCATCTTTCGGCTATCCAAGAAGGACAAACCAAAGCAGCAGCAGCAGCTCCAAAAGAAAGTGGTCTGGGGGCAAACCAGGTTGGGCCTGTTCCCCAGCCAACGGACCCACCTATACGCCAGAGCCTGCTGTTTGGTTTTGCTTTCCCTTCAGCACCTGCCAATGAAGCGAGAGCGCTGCCTGCTCGAAGGCCAGGCAGAGGCAGTCAGGTTAAGCCTCAGGATCATGACGTTGCTTCTCTCTCAGACTATTTACTTTTTACTCTGATAATGTTTTACTTTATTTAAATTGATTCATCACTGCAAAGAGAAAAAAAAGAAGCTGCTGGAGCTAGCCAAGGGCTGGCGTCTGTCACAGTGATCTTCTGATCCTTGACTACAGGCCGTGATAGCAAGAGGACAAGTTTTAAGCTGCCACTTTCTGATCAGCAAGTCAAGCAGGCAAAGGTACACTGAGTAAGAAGTGAAGCAGGAAGAAGTGACATGACTTTTCAGTAGGTCACAATCTGGGTATCCAAATTGATAACGAGTACGATACCACCACTTCTGAGTAGGAATCCAATGAAGGAGCATAAATACACTTCCTGAATCCCACCTGATGCAAAAGCTGTACAGTCAGGGATCCTTTCAACAGGATAAAGCAGGCAGAACCATTCAATGAATGAAAATCTCTGATCCCAAAGAAACCGTGGCCCTCCAGGTAAACATCACTGTTTACGTGCTCTGTGTAACCATGGCACACACAACAACAGGGAAGCCTGACAAGTAATGCCTCACGCCAGAGTAAATCCTGCCCTACGGGACTGCGACCCGTTTCTCCTGGTCGGCTTTGCAGGTGGCTGCTTTAGCTGCAGTAAACAGACACAGTCACGCAGAAAACAATTTCAGTTTCCTACTAAAATACCGGAGAAGAGTCTACTGAAGAAGAGACAGGAGAGGAAAACGGGGGTTCAAAGGATCTACACGCAGTTTGTCCATAGGTAAGTCAGGAATGCAACTTTTTGAAAGAAGAAAACTCTCGAGTCTCATAGATGTGTATATAGGTATCTTTAAATGAGACGTGACCCAAGTCACCTTTTGAATATTTGGGGGGTAGATTTCAGGAGCCTCCTTGGCTTCTCAGACCTATTTCTACTTTCACAACTGAAATGGCTCTTCCAAGCTACATGGTAAACTGAGAAAAAACCCAAAACTTCCCCACCTGGAGGGATAACAGAATCCATAATATGCTAGCAGCATTTAAATCCCATTTCTTGTAAGCACCAAAACCATTTCTATAGGGAAACTGTAATCTTAAGGGTTATCTTTAATCATATACAGTATATGTGCAGAGCCCTACCTTTTGGGCAGAAGAATACCCCTCCAGCATGAGTTTTGAATAGATTACATCAATTGGAAGTGTCCTGGTCAGATCACGAAAAACATATTGTCTCTCACAGGCCCTTTCCAAAAGGATCCCCATCCTACAACCGCTCTCGAGGCTACTTTCACGACTGCTTGTTCCCGTGTATTAAAGGTATGACGTAGACAGAGATGTCATCTCCAGAGCCCAGCCTGTCGTTGGATATCCGCCAGCCCCGGTCCTTCAGCACTCCCCTGGCTCGCATCACCAGGTCCTGCGCCGCCAGCGTGTACCTGTGGGAGAGGCAGAACACAGGCAGGGAGTGCTCGTCTTCAGGAGGGAACCGAGTTGCACAGCCTGACAGATCTGCTGTCCTGAGCCACCAGGACAAGCTGCCCAGTGAAAACAGTAGGCAGGAGAAACTCAAACCAGGGCACACCTGCCAAGCAACCCCTTTCTGTTCAGTGGCAGCTCCTGCATCAGAATCCAAAAGGTGCATGACAGACACCCATCAATCAAAAAAGCCACAGGTTGTTTTGGGTGCCCAGCTTCACAAGTTTTCAGAGAAATATTAAAACCACTTCCCTTAACAAACTGCTCTCTAGGAGTAGTCTGAAAAAAACCCCAGGGATCCAAAATAACACTACTACTTGTTGAAAACTACACCCCAGTAGGCTGAAACATCTGAAGGTAAACCTAGGTTAACTATATCAGAGACAAACCGTAACAAAGTGATTTGAAAGTAACAGAGCACTAAAAGTAAAATCAAAACTACATTTTAAACGAGTAGACTAACTCAACAGTTTTCCTTGGCTGTAAGAATGGGTTTTAAACACCTTTTATTCTGAAACTGGAAAAAGAAAAAGATCAACAGAGTCCCACAGCTCGTTCACATGTATGAGTTCGATGTAAACTGAGTGAACATGAGTTGTCAAGTGCTTAACTTTGTGAAAAAACAAGTCTCCTGTTGCTTCAACACACCCTCCAGCCTGTGCTGGGCTGAGCAGCAATGGATTTATGGGAGTTGTTTTCTGTCTTGGAAAAATAACAGATGCTGCTTGGGGGCAGAAGGGTGCCAGAGTCCAAAAGGTGGTGCACAGACAGTGCTCTGACACGTCCTCCCTTATCATTTTACCTGCTGTTACCACACCAACACACCTGTGCACTCATTTAGAAGTTTCCTCTGAAAGAAATCTCATTATGGGTGAACTGCCATGTGTTTTTCTTCATCAGTCCAACACCTGGCTGAGATGTTTTGACTTCAGGTGGGTGGAGACAAGCTTTTCTATGGTTTGATGATTAAAAATTAATCAATCAGTTAAAAGATGGACAAGAAAAAACAGGTCAATATTGTCTCTGCCTGTGTTTTATTTGAAGTGTAAGTATCAGTCTCCAAGATGATTTGGGGTTCTATGAAACCAGACGCACAAGCTGCCACACCTGCACCTCTGCAGCTTCCAGAAACCAAAGACAAGAAAGGTTTGCATTTCAAGACCCCCTTTTCTAAGGAGGACCCTTGGCCAGAAATGATCTGCCCAGACCCCATGTGAGGAGTGGAACAGTATCTCCATTGATCAGAAGAGGGTGTGTGTGTAGTTTATGGAGTATTCAGGAGTGCTTTAACCCCAGACATTGTCACCAGGGAATGCATTAGTAAACAGCAATTTCCACCAGTAGATACAAAATACTGAGATATCCCCACTCTGGGGATAAAAGGAGGAAAAAAAAAAATTTTAATTGGTTTCTACAATTTTGGTGTCTTAAACTCAAATGACTCCTTTGAACCAGGAACAGATTTATTTACTCTACTGGATAGATTTCTTCAATGAAAATAAACCAACATTTGCCTACCCAAGTCTGAAGCAACGTAATGCAGAAGAACTTCACAGTGAGGGTGACAGAGCCCTGGGACAGGCTGCCCAGGGGGTTGTGGAGTCTCCTGCTCTAGAGATATTCAAGACCCGTCTGGACACCTACCTGTGCGATATGTCCTAGGGAACCTGCTTTGCAAGGGGCTCAGACTCTATCTCTGGAGGTCCCTTCCAACCCCTACAATGCTGTGCTTCTGTGTACAGAAGCAATGTACTCACTGCTCCTAACGGTTCCTAATGGTGATAAAGTTCCCAGTCCATACCAGCTTTGACAGAAAGATTTACTTTTAGCAATAAGGGCCCCAGTCATGAACTCTAACCCATAGTTGCACACACACGTGCACATTGTCTGCAGGTTCCAGGTAAGTCTGTACCTACCACCTCAAGGTCTAAAAGCAGGATGCCCTAATGCAACATGAATTTCTTATTTTCTAAGGGGGAAACCCCCAAATATACCTATTTGCAACTCCCCAGATCCAAATCTCCAGATTAGATGCATGGTTAAGGAAAGAAGAGGGCTCAACGTGGCAAGAGAGAAACTGGAGTATTTATTCACAGTATGTCTGACGCTGAGTGAATTTTGGCTAGAAGATTTTTTTTTTTTTCCCAAGGATTTCACAGCTATTGTCAGAATTTAAGAGCAGAAAATACCCATCATCCTGGGAGAAAACGCCACCTTCCTCCTTTTCCTAATTAACAAGGGCTCCCCACATCTAAAGAATATAAAGGAATGAATTTCGCTCTCAGTTGGGTAAAGCTTTTGTTGTTTAATTTTTGGAGAGGGCAAGATTGAAAAAAAAAAAGAAAAAAAGAAGAGGTATTTTAACGAGGCACAAATTCTCTCATAGCCAGGCTATGAGGTACACAAGAAAACCAGCCCATCCGAGCAAAGGCAAAGGAACAGATGAAGGCACAGCGAGGTAACGTATTCCTCTCCTTGTGTAGAGCTGAATTCAAGTGATGCTGTTCAACTTGGCACTAGAGGAGAAAGGGTGAGTTTCTTGTACCTGGAGATGAATAGCAGCAGCAGTTCATTACCAAATGCTTTATTCTCCGGCTCTGTGAACCTGGGATTCAGCTGTCGAGAAAGCATTAGAGAACTGCTGAAGTAGTTTTAAAGTATCCACTTTCTCCTAATGAACAGCCTCGCTGGAATGCAACTTTTCTGTTTTAAGAATAAATATATAGGGTTGTTTTTTTTCCTTCCTTCTGCTGAAGCTTTCAGTATTGATCAGCGAGAGTACTGCAGGAGAAACGGTGACACTGGGGGAAACGTGCTGCTGTCTGAGCAGCTTCTTATCTTCTTGCACCCAGCAGAGGTGCAGCAGCTCCCCAGCATCCTCAGAAATCTCTAGCCAGCCTGAGAGAGCGAGAGGGAAGGAGGAAGGACAGGAGGGAGGATGAGAAATGAAAGATTCCCAAGGTAGTGGGTAAACCTGCGCAAGTGCAGCTGAAGGAAACGGGCAAGAGTCACTCTCCTCTATCTTCGTACCTTCTCAGAGAGATGAGGTATGGAAAGCAGTGGTGTGTTGCTACCACCTGTTCTTCACTTTGGGTGCCCTTCAAGCTCTTGTCTGCCACAATACCCGTAAGAAATGAGCTGGCTAAGAAACCCAGCTCCAACCCAGCTTCTCTCTGTGAAGGAACTGTTCTCTCATCACGTCTGTGCCCACCACCCGCAGCCCAAATCCCCCGAGGCTGTGTCTGCTTGTCTGGGTGAAGACAGACCCGAGGACTGCACTTGGAGATGCCCAGGCACATGCTATGTCTGACAGGATTCGAAGATGTTTTTCTGTGGGTAACAAACACTCACAATTCTGACAGTAAACATCAGCAGGGGAGAGTCCCAAGAGTGCTGCCGAGGGCTGTAAGCTCTTACCCATCAGGCTATAAAATGACTTCTAATTCAAATGGGAGGGATATTGTTCCCTCAAAGAGCTAATTATGCAACAGATAAGTACTCTGCAGCTGCAAAATATTCCTCCCTAACTTGCTCTTTTTTTTTTTTTTTTTAAATATGCTGCTGCCAGGGAGTAAGTAGGCCACTGGGTCAGGCAGATCCAGAGTCTGCTCCACAAGCAGGTTCTCCAGAAGAGCACAGCATTACCAAATCCAGGGAGCGAGTCTCTTATGTTCTGACAAGTTTTCTACGTCCCTGGAGATTTCAGTTTCAGCCGATCACCTCACCACAGACTATGTCACTACACCCATCACAGAGCCTCATGTTTTCTGGGATAACATTTCCTTTAAACATAACACAGGTAGTACAGCAAACAAGATTCTCCTGTCACTGACTAGTGAGAAGAATGAACGCAGACCCACAGTCTGAGCTGCTACGCTACTGTAAGTTCATTAGTTATACCTCATTTGGACCACTGTGAAGTAATTACGTGAATGCTCTCACACAGTACTTTAAACCCTTTAAATAATTTTTACAACCAAGCAACAAGAGCAATTCCACAAAGGTAATTTTCATAAATATCATTGTAAACTACACGAGAGACTGCTCTAATTACCTTTTGCAAGCTGGTGTGAGAAATGTCTCACCACCGCTATTTGTAAGCCTCTAAATGACCTGGCACAAAGTTTCTTCAAAGAACAAATTAATTTTCAATTCAGATGTCCATTCACAGACCAGGAGGTCAAACACTAATAAACGTGTTTGTTCTGACTCGTTATACAGCAGGCCCAACTCTGGCGTGTTGTACTCACGCTGGCATGAACAGGGACCGATCCCCCCTCCCCAATTAGTGGGGCTAAACTGGCACAAATAAATCTAACTGAAACAAAGGAAATCTCTTTTTTCCTTTAGTGTCTCTGGTTTCCATGAGTATTTTGTAACGGGTGACAGGTCAGCTCACTTAAGTCAAAAAGATGGAACAAAGGATTGCCATTACTACAGCAACAAATGCAGTGGCTGTACCAGCTTTGGAAAGACCAAAAGGAACAACACAGAGTGTTCCCAGGCTGTGTCCAGAACCGACATGCAGGACCAGTGAGGATGGTAGGAAGAGCCAGCCTTTCCCAGTTGCTAGATGAGAATTGAGAGAGAGCGGGGCAGAGGTATTACGTATGACCAGGTGCCTTTGTGAGAGGAGACTTGGGGATGCAAAAATGCAAGTGAAATCTCCCCAGCACCTCTGAACAGAGAGTAGATTGGGTGGGTCATCTTCTCCTACCTTAATGTCACAACTGCATAGCGCAGTGCCACTTGCCCTTGGAAAAGCCCCTCACTAATCCTGCCTGATGTACCCTAGAGAGGGCAGAGACACTTCCATGTCCTGCTGAAGTATAAACAGCCCTGGCTGCTCGTTGTATCACATCTTTTCAGTAAGAAAAGTGGATGTCAGGGCATCCGAGTCACCTCCTTTGTTGGCTGACAGAACAGGGCTGACCCCATGAAGATGACCACATAGAAATATGAGAAACACCAAAGACTTTGAGATGGGTTTCCCCATGTCCTCACAAGTTGCCACGCCTAAAAAACTGTAACTTGAGTTCTTGCACCACCTCGAGCATTCTCACTTGGCTGCCCAGATATTCCAGAGCTGATTTCTGCAGCTCCGCTCTCTGCGGGCCAACTGGGGATACGGACAAAGTGCTTCCCTGCTCTCCGCCCAGGGCAAGGGCAGGAGACAGTGATGGCCAGGCCTGAATTCAAGAGCAACACACACTGCACTTCATGAGCAGTCCCTAGGGAAGGGCAAAGCTCCTTCCACTTCCACAGCCCTCCTGGTTTACAAACGGGAGGCTTATGATCTCTAGCGTAACATTTTAACTCATGGCAAGATTGAACTCCGCAGCAGACAGACTGATGGACTCACTCAAGGCAGACGGGGCTCTAGCTAGTTGTTTGGGAACTTACATGTATTTAAAGAGAGGACTGATCAAGTAAGAGGTGATAAAGATGGGGAAATGAAGAGGATGAGGTAAGTTAAAGTGAAACAGTCAGACTTTCCACCTGTTTTGTCCTGCAGCTAGTAGTACCGAGTGTCCCCTACTGAAGGTGGGTTTAAAGGTCACAGCATGACCAGGAAACGAGCGGGAACCACACTGTGCAGTATTTATACAGACAGAGAGAGAGAGGGACGCTGATGATGTCCTAGTGAGAAACAATCTTTAGAGTTAAGGCACTATCCAGAGGAGAGTTAAGTGGCAACCTGTGACTGCTGGAGACACAGACCTGTTGCAAAGAGCTCAGCCTCCTACAGCTTCCACAGGACCTCATACAGCAAACAAAATGCATCCCATGCCAAGATACTATGACCCCACAGTTGTTCCTTTGAAGGCAGGCAATTCTGAGTTATAAGACTGCCCACCCCAAATCTCCACCTTTACTGCAGAGGCTCCATCCTATTTACAAAAATGTCATCTTCTGAGTGCTGTATTTAATATTATCCATATCATACTTTCTAGAAACATACATCACCAGAAAGGGCTGTTCCACGAGAAGTTAGAAAATCAGGGATGAACACAAACCTGTGGGGATCATCAGGGTCACAGTTTGGTAGAAAGTTAGTGACAGCCTCTGCCACTTCTTCATTTAACAACACATCCCAGAGCCCATCGGTTGCTAGGATCAGAACATCATCCGGCCCATGCTCGTACTGCAGGAGGTCATAGACTCTCACCTAAAACAAAAAGCAGCCCAAGAGACATCCATGAAGTAGGAGAACATCAGACCTGTTTGTGAGACCTTGCTGAGTTTGCCTGTGAGTCAGCAGGTTTGGACAGGGCACTGAAATACCTCCCCTCCCAACAGCCCAGCACTGATGGTGGCTGTCTCCAATTTAGCTCTCAAGACAGCAACCCTTCCTGCCTCAGCTCAACTGTGGACCCCAGCCAGGATAGCCACAAGTGTTCCCAAGCCAGGCTTCAGCACGTGAGATGCCTTCTCATCACTGGTAGGCCTGGTCATATGAAAGCTGAATAATTTTACACTTTTTTTAATGTTTGCTAATAAGATATTTGCAAATGATGGTTTTCACTATTTGTCCATTTCCATTTTAACTCTGTCAGGTAACACTGCACATGTCCAGACCTGGGTCACAGAAGGCATCTGTGGTGGGTTGATCTTGGCTGGAGGCCAGGAACCCACCAAAGCCACTCTCAGCCCCCCCTCCTCAGCTAGACAGGGGAGAGAAAATGTAAGAAAAGTCTCGTGGGTTGAGGTGAGGCGGGGGAGTGATCTCTCACCAACTACTGTCATGGGCAAAACAGACTCAACATGGGAAAATAAATTTATTACCAGTCAAACCAGAGTCAAGTAACGAGAAAAAACCCCAAATCTTAACATCACCTTTCCCCTGCCCCTCCCTTCTTCCCAGGCTCAACTTCACTCCCCATTTCTCTCCCTCCTCCACCCCAGCGGCACAGGGGGATGGGGTCAGTTCACCACACGCTGTCTCAGCTTTTTAAACCTGAGCCTTTAGCTGGGCGTAACTCCCTTTCCAGCACACCCTGTATTCCAGCTGATAAACTGCCTGCAATTCCCAGGTTCCGATGGGGAGCCGTTAGGAAGCACTCAGCGAGCACTTTAATTACCACAGCAAGAACAGCGGCTTGAAAGAAGTGTGACAACCTTGGCAAGGCAGGCAGGAGGAAACCATCATCTGTACCGAAGCTGGGAAAGGGTGCGCCTCGTCACGCACCCTGCTCAGGCCTCGGGCTCCGCTAACAGCGCCAGCAGTTGGGGAATTTGTTGGAACGAGTGTTTGGCATAACTAGAAAATATGAGCTGTTTTATTCTCCCTCCCGGTGCATTCTCCCCTTAGGAGCTGTGGAGCAGGCAATGCACATAAAATGCCTGGCCCTTTTAATGTAATTATGATTTTATGGGACTGCAACCAGTACCAGAGGAAAAAAAAATATATAATAAAAATAAAGTCACCTAGACCCGACTGCTAATCCTTACTTGTTCGCCTTTCACACAAAAGCACAAGAAGGTCATTTGTAAAATGTAACCTTCACTTCATTATCTAAGGTAGCAGCTGAATAAGGACTTTGGAGAGGATTAAAGTCAAGGCAAGATACTCTCTTCATTAGAGCATATCTCCTTATTCAGGTTGAGTGGCAGCACTGTTATAGAGAAGATCCCTACATACAGCACAGCTCTCCCCTCAAGCCCGCTGCACAGAAACCAGTCGCCGCGGTAGTCACCGCTCCCCAAAATTTAGTTCAGCAGGTAACAGCTCAAGGTTTCAACACGGAAATCACCAGAGTGTGGAGGGTAAGTTGGCCAACAGAGTAATCAAGTACCACATGTTCTAGTCAGATCTCTAGATTATAGGCAAGTATTTTAGAGACCATGGGGGTCACTGCTCAGGGATGTGCACAGAAGCAAGCCCCTTGTAGGAACAGCCAAGCTTCCAAAGTCAGCGCTACAGAAAAGGACATCTACTGCGCCTCTCCCACGCCATACACCACAAGAGCCTTTCTGCAGCGTTGGTGGGGGAGAAGGCAGGAAACAGACCACGCACCACTGATCTGCATCCTCCTGAAATGAACAATCTTGTCCCACGGGAGCGGCACTGGGGAAGATAAGAAACTTGCCAGAGCTACCTGCAGCCAATCCACAGAGCTCCCAAGGTCCAAATCCTTGGTGTACGCACAATGCCAGAGCAACACCAAGAACAGATCCTTTTACCAAGAGTATATTTAGATTTTGAGGAAAGGAAGATGAAAATGAAACCACTGATTTTATGGCTCATCTGGGAACAAGGTAGTTACTTCCCAAAAGCAAAAGCTTTGTAAACTGAGCAACTCCAGCAAGGGCAGCAATTGAGAACAGGCTAGATGTCAGAAGTGGTGCAGAGAAGGGCAGCGGAGAGAGCAATTAGGGATGCTAGACTGGTACCCAGGCTAAAGAAAAGAGTGCCATGGTTATTGGAGGCAAGTTTGGGCTAACTTCAGGTAAGATTCTTGTATACAAGGATCAGCTGGACATGCAACAAAATGTTCCATGACATGCAGCTTTGTCTGCCTTCCTGTTACCACAGCAGCAGCACATTGAGGCAGCCACGTCCACGTAATACTTGGAGGGGAGGAATTGTTATGTTCTTTCTCTTTCCTTGGATTTCTAAAACACAATTGTAGATGCCCCCAAGTATGTTGTTGACAAAAATGACTTAATTTAGAGCTGTGCTGATTTAGGTTCAAGTTATACTCACAGACCACCTTGCCCAAGTACAGAAACAAGCCAGCTCCTAGCCCTTTTCTGCCAGCAGCTTCATTTCGGTCCTTGGGTCAATAAGGGTCCCTTGCAGTAGTAACACATGCCTTCAGTTGAACATGGGGCAACATTGACAGTAGGCTGGGCAGCATCACTAGGGCACGTGTAATGGAGGCTCAATCCTGAACACCGACTTCACCCCCCCACGTCATGCAAACTCCACAGCATACTCTGCACACACCGTAGCAAGGGAGTGCAATACGTCAATTTCATAACAATCCAGTGAGTTACTTCAGTGCCTGCAACAGCAAGTAGTCCTGAAGCCCTGTAAATCCTATGTGACCAAAAGAATCTCATCGCCTCCAATTGAAATTGCTACTTTTAATTTTATTTTGTTTTATTTTTACATTCCAGAGTCAACCTACCTAATGACTGCCTCCTTCTCATAGTGGAAACCAAACAAGTGAGGTTTAAGTGGTGTCCTGTCTCCAGTATAAGTTTACACAAAGCTGCACATACTGCAAAACAGGATCACTGAGCCCTGCTAGCACAGATGAAGGCTGGCCAGGCACTGTCCAACAGCACAGAGGGTCCCTAACTGGTGCTGCACCCTTGACAAATTTCCTAGCAATTCCACCCAGAATCTTCAGGTTTTCCCTCATGACTCATTGCTTCTGCAAGGAGAAGTCAATCCTGACAAGTGTTCCACAGAACTCATGTCCTCTGCCCCAAATGTCTTGGGCTACACGTGCTCTGGGTGTTGTCTCCCATGCTGTCCAAAAAGCTTTGCCACCAACTTCCCCCACCCAGCCTCCCAACCCCTTCTATGCTGTGCTGTCAAGCTTTCTCACTGTAACACCTCTGGAGCATCAGCACACCCCTTGCTGGAGCTCTGTTTGGTCACCACACTTCTGCCATCCACTGATGGCTCAACGTAGAGCATCTGATCTGTGAACTAGCTAAACTTGACTTTAGTAACAAGAAAATGTAGAAAGCCAACTAGGAGGAACGAGCACCACCTTGGTAGCACTCACATCCATGACAGTAAGAGCTGGATTATGACATATTTTATCCTGACTGGTACTTACAAATGCCTGCTGGTAGGTAACAGTGGATACACACCACCAGAGCCCACAGTCACACACATCTGTCTGAACACACGCAATGCCATTTGTCACACAACACCTTCCTTCAATCCAGACTGATCGCTTCTCGTACCGCTCAACTACACGCAGTCGAGAAAAAGGCTCTGGGCAAGCAGTGAACCAGCAGGTGGGCTGGTTTTCAAATGGATCTACCCACCTGACACAACCTGTCTGCAAAGGTCCTGCAGCTTGTTTGCCACGTTTGTTTGTAAGAGGCAGCCGGCGCCCGTCCCTGTGGCTCGAAAACTATTCACAACAGCGACATCTGAGCCTGCAGCCACTAGAGGTGCTCCTCAGCAGCCGGCCCCAGGGGGATTCGAGCCAAACAACAGTCCGCATTCACTCCCCTGCACTATTGATCAACTCGGCTACTTCAATAAATTAAGCCCTTTCTTAATTGTATCGTCCCTTTTTATGCGCAGTGTTACCCAGCGCAGTGTCGCTGGCAAACAACACCATCTTTCAATACCACCCTCCAAGTAATTTATATGTAAATAATAAAAAGCGGGTCCCAACACTGCTCCCTGCAGCACTCACCAATTAATCTCCTTTTAGCTTTTTACTGCCACCCTTTGTTTCCTGCCCTTTAGCCAATTTCCAATAGATTGTGCCAACTTTCCACTTAGGCTGTAGCTTCATATCTTTTATATTAATAACCTGTGATGCAGAACAGTTTCTCAAACGTTGTCTGAGAAATCAAAGTGCTCACACAAGACCATTTACTGCATTTGTTATTATTTTTTTAATTCTCTGGTAGACATAACCCTGAAGGACTTCAAGCTACTGAAGTGTGACGCTTGCTTCTTGAAACCACCTTGAATCCCTTTGATCACACTGTTCTCTAAAAATTTGCTTTGCTCGTCCCTTTCAATGGTGTAATTCCTGAAGTTTACTCCAGAAGGCAGATGTGAATCTAAACCAGTCTCCTTTGACGTATTTGTGGAGTTGTCAGAAAGATTTTACTAACATAACAGAATGAGAAACATTCTCCTTCATTAGCTTCTTATCGTTTGCCACGGTGGCTGGCTTCGGGTTCATCGCTGGCAAGGGCCAAACGCTGCTGTCAGTGTCACACCTCTCCCCACCAAAGAGCTGAGCTGCCATCCAAAAAATTTGGGATTAAATTCTGCTTTTCAGCTGCAACAAGGCGGCTCTCGCTGAGTTGGTTTTTTTTAAAAAAAAAAGCAGCAGAATTTCCTGCTGAAAGCTTTCAAATGAACTGTTCCATTATGAAAAAATAAATATTTAATCCCATGCCAGAGAGCCTCAGCCATGGCTTGCCTGCTTTGTGCTACTCCAGTTCATTATAAAAGGCTCAATTCTCTAGAGCTCACCAACCTGCAGAAGTCCTCCAAATCTGGTCTCGTCACAGCTGAGCCACTGAATCCTGATTACATTTGTCAGTCTTGGCTACATGACTTCTCCTCCCATAGCCTGGCGTTCTATCAAAGTATCACTTCACACCACCCTCAAATTACTTTTATACGCTTATTTCTGGATACAGTCTCAAGGATGCTTACCTTTCCCTCAGCTAAATTTTGTGGGACATGGCACACCACAGCTTTGTCAGGCCGCAAGTAAAATGTTCTGAAAACTCACCACGTTGCCCCCAACTTGGGGAGGGATGCTGTAACTACGGCCCAGAATCAGAAGCCAGAGGACTTGGATCCTCCCTCTATCACAACTCACTGTGAGTCTTAATTTCCTGTGCCTCCCCTTTTCCAGGTCTGGAAACCAGACACTGTGCTTCCCTACCTCTATATAAACAATTCCAAATCCAGTGCTGCACAGAGGCCAAATACGACTGCTGCTTGACACCACCGCCTTTGCTTCCAAGTGCCAAGCTTCCCAGATGGCAGCATAAAGGCACTGTTTCTCAGGGCTGGGTTCTGTGCAAGGTGCATTGTCCACGTATGGACAGAACAAGCCAGGAACTCCCCCCCACCAAAACATGAGGAGCTAAAGCACCGGGGCTCTCTCTGCTAAGCGAAGAATGATAGGATTAAGAGAAGGAGGTGCAATGGAGAGCAAGTTGAAGCATATGTTACTTCCTAATAAAATTCAGGTCTTTTTTTGCCAGTATCTCTAAATTGAGGTTGCTGGTGCTTTGCCTTTCCTCCTCCTGCCCTCTTACATTTCTGCTGAATTTAGCTGTGAAGGGAATGTGGAAACAAAGCCAATTTTGCTTCCCTTTTGCAAAGCAGTTAAGAGATCCTGAAACGTGGATAGCATATGAACTGGATGTCATATTCTAGAATTTGAACACGTACTGACACACTCCACACGAGTCAGAAAAGCCCATGAGTAGCTTTGGTTTATACACACAGACAAATACTGCAGCAGCAATTGGTGGAGATGATACTGCTGAGATACTGCACTGCAGCCATTACACAGCCCAGAAACACTGGGGCTCGGCATGCCAGAAACAAAAACAAATAGGTAGAATTGCATCATTTCACTGGTACTAAACAAATCCATCACAGGGATGAGGGCAGAGCTCCTGCCTGAGAAGAGGAGCAGGTCCCAAAGTGAGGGACACCACATACTCAAATTGGGGAGAGGGAAGGTACTGGACCGACAAGCAAGGAAACATGAAAAAGCGTCTGTCCCTAGATCTACCCCTTTCTTTCAGGGCCAGGTTCTCTCTTTAATTTTAAAGGTCTCAAAGATGTTCTAAGCAAGGTTAATTTCATAATTTGGTTCCTTCCTAGCAGTATTATGTCATTTGTGTATTTTCATTTTCTTGCACTGCTACAGCAAGCAATAAATTCAAGGTCAATTACTGGTTACGCTTAAAAACTCCAGCAAGGCAGTTGACAGTGGATGACTCTAAGCATTTGGGCCACAGAAGCAAAGCCTCCTCTTTTTGTGCTGTCATCAGATGGTTTGCCCTTACTCAATGCTTTATGAAAAATATGTGTCATCTGTTCCTTGACGTGGGAACAGGAATGCAGTTACAGAGGGGAAAAAAAGCAAGGTTTGCATGTTTCTTGTTAACAAATATGTTAAAATCCCTTTGGAAGGCTTGACATCCTTCACTGCAAGGTCTCTGATAGTCAAAATTGTTTGTAGCGAGGCAAGTCAAAATGATGGAGGCTTCTAAAACTACCCCTTAACATAAATACTGTGTAACCCCCTTGTTATGCCATCATTTAGGAATGCACAGTGCCATTCCAGCCATTATTTGGTGTTTGCACAAGACCATCATAAAGAATGAAGAACTGGAGATGAGGGGGCACAGAGATGGAAGCATAAAGCACACTTCCAATCGTTCTTGGCATTTTTCTCCTTAAGACCTGATCTGGTATCCTTTGTATAATGCAGGATATTCCACAGCTGTGGAAGACATCCAGTGCTCTCTTATGAAGAACACAGAATTACATTAGCTTCTGTGAAGGCAGCATGGCCCAGGTCTGAAAGGGAGGTGGAGCACATGAAGGTGGGGAGAAACAGGTGTCTGTCACACTGAATGGTGAGGCTATGGGATAACCATAGACCAGGAAGTGGGAAAGCATCAATGCTCTGCCAGGGATGAGGAGCAGCCTGAGCCAGGGCACACACGGCTGAGGAACTTATAAAGCTCCTAAAATGTGGATGTTGCTAACCTGTTGCACCTTTGGGAGGGGCAGTATGTTACTTGAATTGGGCCACACTCAGAAAGGATAATTTAGGAAGATCAAGTATGCAAACAAAGTATAATTGTTTCTTTCCCACAACTCAGATAATTGAACTTTGGCAGTTTTACCTCAGGAGACGAAGACAGGAAAGGTTTGATATATATATTGGAGTCATGCACTTTCAGGTCGTGGTCTCCCAGTCCTCGGGTCACTCCGATTGTTGCCATAACCCGAGCCTGGAAATGAAGAAAAGCAATGGGATCAAATCTTGTTACGTGCTCCATGTCAACAGGAAAAACGATAACATTCCTACTCCCTAACTGCTACAGTTAGGCATGGATTCTCTTTTCTCTCCCAGAAACTCCTGAGTCGATTATCTGTGCTTTTCACACTCATGTCATCTCCATTTCCCTCATCAGTCCAAGCTTTGTATTAATCCGAATTCCAGCCTGCATGCACCCACCTTACACTGCGACTATCTGTAAGAGACTGGGACTGTGAAAACCTAACCAGTTGCCTCGTTGTCCCACACCAGTCTATTAGAGTTTTCCTTCAGCAAATTACTGTTAGTAAACAGGGTTTATAAAAAAGATGAGGAGCCTAGTTACTCACAAAAGAGCCCTGCAGCCTCTTCCTGCTGACATATTGCCATATATACCCTCCACCAAGGAAAATTGCCAAAGGCAACCTTAAATTGCTCAACACACAGGTGACAGTGGCACTGACCACAGTATTCTCCTCTGTGAAGAGCCAATCTAGGGCAGGTCTACTGTTTCCTCAGGTCTACCACCTCCTTCCCCAAACACCTTCCTCTGACATGAGCTGTTTTCCAAGCGGTGCTGGGCTCTCCTTCATTAGCACTTCTACAAAGACTGACCAGGCAGACAGCCTCGCAGGGAGCCTCGCTCTCTGTCTGCGTATCGCTTCCCCCCAAACTCTAGTTTAGCCACAGCAGCTTCTGAACAGGAGAGCTCACAGCATCAATAACAGCGAGCAACCAACTCAAAATTGTTTTGCCTCGCTAACCCCTGGCTCCATAAGGCAATAAGGAAGTAAATTAAAAAGATGTGCATGAAACATTTTGCAAATAATTATAAACCTAACCAAATTCAGAGATAAGCTGCAGGTCTGAACCTTCAAAACTTGGACTAATTTTGAAAAGCGTGTATTTTTGCACTGAGATAAGAACCTAATGCAGCAGGGGAGCACTATTTAGCAACACAGTGAGCATACCAATATCAGCAAACTGACACCACTGCGTCCTTATATTGATCCTACTGCTGCATCCAGCTAAGCTTGCTGGGATCAGCACTAATGATCTCGCTGTTCTTAATCACAGAGCTGGAAACAAAGTACACCCAAATGGAATGGTTTGTTTCTCCCTTTCAAGAAAAGCTATCAGCATTCACAGATCAGAGCACCAACAGTGGGTTCACATGCACTAGCTGAAGAAGATACGGTTAAGGGGTGTTATATACTTCCCAAATCCTGCCCTGATCCGTCCCCTCCCTTGACTAGGGGTTTGCATCTCAGAGCACTCTAAAATGTTATTAAATATCCTCCTGCTTTGTCTTCAGCCAACATGAAGTACTTTGCTATCTTCATCCAGCCTAGTTATATTTTACAATGAAGTCAGGAACATTTAAAGTCAATTATTTAAGACAGTCTCATTGTAGCCTACATACAATGAGGGAAAAACAAAAGCAAGCTGAACAGCAAATGACTGTATGTGCTATAAAAATGCTTTTTAGTACGTTGAGCTCCCCCCACACCGCCCCACAGACATGAGACTGATTTATGACAGAACCAAGATATTCTTTCAAGCTGTCAAAATGATAAAATAAAGAGATACTGAGTGGAAAACACTGGACTGCCACAGGCTAAACCAAATGGTAAACAGCACAGAATTCCTTCTTCTTTTGGTCCGAGGAAAGCAAATGTGCCCACCTTCTTGCCTTCTCCATATATAAGGGGAAACTTCAAGTCATCTTCCTCAATGGTTTTGTATGCCCTGTGAGGGAAGGACAAACAACATTTATAAAGCTTACACTCCATCAGTGACCCAGTGCCCTGAAACAAGCAGTTGTGTTTTAAGAAAACAAAGCAAAGTAAAAACCACAACACAATTCTTCCTGGGGACTCTGTCTTTCCACTGAGATATAAATTTTTTTTGTGTGTGTGTGGAAAGATTTTCCTTCACCATAAGGAAAAGTGAACACGAGGAAATATCTAACATGCCAAGCTGCTCCTACTGCTTGCAAGGAAACAAGAGGTGGGCTGGAATAACATCCTCATCACGTAAGGTATCACCAGCTATGAGAGCAGCTATATTGTATCGTAATATAGTGTCATAAAAAACCCCCAAACCAACAATCAAAGAAACAAACAGCCCCCACAACCCCTCAAAGAAGCTAACCAATGGCTAGATTCACACTGTTAACGTGAAGTGGTGAGCAACGACAGGACGTGTACACAAAGTGTGAAATAGCTCTGCGATCCTGTTCTCACCTTTCAGGACCGCTTAAAACCAAGACAAGCTTCAAGTGCTGAGGTCTTAGAAGGATATTTAGTGCTCATTTGACCTTGACAGCAACCATGAAGGTTGTTAAGAGATTTCACATTTCACAGCAGTTTTCCCATGGTCAAGAGACAAGAGAAGTAAATGCTCATGCTCTGATTCTGTTTACCACATGCCTGCGTACTCTACCTTTTACACATCCAGCTGTTGACACTGATGAGGTGAGAAGGTGAGCAATTTTGCCAGTGAGAAATAAAAAACAAGAGATAAATAAATAGACAGCTGTCATTCTCATGAGCCGCAGAGTCCCGTGGTTTGTGTAACACATGATCGAGCTGAGGTGCTGGGGAGCCTCTTTGGTTAAAACACATCACCCCAAAGGGACACGCTTCCCTTCATACCACAAAATTGTTCCTCCCCAGTCTTCCCCCGTGTTTTGTCCTTCCCTCCCAGCCCAACTCTGCTCCCAAGCCCTCAGGGTGACACCAGAATCATCCCTGAAGAGCCCGAGCCAGCGGGAGGAGAGAAGGTGCCATGACCAGTCCCCTGCCAGCCCCTGCTGCGTGCCTCTCCAGCCGGGCTGGCTGCTTGAGCTCCGGGGACTCACAGTCGATCAGGTTTAAGCAACGTTTAGGTCATGACATAAACCAGCAGGAAATTAAAAATTAAGGGTGAAATCCTATATTGTAATCAAACTGCCCCCTGCTTCACCAAAACACGGCGTAGACCTGGGATCAATAAATGGTGCTCTATTACATAGCTTTACATGCTGCATCACCTAGGTAAGCCTCAGGCTTATAGAGAGTAGCACAGACATGTAAGCCCCACCTTTCTATTTCCCAGTAATCTCTGGGGATCAGGGGAAGGGTAGAAAAAAGAAAAAGCAAACAAATTCAATGGAGTAATGAGTGGGGGACTCTACTCCTGTACCACAAAAGATTACTAGATGTGAAATCCCCAAACCGAACCAAGTGAAGTTTGCAAAACACAGTGGGTGCTTCATGGGAGACCACGTAATCAGGAGTATCTCGAGTATGTTACTGTGATTCTCGGGCATCTCTGTAAGAGGCATTAAAATGGCACTTTGTACTGGGGACGACAAACAGATTATCTCTTTAACCAAAAAGGCACAAATCACTACAAACAGCCAGCATGGTATTTCCCTGATGTTTAATTCCTGGAATAGCAATTTTTTGGGAAGGATGAGTCAGTCATGGACTTTGCTCTCATTCCTTTATTCCCAACAGGGAATAACTAACACCTCTGCCCTCACTCACTGATTGGGATATCCTGGTTTGAACGTGAAGGAAGATTTTTACCATCCCTGACAGCTTCTGAGCATGTCCCAAAGCTTCCAGCTGAACCTACAGTGCTGGGAGTCCTGGCAAAACCTCCTTGAGGAGGGGTCTGAAGTCCTTCCTACTCCTGGCACAGAGCTGGTTGTGCTCTGACACCAAGAAAAAGGCTATCTGCTCGGTCTGTACTGAGCATCAAAGCCCAATGACAAATCAGATTGCAAGCCCAACCAGACAACCATTCCTACTGGGTATTCAAGGTGTGCATATCTGTTACAAAGAGCAAAGACAACTAAGTTGATGTGACTAAATTATTTGCAACCCCCTTTTCAAAGGAAAAAAAGCCAAACCCATTATTAGCTCACAAATACCATTATCTACAAGATAACTGTAAATACTCAAGACCGAAGCCTCCACTTTACACTGTCCTTGTAAGTAGCCAAAAACAGGGAAGAAGTTTTCTTCCCTCTCTTGCCTCCTTCCTTATATTCTCCAGCACAACACCTCACACTGACTGTGCTTTAGAAAGAAGGAAACAAAAAAGGCGTGGTGGTGGTGAAAAAGGCCTCATTTAGGCCAGTGTTCTTCCAAAGAATGGTCCCCGCTGCCAAGGGGAGACATCTTGCAAGGAACCACCACAAGGACCATTGTCCCTAGGGTCTTCAACTGTGAAAACGGTGCAAAGATGCTGGAAGAAGGGCTGAAGCTTAGGAAGGGCAGCTGGCTCAGCCTATGACCTCCTGAAGCTACACGACTAAGCGAGGGAGGCCCAGAGGACTACAGAGATTTGTTTTGTGGTTTCTCACAGCAAATCACCTCTTGGGCTCAGAACTTGGGTGTCAAGACTCATCTGAAACATGCTTTTTCCACTGATGTTGCTATTGCCTGAAAAAATTATCAGCACTTGAAAAACAATGCTCAGAACTGCAACCGCAGCAGTGGAGCTGGCACAGACACACCAATGAGCAATGTGAGACACTCTAGAAAAGTACCTGTGTCCTGCATTATGAGTGAAACAGGATTAATAATATATGAGCATGTGGTTTGTGGCAAGAGAAGAATGCAGGACAGCTTTTCAGCTAGCAGCTCAGCAACTGCACTGGGGAGAAGGAAGCAATGAAGTTAATTTTCATTTATGCCCTGTGAAACCTGTACTTTGTATGTGTGTTTATTTCACTCAAGCTACAACCTTCTGGACTATTTAACTGGATTTTATGTAATAAGGTTGCATTTATACCTTCCTGTGCTGTATATAGAGATGTAACATGGCAGTAGGTATATCAAACACAGACATACGGAGAACCTGAGGGGGTTGTTTGGCTTTTTTAATGCCAACACGGCCTTATTCAGTCATCTACGTAATTCAGCCTAGCTCACTGATTTAGCAAACTCCACCACAGTGTTGCAACCATCCACTCTCCCCATCTTCCTCTTCCCAGCAGGTCTCAGCAGCCACCAGTTCATGACAAGATGGGTTATAAAGACAAGGCTACGCTATTGCTCGCTGCTCTGAATGAGTCTAAATCCCATCAAGTGCTTCTGCCACGTAAACCTCTATTTTTCCAAATGGAAAAAGAAGGGGGCCAAAGGAGGAGTAGAAAAGGCGAGCTTGTGCCCAGCTAGATCTAGCTGCATTTCTTCTCAGTTAACTTAGTTTCTTCTTTTAATTTCAAAAGAATTATGAAATGCTACTGCTGTCCAAAAATACTGAACTGGGGCTTGACATATGTACCACCCACAAAGTTACATTTGGACTCAGGATCAACATTTTGGAAAACCGGGCCAAATTGCACTGGGAGCCAAAAGAGATGTCAGAACGAAAGAACTAGGACTGACATGATGTTACTCATATGCTAACTGGAATCTGCTCTAAATGCATGGTGAAAAAGTCACCAGAAGCTGTTAACTGCACAAAACAATCCACAGAAGTAGTTTCCTACAGTGCTGAGGTCGTTAGCATTGATTTAGGCACCCTTTCAATAAAGTATTATCAGAGTTACCTGCATATTGCTGGGTGAGGACTTGAAAAACTGGTCAGCTCCCAAATACAGATTTCAGAGCCAAAATCCCAGATAATTTCTTACATGTGTTGTGCGTTCTCCTGCCATATAATTTGTTCTTAAAATTGGCCTTCTGAAAGCACACACAGATTCACGTAAGAGTAGAAGTCGATGATCAAAACCAAAACCTACATTATATTTTCTTTTCCAGCAGACTGCATAAGGTTACTGGTCATGAAAAGTATTGCGTTGGCATTGCCAGGCAGAACAGATGGTGGCAAAAACACAACCTACTCTGACCTGCAAGGCTCAGTTCTGTGAATGACAGGAGAATCCAGACTCCATGCTCTGCTTTCCCATGACACTTGGCTTTAGAATGTCTGTCCATATTTCATATCTTTGCTAGTGACTCCTGATAGTAAACTGAGAATTAAAGCTAAGGAGGAGCAAAAAGGTTAAAAAATAATAATATAAAAAAAAAAAATCAAAGGACTGTAGCATGAAGCATAGAGCAAAAGCCACTTGTGACAAGCAAAAAGCACTATGGCTTCAGAAGTGTCCTACTTCATACAGAGTACAAGGAGGAAGGCTGTCCTTTGAGACACATCTGTGGATTTGGTGTATTTCTAGCATTGCTTTGCTACCACCCTGCAAAAAAAACAAATCCAAAACCCAAGCAACTTCCACCCTCCCCATCCCAGCAATGAAACTGGCCCAGCTAACCAACCAATCTCTTTTTCCTCAAGTTCAACTTTCTTTGCTCATACCAACAGAAAATCAGATTTTAACCTTTGATTCACACATAACTAAATAGAAATTGGGTTTCCCCCTCCTTCCCACACAAAGCATCAGCGGGCTGGAGCTAACCCTTGGGATAAGAGAGTTTAATCACTGATCCAAAAGGACCTGTTTATCTGTACTGTCTGTTGAACTACAGGCATCAAACCAGTATCAGTCTGTGCCTACTACCAAGAAGAAAAAGCATGTAGTGTAGGTTAGGCACAGAGCCACTGAAAATTACACAATTTATGGCTGGATCCAGCCATAATTAAAAAAAAAAATAAAGCATCCTTATGCATTTGTGCTTCTGCAGAGTCAGGGTCCCTAAATCCAGAGAGCACTGTCTCATACTAAGTACCCTCTAGGTAGGTTAGCTTTAATGTTCCAGTGTCTCAGTGTCTTTCCCCTATTACTCATCTGTCATATAGTTTAACGAGGCAAAACTATGATAAACAAAGATAGTAAAAGCAAACAAACTATGGTAATGTTTGTTAAGAGAAAAGATGAATGGCAAACCTAAATGAATTAAAGATGACAGATGCATGTGCACGGATGCACAAGACAGTTTCTAGGGAAAGATGTGCTCTAACCCAAGACAGTCTCATAGGGTTTCTTTCAGGTAAAGAAGAAACATTCATGTTTTCAAATCTGTCTTCTGAACCTGACACTGTATCATGTTTCATTTTGTAAATCCCAATTCTGTCTACCCATCTACAAATTAAAAAAGAACAACCAACCAACAGATATCTCAGCATGACTTGTACACACATACAATTTCTGCCTTGGTCAAATCAGACTTGTACGTGAGCTCTGGACCTCCAGGGAGCCTTCACTGTCCTGTAGTCTTCTGTGGAGAGGATGTATCCCCCAGCACCGCGTACTCCCATGGAAGTAATTCCTAAGCAAAACAAGCTGTATCCAACTTGCTCAGCACATTTTAAAGATTCAAGTGCCAGCATCTTCTCTCGGGTACCACCTGGAACATGGCTAATTTTTGGGGGCTGACCTAGAGAGGCCCTTGCCCATAAAAGGGACAAATCAGGAAATAAAAAAAATTAACTGAGGTTATTTAGAAGCACCGTCCCTTGCTGCTTTTTCGCTCAGGAGGAGGCTGGGAGGGACCAGATCAAGTGTACTGTGAGTGCTTTCATTGACTTCTTGTGACCAGTTGAGCTGCTTCTACTCACAAGCAACAAAAGCCGTGTGCAGATACTGCAGCTGCACATCAAGTGGATCCATGTTCTGCAACAGTCTCACGAGGCCAAGCCTCTCCCCCACCCCATGGATTTGCTGTCTTGAGCACATCTTAAAACTTACTTAATCTCTTGACTTTTAAAAGACCAACAGGAAGGTTTGTCAGCAATTTTTTCTGGAGATAAAGGGGTAAGGGAAGTGGGCTGTTAACACCCTAAAGGCTTAGCACACTGTGATGGACAGAAAAAACGTTTGTACATTCACATTTTGCTGTACTTCTTGTTAAAAGGATGTGGTGAGGCAGATGGGAGAAAAACTGCATGTTAACCTCACAGTGCCTGCTCCACATTTGCTAGCTGGGTTTCTCTGAAAGGAAAGGAGATTGCTGTTAAGGAGGAATCATGAAGCAAACTCTTCTGGGGAAGATCGCTGTAGCGTAGGATGGGGCAGGCATTGAGACACAGCAAGCAGACACTTCACCATCCCACTGCAGTGCTGGAAACTCCTCCAAGAAGAAACAGGCCTCCTCCCAGCTGGGAATGCAGCCCTAAGTCAGTCCTGGGTGGCAATGGAAAGAGAGGGGATTTCCTAGGGACCCAGCCGAAGTCATGTCAAATTTGTGCAAGTGGGGAGGCAGAGAAAGCAGGAGTAGGGGAAAAGACTTCACCTTACCAGGAGGAAGAGTTTGTTTTGCTTGGGTTTTCATATTGAAGATGACCTCATTTCAGTTTAGCTTCTTTCTGATAAAACAGGCTGGGAAACCTTTTGTTTGCCCTTGCATATGTGGCACCTGATCTTGTGCCAAGGCAAAGCCCAAGCAGAGATGCACAGCCATGCCGGGGCAGGCCTTAGCCGCACTGCTTCCCAAAGGAGACGCTCCTGCAGGACATGACTCAGATCAACCTCATTCCAGTTGCACTCACTTGCCCCAGACAGGCCATTTACAAAGACCTTAAGCCCAGATTTAAGTTTTCTCTTTTGTTGCAGCGCTATTACTGCCTTGTTTCTGCTTTTTCCTGCCCCGAAGACACTGGCTCATCTCCTGTGGCATGTGTGCGCAGGGGGAAAACAGAGCCATTCGTCACTGTCAGGAGATGTGCTGTTCGCAGCAGGTCAGCATCTCACCTCCCGCTGCTCCTGCAGCCAGGGCTGCAAATCTCTGAAAAGATGCATAACATGCACATTGCAAACAGCCATTCATCATCGTGGAGCCGTGCCCCAGACACCCAGGCACAACCCAGCAAGCTGCTCTGGCTGTGCCCGCGAAGGGGCGCGTCCCGTCCCGCTCCTGGCTACCTTGCAACGAGAGGCAAGAGCAAAGTCACACACAAAAAGAAGCGAAAGGCAAGTGGCTGTGGGTTATGGTTTCTGCTGCAAAAAAACCCTGACATCTTATCTCTCTCCCTTCTCCAGAAAGGCCCAGTGCTGCAAAGGTGGCCCATAATCATTAAATTATGAAAATGTAAGTTGCTGGGAGGAAATTAATACCAGGCATGACTGGGGAAAAGGCTGCTTTCTTGTGAAGTAATTATGAAATTAAAATTTGATCTCTCCCTGGCGATTGTACAAAGGATACGGCTGAGGTCTCGAACACAACAATACAGCCAGGATTTCAACAGAAGAAGCACAGAAGGTTTCACTAGACACAAAAAGCTCAATTAAAAAAGGGGGGCTGGGGGGAGGGAAGAAAGGATGACTTTTTGTAAATTACATGAATTTGCCTAAAAGGCGCAATCAAGCAGGTTATGGCACAGGGTTTGCAGACTTCCAATTACTTTTTTACAAGTTGGAATCAAGCTGTTAGGAAATGCAGCTTATCTGAATAAGACTAATAATGCTAAGCTAATTAGACCCACAGGCATTAGCCGGCAGATAAATTCAGGCCAAAAAGAGGGACACTGTCACTTTAAATACTGCCTTGGGATCGGTGGAAAAGCTAATGAGGAGTGTCAGTTGGGGCTGTTTTATTAGGTGGTTCTCCAGAGGATATAGCCCGAGGTTTCTGTAGCAGGGCTTCTGCGCTTGATTCAATAAATCAATTTATATTAAGGGGGGGCTAGAGCGGGGGCAGCACAGGCGCCTTCTCCATAAAGCATTTCTGTGGCATTTCTCAATCTGCTCAGGCACTCCTCGGGCAGGCTACCTGCACGCGCTGTCAAAGGACATCGAGCCCAGCGATAAAGAATAAGATAGTGGCCGCGTTGGCAATATTTGTTCACATCAGCTCGCACATTACCAAGCAAAACATGTACGTTGGCTCTCACCAGGGTATTCTGGATCCCCAATAAGTGATTAATGAGAGCCTGGTTTTTGTGAGCCGGAGTCTGAACCGCAGACGGCAAGGCGGGCTCTACAATGAAAGCAAAAGGCATCCATCCCAAACAAAATAAAATGGCTTGAAAAGTGAAGTTGCTTTTTTAATCAGATGCTTAGAGGCTGAAAGACATTCCCTGCTGGAAAGAAAAGGGCAAGCGCAGAGCAGGCTGGCGGCTTTCCAGGCAGTGGACAATATTGACTCTAGAATAAAATGGGTTTTGCTTAGCGCTTGCCCCAGGGCACCAGCCTCCCTGCTTTGGAATAAATCAGGCAGGAGAGCAATTCCCCGGCACGGGCTGACCCTCGGGTGGCTAACCATGAGCCACAGCATCCCCTCGCCAGCCACATGGACAGGGAGCTGGCAAAGGGTTCTGCTCAGATGCTGCTGCACATACAGCACACTCAGAGACAGCGCCCAGTTCTCAGGCTCACTGCCGGCTGGGGCTTCAGCCCACCACATGTGGCGGGGACTGGACCAGTACAGACCATTTTTGATGGATGCAGCTCAACTTTGTGCAATCCTGGAAGTTAAGGGAAAGCACCAACAAATCTGGTCAAAAACCCCTGACTTTTTTCTAGGACTCTTTTGCCACACTAAAATAAAGTCAAAAAGGTAATGCAGTGATCTGGAAACACACCTTTAAAGATCATCACTTCAACGTGCGCAGCAGAAAGGCCACCACTTGTGTTCCAAGGAGGAGCTAAAAATTAACTTTGAAACCACCAAAGGTGATGGCAGTTGGTAGTGTCTTCTGGATGCCTCTGGTTCAATGCAGCACTGTACAGCTCCTCCAGCCCTACAGGAAGCTGAGCAGGGAACCCTGCAAGGAGCCCGTGAGGGACACAGTACACCAGAAAATCAGGTTTTGGGAAGGTGCCTAGGTTATTGTCAGAGCAGAGTACTTCAAGATTTTTCCACACTGGATTTACCCATGAGTAAAGAAAACCTGACCAACCGTATCTTAACTTCAATTAAAAGGCAGAGACAGAGAATACTAATTCTATGTAGTCCTTTAAAGGCGCAGTTATCATCAGACCTGCTTTTTCTAGCTCAGGCTACTCACACGTTTTTTAGTGCTAGTGGCATTTTGCTTATGTGGCCACCAAGTCTACCTTGATGGTTCTGTTGCCAGGACTTGCCAAGGCCACCCTCTTTAGGCTACAAGTTTAACCTCTGCAAGCCATGGGCCTGAAAACCCCAGCCTAGAGACCCAGCTGTGAAAGACTGTCAGTAACACAGATGTCTGCCAGCAAATTACAGCTCAAGACAGCTCGGAGGCTGGTTCAGCAGGAGACACAGCCCTTAAGATGCCTTGCCAGCTACAGCACACATTTTGCAATGGTCGCTCAACCACAACGCATGTGGGGCGAGGGGGCAGGAGGGGCAGCTCGCAGTCAGCTCCCACCTAAATGGGATTTATTTTATATACATTTTAATACAGTGGATTTCTCATCCCAACTGCTGCTGCAGAGAAAGGAGAAGGGGTAAGAAAGCTGGAGTGAGAAGGGAAAGGCTGGTCTCAAAGCAGTTACAGGCAGCCTGGACTAGCGATGCAGTATGCATTGCTAGATCAGTGGTTGTCCTAATGCTGTGGGGAAACTTGGCAGCTCTGCTACCACTGTGGGCTGCTGAGACAAAGCCAGTGTGGAAACTTCACATTAAAAAAAAAAAAAAAAAGAAAGAAAAGAAAAAAAATAGCCCAATGCATTGTGACAGACCCAAAAGACAATAACCTTTTGTAATCCAAACAAGCTGAGCAAGCCAAGCCATTGTTGAGAATCTGAAACGCTCCAGAGCACAGGAGAAGGGTATAAACTAAAAAAACCCCTCAAACTCCCCAATAAACAAACAAACAAACAAACAAATCATACAGCTTCTAATAGAAAACACTTAAAGTGTCCAGAATTTTAAACCAAACAAGTTCGTTTTCCTGGGGCAACTTTCAGAGGAGCTTTATACCCTCTTACTAAAAGATTCAGTAATTAAGTGTAAGAGTGGCTGTTTCTTCCTAGCATCACCTGCACCTCTCTATATGTATGTACAAACTTCCACACACAGTGAAGTCACTGACCAACAAAAGGTTCAGACAACTGATCTTCTGCACTGCAAGCAATAAGGGTTTGGCAGTGTTTAGTGTACCAAGATCTGGCTGGCCAAAGCCCCAGCTGATGTTTTCCAGAAAAAGGAATATATATGCTAATTTATTCTCCATGATAGATACTGTCCTTAGAAATGACTGCAGAACAGATATGTCCTCATCTTCCATGCCCTGATACATCAGTTAAATCCAGGAATCAGAAAGAGAGGGAAGTGGAAGCAAAATCCTTGAAGGAAAAATGAAACACCAGCCACTTCAAACCATCACTTCTGAGGGCCCACCAAACTGGAAGTCAAATGTCTTGTCCGCAATCTCAACCATTACAACTGACTCGGATTTTTGGATAAATAGAGACAGATTGCTTCTCCTCTGCTTAGGAGATCACTGCACACACTTCAATGGAAAACAAGACTCCCTTGGGTAAATACCCTGCAAAAAGAAATGGATCCTTATGTAGAAGGGCTCGGATTTAGATAAACGTATGGCGACAGAGTAATTGCCTCATCATTTTATTGCCCCAAGGCAAACAAAGAGCTAAAGGAGACACTAGGTGTAGGATATGGAGAAACTAAAAGACTCAGATTCTTTTATTCAGGACAAAAATGTAGCCCCGTTTTCCAGTTCCAGCCAGAAGTCAAAAGAAACAGCAGGGAGAGGTAGCCTCATCAGTCTCCACATGCTTCTGCTTGGCACAGGCCACCTCTTTCTGGGACAACACTGAGGCGAATTCAGACTTGAATTTTCAAGTCACGATTTAAGTATTCATTCTGAAATAACTGCTTACAGCTAGGCATCTTTGTGCTAAACTGGTGGTAATTTTTGCACTGAACATATTAGAATCTGTAACTGGATCAACATGTGTCCTACACTTCAGGAAATTCAGAAAAATCAACAGGAAAATCAACTGTCTTCTCCCGCCTGCCATATGCTGGAGTTAACAGAGTTCACACACCAGTACTGAAAAACAATACACTGAATCAAACCTGCCATCCCTTTAGACTTACCCAAGCTCTACATTTAAAATTTGTGTTCCTTATTAATCATCTTTCTCCTAATGTCAAACAGTATTAGCTATGCAATAACTGTTTTGAATAAGGTGAAGTGTTATGCAGATTCAGAAACGAGGTACAAACTGATACACAGAATTATCTCTTTGTTTAATTTTGAGCCACTCCAACCCCCTGTGTGCATCCCAATGTTCCACTGGTGATTTTGACTGCAAAGCTCACGGTAAGCAGAACTTCCAATGAGCTTTTTGACATGGCTCTCAAGTTCATTCAAAACCTCTAGTGTGCACAAATAGTTGTTTTTCCCTTTTCATGCTTTACTTGGTATTTATCAACACCAAATTTGATCACTGCGATGCCCATTCATGTAGATCACTTCATTCTTTGTAGTTTCTCACAGCCCTTCTTGTTTATTATGAAAAGAATCACAGAATCACAGAATTGTAGGGGTTGGAAGGGACCTCGAGAGATCATCGGGTCCAACCCCCCTGCCAAAGCAGGCTCCCTAGCTCATATTGCTCAGATAGGTGTCCAGGCGGGTCTTGAATATCTCCAGTGAAGGAGACTCCACCACCTCCCTGGGCAGCCTATTCCAGTGCTCAGTCACCCTCACTGTGAAAAAGTTCTTCCGCATGTTGGTGCGGAACTTCCTATGCTCCAACTTGCAGCCATTGCCCCTTGTCCTATCCCCACAGACCACTGAAAAGGGGCTGGCTGATTCCCCCTGCATCCCCTGCTTCAGATAATTATAAACTTTGATTAGGTCCCCCCTTAGTCTTCTCTTCTCAAGGCTGTCATATAAAGTTATGTCATAAAAGAGCTATGGTGTCATCTGCCAATGCTGCAACTTTAACAATTCTAGAATCATTTCCTTTTCAAACCACTAATCAACTGGTGAAATGCAAATCAACTTCCAGGAACCTGGAGAAGCACTCTTTGCCTTCCAACCATCATGCAAGAATTCTGCTCTTTCCCTCCTCCCAGGAAGTTCTTGGCCTATGATACTTTATAGCTCTCCCCCAAATTACAAAGGTTTCCCCTGCTCCTTTTTTTCCTTTTTTCTTTTCTTCCCCAATAGCAGCATCTCACATCTTGGAAAAATGCTTGTGGAAGCCTACATGCAGCCATTCTTTACAGATGCCTTCAGAGCCATCCGGGAGTTTAATAAGTAAAATTCCTTTTGCAGAAACTGGAAGAGTGTCTCATGATCTTCCAAATGTTTTGCTAAGTCCTCAGTTGATCCAATGTTCTCATTCTGTTCCCATTCTTTTGCTCATGCCTGTAGCCTTTTTAAAATGTGAAGTCATCACTCTCAGGGTGAGACTGCATATTCTACTAGCAGCTGTTCAAGATGACAATGATGGTTATTCCCAGATTAACATGTTCTGCACAAACACTCTAGACAACATTAAACTTAGATCATTATTCTGCCACTAAAAACATCATTATGTTTATGGTCTATAAGGTATGGGACAAATCAGAAGCATGTGGAGTTGTAGTTGCCTGTGAGCATCCAAGTATCCAAACGTACAAAAGTTCAGGCTTTTTAACCCCCTCCATTCTTTCTCTTCCTCAAAGGACATTTGTTGAGGATGCTAAAATACAAAACAGCATGGAAGTGAAGACCATTTACATATATAGGGCCTTTGCCTTTCTAAGTCACACGCAGAGCCCACAACAGCAAGAGTCAGGGCTTCTCTAAGTGAGTGGGAGTCACTTGAGAAGGAGCCTCTTGAACCAACACAAAACAATCAAGACATTTAGCCACAGACAAAAAGCTCATCCTTTTTTCTGTCCTCACTTCATTAAGTCAATGCTGTTCATTCAAGCCTTTTCATTTTAGGTTGGCTATGGCTTTTATTCAGATAAGCCTATCCCCAAAACCATTTCTCAACGGTTACCCAAATCAGGGGTCAGCTGCACTGGAGTACAGGAGGCAGCTCATCCTTTCTGCAAGCGTTCTCAGCCTGCAAAGGTGTGAAGACCCACTCATCCATTTCTATAAAAAGCTACTTCCAAGATAGGAAAGTTGTTTAGCTTTCAGGAAGATCCCCTGGCACCTCTCCCCCTTTAAGTGTTTGCTCCTCTGAGTGATCACACTTTAAAATGAAATGATGTCCTGGCTTTGGATAGAGGCCAACTTACTTAAAACATTAATTTCTAAAAGAAAAATACACCTGAAAGAAGGAAAAACCCTTCCCTTTAGTACACATGTGTATACCTCCATATCTGATACAGTTTCGTCCAATCAAAAACACGTTCAAAGCAAACATTGGTTGGACAGAAGGTCAACCCCATGCTGAGGAGGACATACTCTTACCAGCCAGTCATGTTGAAGTCACGGTAGAGCATCCTCTTTCCAACTTCCTTGCGCTGCACCCTCCGTGGAAACTCTAAATGTGTGAACTCATTTCCCAGCAAGTGGGGCTGCATGTAAGCCTGTGGGCAGAAACCAAGCCACAGATACCACACAAACATCATAAACCAAGACATCATCTATTTTTAATTAGGTAGCATCACCATCCCTTCCCGTTCCCTTCCCACATGCAGTTTTTTTAAACAAGGAAGATGAGGAGCTCCGTTTCAGCCAACTATGTGCACAAACACTAGTTCTGACACTGCCTGGTGTCCATCAGCAGCCTTACAGGGAGCAGCCCTCTTGCCCTCAAAACCCTTCAGTTCTTGTTCCTGCTTCTCAGCATCTGTGGTCTCTAATGTACACCTCACCCACTGACCCCAAAGGAGTCTGCAGGGCTTCACAAAAAAGAACACACCTTTTAGAAGTCAGCCATTTTAGAGAAGGGAAGGAACAAAGGACAAAGCCACAGAGCAAGCAGACACTTGGGGAGGGGGGGTGTATGGAGCGAAGCTCAAGCTTTTTGACTCCTAGTTCAGTCATGCCAACAATGTACACAACCTAACATTGCTTAATTGTCACTGCTTTGAGCAGAAAGATCCCTTTTACCTGCTCAGTGTGCTGCGCCCCATTACACATGACATGGCAAATAAAGTGCTCTGCAACTTGTGTTTATTTTCCTCATTTTGTAAAATCTACTTCCTTCATGCAGAAGGGACTTTAAAGCAACTGTGGTTTTGTGCCACAGCTGCAGCTGATGTTTCTGATGGTGTTAACATTCAAGCGCCAGCGGTGATGTCCTTTCTGGTGTGCTGCTCTGCAGATGCTGGGAGGCCTCTTTGCCAGAGCTGTGCCCGAAGCTTGTGTTCTCCAGAGCTGACTGTACTCAAGAGCATCACAAGGCTCTTTGTTCACTGCACAAATTTTTGGTTTGGATTGAAATACATCCCCTGACACAGTAAGTTCATCCTCAACATACTGTATCTCTTCTTTCCAAAATAAACCTCATTTATTTTTCTTCAATATTTGCATAAACAAGCCTTTTTCCCCTTCCCTCTCCAAAGCCACATTGGGAGCAAGCTCCTCTGAGGACACAGTCAGATTGGCTAGGGTACTGAAAAAAAAGTTGCAATTCTTAACCTTTCTGCAGGTAACTCTTTTCCCTTACCCGGCCAGTTAAGGCAATAAAGTCTGTCTTATCTCCAGCAGCAGCTGCTGTCAGGGCAGACCAAACGAGCTGGCTTTAGTTCTTGGGTTTGTCATAAATCTAGCGCTCATCAAAGGTGAGCGGCAGGAAGCAGTGGAAGCCCTTATTGATCTACCTGGCAGCTATCATGCAGATAGTTCACAATAAAATATTTCCAGCATTTAAGGGCCGAGCCTGCTCCTACTCAATTTAATAGAAGTTGGACCAGGCTCAGCACATCTCAGCTCTATCCCTCCATCAGCTTGTCCCCGTTCCCATCACTAAACATCCTTCCAGAAAACACCTCCAGCTCAGCTGAAAGGGAGCTGAGGGAGATGGCTGCGTGTAGCCAACAAGACTGGATTCTGCTTTCAAGAGGAGGCTTTCAAGCACACAAGTGTGATCTTGACATTGTGATCCCTTCCTGGAACAGGAGCTCCATCAAATCCTCTCTCTGTATACAGTTAAAGGAATTAATTTTTTTTTCTCCTGCAGTCTACAGTCAGCCAATGTCCCCTCCCCCACCCAAATATTGTTTTCAAGGACCCTCTAATTGAATCACTGTTCCTCATTACAGAAACAGTTGAGGAGCACTATAGTGACTTCTGAGAGTTCCAGCGGTATTAGTCCAGACGAGGCTTTTCATACTTCCAGACCTCTGGATTCTTTATTTAAAAGTACATGTAAACTTTTTATTTATTTTCATTCCAGTGGCATAAAAAAGATGGAACATCCCTAATGGTTTATTTGATGTATTGGTACATCCTGACAGCAGAGAGCTGGCCTTGTTTTGGTATTTTTTAATTCCTTCTAGTCTATGATTTTGTAAACAATGAAGTCAGTCCACTTTGAAAGTGCAATTCAGTTCACTTTTAAAAATGCACAGCCTATCTTGATTAAATCATTACAAACCACTTCTAGCTAAAGACTACTGTCTCCTGCCTACAAAACAAGCAGCCTTATTTAAAGCAAAAATTCTTCATACCTGACATCAAAATGAAGTTTCTTAACCTTTAGATTATGAGATTACTTATTAGGCTGGATCACAGGTCCAGAAGAAAAAAAAAAAAAGGCACAGGCTTTTAGCATTTTTCCCCTTGAAAACAAGAATTTCCTTTATTGAAAAGGTAAAGCGATTGGGAGAGACTGCATTTTATAAAAATTTACTCAGATGGAAAGTCTGAGGTCACAAGTGAAATAAGATTAATAAAGCTATAAAGCTGGCAGAGTTACCAGTGGACTGCTAATGTTCAAATAAGATTTCTCTTCCGCAGCCAAGCCTCAATGCTTGATTTACAATCCAGGGATCTTAACTTGATTCTAATATTTTTGGCGTCAGTGGAGCAGAGGGAAAAGAGCAATTTGGAAGCTTCTGGTGCCTGTGAACTGAATTCTTATGTAAAGAAAAAAAGGAGATTTTTGTTGAGCTTTTTTTCTTTTCTTTTCAATTTCTCTATTTTTTTACCCCATTTTTAAACAGTTATTTTTGATGCTGCACTGGTAGTTCTAGAGAGAGAAGAATGTTCTATTATGAAACTCAGCTGTAACTTCCAGTCGGGTTTGTTGAGAACTGTTCTCCATTTACTCTGAGGCAGGGCTCTTCTCCCCCTCCATCCCAATCAAACTGTGCTGGGCAGCAAAACCAGAAAATAAGTAAAAAGCGAGGCCTTAAAAAAATCTACAGATCTTTCAAGCAGACACCACGAAACCCCCTCAAGTGATCAAATGAGAAACAAAACACACACTAAGTGAACTGACAACCAGCATTTCATCTATGAGCCACCACCGCATTTTCCATTTTTTTCATTTGTTTAATCTCAATTTGCAAGAGCCTCAGATCAGAAACACCATTCACAGAACTTAAAATTGAATAAAAAAGTGACTATCAAACACTGTATCCATATGAGGGATGTTCAGACAACACTGTTATTCTACATTACAGAACTCGAGTATTTTCCAACATTTTTCTTTCAGAAGCTATTACAGGTCTTTTTGCATAAATCTGGCATAGCCTGCATCATGTGGCTTTGGCACTCTGCCATTTTATGGTGTATTCTGTGCTGGATGTATTACATTCTACATTAGTTGTTTAAAATGGAGCCTGCTCAAGGAAATATTAGTCACGTTTCTTTCAAAAGGCCATTTACTTCCTGCTGTGTTTCCTGGTGATCAGCAAAGCAGACATGAAATTGAGATTAACCTAGACTTACACACCAGTGCGTCAGTTAATTAGGTGGCAGGGAACACTGCATGTATCTTCCTGTACCTCAATAAGGCCTGCTGATGCCTTTTCCAGCTCTTCCAGTACACACTGCTCTGGGACTCCACAGGCACCAGCAGTTTCACTGTATTCTGTATCATTTTATGAATTGCTGTTTTCCTCTACGCCAGCTATATCTTACCACTTGACCCTCTTTGCATACTGTGCCATTCTCTCCAATAGGTCATTCTACTACGTGGGACTCACAACAGCACGCACAGCACAACGCAGCTCTACATCCTGCAAGTCACTCAGCCATTATCATATGGACATGTTGAAGTCAAGCAGAGGTTAAAACTAAAGGAGGGGGTGGTAGAAGGAAAGAGGGTAGTGGGAGACAAATCCTCCCCTGGATTGGTTATACCTCTTATGAAAGGCTTACCATAAAACCACACATCTCTCTCACTACAGCATCGTGCAAGGTGTCAGCTGGCTAAAGCTATCCTACGCTGGGTGATGCAGGGAGCCACAAGCTGTAGGATTTAATTAAGATGTACCTGACTTGTAACTGAAGCATTGAACTGACATTTAGGAGATCCAGGTTCATTTCTGCTTCAGGCTGGGGTTTCCCAAGCATTCTTCAGCAGATAAATTAGTACCACTTAATACTTACACAAACAACGAAATAAGAATAGGTCATCTTGGAGCCCACGCCTGTTCGTGCTCATGAACCTTTGTTTGAATGGTGCCAAACACAAAGAGCACCCGTAGCTCACTGCCACTGATGGTCACCTAACCTCTACTGTTTGTGAAGCCTGCCCTGATAGCAGCAGTGCACCATCTTTGGTCCGAGCTGTGAACTTTGGGGACGTTGTCAGGCCACACACATGGACACAGCATGCAGTGATGTCACACCGACCTCACATGACATCTTTAAAGTGCAACTCTGAGAGCTAATAGAAATGCACCCATCTGCAATACACTCATTCATCATTCATTTTAAACACGTTTTCCAAGGGAATAAGTAGCAAAATCTATGCCATTTACTGTTGCAATTTAGACTATCATGACTCAAATTAATAGTCTCCTGAGAAGATGAAAGGAAAATTGCTGCTGGCAGTCATTGTCTGCACAACTGCTGAATGTACCAGAGCAGTTTTCAGGCAATACTGGGTTTTGCTCTCCCTCAAGATGCACCCATATGGGAAGCCCAGGCTTTCCTGGAGTAGGTGCTGTGTGAGCTCTCCTGCCACGGTGCTAAAAAGAAAATAGAGACACAAAAATTCAAAAGAAAAGGAGGCTGCCAGTGGATGGCAAGTAGTATGGTGCACTGAACTTCTACAGAAGCTGAAGGACCAAAGGAATACTGGTGCAAAGCTTTCATGCCTTACATCTTAAGAAGGGCTCTCTGACTGAAGGATTGCCTTCTGCAATATTCTCACAAATACCTTCTGACACAGAAGTCTCCCTCTGCCACACGGCCTACCTGAAATCTGCAGCTGTACACATGCTGGCCTATCACAGCAAAAGAGGGGGGTGCAAGTGGGGATGCAGGGATGACTGAGTCCACAGCTGCTCAAAAGTCAGAATGACCCGATAGAGTACTTCTTTTGAAGTCGTCATTCCTGAGGCCATTCTTGGATAAATGGCAAAACACGTGCATTAAAGTGGGAGCTGGATAAGGGGAACATTTGTTCCCCTCCCTTTTTCAGTTACTCAATCGGTCTTAGACCAGGCTGGAGAACTTTATATAGAGATGTTCCCACCATCTGAACAACTCACCATCCCACACATTTTTTTATGCATGGAAATTAGGGCCCAGAAAAGAGGAAGCAAACCCAGAAAATGCCAGTTAACCTAAGCCAATGTCCCAGGTGGCTGAAGCAATCAATAGGTACTAGAGGTAGAGGAAAGCTCCTTTGCCCTGCCACACATCAGAGAGTCAACACCCAGTAGCCTGCAGGCTGTAAATCCATACCCTCCCTTGCGTATGCAGTAACTTCCCTACAGCATTTACCAGGTAAAATATTAATGCTAAAATGATTAAGCGATTGTCTTCCTACTGTGCAGGGAGAGCAGCACAACACGTTTCAAACAAAGAAACTCAGCTTTAACTGTGTATAAGAAAATAAATTCTAAGTAAGTAACTTTCAGATAAGAACAGCAGAAGAGAGATGTTGATGGTGCAACAGACTGATCGCAGAACCTGGGGACAGCCAACACTAGCCGGGAGAATTATTTGGGATCTAATCAGCAAGACAGATGCAAGCTTTGGAGTGCAATTTTTTATGCCAACCTTGTACAAAATTTGAGGGCTTTTTAAAAAAAGAATCCACCACCAAACACCAGAGTAAAAATGGTACGTAGGGAATGTTGTGTTTGAAATTAGCTCTAATTCTGTTTCACGCTCTTGCTGTCTTGCATGTCTTTTCTTTGAACATGATAACTCACAGCCCTGGCATATTTACTACATATAGAAGTAAAATAAACAAAGGTAAAGGAATTTTCTAAAGAAAACAGCAGAAATGCTTTTCAGGTCAGCTGCTGTTTTCAAATATAAGCCACAAAGGACATCAAAAGAGAAAAAAACACCTTGTAGGCAATGCTTTATCTGGTATTTCCTACAGAAGTTGCTGGCTCCCTAGATACTAAAGATACCTTTTATTTTAAAGGCAAACAAATTATTTTAAATGTAACTGAACTGTAAATATTTATTAGGCCTCTTTTCCATTTGGTTTTCTGAATAAGAATGCTCCCATACCAGTATTTCCTCTGAAATTTCAAGCCAGCAAACCCAACTAAAAATCAAATGTGATAACTGTGGAATTAGTCACAATTTTTTTTTTTAAAACCTTCCACCCCTACCTTCAACCATCAGCATTTTGCCTAGTTTCAAACCACAGTGCTTGGGCCAGGCTGAAGGTAAGAGATACGTTAAGAGCAGGGAACGCCACCAGCCTTGGCCTGTCCACCTTGTGTCAGGCAAAGCTGCCAGTGAGCCTGCCTTGGCTTAAGCTTAAATTTCTCAGAGGAAAAAGCAGAAGACCAGACGAAGCACTGAAGAAATCTCTCAGCCACATGAGGGACGACGTTTTGACAAATGACCAAGCAAATTCAACCAACTGATCTGACCACTGATGGGGGGGGAAAAAAAAAAAAGTAACAGGCTTGTTTGCACAAAGAAATAACACCATGCATTCTGACTTGGGCTTCTTGGGCAGCCTGACAGCCAGTGCAACTTGGTGTATAAAGCAACCCACACCTCCTCAGCTAGTCACCCTGTCTTTCTGGGTGCTGAAATTATATGGGTGCTGAATAGTTCTTTATGGGTGCTATAAATCTAGTCTTTTTCCACCCCTCCTATCCTGCAGCTATCAATGCTCACTGAGATTACCTTCCAGTTGGGTATTTTTTCCCCGATCAAGATACTACTGGCATACTATTAGAGCAAATGAATAAAACCCTGCAATATTGTTCACATGCACACAAAGAGCAGCCTGTGGTACTTTACCCTGTCACACAGTAAATACTGGGATGGATTGAAATACTTCTGTGGCTTGTTAGCTCTGTGTCTGAGCTCTCATTATCCAACACCAAAGAGCTGCTGAAAGTCTGAGGCTGAACAAGGTACACAAACACAGCTATGCTAATCAGTGTCCTTCACAGAACAGATAAGACTCTCTTCATTGGGATTTGCATCACCAGGCTCTTCTCCGCATTTGCTGATGGTTAAGATATATGTGGTCAGTCACTGATGTTCAGCAGACATGTGGTCCTTCAGTGAGCCACAGTAACTCAGCAGCATGTATCTGAACTTCAGATATTACCAGGCCACGCCTGTCAGCAGCAGCACCACCTGATTTGGTCCTCAGGTCTCTTACCAGATACTGAAGTCGCTGGCGTTCGGTCTCTGGGGTGAATTCTGAAGACATAGGAATGACTTCGCCATTTCGGATTATTATAGCCCTGTAATAGTAATAAAACATCATCAGTACAGGAAAAAACCCACGTAAAAACTACCCAGAAAACCACAGGGTACAGTCACTTTTATTCTCTTCAGAGTCACAGTAAAATAAAGCCATTTCTTTTCCACTGAAGTTGTCGGCAGAACAGGATAATAATTCCTACCCTACATCCTTTAGGCTGGATAACAAAGTGTATTTGTATATGCCAAGTTCATTTCACAGCTCACAAAAACATCCAAGAACAAAGGCAAGAGTTATTTCAGTTGATGTCTACAGGGTATCCTTATTAAGTGAAACGCAGACACCCAGAGGAGGTGCTGCAGAATCACTGATTGTAGAACAACTCTTTGCAGGTTTTAATCCCAGTTGTGGCTGACACTGTCTAAACTACTGGCTTCAAATGACTCATGCAAGCACTTTCCAGTTATTGATTGGTCATATGTCATGTCAGAAACATTTCTACTCTAGCAGCAAATGGAAATGGCAAAGCAAATCCTGTTTAACACAAATTTAACTAGTTACCTGCTGAAAGATGACAGGTAATGGAATGACTATAGATCAGCCAGGAGGTTTCACATACGCTTCTGCAAACGGCAGAGAGGAAATTCTCTCAAATACCTGCCTATTGCCTCTTAATCTGCTACACTGCACAGGAACCACAGCCCGATTCTTCCCTGGCATAATGCAACAGAGTCACAAGAGGGAAAAATTTCCTCATTATTCCTACCGCATTCTGCGGTCAGGTATTCACTCCAGAACTGCATTCATCTATCTTCCCAGTATTTACGCAGCTCTGTAAGCACAGTAACACTTCGCTTGGTGTTTCTGAAGAGCTGGATGAGCTACGTGTCAACCCAAAGATTTTAATGCCTGTTTTGGAGCTGATTCTCAACCATCAGTAGATTAACTTGGTGTTTGGATAGTCACAGTGTACCAGCTCTCCTCTTAAGGTTGCACAGGATTTGGAGTAGGTAAAACAACTGTCACATGGATTCCAGTTTCTTTATATTTTAAATGGTCTCCTTTCCATCATATTTCATCCTATTGATGCAATATTTATGTGCTAGCTTACTTCTCTTGATAATTTGATCAATTTGCTAGCATTGCTTCTATGCCAGGTGTTCTGATGGCACCACAAGCAACCACCAAACACGGCAGGCACATGAAGACTGAAACTTAACCTCTAAATCAAAACAGCACAAGCATCTTGAGAAAAACAGCCTGGGTACAAAGCAGCTTTGTAAAATTAGTGGCACCAGACAACCTTTTCCAAGCCTTCTGGATATGATCCTGGACTAAAATTTTCTCTGAATGATCATCTATTATTGCTAGTATGCAAAGGGAAGGAGCATTAGCAAAGAGGACAGGAACTGTTCACATTTGAGATCCATCAGGCAAACAACTGGCTGGTACAGGACGGTGCTACAATGGGAGAGGGTGGGAAAAGGCTAGAGTGACAAGGGGAAAACAGCTCTGCTTTGGCAGACAACAAATTTACTGCTCCTGGACTTCCAGCTCTCCCTTGCAAATAAACCTATGCAGAAATTAGAGGTGGCAAGAGTACAACCTACCTACTGAAAGCTCCCACTGGTCCTCCAGTGCTATAATTAAAAATAATACTGTATGCTTGAAACAAGACAGCCATGGTGGTTGTAACTCATTAATTTCTTAAGAGAAGTTGGTGTAGAATTTTGGATGGCATTTTTTCCCCCTTTATGGGACAGGAATACATTACAGGCTTACAAAAATGCCGCTCTAATTAAAAATAAAAATTTGCTGAAAATTCTTCTTTTGCATTTCTGAGACAGCCACTTAAAAAATGACTTAAGAACTTCATGACCATTTTTCTGTACACCTTTACTTTTATTTCTGCAGTTCCCAAGGTATTCAGCTTTGAACCAGACTCATTTACTCAAAGACAGTGGACAGCTTTTATAAGCTTTTCACATGTAATTTGACTCACTTGGGTAGACCTCCATTAAAGGAGACCCGGGGTTTAGCACAGAGTAAGTACTCTGGCAACAGTCTAGACCAGACTGATCAAAGGAGCTGATCAGACACTAACCAAATTTTACACACTAGTTTTAAGAGTCATAAGGGATCTACGGATCCTGTGCTAGTCTGAAAGAGCTTGTCTAAAAAAACCCTACACATTGATGTAACTGCTAGCACGTCAGGCTAATTTTTTAATTATCCTTTGCTTCCCCCTTTAATCACCATTTCACAGGAAATCCATATTTTAGACCCCTCAGACCATTCTGGTGTTCGCCTTTTTCTTTGTGCACTCTGACATATTTCCTATATCCATTGATAGCTATCATTCTCACTTTTACGGGTAGAATTGGGCCCTCAGGGGCTCACATCATACAAAAAAGCAATTCAGAGGCGAGCAGGTCAACCTTTCATGGCTCAACTAATTTTCACTCAAAATCGCAGCCACCTAGGATGAAAGCACAACCCAGCAGAAAAATAGTAATCGGGGGGAGGGGAATTAGAGCAATGCTGTTGATACCTGATGGAACAGAACCTCAGTTTTATGGTTTACATTAATGTTTTCAGCAGTTGGACTTTACTCAATTTGAAAGTTACAGCTGCTCAGAAGCGTTAAAAGATTTGATCCGAGGAATGAGACGGCTCTAGATATGAGTAATGGGAGGGATGCAGACATACATATGCAGGTCACTAGTCTGAATTCAACTCTGGTGGGCTCATTATCCTCTTACCAGGCTCTTTACCTTTCCGCACCAGCTGCTTAGCAATTTCATAACCACAAAGGGTATTTCTGACAGCCTAAGTGACAAAACCGGAGACATTCGTCCGTCTCACTGGAGAAGTTGGGTGCGAAAGCCTGGCCCAGGAGCCACCCTGCTCGCTGGGATTTTCCCCTGTGATTGAAGAGATGACGGATCAGGCCCTAATTGGATTTGGAAACTGAACTGCCCTTCGCATGACCTCGCAGTGACAAGAGCTGCCAAGCACCGAGTGAAGGCTTTTCCCACCAAGCAACCTCCAGAGCCCTGCATTCAATAGCCCAAAGTCAATAACTGTTCACGGGGAAGGAGCCCGGCTGACAAGGCAGCCACAAACAGCCCAGCAACTGCTTTTAGACACCCACTCTGTACGGTCCTGCAGGACAATTCATTTTGACTTTACGCTTCCTAATGGACTAACAAGCAACAGTGCATTATGTGAGGTTACTGTTGGTACCACACATGAAAGATGCATCTACGTGATGGAATACAGCTCTGAAAGCATTTAGCTCCCCACACGTTTTGGAAATAAGAATGTATTATTTTATCCCAGAATACAGCTGTCCTATTTAAACTGTCAGAAACAGCTACATAGGAAGCAAGAATTCAAAGACATGCAGTGCCCGGAGAACATCTGATTCTGCCATGTTTAATAGTGACATTTTAATTTCAGCCACAGTGGTGAAGCACATTACAGCAGAGCTACAGGGCAAGCCTGCCAAAGGCAGCCGCACGATTCTTGTTTGCAGGGGACAAATATGTCAACGCTAACCAAATATTCTCTGATGACGAGTTTTCTTCAGACCCATACCACTCATTAGCTTATATCACCAATGAAGTAGTAATTAAAGCAAAAGTTTTTTCTTGGAGGATAGGAAATTGGCAGTTGCAGATCCGCCGCGCCTTGGTGCGTTGCCCTCCAAGCTCCATGGCTCTGATGCCCTCTCTACACAGCATCAGCCACAGTGAGCAAACGAACAGCAGAAACTGTTCTTATGTCTTGAGGCCACTAAGAGGCCATTAAGTCACTTATTTCGATCCTTACTAAAAACAAGCTATAGATTTCCCCAAGTCCTCTCCCCTCTTTTGAGCCCAGCTACCTAACTCCCCACCCACACAAACTACAGGATTGTATTTGCTGTTGGCTTTCACTCTGCCCAAGAAAGTATGTTCACTAATCCAGACCTGGTAAATATTCAAAGAAGAGAGGAATATATTGGAGAGAAAAGCCCCCAAAGCACAGCTGAAGTAGCCTAAAATGAAATAAACAAGAATCTGATTTTGTATCTTTCTCCTGGCCACTTCCCTGAGTTTTTTCTGATCCAGAGAAGCCATGCCCTGAACAACTGAGCATGGAGCAAGAGACATGCCAATGCCTTGGCGCGCAAGGCGGGTCTGGCAGTCACAGCAAATCCTGCAGCAGGCTACGTCCACTCAGTCACACGCAGGTGGAAAATAAACACCAGGAGCTTAAAAGGCTGCATGTAAATCTACAGAAAATACTACCTTTATCTTTTGGATTGACATAACTGCACAGTCTATGATGATCAGGTGAATGCACACAGAACATTAGGTATATGGTTATTCACTATACTCAGATTCAACACTTCAAGGCTGTATTTGGCACTTTAGTATATATCCCCCTCTAAAATCTATTACGAAGCAATACAAGGGTAAAAATCTGCTGCTGTGCTGTACTGCTGCTGTCATACTCCGCACGTAGCAACAACACTGGCTGAAGGAAAATATCAATATATCAATGGCTTTTGCATTTTTAATATAGATAAACCAGCCACCTCTCTCCTTGAATCAAGCAGGGGTTGCATTTTTTCTTTTTTTTTTTAATTCCTTCCTCTTTTGTGGGGAACACAATCAGCTGAGAATTGCACAGCATCCTTTCCCAGTTTCTTGTGAGAAACAAACACAGGGAAACATACATTTTAGAGGAAGCTATTGTTGGTTACTCTCATTTAATCATACAGAGGAAGAAACACTTTAGTGAACAAGGTCAAAAGTGTAATTTCACTGCTGTCATGGGTCTACTGGGATTCTGGTTTTCAAAACAAAGAGGCATCTCCTACTGTTAGGCGTATTCAGGGGACACCCCGATTCTATTACACACTTTTTCAGCCAAAAATGATTTGAAACGCAACATTAAACTGCACACTTCTACAACAGAGGATAAAAATCTGGTAAAGGTGACAAAGAGAGACCACTCAGAAAACCCTTTTTGACAGCATATATCAAATCCAAGCCACAGGGAGGATGTATCCATTTTGTCAGAAGGTGTTAAGCATTGTGGATTCTGGACGGATGAAGCAGAAGTGTCTGGCCTGTCTGAAGAGGTATTAGAAATGTGTCAATGGAAAAGAAAGAGGGATTAAAGTGACAGAAAGAATAAGGCAGGGTTTTATTACAGTCAAAGGGGATCCAAGCAGTAAATTTAAATTAGACGTGTCACAAAATAGCTGAGAATAATAATAATAATAATAATAATAATAATAATAATAATAATAATAAGCAGTAAATCCTAGAACTATGGAATCGGTTTGGAATATACAAGAAACACTTTAGTGCTTAGAATGCATATTCCAAGACTGAGGAAAAAAGGGGTGAGTTAAGTCCCCTACAAGTGGGAATTTCACTGAAGGAAATAAACATGACAGAAATTGAGACATCTGCTTCTGTTTTCTTTAATGGTCCTTTATAATCATGGAAGTTTGCAGAAGAGAAAAAGAACTGATTGATTTATAATCTAGTGGAGGGTGTACCTGTCCATGGCAGGGGGTTGGAACTAGATGATCTTTGAGGTCCCTTCCAACCCAAACCAGTCTGTGATTCTATGAGTCTTAATGGGTACCTGTTTACTATGGTAACTAAACACATACATTTAAAGAAGGCAAGGAAAAGCAATGCTTATGTCTGGTGAGCTTCAAACTAGTTTTTATTTCTTTACCTTTACTAACTTTGCTAAGAAGTGAAAGATGATGTGATTATATGTAAAACAGAAATAATCAAAACCACCCTTTCTCCCCTCTCTAAGTGAGGTACTGGAAGTTACAGCCGTGATAATAACTGATGACTTCTAACACATTCAGCCCTGGCTCCTCGGTTTCACTTCTTACAAATGGAATTACTCTCCCTTACACCCCCACAGACTCATTTCTCAATGTTTCTTTAGAAACCAAGTGAACAAACACCTCACTGCACTGTCAATAACCAGGTAACTATAGTGCAAAGCCTTTAAATGATTTCTTTAATGTTACGATTAAGGCAGGCTGGGGATAGTGAAACAAACTATTACGTTAATGTTTAGCTAGCATTAAGACAGGCCCCAGTGATGACATATCCATCACTATAAAATTCAAGAGGTGAAAACAGCAAACTTGAGCAACACCAATGGAAAAAAAAACCCTGGCTGCCTCCTATGCCCCAACTCCTACACAGCATCACAACCAAGAAGAAAACAAGCAACAAAGTGGGGAGGGGGTAAGGCCAAGGAAAATTGCCTTTCTCCTCCTTTTCCATCTACTGCCACCTGATAGTCCTGCCACCTTCTTTTTCCACGCTTTCCAGTACAAACCTCAGGCTGCCTACAGAAATATTGTGACAGAATAGAAACACTGGATCGCATTTCTTTCAGCTGAACATAGCTAACGTAAAGAGGGAACGTGCTCTCCCTGCTCATGGCTCTTCCTGTGACAATGCAGCCTCATCGTGCATGCCGTGGTTAACGTGGCTGCTCAGACACATTCATTCACTCATCACTTGGGGGAATTTCAGCTCCCTCAAGCCAATAAAAGGTGCAAGAACTTGCCTTGGTGAAGTATTGCACACAAGTTGGGTTAAAGCAGTTTCCTACAGGACCAGCTTCAGCATTCCCTGCAGGAATGATGAATAACCCTCCCAGATTTCTGCTAAGGTCTTTTGCAGACTGTCAGCCACCCCAGTTGCTCTGAGGGTTAAAATCCCAGCAGCACAACCTCTGTGTGTAGCCCTGGTCCAGCAGGACTTTGATGCTGGGTGTTCCCAGGTTTTTTCATTCCAGGGCCTTTTCCCATGTCTTCAACACCAGCGTGGCGCTAGGCGTGCTACATCGCTCCTGTGGCAAAACAAGAACCTCCTCCTGCCACTGAAAAGAGCTGGTGAAAGAAGTTACAAAATCCAGTCCCTGCAAGAAACCTGAAGGTTGTCTTTCAGAGGCACCAACAAGCACACAAGTTGCTTCTGTGCACACACGTGTAGAGCCTTATGTCGCTTCCAGTTATCCAACTCATTCATTTTTACATTTCTAATGCTTATTTAGTGATTCCTGCAGAGAAGGGCTCTGGGCATAATGAGGCTGCTGGTGTACTCTAAAGCTGCTATTCTGGTGGTCTGTTCTTACCAAATTAATTGTATTATTTTTAATAAAAGATCACAAATGGGCAAGGAGAAGCTGTTTCTCAAAGCAAAATAATATTCATAGATTTTCATAGAAGGGCTTATTTCTCATCTACACTCACACCTGATCCAGTCGGCATCCTCCTTACTGCCACCAAAAATAATAACGATCGGAATTTTTAGGTATGATCTCACTTTCCATCCCATGTACTCAACTAACCACTTAGTAAGCAGCAGTTAAAGGGATCTTCTACTCCCGACAGCCTCTCTGTGCCCTACATATTGCATCCAATGGTGAGAAGCATGTGGCTGTCACCAACACCGTTAACTAAATTACTTCAGTTGTTTTTGTATCACTACACACTCTACAGTTTTAAATTAAATACAATACTGAACTTGCAGGTTGTTCACAGAGGACACAGCTTGGAGAAGATGCATTGCCCAGACATTTTTGATCCTGGGAGCTGCATGCTCGAAGTTCTCAGTGACTCTCTGGCGAGCTGCAGCACCATCCCCATGGGTGTCTCCCACAGATTCCCTGCCCTAGTTTAGGTCCTCAAGTGTATCACTTGTCTGATGCAACCTAAGCACGGAGTTATTATTAGCAGTTGGCCTTTAACAATGTTTCATTTTAGGGCTAATTAAATATTTTTTATACTGCCACCCCATCACTAATGGGATTGCACTGGCTATCTCTATGCCATTTTTTGTTTGTTTAATCAGGAAAGTAGCTTTTGCTACTGAACCAGCGGTGAGTTTGTATGTTTACCTATACACTTCTAGTAGTCTACTCTGGTTACAGTAGCACTAAACCAAATGCCAATGAACTAATCTAAAATGCTCTGTAATTAATTGTGTGTACTTTCCTGTTGGTTTACATCTGAACTCTCTGATCTTTCAGACAGGATTTCAGCTGGCAGCTAGGAAGCTATTACAAGCCAGTTTATAGTGAGTTTATAGCGACACTGCTAGCACACAAAAACTGCCCACCATTGGTTCCAGCATCCTTAGGTTGGAGATTTGCTGCTCTCACGGGATTCATTTTGCCCGTGATGATTTCAGTGTACCCTTCATCTGAACACAGCCAAGTCCAGGGTTGCAATGATGAAACACCACCGCATTTTGGTATCATGGCTGAACAACATGCCACCAATTACTCAGGCCGTGCCAAGGAAATGAACAAAGAAGTGTAGTCACGTCTCTGTGTCCAGCTTTGAGCCTCAGGACTGGTATCTGTAGAATCAAACTCTTTCTCCCTGCTGTCCAGGATATCACATTCATCTCCAGGACGAGTTACTATGGCAACTAAACCTGGGCTTAGTGGATGAAGGCATCGCTGTGCAAGTCAGTGTTTATTCTGCCAGTAATATGGCTGGGATATGGCTGACCACGTAAGATGGAAAAAGCATGGGGTCCCCCCGCCCCATCCCACTCTTCAGTGTCTTACCACTGAGGAAGTCAGAATGACTTTTAGCACCTAAAAGCATCACACCTGCTTTGATCTCAGCTTTTCTGCGTAACTCAGAGGCAGCTGCAGGATGCTGGAACAATCTGGACTGAGAGGCAGACTGAAAGCCATACTCTCTGTTCACTCCACATCAATGCATTTTTACCCAAACCCTGCTTCATTCACCCATACAGAAGCGACATGGGAAGCCCCTCACTAAAAGTCCCAGGAACATGGCTCAAGCTGCTCCTGAAGCAGAACAGTCTGGGCTGCCTGGCAAGTTCACTGAATTCAGGGGATGAGGAAAAAGAGCCAAACCAAACCTTTCCAACACACGAAGGACCACAGCAGACCGTAAACATTCAAACCAGGCTGTGGTGCTCCACTCCCCTGGCCCTCCTTCTGTAGTATGTACAGGGGCCAGAGGTCCAAGGTGCCCAGCCTGCTTGGTGTGCCTTGGCCCTGGCCTTGTAACACTGCAATGAAAAACCTGCAGGTCTGCGTAATGCACTGCACTGGGTGATCTTGATTCTGGCATACTGACTTATACCATGAGCTGTCTCTATTGGAGGTCGCAGACTCTTTATGCATTAGTAAAGTACTGGTAAAAAAAGTTATTAAAATTAGATTTTGACATCCTTTGCCCATCCTGCTGCAGACACTACGAGCTCTACAGGCTACACATACAACATACATAGATGTTATTACAGCAGGAATTCTTCCTTGATCTGTGTTTATATTCACCAATAAAAACAGCAAGGGAATTTTTACTTGCTGTGGAAGCAACCAACTTTTTTTTTGTCTGGCTTGTTTGTTTGGGCTTCGGTGGTTTGAGTTTTTCCTTTTCCTCTTTTTTTTTAAAGGCTGAAAACCTATGAGAATTAAAGTTAGGAGAAATCATCACTTCTGGAAACTAAAACAAATGAACTGTGGCTTTCCAATTTAATGAGATATACTTGAATAGCCAAAATTCCTCTCCTTCCTCATAATCTGGAGCATCAGGACTTGATGGGTAGATGATGTCTGTATGTTTAGGACCAAAGACCTAATGTACCACTCATCGAAAATGAATACAGTAGTTTCAACACCTGCCAGATCACCATAGACATTGTTAAGGTATATGCTCTCCCAGGAAGAGCAAGAGTTTGGAGAAGAGGCAGGACATTTGTTTTGTCTTCAAAAGCCTATGAACATTTCCTGCCTAATTAATTATTTCTGCCAAGTCGGTGTTGGGCAAAATGTGCCAGTACCATGGAACTGATCATCCCCTGGATCGCAAGAAAACATTCTTCTGAATCATAGGCTGGTAGGGGTTGGAAGAGACCTCTGGAGATCATCTAGTCTAACCTCCTACTAAAGCAGGATCACCTACAGCAGGTTGCACAGGAAAGCATCCAGGTGGAATGTGAGTATCTCTGGAGGAGGAGGCTCCACAGCCTCTCTGGGCAGCCTGTCCCAGGGCTCTGTCAGCCTGAGTGAAGTTTTTCCTCATGTTGAGATGGAACTTCCTGTGCTCCAGTTTATGCCTGTTGCCCCTTGTCCTGTCACTGGCCATCGCTGCCAAGAGTCTGGCCTCCTCCTGTTGACATGTGCCCTTTAGATACAAGCATTAATCAGATCCCCCCTCAGACAGGCTAAATAGCCCCAGCTCTCAGCCTTTCCTTAACGAGAGGGGCTCCAGTCCCTTATCATCCTCCTAGTCCTCTGCTGGACTCTCCCCTGTAGTTCCTTGTCTTTACTGAACAGGGGAGCCTAGAACTGGAGGCAGATGTGGCCTCACCAGGGCAGAGTAGCAGGGAGGATGATCCCCCTTGACCTACTGGTTGCTGTACTAAGCGCAACAACTTATTTCTGATACAACCCTTCTCATCCACACTTTAATGTGTTTCCTGATGAGCCTCCAAGAACTTTACCCAGCACAAAATCCTGAAGTATCTGAGGTTGCTGCTATTCCTATCAATTTTGTGATCATGCTTCTCCCTGGAATGAGGCCAGAAGAGGAGCAGAAGGGCATCCTGCAGGCCTCCATGTCAGGCTTCCAAGAAATAGAAGCTGGGGAAGAGAGACGGGACTTGGCCATATCTCCTGAACGTGACTAAGATGTCACACTCTTTTCCAACATTTTCAACTAGGCATGATCATACCTCTCCACTGCAGTCAGTGAAGGAGAATGTGTGTGGGAGAGACTCACTTCATCTTGAATTCAGTCCCTCCTGACTACACAGGCTCCTAAGCAGACCTTAGGTTACCTGTTGCCTTGAAATGATCAAATGTTTATTATTTTCAAGAAGTCCCCTTGAAGAATTAATAATCAAAAAAGGGGTGTACACACAGCTTGCCCAAAACACAGTCCTTAAGTGTTGTGTTTTCCTTTTGGAAGGCATCTTTTGAGGACTTCAGAGGAATTAGAACTTCAGAGGGCAAAGAGGAGCCACCACGGACTGCATGGTTCCAGGGTGAAGAGGCACTGTGTGTGGTTCCGAGATTTGCAGCAATTTTTGTCCCATCTTTAGGAGGAGACCAGAAAAAGAACACTTTTCCAAATACTGCAGACTGGGGAAACTCAGTAACTGCGTTAAGTCCTTCCTCTAGAGACCTCCCAGTACTAAGTATGAAGCACAGTTGTTGTTTACACAGACACAGCTGTAAGGAGACTGACAGCTTAGGCAGACCCTTAAGGAAAAAAGGAAGAATAGATCACATTTAGATTAGAAGACAGTTAAGAAAATCAGAAAATTAAAGGTACTTAAAAGTACTGTAAACCAAAGACTGAAGTAAGCTACCTCTGCAATAATAATATACCAGGAGGCTTTTTGGTTCCCATCCTTACACAGCGTTAGAGCTTCTGGCAAAAAAAATCACCCTGCTGGACTGCCCGGAGGAAGAGTTCAGACACTGTGAACCACAAGAATGGGTCAGAATCATCAATTCTGACTTCTCAGAAATTCTATTTAAGCTAAAGTGCTAGTCAGAAGATACATGCCTGTTTCCAAGTCCCTCTCATTTACTTCATAAAAGTAAATTAATCCCCCAAATTTGACTTCCTACGATGAGAACTATATGGTGACAAGCACCATGACACAGAAGAAAAGGAAGTACAAGTGTACTGAGATTCAGTACGAGCAAATCTGCAAAGAACTGAAACAGTAAACAAAGTAGAACTCAATTTTCAATTCACTATTTTATTACACTGAGAGAAGCTGGTGTTATAAACACACTCTCCCACATCATGGCACCTGAAGCTCCAATTAAGTTGTTTAACCTGCACCCAGATGGAAGCACCAGAAAAGCATTCAGTCAACAAGCTCCTATAATTTAACAATACTAAATGCCTTAGCATTAATTATGCACTTGCAGAAAGGAGGAGAAAAATCTACTCTGGACATGAGGATATATGTTCAAGCATAGGGTGAATATGGCCCTGAGAGCATAAGCACAGGGAAGCAAAACACTGATAAAAAAAGCTGATGGAGTGTCCTATTTCAGCTGGTATAGAGTTAATTCTCTTCCCAGCAGCTGGTATAGTGCTGGGTTTTGGATTTAGGGCGAGAATAACATTGATATCACACTGATGTTTAGTTGTTGCTAAGCAGTGCTTACCATCAAGCCAAGGACTTTCCAGCTTCCCAGATCCTGCCAGCGAGGGGGCACAAGAAGCTGTGAGGGGGCACAGCCAGGACAGCTGACCCCAAATGGCCAAAGGGATATTCCATACCATACGATGTCATGCTCAGCATATAACCTGGCTGGGGTTATATATGAATTGGCTGGGGAGGGCTGTGGCTCAGGATCTAGCTGAGCATTGGTTAGCGGGTGGTGAGCCATTGTTCTGTGCATCACTTGTTCTTCAATAATAACAGGAGCAATAATAATTCCTTTTCTGTTCTAATAAACTGTTTTCATCTCAACACACAATTCTGTGTTTAGTTTGGGGTTTTTTTTTCAATTCTTTCCCCCATACCACTGTGGGTGGAAAGTGAGTGAACGGCTGTAGGGTTGTTTTAGCTGCCGGCTGGGTTAAACCACAACATGAAGTAAAGAAAAAAATCCAATCACAAAGTGATGAATCCAGTCTGCACAGCCTCTGAAACATCAGACTCTTCACTTTGATTCCACCTTCTGCCAATAAATCAAAAAACCCAAAAACTCATTTGCAGATTTAGTGGGTGTTTCAGGGCCTATGCAAAAGCCAAATCAGCTTGTGGTGTTCTGCTGCTTGTACAGTGATAAAAGCACTGCTACCCTCCACAGCTCCAAGCACAGCACAAAATGGCAGTGCCTGCAGTCTCCAAGCAGCTCCTTAGCCAGACAACATGAAAGACAGAAGAACACTCCTGCCAAAGACAGTTAATATGATCACACTGCATTACAGTCACTGCAGCGATATCGGGCAAATGTTATGTTGCATGAGGCTATGTAATAATTGGGCAGTAACCAGTAAAAACATTAAGTCCCTGTTTTACTACTGCTCCACCACTAGCGATAAAACAACATCCTAATAAAGAGCATAAAACTAAGAAGAACTGAGATTAACAAGGTGTGTTATGGCAGTTTAGATGTAAAAGTCATTTTAGCAATATAAAATTGAACAACACTGTTTACAAGAATGAGCAGAGAAGATTTACTATTCCTTATTTTTAAAAAGCAGCTATTGTGAGAGCCTGGCCTAGTTACCATAGTGTGTGTGTCAAATTGGTAAGCATCAATGCTCCCCAGAAAAGCACTATATATTGGACAGCTAACTACAGCACTATCAGTCCCTAATTAGATAACCTTGCATGGACAATGCCAACCATTGAGAGGAAGAGAGAGAAACATTGGAAAAAGCTTTGGCCAATATTCAGACATTCATTTTGACTGTACAAGTAAGTATATTTATGGCAGAGTCCAAGAATGATCAGACAAGCCATTAGAGAATGAAAGCAGCTCACTCCAAGTTGTTTTTATCAGGCTCTGAATACATCACCTCATTTTTAGTAGGGTTCTGGTATCATGTGCAGTTAACGTATAATTATTACAGAACTGTGATTGCATCGTTAGCAGAAGTTTAATTATATCATTGACATTAGTGATGCCATAACATCAAGCTCAATAATAGTTCATAACAAAACCTACAATTAGCACAATTTTTCCTCCCTTTTACACCAACCAAAAGTGTTCAGCTTGGAGGAGCCTAATAGTCCATACAGAAGTGAGCTAGGGCTGAACCTGAAAGGATTGCTGGCTGGTAATTTAGTAATATGGTAATTAAAGTCTTTTCATGATGTAATTACACATCAACTACAAAAGGACAGCTGCTATACAATACTGCCAGGGTACGTGGCATGAAATGATTAGATTTGAGAAGCTTTGGTGGTTAAACTGAATACCACAGACATAAGTCTGAGGTATAGCTGGCACTGCATAGCACATTATTATTCAAGTCTCACACTTGGCATTTCCTTGGTCTCATTGTGATAGTAACAGTTTGTTGTGCATACCTTGGTCCTGTGGCAGCAGAAGCTGTTCAAAACCTACCTCCAAAACCTTCCACTGTTTTGAAGTTGCCTAGAATGAAACCTTCTGGGCAGCATTGGTACAAATAAGGTTTGAATGAACCCAAAGTGTTTATTTCCCATTCCTGCAGCATGAAGCCTCCTCTCACAGACTCCTGTCTGTGGGAAATGTAGCTTGATTTATTTGTGGGCTTTTACCAGTGGGGGATGAGAGGGGAGAAGGAGAATGAGGATAGAGAAGAGGCACAAATGAGTAAGTGAGCTAAAGCTCTGCTGAGGAACAGAGGATTTCACCATCTAGTTCCAGCAGTAACAAGCTGAAGTCCCTTGTTTGGGTGAAAAAACAAACATCACCCTTCTCAAGAGGGGACATACATTTTTCAGCAGTTTTCTTATTGTATTTCTCACCGCCCTCATCTGTATCTGCGCAAACTGCGAAGCTGACCACACAAGATATGAGACAGCAAAAAGGAACATATTTTTCCAACTAAGACAAATAAAATTTCTTGGCTACGTGACTGGGCTCTTAAAAAATACAGGAATGCACTGTGCACCCTGGCAGCAGGCAGACAACCTCAAGAGCTACTTTTCTAGTCCTAAAATGTACTTTCAGTGATGTGGAACAACTTAAGATGTTTTGTAATACCTCAGGTTTTTTCCCCTGAAACATGGGAACTGGGGATTTGATGGGAGAGAGACCCAGACCCACTGATCTGCTATGCTTTCAAGGTTTTTTCTTGAGCTAGGAAAAAGCTAGAAGGGGGTTTATTTGAAAGGGAAAGATTTTTGTGAATCCAGAGAATTTTCCTCAGCACGAAGAAGGCTTCTGTGACATCCATTTGGAAAGTGCAAAACCAAACTCCTTTGGATCTGTTGCTGGAAGTCTGTTGCCTACAAGATGTGAGGAATGAGTAGAAAAATTTAAGTCTTGGTTCAAGCAAGATCCAGCCTTGCCAATGGCTTCCCTTTTAGTTCCTCCTCTTCCTCTTTTTCTGAAAAGATATTTTGAATGGGCTTAATGAAAATTCAAAGCTTCTTGAAGACTTAGCATGTTTAACTACAGTGGACATTAATGCCAGTACAAGACCATTGTCAACTAGAGTTTTTTTCCCATTGGGTGTCAGAGGCTGCAGCAGAACCAAGGCTGCTCTTGGGAAGCAGATGAAGAAACCTGGGGGAACTGGAAGCTGCCAGCTGCAGTCATTTAAGAACACAGATCTCACCTTCTCAGAAGTAGCTCCTGCATGGCCAGTTTTACACAGCACGGTTTTAAGAAGTAATAAAGCAATTTAGCCAGCTTGATGGAAGAGACTCAACAGTACTTCAACGGCAATAGCACAAGAAAACATGATCGTTTCTAAGTTAACAGCAAGAGAGGTAGAATGGAATGCATTTAGTGGTTCTGATGACTGGATAGTGGTCTGCTCAAGGATGTTTGCAGCTACCCTCTGTGAGGACTCACTTTACACTTGGAGTGAAAAGGAAATAAAAATATGTCGCTTGTCAAGAGGTGACAGCAAATTCAGCATCTTAAGAACAATGACCAACTTTACAAGAACAGGAAAGTTATGCACAAAGGATTTATCTGACCTCATATACAGTTTAAAGCAGCAAGATGCAATAAAAATGTTACCTTTAAACTACAGAACTCTCTGCTTGAGTGCTGTCTCTGTTAATACATGAGAGTACACATTACAAACACAAACTCTGTGTGCACAAACCTCAAACACAAATGCACAGCATAGCAGTCTTCACCTAAAGACAGCACGGTTCAGTTCACTTGCAGACTTTAATTACTCAGATGTTAACTAACAGAACACAACAGTAGTCCATAACATGTGGAGAACTATTGTCCCTGGCCTGTTTATGCAGAGTGCTGCCAAAAGAAACATCTGAAGGTCTGATGTCTCACAAGGACAGTCTCATTATCTCTCTCTGATGGTAGTACAAGCAGAGAATGAGAGAAGGGGAAAGAATGCGAGTGAACAATTTCCAGTATGCTCCTAGCTTTGGCTAAGTCTGAAGACAAAAAAAAGCTTCTCATCACAAGTCTTCAGGCATCAAATCTCAAAACATAACAAAGCAACAAACTTCTGAACAACAACATTCAGTTCTGAGAAATGGACAAGTACACAAGCCGGAACAGGACAAAGTAAAAATCCAAACCTGAGACAGTCTCCCTCCTTTCCCTCCTCTCCTGTTGCAAGAGTAGCAGCTACTTGCTTACAGACGACTACCTTCAATTATATAAAAATCTGAGAGCCAAGTAGTCTTACAAGACTAAGGCTGGTGACAGGGGCCACAGGACTTTCTACTGAACCAGTCCAGCCCTACCAGCTGTTCCAGATGCAGTCACCATGGCACAACACACCTTGTGTGTTCAACACACAATTCTACTACACAGCCAACACCTCTTCTGTTTCAATGGCTCTTTAGCATCTTTCCACTTCCCTGCAACCATCAAGTCATTCAGAAACTGCTACTGGGCCAGAAGTGTCGTCAGCCTCCCTGACTGCAACCACCACTCAACGAGACTGGGAGCCTATGACTGCCATGTGCATTAATTTCCATGAGAACCATTAAATGTCCAGCCAAGAGAGAGACTCCTCTTGTGATACTGTTTGCAACTAAGGAACTTGGTAACACCAGATCTGTGGAGTTTGGGTTGAAGGAACAGTTGGAGAGACACCACACTTACTCACCTGCTATCACCAGCGTTTGCCACATAAAGCTTCCCCAATAAATACACCACCACAAGCGCTGTGCAGCCACCAGAAATATTATACACGGTCCTCTCTCGTTCTATTTGCAAATCCTATGGGAAAGAGAACAAGATTTATAAAAACAACATTGTGATTAATGTTTGGGAAATTAAGATTCTGCTTAAGAAGACCACCCCACAAAACAAGCCACTTTGGTTAAACTGCATGCCCCCACTGGATTTCTTTCCTGTTGCAGCTACGGCCACGTGGTCAGGGAGAAGAATGGGAAGTTGAGGAGTACCTACTACTTATGATATAAAGATATTCGGGAAGAATCAGGACACAAGATCGTAAAACATCAGGCACCGAGAAACAAATGGCAGCTCTGAGGGATGCAGGGGAATTTGCTACAGAAAAAGCACAATGAAGGCAAAGATTAATGTAGCTTAACAACAGGTACCTGGTGGTATAATTGGAGGGTGCTTTACATAGACAGGATATAATTAATGAGACCGAGCTTGGATTTGAGTAACTACCTGCTCTCCAAAAGGGATGCTGGATTGCAAAGTGCATCCTTTACGAGCAGCAACAAGACACACTTGTGCCACATGGCTACAGGTGGATGCTAAACTTGTTAAGGGTGTGGGGAGAGGGCAGAACAGCACTTACAGGAGAATACTAGGTCTTCACACACTTTCCAGGATGGACCACAGTATTTAACCCTGTGTCTCATCCCACTGTTTTTATGAGGTCCTGAAAAGATTTGATCTTTATACATGTGCACAGGCCCAAGTTTAGGGGGGTACGCACCAACTGAATCTGAGTGTAAGAAATATTATATGTAAAAAAAGACCTCCTTCTTAATAAAAATGGAAAACAGAAGTCACATCTGTCACCAGCAATCAAGCAAGCCCAGAAATGAAAAAATACACAACTATATATATACACACATACATATGTATGGGTATACATATGTTTGTGTGTGTGTATATATATATGTGTGTGTGTGTGTACTTAAAGTCCCCCCAAAAAGCTTGCAAACCATAAAGTACAGAAGTAAATGAGTTATTTTTCAGTACTCCATACATTTTAAACAAAAAAGCATATGCCAATTGATTCATTCTGCTGCATCAGTTTAATTTGGGGTAGTAACACAACAGGTTACAAATTACATCCTCCTCTTGTGCCCAGAACCAAATCTAGTTTCAAACTGGTCTCTTCTTGTAACACTGGATTCAAACAGGAAGCATAACGTCGCAGTGCTATTGCAAGTACTGACAGATACCCTCTGCCTACTTGTATGTGTTTTTTATTATGAATATATTTGTTTGCCTCTGTGTGTGTATGCACACACACAGAGCTATACTTCAACCATTTTCATATTTGCACTGAGCAACAAACAGCTCAAATTGTCCATGCCTTGGGGTACAGGATTTAGAGCTTTTTAGAGCTTTATTTTAGAGCTAAATTTATCTGAGGAAAAGCACCACAACAAACGCAAGCCATGACAGCTGCTATTTGATTGAAAATCTGCAGAGTTGGAAGAAGCCAAGGACCACACTTTGTTCCCTACAAATTTCAGGAGGGGGAGGTGACCTGTGGCAGCCGTGGGGATGCTCAGCAGTGCTCGGCCACTGTCCCGAGCAGGCCAGGCAGAGGTGTCTATCATGAATGACTCCTTGCTGGCCGGTGTACATTGGGCCCAAACCCATCTGTGCCATGAATACAGCAAGAAACTGCAGCGCTGCCCAACAAGGCCATCCTCTGCTGCACCCAGGAACTGCACCCTGCTGCCAGAGAGACTCGGGGTTTTACTGCTGCTGCAGCCCCAGCTCTCATCCATTTGTGGCTTTCTTTCTCTTTTTTTTTTTTTTTTTTGTGGTGGGAGGAGGTGAGAACAAGGAGGAAAACACCTACAAACTAAAAATCGAGTCTCACAGAACCTTTGGTCACAGCCACGGGCCTGTTATAAATGCCACTTTATCTAATCTTGCCGTAGAGAAGCTGATTTTCCTCTCAATGGTTTCTATATATTTTTAAATTAAGCTGAAAAGAACAGTTCAAAGGAAGAAGACATTTCTAACCCTCAAAATAATTTAAACTTACAAATACTACGGTGGATGTTCCAGACACTGCCAGAATTTTAAAAGACCTTCATCTCCTCAGTTCAGAGTATCCTCTGAGGGCTTCAAACAATGTACAATTCCTCACCTGGTTTCAGCTCCGTCATATGTACACTCTGCAAGTGCTGGCATGCCTACATTAAAATTTATTTCTTTCAATAACCAGAATTCAGAAGCATGCATTATAGGAGAGAACAGGGATAATCCTTAGGGCCTCATTTTCAGAGTTTCCTTGACTTAAACTACATCTGTGTACTGGATTTTTTTCAAGTCATTGCTGTTCACGGGCTCTTTCATTTAGATGTTGTTCAGAACTTGAATTTACTATCATGACTTGTCAGAGTATATTCAGTGCCATACTTAATTTGCTATTACATACTTTGACAGTTGGGTTGGTTTTGGTTTTTTTTTGGTGGGGTGGGGTTGAGCAAAGAAGGTGAAGGTTTTCATACAGCTGAACAGTATTTGGGAGGAAAAAAACAAACCAAAATTAAATAAAGCCCATGACTGCCACTAGCTCATTCTGATGTAGAGACACTGGCTTTTAATGAAATACTTTGTAATAGTGCTGCTGGGAAAGTAATGTAGCAGAAACAGGGGCAGAATCCCCAGAACACCTCTGAAGTCTTTATGGGCATGAAGGGGCTCATTCCAGTCTGAGTGTACACAAAGCTTTCTTCACTTTCCACCTGCAGAAAGATTTCAGAGTGAAATCCACACCACCCCTCCATACCCTTTTCTTTTTCCTCCTCTTTTTCGTAGCAACCTGCGTCCAGGGGAAGAGCTGCGCAATGCTGGGCAGAACCAAAGGATGCATCTTCCAGCCCAAAGGGCAGCATGTGCCACTCAGACCCTGATAGGAAATAAATTAAGACACCCCAAAAAACAAAACAAAACAAAACAAACCCACAAAAAAAAAACCCCAAACAAACATTTCTGTATCCTCCATTCAAAAAGCTCTCATTTCATGCCAAGGAAGCAGCTAGTTTGGTCTGTGCTCTGACGCCCACAAGGGTTGTCTCCCGCCTAGTCACCCTGGGGTCCCCTCCCCGGGTGAGGGGGCGCAGTGGGGACGCAGTAAAGCCTGCGGAGGACACCCCGAAGACCGGGGCAGGGCGGGGGGGCGCAGGGGTCGCCTTCTCCAACGGTAACAGACACTGCCCCAGAACATCAATCAGCCCTGGGACAGCCCATCGCCGCCGTACCGACCGCTTCAGTCTCCTTAGCGCCCGCCTCGCCAATGCTCGGGGCTTTCCAGAGCAAAAGCAGCCGTTAGTCACTCTAAACAACAATCTCTGCCAAAAAAAGAAGGAAGATGACGCCACGAAGCCATCACCACCTCACTCTGCCGGGAGGCACCGGACGCTCGGCGGCGGCTTGCTCGTGCCACCTCGTGGAGACCCTGCGGAGGGACTCCGCGCCGCCTCACGCAGCCGCCTCACGCAGCCGCCTCACGCAGCCGCCTCACGCAGCCGCCTCACGCAGCCGCCTCACGCAGCCGCCTCACGCAGCCGCCTCACGCAGCCGCCTCACGCAGCCGCCGGCTTTCGGGGGGCGGAGAGCCCCACCGTCTCCCTTCCCCGCTTTCCCTTCCGCCTGTGTCCCGTACCCCCGGTCCCAGGGACCGGCAATGCAGAGGCGCGGCAGCTGCGCCCGACACTACGTTTTTGGAAGCTCGGGATCTCGGGAACAGGGGTAGGGACACACGTTACACTGCTGCGTCGTTGTTACCGCAAGTTACCACACTGCAACAACTACAAAAGTAACTATTTTTCATCTATAGCCATTTTCTAGGTAGGGGCCTTTCCCTCTTGCTATGACAGAAGGCAGCTTCAACTCCCTACACATGCTTGCCTGCTCAGAAAAAAATAAAAATCCCATTTCAGAAGGCATGAAGTCAAAATTAACTCCTTAATCTACTTTGCCTCTGTGAAAAAGGCTTCATCAGCGTGCCTGTGCCCCTGCTTCTACCTACCTTATTTCTACTGGCTGTTTAATCAGAGGCTTTGTTTCAAAAGGAAAACCAGACAGCGTATTTTACTGTCTCAACACTGTTCAAATTAAAATGGCACCGATTTTGCAACAGCACCTGCCTAGATTTCAACTGAGTCAGAAAATCTCAGTAAAGAAAAATCACGACACAAAGTACAAAATCTTATACCTTCCTGTAAATCATACGGATAAGTTCTGTGCAATTTTTTCCCCATCTGAAATTAAACACAGTTCAATGGGGAATAGATGCTCTCTCCCCTTAATCTATCTTTAAAATGCAAACTACATCACACATATGTATACAAGGTTAAAAACAGGAAGGCGATTACAGTTTGATGCTTCTATCCAGTACAGAAGAACACTTGGAAACATCCCTCCTGGTTCCTAGAGCTGAATCTGTAAATGCGCATCTTAAAATTCAAGAGATGGTAATTAGAGGATTTGGTTTATGATACCTTCAGAATGTGAGCTTAATGATTTCCACCTAACTGGAGTAACTGTGATCACTGATAATTACTGACTTACAATCCTGCAGTTGAAGAAAACAGAAATGGTATGCAAAATGCTCCCAGGAAAAGGGGACAAGCCCCATCATTAGACAAACTGGTCAGGTTGAACTGTTTTTAAAAAAAAAATCCCAAAACAACAAAAAACCCACACCAAAGTAAAAAAAAAAAAAACCCCAACCCAAAAAAGGGTATCTCTGCTCAGCATTTTCACCAGGTTCAAAGGGCTTCTTTGCAGTGGTGGGTGGTTCAGCAAACACCACCAAGAAGTCTGCCCAAGTGTCCAGGAAATGTGAGCTTTCACCAACTGCCAGGTAACACGATGCTGGCACAAACCCTCATACATTATGCACATCTAAACTACGCTGACCTAACTCAACAGCAGCCATGACATTCCTGTACAAAATAGGGCTGAATAAACAATGCGCTGTGGAAGGGGTCCCAAATCTACATTACTAGGAGTATAAACTAACAGGAAGTTAGAGGGTGGAAGAGGATTAATCATTGCAAGCACAGACAGACTCAGGAGTGTTGGTCTTATGAACCATTTCCATACATTGACAAAAGTAAATACTCTTTTACCTAAAACATAAGCTCAACAGTTTCCCCAAGAGCTTAAGATATAATTATCTACTGATTTTCTTAATCTGACCATTTCTATAAGGCTTCCTTTGAATGTAAAGCCTGATGCTGAAATTATATTGCATTGTGGCAGGCACAGAGTCATTTATATAGCAAAGACAGAAAATGAACTTCAGTTCTCTGAAGAAAGGACAGTCCAGCATAATAATTGCTATTCAGAATTCAAAGTGAAGCACCACTTTGTTATAACAACAACGATGGTAGTCTCATTAGATGCATGCACTAAACAAAATTCACATGTATCAGGAAAAACAATGATTGAATACTTCTTTTGAGACAACAAATAGAACCTCTGGGAAACACTCATTAGTTCAAAACCCTTCTGCTCAAATAAGAGGCTTTCTTATAAACAACAACAAAAAATTAAAAGAAAAAACCCCCCAAGATGAATTCTCCTAAGACCTGATCTGTACTCACCGTCAGGCCAAGCCCCTGCTATCTGACAAGAATTGTTTTTAACAATGTGGAGAAGTGAATGGGGAAGGCACAGAACTGACACATCAATTGCAAAAGATTAAAAACAGCCTTCCATAGGGAAACTGATGGATATTCTGTTTCCATAGGGCCATGATTTCCTCCCAGTTGTTCATGCTGTACACAAGTGGGTGACAGGGACATAATTAATGGTCCACTCACCCACACCCAACCTATCTCAGTCAAGAGCTCCCTCTCTACAGCCAGTACTGTGCTTTGTGAGTCACCGTGACACTAACATGGGGTCACTGGACCAAGGATGCTGCCCCTCATCCATGGACTTGATGGGACCTTTTAAGACCTGTTTATGTAGCCATGGGCAACATGAACAAGGGTCTGTGGTGCCTGGAACGCTAAGAGCCTTTGGTGCTGCACCGGTAGGGCAATGAGGCTTTCTAAGCCTTATGGTAACAGCTAATGCTAAATCTGCTACTGTGAGGCAATGGCAAATTTTATATCTTAAAAAAGAAAGGGGAAAAGAATAAAGAAAGAAAAGGAGCACCATGCTTTTAAGAGTCTACTAATCCCCAAATGTGGCTATAGTGCTGCCTGAGAGTTAAGGTGCAGTTCATAGAATATCCTGAATTTGGAAGGGACCCATAAGGATCATCAAGTCCAGCCCCTCCCTCCCAGGGATATATCAGGTAAGCTGTTGAGGCTCTCAAAATAATTCTGTCTACACTCAGAAGCAGGGGAGAAAAATGTGAAAAAAAAAAAATATATATAAACCCCTAAATGTTCATCTTCTACAGGCCACGTGACTCATTACTGTTTGTAACAAGGACTTCAGAGCCCTGAGTGATACGTACCATTTCCTTGAACGCACTTTCTATGGCTCCCATAACCAGGCACTCATGTGGGATCTTCTTTTCAGTGAAGAATCGTGTTGGAGGGGTGCTGGGCGAGCCCGGGGCCCCCACACCACCGCGCAGGGAGGCTGCCCGTGTCAGCGTCCTGCTGTTCGTGGCTGGGTTGTCAGGCTCTTCTCCCAAGCAGGTGGGGGGAAGGACAGCTGTGTTCCTCAGGATGTCCACAATCTCCTGCAGCTGATCCAGGATATGGTGTTGCAGCAGTTTGGAAGCGACCACAGCTGCCCCCGACCCAGCATGTCCATCAAACAGGGACCAGTAGTACAGGTTGATCCCATCTGTGTCCTGGAAAAGCAGAAGGAGAAGAATAGGAAGGAAAAAAAGAGATGGTCAGCTTTAGAGTCGTGAGTGACATGATGGAGCAGCTGGTGGCACAGGAGCAGCAGCTGAGACACAGGTAGTTTTCCCAGAGATAACCTTCTTTCTGAAATGGAGAAACCCACTGTGTTAATACAGCTCTGCTAGGAGGGATGCTTAGTTTTTCCGAACACTTCCACCACTTCTTTTGTTTTTCCTTAACCCTCTTAAAAACAAGCAATCAATCTTTGAGGTCCCTTCCAACCCAAATCATTCTATGATTCTATGATAAGAAAGGCTGAATTTACAACCTTTCTTACCTTACAGTCATTACAGGATGCACTGACCAAGCACAGCTCCCACTATGAGACTAAGTTATTTTCCTAATGACTTCGTAGATCAGAAGTATTAAAAAAAATAAAATCACATCGTTGATAAATGATGGAGTTACCACCATGAAGAGCAAAATTCTACATGAGACAGTACCTGATACTTCTGTGAAAGACCTCTTTTTCCACTAGGCATGAGATGAAGGACCTCAGTCTGACCTCTAATAACAAGACATGATTCCCATTTTTATGACTAGTAGATAAGGTCCATCCATGCTGGCAGATGGGGCAGCTCAGGCTTTCCCTGCCTGTGCCAGCCCAGGAACCAACAGAGTGCAAAGGTCCTAGAGGATGGCAGAAACTAGTAGGATGAGCTGCACTGCACCCATGTTAGCTTACACATTCACTGCCTAGTTTTCCCTAGTCCTCTGAAGAGTTTTCTTTACAGTAAAGAAGTTACACATCCCTGATCAGAAGAGCTATGCAGGTGTTTGGGGATAGTTCTCAGCATAGCTGTGTACTTCTAGATCTTATATTTTAACTCAACTCCTAGCATACTGGTCAGCACAAATGCTGTCGTACATACAAAGTACCTGAGAAAGGTAAATTTTGTAGACCTCATTATTAGGGTGTATGTGGTATTGTTCTATATTTGTTCAGCTGTTACTGATCAGTAATGTGATTTCAAGCATTTTTCCCTTTCTGCTATCACTGTCTCCTCTGATAGGTCTATGTCAGCTTCACTATTGCTCTGATTTGAGAGGAAACTCTGTTTTTGTGGTGGGATGCCCTATCACTTAGATATGGGCCCATTAACCCAGGGCTGAAGACAAAGTTCCAGGCAGCACAAGCTCTGATCTGACTGAAAAATATGAAGAAGCTATACCCTAGATAACCTCAGCTTTTCTAGGGAGAAAGTCACCTAAAAATCCTCAGGGAAGCATTACGGTGTAACAATACTTATATTTGCACGGTAACATATTTGGCAGCAGCATGTGGAATGAGTCTTCCCAGTTTCTCCTTTCCCCTCCATTTCTTCTTCATCCTGTGCCTTCTCCGAGCTATGCCGAAACAACTGTTCGTTGGGCTGCCTTGCAAGTCAGATGTGGGTGGACTAATACAGATTTAGAAAGAAATCATTTTGCAAGGGACAGGAATCAGGCAACACTGTTGCAAAACACCTCAGACTAAGCAAACACAATCTGGATTTGCTGCAGTCAAAAAAACTATCATATCTGCATGTCACGTTGACTATGGTCTAATTTAGGAAGACAGACATGATTCGTTTCTGTCACCCGAGAACGCTGCTGTCCTACACAACAGATCAGCAGATAGTCTAGGCACCACCTGCATCCCATCACCTCATACCCGGAGCACTGCTTACTCCAAACTTACAGACAAGGCTGCAAACTGCAGCTCCGTTTCCTTTCTGCTGTTCCAGCTGCTCCACTAAGTGCCACCTTAGGACAGGGCAGACAGGGTGCCGTTTGCAGGTGCAAAAGACTTCTTTCATGGTTGCCCCGAGCTACAAAATCCAAATGCTAATGCAAAATGTTTCTTTTAGCAACATGCAAACAGACCATCACACAAGTTCATGCTGTTCAAAGGGCAGCTCGTTGCTGAATGAGTATTGTAACATTGTTGAAATGCACATTTAAAAGCCTCGATTATAAAAATTACATAAAAGTCTGGTTTTTGTTAGCCTATAGCATAGCTTCTGTAGTAAAGTTCAAGCATATTCTTAACCTGTGCATTAGCAGTATAGTCAGCTGTATGGCAGAGACTTCCTCCAAGAGAGAAAAGAAAAAAAAAAATTTAAAAAAAAAAAAAAAAAAAAAAAAAAAAATCAGTGAGTGTTGTGCACTCTTGATTTCATTACCAAAATGCTGAGAAAGGGAAATACTGGGCTACAGTACTCATGTCCTGTTTTTTTGGCTAGGATAGAGTTAGTTTTAATTCTATCATGACATCATGCTCAGTATATAAGGCAGCTGGTTGGGGAGACAGGGTCTGGGCAGTAAGCAAATTGCATTGTGTATCACTCTCTTTGTATGTTCTTTTATTACTACCATTTTGGTTCTTTTCCTCTTCTTTTGCTCTCCTAGTAAACTGTCCTTATCCCAGTCAGGACTTTTCTTCCAATTCTCCGCCCCATCCCATGGGGGCAGGGATGGTGGGTAGGGGAAAAAGGAGTGAGCAAGTATCTGTATGGTGATTAGCTGCCGGCTGGGGCTAAACCACAAGAAGTGGATTACTTTCTGTGATAAGGATCATACAGAATACATCCTGTAACGGTGGAAAACCCAACAACTGTAGACATTTCCGAATGCAGGTCCTCAGCCAGTCCCACCCACTTAGTCTGGTAAACTCACCAGAAACCTGTTGTGAAATTTCACCCCTTGAAGGCATGACAGGCAGTTGGCACTGGCTTGCTCTGGGATCAGAATCCTTCTAAATTCACACAACAGTTTGGCTGTAACATTCTGCTTAAGCCATTTTGAACAGATAACTGAATTACCGACTTAAAAACCTGTTTGTAAAAATAGATTGTTGTTCATTCAAAACACGAAGTTTCTTTGCCAACTGAAACAAGAATCCTCCAGTGGAAGTATTTCAGCTGAGCACTGGAAACGTTTATTCAAAATGGCAACACCGTGCCTCCTGGGAGCTGTAGATCAAACTACTGCTGCTCCCATTCTTCTCACAGGGTTTGGCTCCCTGGCCAAAATCCTCTTCATGATGCACCACGGAGAACGCTTCCAAGCTTATGTCCTCACATCACTCAAAAGGTGCTACTCCTTTGGAGATGTGCTGCCGTTGGGGAAAAAACAGTCATTACACCTCTGATTGAAATGGAAATTTCCCCTTCACTAAGAGGAAGAAAATACTTTGTCATCGTTTTCCCCACGCCCCCAAACTGTAACAGAAACTAACAATTAAGAACAAGTTTAAACCCCACACACGCACTCATTTTCTTAAGTTTTCCAAAGCAAGTCCCCAAAGTCTGTAGAGAGTTTTGCAGATGATAAAGGAGAACAGTTATTAACACACTTCACTCTTCTCAATACGAGCACGACACTGGGTATGTCCTACACTGAACAAGCCTCTTGTGAACGTTGTAGTCAAATAAGGTGCCATCAGAGATCGGGAAGCTTTAACACACCCGAACAATAGCCCAGGCCAAAAACGTGAAACTGAAACTTTACCACTTATTTCCTCGAAGCCAGTGGGCAGAACAGATTAGGACTGAGAAGCTCCCGGAGGCCTGCGCTGTATTCTCAGGCTGTCACTGGCATAAACATGGCACGCCCACATGAGCTAGGGATGGTTCTTCTGGAGTTCCCTGATCTTGTCCCTTTTGCACTAGTAATTCTACAAGAGGTTGTTGCTGCCAGTTTAGCTAAATTCAGACATCTACAATGCACACCTCCAAGGTAGTTCTCTAAACTGCCCTTAAACTCGGTAGAAGGGAAAAAAACCGAGCCCTGCACTTTCAAATTGTGCTCACCTCGTTCCAAAGTAGATTTATTTCTCCCTATCAACTGGAGAAGTACCCTAGATAACTAACAGGTCTGCATTATAAGCATATACAGTCAGGGGAGTTGACTGCTACAAACGCTGTTCTTACACATATGTTCTGTCTAAGGTGCTCTAGGGCCTTAACTTCAGATGGGATCTGTGGGCATAGTTGTAACCTAAGTATTAGTCTCAAAAGACCTCTATGTATTCCTACAAAGCTTCATTCACCATTGAACTAGCAAAGAGTGTATAACCACAAATAACCTGTCAAATAAGCTGTATATAAAAGAAACAAATTCCTTTCCCTCACCCTGAGAATAAAACCAGCTGCTCTCCTGAAATAAATTAATTCTCCAAAACCATATTAATGTGATGAGAATTAAACACATGGTGCCATTAAAACAGAGGCAGAGAACAAACAAGGCCCAGCAGAGGAGACAAAAGCACAAAAACATCCTTGCTTTCCTCCCCCACCTGAGACCACCTCTGTAGCCAACAAGTGATTACCTGTTTTGGTGTGCGTATGCATAGCTGTTCTCTATCATTCACATGTGTGAACTTGAACCTCTTCCCAGAAGCACTGATACTCTGCAAACTCTGGGAGAACAAGACTTGTATCTACTAGCTCTAGTGGTACATGAAGACCAAATAGATCCTTCACTGCACTGACCTTACAATTTATTTCCAGTATGTACTAGGAAATTTAATAAGCTTCAGGCTCCTCAACTGCTGACCTCGCTTTCAGGAAGGTTCATCAGCCTCCTGGGTTTTGTAATTGTAAAATATAATTAAGACATGAAAAGTTTTGAGTCAAGCAATAGATGAGAAATCATGAAAGAAAATGCATATATATGCCTTATTGGAGATCAGTTACAGAAGAAAAAAAAATGGTCAGCCTTAGCAACATATTATTAAAATTAGGTTTTAGGAAGAAATACTTTACTGTGAGCATGGTGAGACAACTGGCACAGGCTGCCCAGAGAAGCTGTGGCTGCCCCCTCCCTGGCAGTGTTCAAGGCCAGCTTGGATGGGGCTTTGGGCAACCTGGTCTAGTGGAGGGTGTCCTGACCTAGTTGGTCTTTGAGGTTCTGTCCAACCCAGACCAGTCTGTGATTCTGTGATACAGCAATGAATTTGACAGTTTTTTCAGGTAAGCTAGACAGTGGTTCTATACTAAAAACCTTCACTTTTTTAAAAATTAAGCTAATTCTAAATAGGCAAATAAATCATGTTGTCACTCAAGATTTATTCTGAAAACTACAACCCACCTTCACTATTATTGTTCCAAATATGAACTATACTAACAATATGCATTAGAGCACATCTTTATTTCGCCAAATTTTAAGTGAGTGAGCAATCACTACCCCATCCTCAGAAAAACCTGAGTATGATGAGATGGACTCTTAAATCAAGAGACAGTTTAAGTTCCAGTTCCTATTTCCCTTGTGCTTCACAAGAACAGAAGTAGTCTCCCCCCACCCCCCGACATCAAACAAATAATACATGGCTTTCCTCATCCCTTCTTCCTTCAATATTTCTATACGGTGCCTCACTACTCAGAGATGATTTCAGACTGCATGTTATGTGTTACAGTAGGATTTCCCTATGAGGTACTTACAGAATTCAGCCTCTGGCATTCTTACTACATACTTGGGACGATTTTATACCACTCACTGGTATTCCTATGTTCTACTGACAGAGTAAGTTGCACCCACATCACACTGAACACCAACTCATACACTCCTTAAGAACTATTTGCTAACAATGCTATGTGAGAGCAAAACACAGTATTATACTGCACAGTATAAAAACATTAAGAACAACAATATGACACATTATAGAAACATGTACCACTTTGTTTTTTCCTATTTTGATATATTCAACCAGCAAAAAATGGACCAAGGAAAAGTCTTACTAATTGCTAGTATAAGACTGCCCTCTAGTAGAAAACCTCCAGAAATATGCTGCCTGTTTGAAAAAAAATTATTATAAATTTAAATTCACAAGCTGTGGTCTAATAACATGCTAGAATAGGTTTTACACAGATAAATAGAGTGCTATAGCACTTGAATAAGTGTCATGTAGAAAACAGAAGGAAATTTGTAGATTACAAGGGAACATGTAAAGATCATGATAAAAAAGAAGCATAAAACAGTATACTGTATTTTACGGATCAGCTGGCTCCTTGCTTCAGACATTACACTCACGTCTGGTGAAAATGTCAGAAACAGAAGAACAGAAGATTTGATAAAAAATGTTTCTCTCAAGAAGCTGAAAGCGAGTGGCTGTTTATTCCAAAATCAAGATGAAAGACACAGAATCAAAGCAGGAAATACACCAGTGAAGAGAGGAAGAGAAATCAGAAAATTCCACAACATACTTCACACAGCACAGGGCAACTGGGTACTTAATGAGGCTGAGAATCAAATGGATAAAAGCTTTCAAAAACACGCAGTTTATAGACCCTACCATTACGACACCATAACAATACACTGATCGTAATGATGAATACCACCAAGGCTACTGAAGACGCTTTTCCAGTAATTTAATAGTTTTGTATCCCTCTGTTTTAATGTGATCTAAACATTAACTTGGTAATGCCTGGAAAAAAGTTCCTTCTGAGGAAGATGATTAACCATGCAGTACAGGACGTACAACGTAACATCCCTTTTGCTCTTGAGAACTGTTTGATACTACTCAAAGCTGGCAGTTAACTGGACTTTGTGAAATAATGCTACAAAATTTTTCAGATCCCACGCATGGCCCCAAAATAGGAAACACAGGCAAGTGCATTACAGCTACATTCACCCAGATGCCAGATGTGGAGAGTCATGACCAGGTATCTTAAATATCTCAAGTGTGGGACACAGGGGAAATAGCCAGCCTCTTTTCAGTTGTCTGTGGAGGCAGGACAAGGGGCAATGGCCTCAAGTTGGAGCATAGGAAGTTCCGTGCCAGTATGCAGAAGAACTTCTTCACAGTGAGGGTGACAGAGCCCTGGGACAGGCTTTCCAGGGGGGTTGTAGAGTCTCCTTCTCTGAAGATACTCAAGACCTGTCTGGACACCTACCTGTGCAACCTGTCCTAAGGAACCTGCTTTGGCAGGGAGGTTGGACTATCTCTTCAGGTCCCTTCCAACCCCTACGATTTTGTGATTCTGTAGAAATTCCAGATCTACCACATGAGGTAAGTGTGGTGTTACACCAAGGCTCTTACCTTTGCACAGCACCAAGATGAGGCTGGTGCCTGCATGGGGGTCTTTCAAGTGTGCTCTGTGCTGGACAGTGTGCCCTTTGCATCAAAGGGCCAAGCATGTTGCTGCTTATCTTGACATGTTTTATATACATGAAAAAGTACTGCAGCCAAATACTTGCTTCATTAACATAATTAACACATGCAAAATCAAATGCACTCATGGAACTAAACACCTGCATGACAGCTGCATGGACTTTCTAGTAAAGACTTTTTAAAACATAGACTATAATAACAAACTCTATTTTGCCTTTAATGACTGCATGCAAAACTCAGTCCCAGCATGCACAGGCACGATTCTTTATCCAGGAGTGCAAATACATGCTTGGAAAAAAGTCATGACTTTCTGAACACAATGAGGAATGTCAGCTCACAGCATTTAAGGAAAGATTTGAAAGAGAAAAGAACAGGGCTGTTTGTAAACCTGGAAAATCTGTCAGAGTCTAAATATGCTGCAGCAACAATGAAATGAGAGACAGAATAGAATAGCATGAGGTGGGGAGGGACACAGTGCCAGAACAACACTTGTTGTTGTTCTGGACCCCCATGACTCCTGCAGCCATCAGGTACACCAAGCCATGGAGTTTTGGGAAAGAGACCAAAGCAGACTGCTAATCACAGCCTGGCTTAAAACACACCCAAAATAGGGTGCTTACTGCCCACTGAAAGACTAATTATCACTTAGGGAGAACTTGTGTTCTTCCAGCAGCAGAAAGTCTGCATATCCACACTGTCTGACTCCAACATTCGGATAGGGCATTTGGTGTTACATGGCTAAATGAATCGAACATACACTATCAATCATTGCTGGAGCCTGAGCTCATGCTTAAAGAGCAGATGAAGTAATTAGCCAGTCAGGAAACTAGACAGATGAAGAATAGCAGATGATTGCCAGCAGACAAGTACATGACATACATCGCGGTCCACACAAAGGCAGGAGCCACAGTCTGCAAAAATCACTGAATTCAGTGTGCTGTATGACCTTCCCCCACCTGCATAAACCAACCCTGCTACACGCCCCATTGCTGCAGGGAAGAGAACCCAGTAACTAACCCCTAAGAAAACTGTATAGCCATATAAATGATGATACTGCTATGCATGCAGTGACCTCCACTGGGTAAGTCAACCACAGGTACTGAACAGCCAAAGTACTCCACAGCACTAAGTTTATCAGGATTATACCTTCAAAAATAAAACAAAAAAGAAAACACAAGGAGTATTCCCCATCTTTAAACTAAAATGTTCTTTTCAATGCAAGAAATCAAAAATTTAGTAATAGGTCTAAGAAAAACGTAGTTAATTGTTCTGTCTTTAAGCAGAGATAATTAACGAGAGGTAGCTGAAAATACATGAAACTTTCAGTAAACTTCTTTTAGTCTCACACCACCACATCCTGTTATTAATTTGTACTTGTATTCATTTCTTTTGAATTTGCTTACCGAATTGTCTTTCAGCTGCAGACCTTCTCCATTGGGCAGCGATGACCTCCGCTTAGTTGAAGAGTTCTTGTTTGGGGTAGAATTAGCTCCTCCAGCTTTCTTCTTGACAAAGAGGACTTCACAACTAGCTTGATCTTCATTGTGCGTGCTCTTCCCTGCATTTATTACCCTAAGAAAAAACAAAACAAAGAAAACAAGAGACACATCCAAGTTAGCAAGGCACAGAAATCTCCATCGGTATCTCATACATGACTCAGGTAGATGAGAAGTACTGTAAATACCAGCTGAATTAAAATACCTGACTTCCTTACACATACATATACACACACACATGCATAATTGTTTGCTTCCATACACCTACACATGGCATAACAACCATCTTTTCCAGAACTATATGAGTGAGAAGCAATGGTATATCATGAGCGTATTTTACCCTGAGGCATACCATACTTTATAAGGGGACTACTTGATGGGCAAGGCTGATAACATGCATCCTAGTTGAAACATGAGATCCCCAGCTGCTTTCCTACCTGCCAGCCTCTCTGCTATGGTGAATAATGGATCTGTTGGTTAAGGGTGTGCATTCTGTCAAGTTCCAAGTCTCGCACAAACAAAATACCTGCTACAAATCTAAAAAGCTGTTACTGCTTTTAGGCATAGAAAAATAGGCAGCTGCTATTAGTCTGTTTAAAGAGCATATTAGAAATGCTGTGACAGAAATACAAAGGAAAGGCTTTGCCTTATGTTCCAACATGTAAGTCAAGCTTGCTTTTTCCAGAACACCACAGAGAGATGCATACTTAAAACACACCCCTCTAGCACTGCAAAACATAATACTCCCCCCTCAAAAAAAAACCCAATCCACCACCAAAACACCAAACACTCTCCCCCCTCAACCTCCCCCCCAAACCTTCACACCTCTGTCCCACCTGCAGCACAGAGAACAGAAGATTTGCATGAAGAGCTGTAAGCACACCAAAACTGGCACTTGGTGCTCAGTACAAGTTTCAGACAGCCAAGGATATCCTGAGACTTGAACTGCAACCACTCATTTTCCCTCCATCAGTGATAAAGCTGAAATAACAGCTGTTCCACCACCATTGTTAAAAAACCCTAACCAGAAATTTGTATTATCCAAGACCACAGAGTAGTTTGGGTTGGAAAGGACCTCAAAGACCATCTAGTTCCACGGGCAGGGACACCCTCCACTAGATCACACTGCCCAAAGCCCATTCAAGCTGGCCCTGAACACTGCCAGGGAGGGGGCAGCCACAGCTTCTCTGGGCAGCCTGTGCCAGGGCCTCACTGCCCTCACTGAAAAAAAAATTCTTCCTAATATCTAAATCAGCCCTCTTTCAGTTCAAAGCCATTACCCCTCATCCTATCACTACGTGCTCTTGTAAACAGTCCCTCTCCAGTATTTTTGCAGGCCCCTTTAGGTACTGGAAAGCTGCTGTAAGACTCCTCCTTTGACAGTCCTGGATTCACAAAGGAAAAACCTGTGCAAGTTGGGACCATGTCCTGTTCCAAAGACACTTCCAATCAGATGCAAGTGTGTCTTCTTCCACAAACACTACCTAACCACTCCTCTTTACTACAAGGTGTGAGTCACCTAACAAGCTGACCGTTAGTCAGACAAACACCAAGGTGTGCATCAGGCACATGACATCTCTAAAAACGACACACACACACACACCATAAAAAAAACCCCAAACCACAGCTAGAATGCACATCATAACCCCGACGGCAAGATCAAGACATACCTGACTCTTGATCTCTAATGTTTTTGTTACAGTAAAATCTCAGGTAACAGGAAAGCACTTGCTGAAGGGTGTTGAAATGAAACCAACTACTGGCGGAAGGCCTGCAGGGGCCCCACGCCAGCTTGCCTGCTCTCCCTGGAATGCCAGTTCTGCGTCAGCCTTGCTTAAAGGAAATGTATTCTTTTGATTTCCTAAGAGCAACGTGCTCCTGTGACATGCAAATGAGCATTCCTACCTCTGATTAGGGGAGAAATCTTACTCTAAGAAAATGTGCATCCACTACAATTAACTGCTTGCAGAAACTAAAAGCTTCCTTACAGTGCCACGTCACACACACCGCAGTCTGACACCTGTATGCAGGATACCACCAGTTGTTTACGAGCATGTCTTGTAAATAAACTGCAGATAAATCTGTTTTGTGAAGCATGCAGAGAGCAGAGATGAAGGAGCATCCAGTGGCAAGGCACCTGCAAGCCCTTCAGCCACTCCCTCCCTGTAGTGCCGAACTTTTGAGCAACTGGAGACCAAATGCTGAGATGCAGTAAGCTTCTAGCCTGCAACTCAGATGTTTTCTTAAAGTACTGGGAAAAATGAAAGCATATATTCAGAAATTGGGGGGGAAGGAGAAGCACAAGTATCAAAGAATTTAACCCAGCTCACCAAAATATCTTTCATTTTAAATGCTACAAGCATATTAAAATATTAAAGCAGCACAGAATGCGTAGTTTTCTCATATGAAGAGCTAATTAATATTCAGCTTAGCTGATGGGTCTCCTCACTCATGCCACTAGCTGTTTGTAACCCCATTTCAAAAAAACAAAAAAAAGACAACAAATGGGGACAGAAGCAAAAGCAAACCCCTACAAAAATAATTTCCTTCCTTACCACTTATCATTCCTTACAAAAATCCCTCAAGCACTGGAGCTGCTCTAGTTTCTAAGCTTAGTGATGGACTTCAGAACTCGTGTGGTAGGAGATGTTCTGATGTTTTAACGGCGTGTTAAGTTATGCACAATACAGTATCATTTTATAAAGCTCTTGCCAAGAAAATTTGTCAAGGCGCTGAATACATTAAAAGGGCTACAGGAACAAAGTGACCTAACAGAGTAGCTTGGCAGTGAGCTACCGTGAAATGCCTGGAAGTTGGAAGCTGTACCAAACACCTCACTAGAAGAGGATATGGTCAAAAAGGAACCTGAGAAGACTGAATACTGAGAAGACACAGGGTTTGGGGTGTCAGTGCATGTTCCTTCACAGAATTTCACTTCATCTCCCAAAAATACAGTTCTCTTTCCAGTGGATGATTAAGTTTACTTTGGAAATCCTTCTGACGACTAACTATAATGTCAAAACAGTGCTTATGGGTGCTACCCTAAGGTAGGTAACACAGGGTCTAGATGCCAGAAGCTGCCCCTTTCCTGACATGGGCACCGTTCTCACAGGCAAACTTTGGAGAAGGGCCTAAGCAAAACCTTGTGATTTTAACGTCAAAGTTTGAGCTAAGTGTTGGTGCTTAATGCCCAGCAGAGAACTGGCAACACCTCCTACTCAGCTCCAAACCTCTCTGTCTTTACTGCCTTTTGAAATCCTTTTCTTTCCGCAGCTTCTTAAGTCCCTCCTCCAGGCAATTTTTTCAACTAGCTTTCCAGTGCTGATTTTACTCTTGTCTTCTTGCTCTCAGGGACTGTAACTTACCAAGACAAAACCCACATCTAAGCTGCTTATACAAATAACAAAGCACAACTAGCAAGTATCTCCAAAAGCTAACTCTTAGACCTCTGAAAACTTTTATGGAAAAATCTACCATCCCCCCTCCTTCCACAGAGGAAGGACCTCGACTTCCTAAGATTTTCAATTCCCCTTCATATCTCTTTTTCTCTCTGCCTTGAAAAATAAATTATCCTCCAGGAAAGTGAACAAAATGAGATAAAGCACTATCTTCTCACATTTAATACAGAAAAGAAAAACCCTCCAATTGTACAGCTGTCCTCACTTCCCTTTTATCATGGATGCAAATAATAATAATAAAATTCACAGAAAAAGGAATTTTAAAGAGATTGAGGCCTGTATAATTCTCTAGCTTTTATTCAGGGGAATTCTTGCGTTTGCTTTCTCCCCCTAGAAAAATTCCTTGAGGAAGTGTTTATTAGATCTATTCATGATCAACTCCTTTCCATCCCTTCCCACCTCTCCCCATTACCTATTTATCTCCTATCCAATCTTCTAGTAAGTTCACCCCAAATAATGTATCAAATTTGGATGAAGCCTGCACTGTGAGGTGATGGGGTTCAGTCCAATTTGAAGAGGTACTTGCATCAACCTTGACAGACACTTCAGTACCTTATGAGACTTAATCTCTCACATGTCCTCAGCTGAAAGCAAATCCTCCAGATAGCAGCCAGCTAGTTTGTTTGGCTCACAATTAGCATTCTGCGGGTATCTCGCGAGACCCCAAATCCCATCAGACTGAAGAGAAATGTAGGTCATGCTGTGCTTATATTCTTCATTCAACAAGCAGAGCTCAAACTCCAGTGCCAAGGTCACTGATTACAAAATCCTATATATATCTTAAAAGAACCAAACCAGACCAGATGAAAAAATAAAGAATGGGTTTTGGTAAGTTTTATGACAGAAAACCCCCCTACAACCCATCACCAAACCCCCAATAAAACAGCTCAAGTCTTTTGAAACATTCAACACAATTTTTCACATTGATACAGGTACACACACTCTGGTTGTTTTCCTCCTTCCAATATCTTTGCTTGTTGAGATTAGGATAAATTGTATTTGCTTCAGAAAAGTTTCAAGCTGTGCTGTGTTTTACCCTGATCTAGATCTCAAACTCTGAAAAAACTGAAGTAGTTGTTCAAGTACTTGTATTTTTTTAAAATCCCAAGTCTAGCAAAATTTTCTAGGTAACATATTGGATAAAAATAACACGTAAAGGCAAAGAGCTCAGTGAAAATTCTGAATTATGCACATCAACAGCAGTGCACACATAGAAGCAGCTTTATGAAACGTGAGGTTTTTTGTAGCTCTCTCTGGGAGAGCTACAAGAGCTTGGGGAGTTAAACTGCACCAGGAGAAGCACTGGAACTGGCGGCACTTGCACTCTGGATCTGCCCGAGCTAGCAATAAATAAAGCCTGTAAAGCAGGGAGCCTGACCTACCCCCTCAGTTTAGTGGGGCTGTGGGGCAACAGACAACCACCTACAAACCACAGGAGGCCACTCCAAATCTATCTGCTTCTCCTCCCAAGTCACAGTTCCTCCTGGCAGTAGTGGAGAGCGTTCCCAGCTCTTCTCCTGTGTAAGACCTGCTGCGAGGGTCAATAGATCCTATGCAAGCACTTCCAGAGCACAGGTCTGCGCTGGTACCATGGAGGCTAAAGGCTGAGACTCTGCATGTTATCTGTGTAGCCCACAGTGTCTGGCACTGGAATTTCAACATACCAACAATTGTTTCTTAAAAGAATGTGCTGCAGAGAAAGAGGGAGATGCAGCAACTTGTCAGCAATTTGTCAGCGAGGAGGTGGCCACACCAGGCAGGAAGCCATCCCAGCAGGAAAAGTCTGCTGTAAGCACAAGAGAAGCCCTCAGTTTAGCAGAGATAGAGTTAACTTTCCTCCTAGTAGCAGGTATGGTGCGGTGTTTGGGATTCAGGGTCAGAACAATGTTGATAACACACTAATACTTTAGTTGTTGCCAAGCAGCCAAGGACTCTTCAGCTTCTCATGCTGATCATACACATACGAGAAGGCAGAGGGTGCCCAAGAAGCTGTGAGGGAACACACCCCGGGCAGCTGACCCAGACTGGCCAAAGGGATATTCCATGCCATATGATATCACGCTCAGCACAAAACTAGGGGGTTGGCCAGGAGGTGGTGTGGTTCAGAAGCTGCCTGAGCATCCTCTACAAGTGACTGTGCATCACTTGCTTTATATACTCTATCGTTATTCTCTTTGTCTGCCCTATTAAACTGCCTTTATCTCAAACCAGGAGATAAGCAGCTGTGTGGGGCTTGGTTGCCGGCTGGGGTTGAACCATGACACTCTGTAAACACAAAGATGAGAAAAGGCCCCAACTCCACTCAAACAAAAGCTGGCAGTCCCATAAGATATTAATAGAATGGTTTGGGTTGAGAGGGACCTTAAAAATCATCTAGTTTCAACCCCCTGCCATGGGCAGGAACAGCCTCCACTAGACCAGGTTGCCCAAAGCCCCATCCAACCTGGCCTCGAACACTTACATTAAAAGTAAGAAAAGCCCTGCAAACAATTTATCTGCCTTAAAAAAAACCCCATGCCTTTAAACAACAACAACAAAAAACCCCAAACACCCACCTTTCAAGCACCAATCCAAAATTTTTCTACCAACCACATCTTTTATCTTTCTTCCCCAAGAAAATTTTCTTATCTAATTAGCAAACATATCTTAAACATTGATAAAACTATACCACTTTGAACATGCTCCATGTCTCCCCATTATCAGCCTTCAGGTTACTAACAATATCAGAGTAGTACCGCTCCCTGGAGAAGCAGACAATTCTATTTCAAAGAAACACTGGCTGTATTCACAAGAATTAAGCAGTGATAACCAAGGGCTGTTGTTGAGGTGCTTTATTTATCTACTGTGGGTAAAAGGGACTTTCTGAAATTCTGGCATATCCAACTTTCTGAAATAAACACATTAGTGACCTTCCTGCTGTTCCCCAGGAGAAAAAAAAAAAAAAAAAAAAGAGTTACAACAATGTGGCAAAAAGCCACCTCCCACTCCCCAGAAAAACCCTACAGATAACCCCAAAGCAGCTGCCTTATGTGCTTAGAGGAAAATACAGCTCAGAGCAGAAGTTTAAAGCAGAATCTACAAGCTGAGGTGAAGGTTAGTTGCTTGTAAGATGTCTTTACTTGGAGAACCTGCTCTCCCTTTGATCCACCACAACTTCACTTTAGCATTTGGGGGCAAACAAAGCTGTTCATCTCCTCCTCAAGGCTTAGGAAAAAGGAGGTGAACAAAAGCAGCTGTGTCCGTGGGTGTTTTCCTTGTACTCTTCAATTTAATGCTGGGGGTTCAGAGTAGCAGTGGGCACCTGTAGTTGTTTTGACACTGAATAATTTCATCCACTGTCAGCACAGGGCCCTTCTCTCCCCAAGCTGTTCACTGGAGCTACAGCCAGCCTCCCTCCTCCTTCCAGCTGTGGTACCCAAGCTACTCTGCAACCCTGAGTATGACACCAGCTAGCATCCAACCCAACTAATGACACAGAAGTAACCCAGATGAATGAACACCATAGCTATAAACAATAGACAATATGTTCCTACAGTTGTACATTATCATTTCAACAGTCTTAGAATGACGACTAAAGATACCATAAAAAAAATCCTTTCATACAAGTATTTCTGGCTTTTCTCTCTCACCACCCCCTTCCCCTCCAACAGATTAGTATGCAAGGGGATGTTACTGCTTTTCTGTGATATCTCATTTATAGTCTTCAATTTCCAGGTAGGTGGCTGTTTCTCCCCCCCTCTTCCTTCACCCACATAAGATTTCTCTTTCTCTACTGGGAATTGACTTGAAAGAGATTTCCTCCTAGCTGTTCACCTCCTCCCGCAGATGAAAGGCAGCTTTTCAGGCAGACTAAACAGTTTCATTCATTCATTCATTCCTGTAACTGCAATACTGCTCACATCAAAACCAAAACACCTACCAGCATTGTCCACTGTGGGCAGAAACTGAAGCCACCCCTGAATTGGTTCTCTAAATTCATAAAGTTGGATAAAAACTTCACTGTATTAACCAAGAAGGAAGCTAATGTTTAATCATAGAGATTACCCTTGCAGTGGTCCAGTGTGGAAAATCTGGGTTCTCGTACCAGCAATCACACTGGCAAACTTGGCCAAGTTCAGTTTAGAACCCAGCTAGAAGCTACTACACCTGCCAAGCTGATAAGGCCTAAATATAGGATGAAAATAGGGAAGGCCAAAAAGTGAATATAATTGGAATATAATTCATGCTGGAAATATAAAATGCATTAAGAAAGTTAAAAACAATGCAAGAAAAAGTTGGAGAAGTTTCTGCCACAAGTTCAGTGCAAAGGACCATAAGCTGATAACACAGCTTGTCTTTGGACTGAAGTCAATGACTTCTCCAAAGAGAAGTCCTCTCTGACATTATTTGCATGCACTTTCCTAACTGTTATTGCAGGGCATATCATCCAGCTAAGCGACTACAAGGAATGAAGACAGATGTAGGTCATAGTAGTGGAGCAGGCTCTGTGATCACACTTCAGGGATGAGCAGCTCTTTTTGATAATCAGCATGCAGGTATTATGTGACAAGAGCAATGGACAGTGAGCCCAGAGCAGATGCTGAGCCAGACTGGTGGGACACAAATGTGGTTAAGCATGACCTCACTTCAGGGCTGAGCTGGCAATGCTAATTGCCAAATTCTCCTTCCTCACTCCTGCGTTGGCTGTCAGCGTGGGGTAAGAGGAGGCTGCAAAAGCAAAGGTGAACTTGAGGCTGAGAGAGAACTACCATTTCTTTCCCACAAAAGACACTGAAACTGCAGAGAGCGCCAGGTCAGACTGCTCATTGTCCCTGGATGTCTGCTCAAAGCTTGCGGAAAAAATAAGCAAGAGACCTGAAGAATAATGAGGACAAGAAAATTTGTGTTATCAGTGTCCTCCTAGTCCAGTTTCCACTAACACACTGCCTTGCATCTTTTTCTTCTCCTCTTTAGTAAGTAAATTTTCAAGGAAGTCATCTGCTCCTGAGAAGTTGGGAAAATGGCCCTAAATTTACTTCCCTGGTATACAGGAAGAAGTTGTCTTGAAAGTTCAAGTGATGCTTATTATATGAATAAGGTATATTCAGTCTGGTGAAGTCAGCCTTCAGACAAGTATATCTGCACAAAAGCATTATGATTTTTATGCATCATTAGGTTTTTGTTGTTAAGGCAAAGAATGCTTATCAGCTTTGGCTGGTATGCCACTTTAGAGCTTCACATTGAAGCAGAAAGCATTAAATAAAGCAGGTGTGAAAAGAACAAGAATATACTTCATGGTGGCTCACTAGCCTGTGAATAGGCTTCTGAGTTCACCTTATACATTAAGGAATGACAGCTCTTGAAACTGAGGCACCTGATTCAGTCTTATGAAACAATGCACATCATGGTGGTGACTTTGCATCATTTTGTTCCAAATCATTGGCCTTGAAGGGTGACACTGAATGTTGACTGATGAGCAATACATGGCTTTTGGCTGCACGTTGAGATACACATCTAGGGATAGTGGTTTTGAGCTAGGTTTAGATGAGAAACATCTTTGCATCTATCCTTGAGCTCACATTCAGGACAAGAACCCAACTTCTGCCATTCCCTTCCCTCTAGTGAAGGGAAGAAGTAGCCACTTCCATCTATGCCTGTTCCCCTGAGCCGTACAACTCCTTGTGTACACAGGCCTGAGGATAGACTTGAACATGAGCATTTCTTGAGTAGTACACAGTAGACACACAAATCTGATAGAGGAATGGTTACAAATGAGGTCCAGTTGTCCCCACATACTTATGTCCCAGAAATACACAAATCATGCCAGTTAAAATGATGGAAGGGCAGGGACAGTAGCTCACCCCTAATCTCTACAGCAAGGGGCATCTGGACCTCAGAAATATTCACTTTGCCTACAAGCTCAACACTACTATTACTACTACACCAAGTACTACCACCACACATTAAAAAAACCCAACCATAAAACCAAAGCCAACTAAATGCTCCATTTTAATTAAAAATATTTTAGTTTTATTGTAGACTCAGAAACAAGTGTTTGCACATGGCAAGGATGCATGAAGAAAGTAAGATGCCACTTCCCACCACCCCAATTTCTTTCCCAAAGTTCTATTTTTGAAAGCAGATCCAAAAGAAACCATTTCTTCTTTAGAACAATGCCAATTATATGCAAATAAAAGCTCTACTTATGCTTACAACGAACCAGGTTGTATGTTTGAAGTACTTCAGTAAATCCCACACCATTAGGCTATGACACTGTAGACCACAGTCTCCATTCTCTCAGCATTATGAGAAATCAAGATAAATGGCTTATGCAAAACTGGTCCAAGCTTTAAATAAATTATCCCTCATATTTAGCATGTGTGAAAGTTAACCACAAGAGTTTGGCAGTGATGGTACTAATCCCTTTTATACAGCTGTCAACTTAAATTAGCCCCAAGCTAATCTTTGCAAGTGTGACAGAGAGCATACACATTTCCACAGATAAGCACTAACCCTTTATTCACAACATCCCTCTACTGCAGCAGGTATTGTGAAGGCCCTATAACCTGAAAGAAGTAAATCTGCTAATTTATTCTCTAAACCGTCATTATAGCTAACTGTGGATGTATGAAAGCATGCATACATAGGGCAAGGGGGAAAAAATAAAAGAAAAAAGAAAACATTACATACAGCTTTATTACCAAGTAGAAAATTAATTCAAAGCCTCTCAGATGTTGGTAATTTTTAAGAACAGCTCCGAAAAACTACACCCTGCTGCTGGAGTTTTACATCCATCACTTTTCCTCTGGGAAAACATTAAATGGCAGATCTGCAGGAACGGGCCACAGCAAAAACCACTACAATGACTCTTTGCCATAGAAACATGCCTCAAAACCCAATCTTTTACTTCTATTATTAAAATTACTTTCATAGACCTCATCTTTGAAGCTGTTAAAGTAGAAGCTAAATATAAGCCAATGAAATACCAGCAATCCTATGCCTGAAAAAAAACAAGTTGTGGAAAAACAGCAGCTACCTTAATCTTCATAGACCTCGACAATCCATCAAAACATTTGTATAGTGTTCATTCATTCTGCCTGGGAGTAACAGCCAACTCCAAAATTAGCTTTCCCAAAGTTAAAGTAAAAAAAATAAATCAGAGTATTCAACGCAAAACAGGATTAAGAAAATACTGCAGTATTTTACATGTATTTTGCATACACATACTTGCACAGCTTTGTACAAAACCCTACAGTATTTCTCAGACAAGCTATTAAAAGTGTAGTGAAATCTTAAGTCATTGAAAACATCTTATTTTTCATGCAACATGAAGCGCTTAATATCTTTGCTCAGTTGTTCAGGCATCAAAGAAGCAAAATGGCAAGTGCAGTGATAATTTGGGGACAAAGTCAACGTAGGGACCCTGTAAAAAGAATGACAGCCACATGCAGAATTCCTACCCAAGAGCTGGCATATGAGCAAATGAGTGTCTGTGTGCACTGGGCTTGGAGACAAGGATGTCTTTTCCAGCCCCATCTGTTGCCTTTATCAAAAGGAAAGGTATTTAGCTCTGGGGTCTGCATACCACCTATTACAATGGTATGCTACAAACATGTCTTAAGGGGTGCTGAACCTCAGGGCAACTTGTCTTCACAGGCTCCTGATGCCCTTGCAGCAGGGGTGGGATGGAGAGATGTGCCCCCACTCAAGAGCAGAAGAGGCACAGCAAGAGTAAAGAGCAGTTTTGTAAGGTACAATACCCAGAGACAGAACAGCTGAGCTTGGAAGTGACCTCTGGAGGTCATCTGGTCCAACCTCCCAGGATCTGCTCACTGCCACCTTGTGAAGCCTGAAACAGTTAAATGGCTCTGGGCTGGGACCCAGCCCTGGTCTGAATGGGAGTGGGAACAACTTCACAGCTATTACCAGGTCATGCTTCTCCAGCACTATTGTTTCTTCTACTTGTGCTGTAATTTTACCTCCATTATGAACCTCACCCCTTCCAAAGTCAACAGGATCAGCACCACTGGCTCCTATAAAACCTCAATCTCCACTTGCAAACACATCCAGGCACACCAGAAAACCTACGGACTGACATGTACTTAGCACAAACATAGTAAGTGGTGCCAACACCAAATATTTTAAGATGACCAATAACTAAGGAAAATCAATTGTGTTTAAAGAGGTCCACAGGAGATGGAGTAGCACAGCACAAACAGACCTAAGCAGCACTGATGGGATGGCTCCCATGGGGCATGATCAAAGGCACTTGCAATCCCAGAGAGGCCTCAACAAGAACAGTCAACACCAGAAACAAATTACTGCTGTAACTTGTATATAATCCTCCCCATTCCTCACAGACCACTGGGAAATTAAAATCATGTCAATATCTGTAAAAATATGTATCAGGAAATAATAAAGTGCCAGCGTGTCCTTGCATGCTGCTACACCAAGAAGCAACCTGGTTTCAGAAATTGTAATTACAGCTGCACAAATACAAAATATGCATTAGGCAGCGGCTGAAACTGCAAGTTTGAATTTATTAACCCCTTGACAAGACTGTAAATAAACATCAAACAAAGCTGTATGTGGACTGAAAAGAAAGCCCTGTAGAATTCAACAGTTGAACAATTCGGAAAATTAGCAAGAGAGCCAACTTCTCAGGCAAAGGATGAAAGGTGAACTTCCACAAGGATCCCCCTTCCCTTGGCTTTCCCAGTGTAAGCAACCTCCAACCTTCGCACACCAGTGTGCAGCCCCACAGGGACAGCAGAGTCTTGGGGTTTTTTTTAAAACCCAAATCAATGTATTGCCACAGCAAGACTGAAGAAACTGTATGGAAGCAGAAACAGCAGATGACACAGGGAGGAGAGGTCCTGCTTAAACGAACTTTTCTGAAGAAAAAAAATAAATAATGAATTTAGTTATAAATTACTTGGTCCCAAACAGGATTTTAACCAAACTGAACAATTTATTAAACGAATAAAGGCAAGCAAACGGTGCTGCGGTGCACAGGCAGCGCCGGGTGCGCAGGGAGTCTCCGCTCCACCAAGACGCACACCATACACTTCCAGTCCCCGGCTTATCTACCTTCCAGGGATAGCACCGCCCACCGGTTTAAACTGAACAACCATATACTGACATGCTGGAGTGCCTCGCCAGGCGACCCCCACAAGACATAACAACTATATACATCCCAAGCTGACATGCTGGAGTGCCCCTCAGGCGACCGCCCCACAAGACATCCTGTAGGTGATCTTTAGCTTCTGTCTTGCTAACGAAGTCAGGCAGCTGGTTCTGCAGACTTGAGGCGCCTTCCTATTCTTCCTTCCTTCTTCTTTATTACCTCCTTTTCCGAGACGAGTTGTTTCTCCTGAGGTATCACAATGCTAACATTGTGGTCCTTTAGGCAAAGCTTTGCACATCCTTTATAGAGTTTGTTGCTGCTTCAACATACTTCATTCAGTACATGCAAAAACCTTAAACTGTCTCTACTAGGCCCGCAGCCATACAAGGGTATGTCATTATGCACCCCCAACATTGTTCCATATTAACACGAATCAGATGGACATATATCACAAATTTGTATCTTAAAAGTCTAAGCAGCTAGCAATAAAAAAAGAGGTGGTGCACCACAGTACTGTGCTATGTAACTGCAGGCATCAAATACTGATCTGTCTCCTCCTTGGGAAAACCCACTCAGGTTTGCCTTTGGCTTCAAGAAGTCCCGAGCACCTTCACTTTGGCACTTGCAGTGGCTCTGCATCAAGAAACCAAGTACTTTTAATCTTCTTAAGTCTCTACACGTGTATGGTCACCTACATGTGACTGCTGCTCCAAGTATGGTCCCCAGACGAGAGATCTAGTTGGATGTCTAAGGTGCAGACAGATAAGTCTAAGCTAATCGCCCAGACTTTATTTATAAGCCAAGAGAAAGAGGACATCTAGGGGCATGACTCATCTGACCTATTTCAGTTGTTTACATTAGCATGAAATGTCTGTTCCTGTTGGTGGACAGTAAAGCTGAGCACTTACACAGCAGGTTCTCAGACAATACCTGCCTTAGGTGCCTGAGCTTATGGGGGTAGAGGGTGTGAAAAAACACCATCCCCCAAAAAACCCCAACCAACAAAAGCACCCACCAACTTCTCTTTCAACAGGCACCCTTGCTATTTGAAAAGTATTTTCCTCAAAATGTACGTTTGGTATACAGGCCCCTTGGTATGCCTAATGATGCCACCCAGTGCAGAGAACCAAGCTGAAGGGGGAAGTAGAAGAAACAGAATTAAATGCAGCAAAAATTATTTTAAAAATAAAGGCCAAGGACCAATTACCAGGTGCCTGAAATTTGGCGTTATAGCTCCTGATCTGACAAGTAAGTTTAGCATGGTGCAGCAATTCAAATGCATCTAAAACAGCTGGTGGGATTCTCAGACACAAAAGGAGATAATTGTCAACCTTATTCACAGCAATTAAATCTGTATAGGCTAAAATAGGATCTATTGTTCCCCCCCAAATGCTGGGATTGAAGCCAGAAGTAACTTCAGCGGAGCAGAAATTTGGCAGCTTGGAAAGGGGCTGAAAACTATGTATTTGGTTTAACAGGAAAAAAAACCCAACCCACAGAGAGCAAAGACAAGTTCATAGATTTTTTTTTTTCTTTTACAGAAGAACAATTTGTCTTCTTACAGAAGTACCAGGGAGATGTCAGAAATGAGTATCGAAACAGATGTCAACATAGACTTAACTCAGTGTGTACTCTGCCTCACAGATGCGTATCCAGCAGCTTCCTCTGCTGACTGAAAAGAACAAAGCTAGAAATCATCATTGCTGTATTCAGACATCCACACACTGCACCGGTATGTTCCTTTGGAGTCATCTGAGCACGTGAGTGGCACAAGAAAGCTGGAAAACTGTTACTGAAGGCCAACACTGCCACTAGAGAGACAATCATTAATCTGCTCTCAACTCAAAGTGATCAACACATGGCAGCAAAGGATTTGCAAATCATTTACCAAGGACAAGATACGGATAAAGTACCTCCAGAGTAGCATCAAGAGACAGCTGTTAGACTGGGAAAAGCCACAAAGAGGTGGCACCAGGATCATCAAAGCAGCACACAGGCTGTTCAGTGTTCATCAACGTGTCCCAAGCAGACCAATTCATGCTAGCTGGGGTGGGGGCTGTAAAGGCAGCATGAAGGAATCTGTTCTGAAGGAGAGGCGGTGGGTGGAAGAGCCCAACCCCTCTATCTAACCCATCTGTGAGCATGCCTGTCTCTGGACTGAAAACCTGCAAAACTCAGACTGGAGATAAGCAAAAATGTGGGTGTGTGACCGAAAGGCTCCTGTTTGGTGAGTCTGTGTGCAGCTTCCAACAGCCCCTATATGGAAAGTGTTGGGTTTTTTTTAAAAAAAGGTCTCTTAAAAGTTCATCTTGACTTTAAAGCTTTAAACTCTGTTTAGGACTCTGACAGAATGGCTTGACAGAAGAGATAGAAACTTCCTCTAACTGCAAGGTGGAAGTTGTACCAGAGCTCCCCTCCAACATTTACATCCCTCCCTATGGATGCAGAAGTCCCCAAGGGCAGTTTGTTGACTCCCTGCATCCTGTTCTCAACCTCAAGGCTTTGCCCTCTCCCTGCACTTTTTTCTCCTTCACCCAAATGCCCCCTAAATAGAAGTAATTTCTTATCAGATCCATTTCCTAATGGTTTCACAAGTTCAGTCATCCCAGCAGAAAGCTGGAGACCAGAAGATCTTGAGCCCGGTAAGGGGGAAGCACCACAGCTGCCCCAGCCAGGCAAGCAAGCTCTGCACCTTCTCCACTGTGCAAGCCGGCTCCTAAGTTACACCTGCAAACTACATGCAACTGTCCCTTCTCCAGCCCAGGGGCATGAGTTTCTGCATTCAAACCTCCCAGTGCTGCCCAGGCTTCTCCTGGGTGCCATCTGGAAAAATACTGGAATACCCAGGTCCCAGCCACAATAGGGACAGGCTAAGAAACAACATGCACAAATACAGGACAACATACTTCAGTAGTATTTCCTAGTACAAACCCTGTCCTGGCAGCCAGAACAAGACCTGCAATGAAGGGCAGTTTATCCCAACCTGCAGAGTTGGGAATTCCTTCACAGTCCTGTAAGGTCTCAAACGTTGGACATTGTCAGACAGTATGTTGGATTATGCCTTTCCAGTTGAGAAGTTCTGAGGAACCTCAAAGAAGCATAAATTCATTTTTCCTACATGCTTTCTCTTGAAAAGAAAAACAAAACCCAACTCTTATTTCACCGTATGATCCACCTGAAACATAATTCTGCAGAAGATGAGTACAGATAGCTGCTGTTATGCACCACAAACAACATAATTAAAAAATCATTTATCTTCAAAAGATCTTTTTCTAAAGCTTCAAACGTGTTGTATTATTCATTGAAAAGGCTTCTGTTGCACTCGGGGAGAAATAAAGTTAATGATTCTTCTGCAGCAAGAGAATACAAATACTAACACAAAGCTGGCTCTGTAGTTCACAAATGCCTGTGGTAGTTTTTGAACTAGCTACTTGGGATGTGTTAGTGAGTCCCAGCGCCTCGAGAAGAACAGCACATTGGCAGGTCCCAACTCTGCACAGAGACAACAGCACAGCATCAGCACCACAGTGCCAGCACAGTGAGAGTGTTCCTTTCTGAACGCCTCCCACTTGGATCGTGAAGACTTAAAGCAGAGATGCTTGAAGCACCTTTTGATCTTGGGCTGCTCTAAGCCCCGGCCAACCCTGCTCATGTATCCTCCTGGCTGCTGCTTGGCTCTGCTCGGCTCTGCTCAAATAGGCTCTCTCAGTGCTGCACCAGAGCCACCTCCTCAGTGACATGCAGTGCTAAGGAGTCCATGTAATCAGCAGCCTAGCCTAAAGGATTCTCCAAGCCTATCAGCTAAACTAAACCTGATAAAGCCTAATCCTTCCACATTCTTCAGGTCCCTGACAAATTCTTCAGGTTTCAAGCAGAGTAATCCTGAGATACAATTGCAATGTTATGATGAGTCTTTTTTCTTTAAACTTAAGACTGTCTCGGGCTCCTCTGCTCCTGCAAGGCCTCTTGGTTAACAGGGATAAGCTGTGGTGAGGCCACATCCCTTTCCCCAATCCTCAGGATGGCATCAAGCTCTCTGAACCATTCTTCAACCTTCTCTAGCTGGTTCTCATCCCACCACCAAAAAACTTGTTTATCTTTCCTCGTTACTAGGAAGTTCCTATTCCTGCATCACCCACCTTGAAGGGAAGCTGAAGGAGACATTTCCTACTTTCAGCCAGCACTGTTCAAATATAGTGCTGATAAAACAAAGAAAAATAAGAGCTCCCAGTCACGTAGCTTAATAACCAGCAACAAACAGAAACTTCACAGCAAGCCAATAAACTCATTACTCTTCAACTGATTCTCAAGATTATCCTCTAGCTCCATAAGATTGTCTTCTAATATAGGACAAACTTAAAATACAAGGCAAGCTTCTTGCCTTCAAATTTCTTAACACATTGTGTAAGACAGTAGAAACACAGAAGAGAGAACATCCAATGGGTTTCACATACACAGCAAACCAAACTTGGAAGCACCCTCAGAGCAGGAGAAGTAAAGAAAAGAGTATTTTAAGCCAGAGGGACAACTGCTTAATAGAAAAATATTCTCTTTACATAATGCTGCATCTATATATAACCAATGAATTGTATTGTATCTTATATACAAATATACAGACGCACACAAATAAAAATATCTTCAAACTAACTAGTGAAGGAGCCAGAACCTTCTGTCTTTGCATCATATTTCCTGCTTCTACATGGCAAGATCATGACATTAATACACTTCCTTTCCAGTCAGTTAATATATAATACCCACCTTCTCCCATCAGAGCATGTCCATAGGGGTTGGGGAAACACTTCAACTGAGAAAAAGGAGATGCTTTACCTCACAGACTCAAACAGCCACAAAATATCATACCACCTACTATACAAGTTTAAATGGGGTTTTCAGGACCAGTTAAATCATCATACTTCATTGAATGGTTTGGGTTGGAAGGAACCTTGAAGATCATCCAGTTTCACCCCCCTGCCATGGGCAGGGATACCTTCAACTTCGTTTATTTCTGTCTTTTTTGGAAATATTTATGCACACACATACACACACACAATGTGTATTTTAAACAAGGATAAACTTATCTGGTTAGGACAGATTTTATTTACCACACAAAGATTAAGAAATCCAATTTCTGCAGTTCTCTGAATGTTGAAATAGAATGCCCCACAGAATACAGGAGTAATCAGCAAGGCAATTAGAAAAGAAAGATTTAAAACATGGGGGGGAGGCTTCTACTGGGAAGAAAAAAAAAAAATCCCATTCCTCTGAAATACTGATTATATCAATAAGCACAAAAATTCACTCTTGCAAAGAGAAGACTGAGTAAAGCAGTTCTGAACAGAAGAAATATGTCCTTGGGCGGCTGAGAAAAGGATGGTGGTTGCAGCAGAGCAAAGAGCCTCCTGCCGCATTACCTGTCCTTTCACACCTCCTTCCTCTAAGGCATAAATAAAAAATTATGTGGCTCCACAGTGCCAAAAAAGGGCAACCAGTGCACCCTAGAGAAGGTGGGTCAACTGATCTTCCAGAGCAGCAGTACGCACTCAGGGTTGATACCCACGTGGGCCTGCAGAGAAACCAGCAGCCGCAGACAATGGCAGTGACTGTGTCTTTCTGCTCCTCTACCCACTGGGGAAGGGTGGTGCCAAGGGGAAAGGAAGGATGCCATCTTTCAATCTGACAGCCCCATGGTCCTTATCTGCTTCCTTATATAAACTGGAACCAACAAATTTTTTTTTTTTTTTTTTTTTTTTAAAATCAATTTCTGGAACATCTTCAGAACTGTCTCTGTCTCAGGACTCTGAGGTAGCATTTTGGAATAGACAGCAGGGAGCAGGTAGAGCGATTACACACGTAACTAACAGTAGAACATTTTGCAAAAGAACACGACCTTCTTGCTGTAGTCCCAAGACCAGGAACTTGAAGGGAATATCCAAAGAATTGCCCACTTCCTGCTTGATGGTATTCTAATGTACATGAGAGTTCCTCCAACCTCAGTTAATCACATTTTATCACCTGAGCTTAGACAAATACGGGTCCCACATATGGGACCCCTTGCCTTCTTGTGCAAGTTACTTCGGCTTGGCATGTCGTGCCTTCTATGAAGAAGAGAGGCTTTTCCAGGAGGCTGGAAGCTGAAGGGAAATTGCCTATCTTTTTTGGTTTTGTAAGCAATATTTCTGCTTAAGGGGCATAGCTTTTTCAATTAAGGAAAAAAAAGTATTAAAATTGTTTAATCCTCTTATTTCCACATGCATAAAACTTCACACAGTCTTCTGCATTTACAGTACTTTTTAGACCATAGCTACCCATTGAATATAAATTGAATTTCTGCCATAGAGACATCAATGAGAGGCCAGAGGATTAAGCAACAAGCATCCCATCTTTCCCATTTACATACATATGCTAAAACTTCACTGTACTCTATTTCCTTACCTCTGTTTTATTTCCCCCACCCTTGATTTATCTCCTGCCTACCAGCACAAGCAGAACTATAAGGAAGGAAAAAATAATCTAAAAACCTAATTAAAACTATCAATCATTCTGGTTGGTCACTGGCATCACTGTATATGACATTTCTTGCATTTCCTTCATCAGGTAACAGATCTTTGGCATAAGGTGCTGTGAAGCACAAGTAATACCCTTTCAGGATCTGGTATATTTTGAATGTGACCCAAACATTTAGTAAACATTTTCTCCAGAGATGAAACTTTGTGTCCAATTAACATTTTGAATAGCCTTGATAACTACTGCAACCACCACTACAATGATAATTGTATCCATTAGACTTCTGTGCTTCGAGCATCTTTATCTGCTATGACTCCACAGTGGCCTTCAACTGGGCTTTAAATATCACAATAAAAAAATTAAACAAGAACACTGTTACAGTTAATTCTCAATAGTACACAGACTCTCAAAAATATCTTTAAGGCAAGACTGATGATTTTTACTCTATATTAACACAGAAATCCATTGTTTGGACATGGGAACAATACTCCCCCGACTGTTTAATCATCTCTGGCTTTGTCCTTTACAAACTGTCTTCAAAACATGAAGAGTGTTATCTTCTGTAACAAAGGCAGCATCACTTTATTAACAGTAAAAGAAAACAAGGAGACAAGGATCACGCTCAGCTTATTTAAGATTATTTCCTGCATCATCACCTCTCTGCAGGCATTTATGAGGCTCAAAGGATTATAGTACATCAAATTAATATTCAGTTTGTGGGGCATAACATATTTAGGTACATGCCACAAGCTGAATGCTCCTCAACCCAATCTATTCTGGGTCTGTAAAAACCATTAACACTCTACTAAACTTACCTACCTGAAGTGCTCTTTGAAAAAGGAGACCACCACCTTTATTTTCAGTATATTTTGAAACACCTGTTTAATCAAAGAAAGAACTATTTCTGATAGCATGTGAGGAAAGACACTATCCATCTTGTTTAGTCAGGTGAAGGGGTGGGCATGCTTTCAAGCACTACCACTTCGGTCAGAAGTTAATGGAAACAAGCAACAGCTCAGATATGTACAGAGCTGGAGTCATCTCTGTGTTGTGCTTATTCCTCACCTTTCAGGCAGACTGATACTCACAGCTATCCACATCTTTACAAGCAAGCAATCAAAAAAACCAAACCCTGCAGAGAAGCCTGAAACAGCCTAACAGGACGGAAAGCTTTTCTTTCCAGCCCTGGTAGATTACATGAATAGTGAATTTTCCAAGCCTCTGGTAGCTAAAGAAAAAAAATAAAACCCCACCAACTGGTATGGGCAATTATATAAACGAACAAATACACAAAACCAGAAAATACATGTTTCCCTTCTCCTAAATTAGCTTATTGTATCTATCCTGCCCTGTGATGCAGGCCTGGAGCCTACAATACACCTCACAGGGCTTTGGCTGATGCAGGCTGCAGTGTCACAGGCAGCACTGCTGCTCAAAAGACTGACAATTTTTTGCTGATTCCAGAATATACCCCAGCAATCTCTCTCACACAAAATCATCCCACAGCTTCATTCACAACTGAGAGAAGGTGGTGAACACCAGAGGACACAGCTTGCACGCACAGCAGACACTGAGCTCACATCACAGTTTGGGGACAAGTTTTACCGATGGCACATGCATCTATACAGGGGTTTCCACTGGTAAGCAATGGTTCATGCACAACAGAAACCTCTCAGGCAGCTAAAATGCAGCAGAATATAGACAAGTTTATTTTGCTACAGTAAAATCAGTCTCTAAATAGAACTTTCTGACACAAAGGTAGCAGAGTAAGAAGGCAAGCAGCATGAGGAACACTAACTTGGGGAGAGGAGAGTGACAGCTGAATGGATCTGATAATGCATCCAGGAGAGTGGAAGAAGAGAAAGACATTTTTTATTATTTTTTTTAAAACATGTTTTACAGGTTTTACAGGAAACAGAAAGTAAGATCTACACTGGTGCCATGCAACAATTAAGTACAGCTTTTCAAAATATTTAGTGACAGTTTTTGGAGTACATCTCTAGACAAGTCAGTCGAAACAAGTGAGGAAGTAGGTGAGATCGCAATTCTGCATTTAACAAGTGTACCTTTTTGTTACTTTTGAATACGTAGCATTAATAATGGAAATGAATCCCTTTCTCACGCCTCAGGTGAGGCAAAACTGTAAAAATGCTATTTTCTTTCAGACTAACAAACTGCCTCCTTCACCTATGCAAAGGTCATCCGGCTTAGATGAAGGATCAGAAAAATATTTCCCTATTCTAAATCCTACCACCCTGCCTCTTCTCACCTCCCACCCCATACAGAACTGCTTTACACTACCTGGAGTTTCACTCGCCTGCAGCAAGGCCTCCAGACAGTTTGGCCAGATACGTTTCTGAAAGAGTGTATCTCCTGAGGCTGAAGATCTTCACTGGCCACTCCTGTTCACTGGGATTTGTTGGCAAAGGCAAGCTGGGAAAGGAGCTTGAGGACAACTGGGGTTTTGCTCCTCAGTGGCTTAGGTGCCCACTTGACAGCGGCCACAACCTTTGGTATAATGTTTTGCCATTGTCCCCAAGTCAAGCAAGGACACGCTGGGCCAGTCTCCCAAATACCAAACACAGGATTTCCCACATTAAAGACTGGGGAAACCAGTTCCACAGGGTGGGTTTAAAGGAAGATTCTGCAGATGAAGCTGTCAAAGGACTATGGGGTAGACCTTCAATGATGAAAAAGCCAAGAGAAGCACACAGGATACTTGAATTTTAAATGTAAGTCTTTTTTCTGTATAGCAACCAAGAACAATCTTTAATGTTTCTTTGTATTACAGCTGCTTATCCATTTACAAAAAGTTTCCTTCCCCCCCATTATCACTAAGAAGAATTACCACTACAGCATTAAATATAAGTGACAGGTTCAAAAGCACCCATTTTGTAGGGACAGACTGTCACCTCAAGAATGACCAGCTCTAGGCAAAGGACTGACAGAATGAACACCCAACAGGTCCCTAGTACCCAAACTGGACATATTTCTGCAAGAAACTGGAAAAGCAAGTTCTTTTCCTGGGTGAGTTATACATCCCTGAGAGGTGAACATAGTTTACTGCTTCCCCTCCTCCCTCTAAACAGGCTGCTCACACTCTGTGCCCCGGGAGTGACATGTGGTTGGTTTATATCTTGCTTCACCTCACCCTCCTCACCTCTGGCCTTCAGCTGCAGTAGTTAAGCCAACGGAAGAAAGGATTGCAGCAAACCTTTTCATTACCCAGCTCTGCCTGCATACCCAGGACAAATTCCAATGCAGCAGAAACCAATATTAGCACTGTTTTTTAAAAAAGATGCTGAGTGGGAGCCAGCTTTTCCTCATTTTATTAGGAGATCACAGATGTTCTTTACAGACATTGACAAAGCAGGATAAAATCAGCAAAATGCATATGTATTTGTAACCAGCACTGCACTGAAACAGGCAACAATTTTTTTATGTCCCATCAGTCAGGCCCACAGAGGTTTACCAATCACAACCTGCCATCACACTGAACATATTGGTTGCCTTAGGCAACTGCCTTTTTTACCTCAGCAGAAGAGATAACCTAGGTATTGAATCAGATAAACTGTAATTTTTGGTCAATAAAAGCCCATATGTCAGGCTTTTTATCCTCCCATCCAATCAGGAAATAACTACACTGAAACAAAGGCTCAGGGTTCAGCTCAAGCAATAAGCCCTCACAGAGCCCGACTCATCAGCTGAGCAATCAGGCAGCTGACTGAGCCCTGACCACCCTCCAGGTGTCTTTACCACTGGGTAAACCCTCCACTGGGCTTTACTGGTCCTACTGACTCCCCATAACCCACCTCCACACTTCTGCCTGCTCTCCTACAGCCAAACCAACCTCCTCCAGTGACTGACAGCAAATCGCCTGCCAGCACAGCCAAGCCGCAGACACCACGCTATCCTGATGGCAGCTACAGAAGAGTTCATCTGGGGGACTGCACAGGCAGGCAGTGCAAACAGGCTATCTTAAAACTACATTAGCTAGATGAGTTTTTCCTGGGGAGATGCTTGAAAGCTTTTGCCTCACTGACCAAAGCACAAAGCAGCAGGACACGAGCACAACACTACCTCAGGTTAAGAGACCTGCTCCCAACTCCCTTGTACATTGGCTGTAAGGTTTTGAGGAAGTTGCATCCACACAAGACTAATTTCGAGTTTATAATCTTGGCTGAAACAAGTAAAAACTCTATCTGTAGACTCACAAAATTGTAGGGGTTGGAAGGGCCCTCCAGAGATCGTGTCCAACCCAAAGGTAGGCCCTAGATAAGCCAGATACAAGAAGAGGATTCTCACATTCCTAGCAAAGACTCTTAAGACCTTTAAGTAAAAGTGGCAGCAGACCAAATACAGAAGTCTCCTTTCCATCACCCAGAGATTCACACCAGGGTAATTTAACAGCTTGCCATTTTGTTGTCTTTGTCTTTTTGGATAATAGCATTTGTAGGTAGCGCAGTGAGAGGGCATTAAGGAAGAAGTGGTTTAAAACTGTTGCTACTTCTTGAAGTTCTGCTATAACGTGGTTTCAAGTCATCAAACTGCAAATTCCATGTATTGTCTCAACAGTTATCTGTCCACAGCTGCACTGTCCTGGAGAAGTCTCGGGACATGAGAAGATGAATTAGGCTATTACTGATGTTAATTCAGTATCTGATTGAAAACTCCAAGAGCAGAGAGAGGCATGAAACCAAACTAAAGATGATACAAAAGGATGCTCCAGATACGGGTTGGGTTACTTTTAGTCTGGTGTGGGGGTTTTTTGGTGGTGGTGTTTTTTTCTTTTTAGCTTAAATCTAAGGCTTGCTTGTTGCACCCTTGTCCTGGATAGTATCCTATCTCCCCCTTCACAGTCCACAAAAAAAAATGGAGTACATGCTACTACCTCAGCCACTGTCTCACATCCAGCTCAATGTAGATAACACAAATAAATTTGCCTTCATAGGCCAAGATGTTTAAGTGTAAATCAAAGCAGCTAAGGCATAGGACCTCCTCCCTGTTTGCCAGCAGTGCTTTATGGGTTTGTCCAAGTCAACAGCCTTGTCTCACAGAAGAAAACAAGTTTGAGAGAGAAGATACTGAAGTGGTTAGACTGTCTTTTTAGCTTCCTGGTCCTCACTTTAAGCAGCAGCTTCTTTCAGAATTTTTAGAAAAGCTGATGCATAAGCCAGCACAATGCCTTTGTGGCCAAGGTGGCCAATGCCAGGGTACATAAAGAACAGCATAGGCAGCAGGTCAAGGGAGATAATCCGCCCCTCTACTCTGCCTTGGTGAGGCCACATGTGGAGTACTGTGTCTACTTCTGGGCTCCCCAGTTCAAAACAGGCAGGGAACTACTGGAGAGAGTCCAACAGAGGACTAGAAGGTGAGGAGACTGGAGTATCTCTCATCTGAGGAAAGCTGACAGAGCTGGGGGCTGATTACCTGGAGAAGAGAAGGCTGAGGGGGATCTCATCAACACTTAGGAATATCTAAAGGGCGGGTGTTGAGAGGATGAGGCCAGACTCTTCTCAATGGTGCCCAGTGACAGGACAAGGGGAAACAGGCATAAAGTGGAACACAGGATGTTCCATCTCAACATGAAGCAAAACTACTTCACTCTGAGGGTGACATAGCACTGGGACAGACTGCCCAAATTGGTTGTGGAGTCTCCTTCTCTGGAGATGTTCAAAACCTGCCTGGACACAATCCTGGGTAACCTGCTGTAGGTGGTCCTGCTGTAGCAGGGCACTTGGACTAGATCATCTCTCCAGAGGTCCCTTCCAACCCCTACCAGTCTGAGATTTAGAAGAGGCAACATGACAAGTAGCTCTGCCATTTTGCAAGCTAAGGAATTTGAGCAATTCCTCAGTGCAAACCTCCTGCATCTGTTTCCTGGGGTCTCTCATCAGCAGAGCTCGAGCAAGTCTCTTCCCAAAGGGCCATACCAATGCTAAAAAAAGACCCCCAACAACAAGACCACCCAAAACCAGAAAGTGCCATGAAAAGCCCAGAGTTTAAAGACATGTGACATCTTGAGCATCTGACACCCACTGAGTTATTAGACCAGTAGTAACTCCTTACCCAGTCAATATTTCTACAAAACATGTACTAAACCTAGTTTGAAACCCATTGGCTGTTTTCAACCAAGTAAGGAGATGTACACAGATCACACACACACAGAGTCCTTGTTTCCATAGAAAACCCAGTAAACAACTGATCAGATCGATGAAAAAGATTAAGCAAACAAAAAACAGAACAGTTAGTGCAGAATGGACTACAGAGCTCAAAATGACAAGTTGGTTTCTTTGTGGAGGGCTTGGAGGTGGGTGGTGGGGGAGGGAGGGTGTTTGTGTTTAAGAACTAGGGGAAACAATGTTGTTTTACCCAGCAGAGAACTACAGAATGAAGGGTCATACAAAACCACACAGTAACTCCAGTGCAACAGAACAGAGAAAACGCCCAGAACACAGAGTTTTAGTGTTTTGCTTTCAGCTTTCTTTGAAGCTTAAAGAGGTTTTAATCAGAAATCCCATGTTCCCACACAGACACAACCAGTATTGCAGCAGATTGTGTGGTGCAATTTGTTTAAATTCTAGGTACTCATTTGCCTCATATCACCTTGTTGAAGACATTCTCCTAAACAAGTACAGACCTTATCTTGTACCTCAGTGAAATAAAGTAGAAATATTGGCCAACCAAAAAGAACATCTGTAGACATATTAAGCTGAATTTAATATATTCAATCTTTCTCTACATCTACTATATTCTTCTACATTCTATACTGTTAAGATGTAATACTTGACAACAAACATTAAACCCACAGTGTGCCTTGTAAGCATCCGAGGTCCAGAATGGGAGATGTGCTAGGTGAGATACTCAATAGAAACTTTAATTAAAAGAGTCTAAGGGTGTGGAGGGTACTGATTTCATATCCCACACCATGAGATAACAGGCACATGTATAGTGAAAGAAATTAGGATGGGAAAGTCAGAACATTCTTCAGGTTTTAGGCAGGGAGGTAAAAACTGAGAAGCTGTTCCTAGAAGGGAAGTACCTTGAGAAGGACCTACTACATGGAAGAAGGATGCAGGATACAGAAGGAAGATTTAGCTTTCTGGATACAAAAGGAAGATGTAGCTTTTCAGAATCTCTGGGACATGCTATCCCAACTACATAGCTCATTAGACGCCACCACCACAAGCTAGTTAAGATGCTGAAGTAGCTAAGAAAGAATCTTATTGTATAAGAAAAAAAACCCACCAAACCTGAAACAAAGAGACACCACCAAAAAAAACCCCAACAACTTATGTCTAAGCATAAGTCTAATATTACATTTTGATATGTCATCTCTTTGAAAGCAAGCTTTTCCTGTAGTGGATCAAACAAATGTTTTTAATCCTAACCCTTTACTTGGAACCAATCTGACCTCAAGACATCTGGTACACATCAAGGCATCCCACCACCAAGGACACGAACAATTCTTGTGATGCTCAGGTCCCAGTTGAGTTCAAGGGTTCTCAGAGGACAACAATGTGCTCCTTCACTAAGCTGCATGGGTTACTGCAGGAATCCGGGTGGAGAAGGGGGTTACGTGACAAGCCTTGGGCAGGCCACCTCCCTGGTACTCAACAGTTCACTCCAGGCATGTCTAAACCTTCAGAATCCTCAAGGAATTCTGCAGTGAACATGATGTTGGCATATGAGTCATCAAAACACAGGGCAGGAGTTAAGCTTCCAAATTCAGCTGCAGCCTGATTTGAACTGACAGAAACGGCATTTTACTTTGGTGACCATAGCAAATTGTGCTACATTTTTGACCAAGATCTACATCAGTTTTATCCTGAATAGCTTTATGTTTCTAATGGGTCACCGCCACAGGCCAGAAATGATGGTAAGTTTAGCAAAAATTAAAAGGGAAAGGGTAAAATTGTTTCAAGACAGCAAAGTAGCAAAAAAAAAAAAAAATCATCCCAGAAACACGAATACACACTGAGGTACGCTGATGAGGCAGATGCAGATGTGGCTTCCTTCAGTCTTATTTTAATCACGTTTAAAATTGCTCACTGAGAGGAATGGCTCAGCAATCACAACAGCAGGAAAGCTCGAGGAAGGATTTCCCGCTGCCCCTCCAAGAACAGTTTTTACTGGTGATCTGGATCAATGTCTGCCTTCAACACCGAGTTCTTCTCTGGGCTACAGGAAACAAGCACATATATTTTTCCTCTCCATAACAGCTAAACCATTTTCTAGAGGAATTTAACAGGTGCTGGCATCAAATGTTCAAGTACTTTGTGTAGACTCATTGAACACTGTGTACTGTTTAATCTGCCGGAGATGAAAATATCCAAAGTCTTCTGGTTTGGGGGTCCATACACACGCCTGACAAAAAACAAGCATGTTAACAGTCACTTAACACACTCGCTGCACTTGAGGAGCAGTTGGTTAGCGACAGCAGAGTCACACACCAGCTGGTAAGGAGATATCTCCTCTCCCCAAAACTCCCTCACTACTAGTCAAAAACCCTCCTCCGACGCTTGCACCTTGATGTGGTTGAAGACTCACCCCAATGACCTTGATGATATTTAATCTAGATCATAAACCCTAGAGTTAGGGCAATACATGTTGGATAAAGGGCAGAGATCAAAACAGAAGAAATTCATTGGTATTCAAAACAGGCAAGGGAGTTGACTATTAGCCATTCCTTAAAAAACCCACAACAAAACCAAACAAAAGCAACAGGCTCATCATCAAAGCAAGCCCCATGATGAAGATAAAAGCTGTTTTCACAGTATGTAGCAATGTGGGAAGAACCTAGGCTGACATGCAGTGCGCCAAGTAAAATCACTGAGACAACCAAAGCTCCGGATGGCCGCAAATTCCCACAGAGGTACGGCCATAAAGATGTAATTTAATGTTTGTCAAAGGCCCAGTCTAGGGCCTCATGAGCAATACCAAAGAGCCTAAGAAGGGGCTGCTCACGCCCCATTAATTGGACAGAAACAAGGAAAATTTTAATCAGAGAAGGCACAATAAACCCAAGGAAGAACAGATAAAACCCACATTGTAAACCCAGATTAGAATCTCACCATCATTCTTCTACATTAGTGATTTTTCTTATGCTCTGACTGAAAAACCTTTCATCCAAATAAGCACACAAACTTGCCTTCAGTCTTCCTTATTTCTTGGCCTCACTGCTGCATTCAACAGAACTACTAATACACAAGTTATGTGTAGTAACATGCACATAATTTTTGAAGGAGTAATATTTAAAACTAGGGAGTAAACATAAAGCAATATGTTTCTTTTAAACCATTGGTTCATTCTGACAGTAACACAACTTGCCATAATGCTTCAGCCACCTATGTCTGAGATCTGCCCTGTAAAAATAGGATGCTTCAAATCATTTAGACACTGCACACTGCAGAATATAAACTAGAATTATTTTCATTCGCCAGCTGAGAAGCACTTGCTACTTACATTGCACTGTAATTCTGACGCATACTCTCCATCTTAAAACCACATAAATATATTTGGCAGTGGAATAAAAAAGAAAAAAAAAAGTTTCAGCAGTCAAACTCATCTAATAATACCAATGAGATCACATTAAAACAAACAACCCCCTGCCAGACAAATAAGGGAAACTATTAGCAGTGTTAAATCAAGTCATAATGGATTCATCTGATGAGAAGCTAAAAACCCCAGGACTTTCAAAGGCGATAAATAACTGTTCACCCGCCAAACATTCAGGAGAGCCTTGTCCTCCCAGGCAAGACTTCACAGCATCAAACTAACATTGAAACATGTAGTTATTTTGGATGCTGCATTTGCTTTTTCCTCATCCACAGCAAAGAAAACAAAGAGGCAAAACTATCATCATGATCCAAACACAAGAAAAGCTTACTTGGAACAGAACCCTTTCCTACCACAAGCTCTCAGGAACTCAATGAAGCTATACCTCCATCCAGACAAAGGCCAGCTTAATCTCTAAGTGTTCCTCCTCCCCTCGACCCCTGGTTAAATCTCATAAAGCAAAGACACCTGGAGTTGGAGAGAAACAGCCATCAGGTTACACAAAGCCACCAGACAGATAGCACCGATGACAGTAGTTGCCTTTCAGCATGTCCCACTACATACCCAGCCTGGTGGGACTGGCAGCAGATGCCTGCAAAGGAGTGTGAGGAACAGCATGGCTGAATACACCCTCCTGAAATTCTAGCTTTTTAATTAAGTCCAAATATTGGCGTTTTGGGTCTTGTTACCGCTCGTCTCTGGTCTTCATTGGAAACTCTTTTAAAATAAACATACTAAATTTGGAAGCTGCAGCGTTACATGGCAAAGTCAGGTCAGTAATCCTGTCCATAGCAGGATGACCCCCTTCCTGAAGAAACCCTGAAAAACCCATCTCTGTTTCCAGGGTGGGAAAACAGCCATTCACAGAGGGTGCAGCCAACAGGTACCCAAGCAGATTTATCATGAGGCCCAAAACAACTTTGACATTTCAAGAAGTACAATGGAAGTACAAAATGCAAAAGATGAGTAAGCCAGACAATAAATCAAATTACTGTAAATATCAAGTGACACTGCTGTAAGCAGTACAGTTCCTTAAAAACAGTAAGCAAGTTATATCACTATTCAAGGTCCCAGAAAGTAGGATCTACTCCTAAAGTCTGCAGCAAAAATTATTTGACAGACACAAAACCCAGTGTAAGACAACATACGAGGCTTATTCTGTCAGCAAAAAGGCTTTTTTTCTCTTGTGAAACTGTTAGAGACAAGCAAATACAGCCCCACTGACACTGCTCTCAGTCTTGTAGATGACTAACAAGCATGACCAGAGGGCAGGCAAGAAAACCTTCAGTCTTGGGGTGAAAAGGGAAGTCCATTCCCTGCTTTTAATTTTTTTCCTTTCCAGGACGGGAAGTATCTTTAAAGCCTGCTGCTTTAAGACACAAGGAAGGAGAGCAAAGCAGTAAGGAACTGGCTTTGCAAAATCATCAGAGAGCTCGACTACAAAACAAGAAGATAGAGTTCAAGAGATGGCAGGAAGAGAATTTACCTATTAATTATTTGTCATACAGTGAAATAAAAATGTATTCTCCTCTTTTGGAGGTTACTTTTAAATACCTTAAGACTGTGTTTCTATTTTTAACACTCAGCCCAAACCTATGCTGAATAGAAGAGACACAAACGTAAGCTTTCCATGCCTCGAAGAGCAAGGAGTCTCCACAACTGTTTAGAACACTTCAGCAAGCAGCTAGCATCATTTACTGATCATGAGCTGTCAAAATCTTATAGCAGGTTAATTTCTTTGCACCAAACAGATGAATACTATCAAGCAGTGTGCATCCTTTGTGTGTATTTAACTGGAACAGTGCCATCCCTGTACAATAACACTCTTAATTCACTCCAAAATAAACTTCTAGCCCAGGGACTGCAGGTAACAAGTGAACTCACATTTTGCTATAAAAAATCCCCAGCTTTTCTCAGAGTAAATGACTCATTTCTATTCATGCTTTTATGATCCAGCACTTTCTAAGCAAGTGTCTTGTCTTTTTTAAACCTCAGGAGGTTACAACTACGAATGAGAATTCGTAAGGCCAGTGATGATGGAGACACATATGCCTATTCAGATGGCACATGTGGAAAATTCAAGTGGGCTTGAATTGCAGAATTAATACAGTCTTAAGAAACAAAGTCATTTAAACCTCAAGCTTTTAACAGGATTCATCTCTGGTGTATTGTGAGAAGTTATGAATTACTTCATGAATATACTTAGTCCTTCAATGGGTTCTTGGTTTTGTTTTGTCTTAAATGCAGTGTCTTGTCAAAACCTACCAGTTTCATTTCAATGGTTCAAAACTGAGGCAAACATTGGAGAAGTTATTGATTTGTGCTGCTTTTCATCACTCAACTATATACCACTTCTCATAATCTGAATTTTTCTATGCTTTTACACTCAAAAAGTGAAGAAAATTCAATAGTTCAACTCCTTCTGAGTTTAAATCTAGATTTGTTAAAACCATAATGAGAAAAATCCTAACACCTACAGAAATTTTACACAGAGAAGATGAGAGGCTTCATCTAAATCTACGGCCAAGCACAAAATTCAAACCATTCTTTGCTGGTACTAAGTAACCATGTACCAAATGAGGAAGACATGTAATTCCAGTAGAACTGAATACTGGATTACACGACACATGTTAGCACTTGATTAATAGTTTAAGGATATCACTGAATATAAAACATTCAGCAAATTACATATCCTGGCAGGTCATCTCCAATGCTCACATCCAATAGATGGGCATTATCCTCACATCTGCTTCTCCTTCTCACTGTTCCATACTACAGGGAATTTGGGTTTCATAGTCCCAGGGCCACTTCCAGACAAGTATTAGAGGACTAGAAAGGAACCAAAGCCTCACCTAATAGGACAGCTATCTTAAAAAGCTAACAGGCTATTAAAAAAAAAAAAATCTAAATGCATTTTTTTCCCTGAAAACTTAGAGTTTTAACAAAGCTCTAAAGTGCAGTCACCTCATTTCATCACTGCTGCGCTGTATAAAGCATTTTCCCATCTGTAAACCCACACCTGACAGTGAAGGTGTCTCAGGTTTATGCAGCATGAGGGTGAAAACCACACCTAACACCAATGTTTAAGTCATCAAACATCAGGAAATGTGTTCCCCTGTGAAGTCCCACAAGACTCTGCTGCTTATCAAACCTGACAAATTTTTCCCATGTGAATGACTGCTTTATGATTTGCCTTAAAAACAAAAGCCTGGAAGACATTTAGGCTGTTAAAAATTAATGAACAGAGGCCTTTTAGCTCTTACTTTATACTCAAATATCAAGAGGTCCTTTGCAAAGTATTTCATTAATTTGAGCAGAATTGATGGGAGCTGTCCACACAGCCTCTCCTTGCCAATTCTAAGGGTACCATAGTAGTTTGTACAAACACCTGGCTCTCTTCCACATGATGCAGAAGTAATACTTTCATCTGCAGCTATGTGAGCTCAGATGGAGAAGCACCCAGATCTCTGTACCTGCTTGTAGGTATATCCTTAGTACTGAAGAAAAGCACCTCTTCTCCTCTGACCCCCAACACACGTACACACTCTGCAGGCTTACATGTAAATGCTTTGATAATAGGTCATAAATAAGGACTTGGAACAGGGAACTTTTTCTTATTATTCACATAATGAAGTTAGGCAAGATGTTTCAAGAAATAAATTATATGTGATAAGCATAAGTACTTAGGGAAAGCATTCAGAGGCTAAAAACAGATCAGCATGGAGATACTGTACAAACAGAAGAAAAAAAAAAATCAATATACACACCTATCCACCCACATCTGTCCCCAAACCAGCCAAACAATAACACAACTACCTTAATAAAAACAACAACAAACACAAACACTGGTGAATCATTTCTACTCCTCCATGTTTTTGTCCCTCCCAGCAACACCCACACAGTTGCTACACACAGCGAAGCAACAGGACTGTTTCTACCTGTAAGGGCAGCAGGCAAATCCAGGATAATAAATAAATAAATAAAATTTATTTAGAGTGGCATTCCTTCTTTCCTTCCAAGCCATTAAATTTAATACTGGCGTTTAGGGCCCTTTTTATATCTGTTGGGGAAGAAGAAATGGGACCGGACCGTGAGCTGGGCCTGGGAACATGCAGCAGCACCACAGCACTGCACCTCCATTCTGTGCACTGCCCTGGGCACGAGGCAAGTGCACAGCTACTAGAAGCTTCCTTCACTACAACCACTTCTTCCTGCTGGAAGATTATTTCACAGAATCACTAGGTTGGGAAAGACCTTTGAGATTGAGTCCAACCATACCTGTCCTCTACTAAACCATATCCCTGAGCACCTAGTCTTTTAAATACATCCAGGGTCACTGACTCAACCACCTCCCTGGGCAGCCTGTTCCAGGCCCTGACAACCCTTTTGGTGAAGAATTTTTTCCTAATGTCTGATCTGAACCTGCCCTGGCACAGCTTGAGGCCATTCCCCCTCATCCTATCACCTGTCACTTAGGTGAAGAGACCAACACCCACCTTTCTACAACCTCCCTGCAGGTAATTGTAGGCAGTGATAAGGTCTCCCCTCAGCCTCCTCTTCTCCAGGCTAAGTAACCCCAGTTCCCTCAGCTGCTTCTCATAAGGTTTGCTCTCCAGCCCCTTCACCAGCCTGGTTGCTATTCTCTGGACATGCTTCTAGGACCAGAAAACACCCTTTGCAGATACACCAACTGCAGTACAGCAGTTCTTGCTTGGGACACAGGAGCGAACTGGAGCGGCCAGCACTTCCCCCATCACCATCCCTGCAGAGGCACATAAGAACTGACTCCTAGTGAAAAAAAAACAAATCCTACAGTTTCTCAGCTGCAGGTGGGCATGACCAGAGAGGTAGCTGAGAGCATCAGCCAGGTAAAAATGGATACATGCAACTTAACTCTTTCAAATTTGGGCTAAACAGAGTTTATCTGTCCATCCTCACCATGACCAGACAAACAGATGAATCAACTTACTATTCACTCGCTGGAGATGCCCGGCCACGAGATGCTAGTGCTGCCAACTGGACTGTTAAATTCAGACTCAGGAAGACACGTCTTGAGGGCTGACATATCTGGATCTGTCACTAAGCCTCCTAATTCCCTCTGAATTTCACTCCAGCTCAGGAAGCCTGCAGCTGGCTATAAGCAGGAGCTCATATCAGACAGTGGAGACAACCATGCTTTCCATGGAATGGCTTCTACACTGGGGAAAAGCTGTCCTGGAAGACATCTGCAAATTTCCAATTGAAAGCAAATACTGGGGAAAGAATGTTTTTGTTTTCTCTTTTTCCCCCCAGCTGTCTCTGATCTAAAACCTATAGTGCTAGGCTAGAAAAAGAAGCACCCAGCTTCAAAGCTGAATTCATATCATTGCTAGTAACCAACAAAGAGCAGACATTCACAACAAGGATAGTAGATGCCATTTAGTCACGAAAAGAACTAACAATTAGACAAGGAACAGCAGCAAAACCCAGATTCCTGCAGAACTGCAGGCCACTGACCCCAAGGTACAGGTGGCCTGTGTTTCAGTTTGGCCAGTCCTAGCTTAGCATATTACATCAGCCAGAGACTCTTCAAAAAAGGCGTTCCAGTTCCTCTAATGGCTCCTTCGCCATGCAATTAAATAGGTTCAAGTCAGTTAAAGATGTGACAAAATCTGTATTAAAGCCAACACTGAACTGCCAGTGCCAACCCATTAAAAGCACTAGTGTTGGTAGTTGTGCAGGTTAAAATAAATCTCTACCTTGAGCCGTTTTTCTGGTCTGGTACCTGCCTACTAACACCCAAGTGCTGTGGTAGTACAAGTCAGCCACATCCAGGGTAACTCCTAACGAACAACTTTGGCAATGTCAGTGACAGTCAGGACTGGAACTTATCACTCTTCTTTTTCCCCAGAGACTAGTTCTCTAGACTTCAAAACAAATGACAGAAGAGGTATGTCATTAGTGAAGTCAGCAGACAGCTGGCAGGGATGCAACTTTGTAGAATTAAATAAAACAAATTATTCAATAATCAGGTCAAACATAAAATACAAAAGCTGGATTGCAGTGTATGCAACCAGTCAGCCAGCTAGGAAAAAAGGAAATTTTAAATATTCATCTGATGAACTTTTATCTCCTCTGTTTTTTAAAAAACTGCCTTTAAAATAGGTGTTTAAAACAGTAGTGACATACATTAGATATACCTTCCTCCTTTTTTGTTTTCTTAAATGAACTAGTGGATCTCAGGGTAACAGGTTCCTCCCTACCCAATGTTATGATTTCTGAAGTAACCATACAGGGTGCAGTATTCCCTACATCCACAGCCCCGCAGCCAGATTCCAGATAAAAAGTAATCTTTCTAATCATTACAGAAACCCCAAATTAATATTGCTATAATCAGTGTCAAACACTAATTGAGTGGGGAGGTCAACAGTCTCAAATACTGCTATTAAGCTCAGTCTCTAGCATGAGGGAAAAAGGGAAAAAGTAATACATAGTCTAGAGCTCTGAAGAAGCAGTGTAATTAATCATTATTATCAAGTCCTAGGCAAAAGAGATAAAACACTACCAAGAAGGATATAATCTGAGCCTCTTCAGCATCACATGTGCAGCCTGGGGTAGCACAGCTCACTGAGTGGGACTTCCCACACTGGCAGGGAACATGCCAGGATGGAGGCTGACAGCAATTGCTGGGTGCCTGTGGCTGAGGGGCAAGGAGGGATGGAGCAATATAAAAGAAAGAAAGAAGAAAGAAAAGGTGCATTCAATCAAGTGTCTATCCACAGAAAGGGCTATGGAAATGGATGTTCACACACCTTTGAAAAACATTCCAAAGCACAAACATACCCCTGTTTTGAAGTAATGTTCTTTTCTGTGATACACTCAAGTTGTCTTCCCAGGAGCTAGATTGGAAACTCTTTGCTCTGAAGGTGCTGAGTTTGTAAAGGAAACAACTTTTAAAAACCCAAGAAGCAAGAACTAGGGCTTTTTATTAAATACAAGCACTTTGGAAAACAAATTTCCAGTTGTAACAGGACTGACACCTGTAATCATCAGGACACTTACAGTATCACTTCAAATGGCAGCAGGAGCTTCAGAAGAGAAAGGCAACGCTGCCTCATTCAACTGCTTTTCAAAGGGTGATGGGCAAGTGAAACAACAGAATTCATTCTGGGCTTCTTCCCTCCTTGCCTGCCTCCATGTTCCTGACCACACAGCCTGGGCTAGAGCAAGTAAGCAGGAAGAAAAATGTCACAACAGCCTTAGCTGGCACAACAGGATGAGGGTCTGAACGATTCATCCTTGATAGAGAAACAGCACTTTGTTAAACCACTAACATTCCAAAACATAACATCAGGCTTTACTAACTTCTTCAGTTGAAACCTAAATGTGTGTAGAGGTGACTGCTGCCTGTAGCAGTCAACAACTGTCCACGCAAGGGAGACTAAGAACAACGCCTGCGCAGAGAGACTCAAAGTGAGAAAGAGAGACCCTGTCAGGTCCAGTAAGTAAATAGGTAAGTATTTTAAAAATAAAAACCATAAAATATTTTAAAATATCTTTTACAGACCTCCACATTTTAGTTTCTTTGGGTTTTTATACATAACTTAGGGCAAGATGTTCCCCCTTATTCCAGGTGCTCAGCAGTATCTCCTCACAGTGCCCAAGGAAGTACGCATTCCCCTCTCCCCACCAGGACTTTCCAGTTACCATAACCAAAACTGAAATGTTTTTGACCAAGAACTTCTCTCTATATACTAGAATGAATGCTGAAACACACCCACACTTCTGAGCCACCCACTATGTGATCAGTCCTGAGTGAGGGTGATCAACTCTCCAACCAACTTCTAAATAAAAAAAACCTTTCTAAATCAAAATCCAACCAACTTCATCAAAAAACCCTCCAACCAACTTCTAAAGTCTTGCCCAAATTCAACTTTTGTTGCTACTGATAAAGTCTTAGTTCAGAGCTTGTCTATCATAAAAATAAAGAACAAGAAGACGGGAGATAGTGCTGTAACTACAGCACCTACACTTCTCAACTCACTGCCAAGATGATGGAAAACATTCAAATTCCCTGCAAGGAGGTCTCTGATAGGAATTCATTTTTTAATTCTGTGTATTTATTTGAAGTAACACACTCATGACCAGAACAGTGGTCTTCACCCTAATCGTGCATCCTATCAGTAAAAATTTTGACCACATACCCACAACATATGTATATTTATTTATAAGTTAGACACATGTATTACTTAAGTTCTAGTATTTTCTCCCTGCATTCCAAGGGATAATTGCACATACCTCATTTTGCAGGCCATTGGTCTATTAGAGGGAGCTTTACAAAAAGCCATTTATTCAAGACATTCCAAAGACATTACATATTAAGATGAAAACGTATCTGTCAAGGCATCCTTCTTCTAGGGGCATAATTTCTCCACAGCTTCTGCACAGAAATACTGATCCTACAACAATTTTTCCCAGGACTAACCAACAGATTATCTATCAAAAGGTATCTATCAAAAATCACCCATACTAGAGGACATTCATCTCTCTCCTCTGCAGTACTGCCTAAACATCAGGAAGACAGAGTTCCTGAAAGGCCCCCAAAGCACACGTCCCAGTAACACTACACTCTCCAACTGAAATACTAAAGTTTTTCCAGCCAAGGGACAGTACCCATACTGTAGCTACTGCTCTCTAGCAAAAGAATAACCTCAACATACAAAACCATAAGCACGGACTCTACATACCTGTTTAAGTGCCGTATCATTGTATTTGTGGGTTTCAGGGAAGAAGAAAATCCTCACTTAGCTCTTGTCTTTAGGTTTGCAGATTATTACATTTTCAAATTGCATGTTCTTTTCACATAGGATTTCACTAGCTATGGCTGTGCTACATGATTTCTCACTGAACCATATAATTAGGTTACATCTTTAGCTGACCACATAGAGTGACCTTCAGATGCAACAACTGCAGATGCAGACTGTCATTCTAGACACGCACAGCTAGTCTTGGCCATACCCTGCTTCCACTGAAACAAAGGGCAAAGCTTCCTTTTACTCAACAACTGAAAAACTTTCTATAGAAGAAAGCACAGAAACCCTAGCCAAAGAACGACAAACTAACAATACTATCATCGAATCACAGAATATCCAGAGTTGGAAAGGACCCACAAGGATCACCAAGTCCATCTCCTGGCTCCACACAGGGACAGTCAAGTCAGAGCACATGACTGAGCACACTGTCCAGACACTTCTTGAGCTCAGCCAAGCTCAGTGCTGTGACCACTTCCCTGGGGAGCCCATTCCAGTGCCCGACCACCCAGTCAGCAAAGAACCTCTTTCCTAATACCCAACCTAAACCTCCCCTGTCACAGCTCCATACCATTTCCTTGGGTTCTATCACTTGTCTCTAAAGAGAAGAGAACAGCACCTGTCCCCTTGCTCCCCCTCATCAGGGGGACATAGACCACAATGAGGTCTCCCCTCAGCCTCCTCTTCTCCAGGCTGAACAAACCAAGGGACTTCAGTCTCTCCTTGTAAGACTTCCCTTCCAGACCCTTCACCATCCTTGTTGCCTTCCTCTGGACACTCTCCAGTAGTTTTGTGTCCCTCTTGTACTGGGTGCTGTTTTGGGTGCCACAGTACTTGAGGTGAGGCTGCACCAGCGCAGTGTAGGGCAGGACAATTCCCTCCCTGGACCAGCTGGCAGTGCCGTGCTTGATGCACCCCAGGATACGGTTGGCCCTCCTGGCTGCCTGGGCACACTGCTGGCTCATGTTTAACTTGCTGTCGAACAAGACCCCCAAATCCCTCTCAGCATGGCTGGTCTCCAGTGTCTCATCCCTCAGTCTAATACATTTAGTTTAATGCATTGATGCAAAGAGTAGCTATGAGTCCTGCTATTGAGTCTAAGGTTTTGATACCTTTATCAGTGTTTACAACTTATTTTCATAATTCGTTTCCTGAGATCAAAAGGTTGTTATAATTCTTTGTCTCAGACTTATTCTGACTTGAAATTAACAGCATTTTGAAGACATAATGATGCTTTTTAAATTCTTCAGCTGAAGGACAGAAATTACCCTTTTGGAGGAACTGAACTCTCAAGATTCAGATTTAGTCTTAACTATGCAACTGTTCACAATTAAACAAGGGTTTTGGGGAATTTTTTTTGGTTTTTTGTTTGTTTTTTTTTTAACTAGCTATTACAGATATTTGCAAGTCAAGTCATCTAAGAGCAGCCTTGCCATTTAATAAACAGTCCCCACTCAAGGATTTACTTCTTGTGGCATATCATAAATCTATTCCTGCTTCAATGGACCAGCCGATCTTCTGAGTTCCAGTCAGTAACTGCCAGAAAAGCGTCCAGGTCACTTCTCTGAAGCACTTATTAGACTTACAGAGGACAATTAATCCACAGCTTAATGAATGTTTCTATGTGGCCTGTATTCTTCTTACCAAGAATTTGAAAAGGTTATTCTCAGTATCTTGAATAAGTAAAGACATCTGTTCTTAAACACTCTCTAAAACCAAACTGAGATCAAGTGACTGTAAGTACCACATAAATCTAAAATTCCCATCCCAGGTCTCTGCAATACCAAAGTGATAAATCCTACCAGGTTCTGGACTTCTAAGGCATGAAAGAAAGATAGGGTTTTTTTCCACCTAGTTCACAAGAGACCAGCACAGGCTTCTGAGTCCTTCCACTCCATTTGTCAGTTTATTTGTTACCACTACCCCAGTCATCTAGGCATGGTCTCACAACAGTTGTTCTGACCTCAAAACTCTCAGGGTTTATTGGGATTTCGTGGCATAAGGATATGGCCTTTGACCTCAAAGGGCAAATCCAAACACATTGCAGGTTCAGCAGCTCTTCCAGTGGTGTGTAGCCATCTTCAGCCTTGAATAGCCTTGGAGAACCACACCAAAGCATTGCAGGAGAGCATTAGACTGCACGGCCCAAACCTCCCAGTCTGAACACCAAGTAGCATTTGGCCTGGAGCCTGTGCCATGGCATCACTCCACCTAGCAGCACCAACTGCCTACAGCAAGAGCAGTGTGCCTGCAAGGCATCACTGCTGACTTGGTTGTGCCAGTCACCAGGCTGCCTCCCCATTTGTGTGCACCACCTTCAAGTTATTTTAACACATGCCACATGGCCACTTATTCTTTCCCCGCTCCTCATCCATTTGCTTCCTCCTCTTCTCTCCCCAGATCATTAATGACATCAAACCCAGTCTCTTCCTCCATCCAGCCTGTCTTGCAGGCTTGCAATAGCATTAACAGACTTAAGCTTTTAGCACCTCACCTCAGTCAGATCATTTCTAATTTTGTTCCTGTAGCTCTGCACCATACTGCTCTCAGTGTCTGCCTGCCTTTGCTATCTCATCGCACAGTTGCCAGGCAAAATGCTTAGCTTGTGCATTGTGATCTGAAGGACAATCCTTCCACCCTCAAAAGCAAGGTGGGATAAACAGACACAACTTCTTTGCAGCGAGACCTCTCCTTTCAACTGGCACAGCACCTTTAAGCTACTACAGAGGAAGCCTTAAGGGACAAACTAGTTCATTTGTTAGGAATAACAGATTCCAACGGCTCTAAAGCATACATTGCCAGCACAGACTGAATCAAACCACTGATCAGCAAAAAAGCAAGGCTTCCACGAGCCACTCCGTTTACCTCCCCCATCTGCAGCTTCCCAGTTTTTCTCTTTATTACATCCACAAATATTATTAGTTATTATTAAATATTTGTCTTTGTTCTATATTAGGAGAAACACGTCCCATTTCTTCTAAGAAATGTTTTTCTTCCCCTCTCCTCCTGTTCAGTTGTGTACAGTGTCCCACAGCCCAGGCCAGAGCTCTTACTCCAGCTGAAGGGGAGCATGGCTCACCTGTGGATTTTGAAGCATCATTTCAGAACACATCTCTGCTTGAACACAAAATACCAGGTTAGCTGGATGTGCAGTGGAAAATACTTCCCAGCATTAGTTGGTTTTTAAAATCTGGCCTCCAACCCTGAAGTTTACCACAGTACTTGGCAATGGCTTCACATGTGTGCAAGGACCATGCAGGCACCCAGCCACTGCAGCCACACAAATCAGGGAGCCCCAAGGGGTGGGGGTGCTCAGACCCTTCAGCCATACTTCTCAGCATCTCTTCTCACTCCCATCAGGCCTATGCCCCCCACTACAACCCGAGCACTAGCCTCACCTATGAACCTTCCCTTGTCTCTTGCACCAACCATTAAGATTTTATGCATGTTTTGCTGTATTGCCTCCAGTGAGAAGACTTTCCTCTTGCCAGTTCTCTGGCTGAGCATGACCAGGGCATGACCCTTGGGCTAGCCAGGACCTTCCACCTCCTCCACCCACCAGAAGGAACCCTCACATTCACATCCTAGTAGTGCTTACACTTCAGCGGTGAGGACAGTACACAGTGGCACAGCTGACACACAGGCTTACCTTACCTGGAGGGTTCCCAGCCTCCCATGGCCATGAGTCAGTCTTCAGCCACCAACAGCTACAAGGGTACCATCTGCCACCCAACTCCTCCCAAACACTTCCCAGCACCGCTTTCCTTACACTGTCCTTTCCAAGTCAGTTGTGGCTTCACAGTGGAAGACACTCCTTCTCCCACTTTTACTAACACAAAAGAGATCTGAGGGCAAAACAAAACGGGTGAGCTTCCAACTTTCTAAAGATGACCACAATCATTCCTCCAGCAACATCACATGTGCTATGTTCACACACCAAATGGCACGCTGTGCTGCCCAGCTGTAACTCAGCATGCACAGCAGACTGGTTTCAAACCCAAACTGGAAGATTATCCACCCCAACAGCAGGGAAGGTCCCTAAAGAGCAGCTTCATGGGAACCAGGCCCTGTAACACCAGATAGAGCATCACTTGTGGAACAATTAAGATTATTCTCCTGTATAGCTTTGAGACTTTAATATTAGGCCACATACATCCTTTTCCAAATTAATGATTAAACACTCACTTATAATAGCAATCCATTAGGGGGAGGGAAACCAACAAAAGACAACACCCCAAAAAACCCCTCACAAACCAAAAAGGAATCACTGAGGATTAATACAGTGACTAAAACAGATGCTACCACACGTGCAAAGCACTTCTTTTCCTGAGCTGATTTTCCAAGTATTACAGGTATGAAATATTTATTCCTGCATTTCCCCATCTTAATAAAATTTTTACTTGCATGGATCAAGAGTGATAAATACATATCTAGAGAATTATTTTCTCCTATTTGAAAGTCAAAGCAGCTTTACACCATACTAATGATATACACACAGGAGAGATTCATTACCTGAGACCCTCCCCCTCCCATTCATATATATTCCCAAAGACTTACTTTCTCAAACAGCTTAATCCAAAGGGAAGGCATTTACTTCAACAGAAGCAGAATTACAACTTAAGGTGACAACTCAAATGAACAATTGAATTTTCCTCTCGACTGCAAGCTGAGATACCCCAGTAGTTTATCACACAGCAAGGCTAGTCCCTCAACCCCCCCAAAAAATCATATTCCAGCTATTCTTATCCTCCAAATAAAAGCGCAAGACAATGTAGAAAACCACACCAATACCTTTACCTTAGATCACACACAAACTCAAATCTACTGGCATGAGCAATTAAGAGGCAAAAAGGCTAGACTTGTGTCTATTCTGAAACTCAGCAATGCCATAAATCCAAGTCCCACTGGAGATGATCAGATTTAACCTAACATTCCTGCTGTCCAGACTTTGAAGGAAGCCTGGAAGCATTAAACTTTCAAATCCTTACTAGTATTTTGTAGTAAATGATGGATGTCATCACCTTTGGCAAAGTTTGGTAAAAAGACTAGCACGGGCAGTATGGATTTTTACTGTACATTTTGTTAGCTTGTTTTGAAAAAGCTAAAAGGTGCTGGGTTCTGCACAGGATATTTGGGTTTCTGAAACAAACAAACAAACATCAGTGTTCAAAAATCATCAGACAGCCCGCAAGAAATAAATATGACAATTAAAAACACCCTTAGCAAAACTGCTTAGGCTTCTAGTTAGCTGATGTCCAAGTTCAGAAATGAATGCTCCATACAGCATTTTGGAACATAGTACTTTAACAGAAGTAATAAGCAGTTGTCACTAACTTTTTACTTTGGTTGGTTGGGGGGGGGGGTGGTTCCCCCTTTTTATAACTTCCTTACAGAGCCTGCTTTGCCTTTTTAATCAGGAAGAGATGGGAGACAGCAATCCTAGCATTTTCTTAACACCATAAAACAAAGTGGGACACAAAATGGGTACTCTTTCTTCCTTATCTTGTAGCATTTAAAGCATCTTTTCTCTTAGAACCACTAAGGTCCTACAATCAATATGTTTAAATGCACAGCCCAGCAAGTTATAAAAAGAATTCCATTAAGCACAGATTATACTTCTGCATAATGCTAAAAAAGCTTATTTCCGATATGTTTTATTTCTGCTCCGTGGTAACAACTGGCCCTTGCTTTAACACATCAATAATTAGGAACTAGGGCATTGACGTTCCCTTTAAGGTCAATAAATTGCTTCATTGCCTCCTCTGTATTTCAGAAGACTGCAATGATACCATCAATGCCCCTCTGTTAGTAACACAAATACAGCAACTTTGATGTGAAACCCAATATTCCAGTAGTTCTATATGGGGGAACATTAAATGCCCTATTCATATTATAATTTTAAATTTTAAAAAAAAAAATTCTTTGAGACACATTGTAGTGTAGGAGGCTCAAGGCCAGTCCCACCAGTGGGCCACCTGAGCTGACTGCAGAACTGCCTGAAGTCTTCACATTTGGGGAGGTACAAGATGCTCCACCAGCAGCAGAGCTAATGAAACTTGGTTTCTCACATCCTCATGCCTCTTGAAGCACAGTAAAACCATCAGCTATCACCGCAGCCCCTCTCCTTTTCTCTTATGAAACAACACTACTTCTCAGATTATTTCCAGCTCTTCCACATCCTTCCTTACAGGGGAAGAGTCAGCTTGTGTTATGCCCTATTCTTGGCTAAGCCTGTGCTGACTCACTGGCCAATGTACCCATCCTGACTGTCAGACCTGGCCAAAGAGAACAAATCAATCAAGATATTTTCAAGAAGCCTGTGAGCATTCAACTCAGAACCCTACTCCTTGGACAAGTTTGGCTGCATTTTTCCTCTACAAGACTTCAAGCCACGGATCGACCCTTGAGAGATAAACAAGCCTGCATCTGTCCTTCAAATCACTGGGCTTCATCTTGCCCATAAACTTACGTAGCAAGCCTCCAGGCCTCTTGTCTTTTTCTGCATTTCACTAGATAAAAGAGTTCCTTCAATTCTGTGTTTTGTAAAATCTGTTTCGTTTTAACACAGATTTAGAAATAGGCAAAAGATACTACACTTGGATCTTTTCACCCTATTTATGATATTTCCAACTCCAGTTATCTGGAGAAAGATAACTGAAAGAAAGACTGGTGATGAAAACATTAGTCTTTACAATGACAGCACAAAGGTAAAACTAAGCAGAGCAGGCAAGTTAAAACATCAGCCTTGCCTGGAGCCACATGTCCTCAAAGGTTTCTCTCTGCCCTCAGCACATGCAAGGTCTCCAAAGGGCTGATTTGCATGGTCTGGCATATCTTGATTGAAATTTAGTCTAAAACATCTGTGTATCTATAGGTGTAAATACACATATACAGACAGTCACACAAATATATTTCATATATCTACAAATATATATTTAAACTTAGATATATCTATTTAGAGAGAGGGAAACAGGCACAGAGATCCCTACACATTGTTTCTCACAGGCAGTCATTGCTTTCCATACACATAAATTTTAGCAGGCTTATCTTCATTGCTTATGTTACCAAATGGCATATATGCATTAGATAAAACAAGGAACAAGAAATTCTATTAATACAGTCACCTCACAATTAAGTATTTATGTAGATACTATAGAAAGCTGGTAGATACTTTATAACTCCTCGGGGGCTGAATAAAATTAAATCAAAGGGAGAAGGAAACGTAGTGACGCAAACGCTCACCTTTAATTAATCAGAATTAATCAAAATACAAGTCAGTGTTCTTCTAAGAGTCAAAACAGTAGCAGGGTGAATGTGAAGATATAGTAAATAACCCAGCAGAAATATAAGTGCTCCAAGTACAGGCACCCCCTAATTAGTTTCTTTTTTTTTTCCATGATTGTAAACTGACAAATATGTGCTTTTGCAGAATCCTTTTGGGTACTCTGCAGACCAGTTGTGAGAAATCATCTTCAAGAAACACGTTTAAATGTCAGCCTTGCTAGCCTGAAACTGCAGGCTGCTTCTCTGAAGTGGGACGGCTGGCACTTCACAAGCGTCACTGCCACCACATCTCTCCTCAGCCCCTTCTCAAGGGCTATTCTACAGCTCAAGCTTTTACAGCTCTGCCACCGGGTAGGAGGACTACCTAGCACACCTGTTTTGTAAGCAAGCACACAGCATTTGGGCAGTTCAGCCACTGCTCAACTAATTGGCTACCTGCTTAATTAGAACCTCATCTGAGATAATCTTTTCTAAACGGGTGAAAGTGCAGAGCATCTCCATAGCTACTAATAAGGCTGATACAATCTCTAATCAGAGCAGTGTAAGCAACACTGAGTAGTTACACGTGAAGGACTTCAGCCAAATGCTATGACCATTATAGCCAATTGCTGTGTTTTATTTATTAATACAGGTATTTTTAAAAGTGTATTTATAAAGCATTCTGGAGCCAGAAGAGAAGTTAATTATCTAACCAGATCTCTAATCTACCACAGATCCTTATATATGATTGAAATATCTCAGGATCAACACCAGTCATTTGTTTGTAGAAGCATTTGGTGCCTCTAAAGTATTCACTTGTCAAATTAGGACCACAAGATTGGAGCTTCACCCACTTCCTGGGCAGAGCCTTGAATTGCCCACAACCCCAGGGAAGAGTTGTGCTTTACTTCTTGTTTGAGTTCACAGTTTTAGCTTCCAGACCCCTCTTCTGTGTAGTGAAGAAATGCAGAAAGAATTCCTTCATAATGGATTCTTCCCATAAATATTTTCATGACTCAAATCAGCTCGTTTCTCAACTTTTTTTTTTTAAATCAGCTGGACAGATTACATCCACGTCTCCTGCTGTAAGGCACTTTTCTCCATCTTTGGAATAACTTCCACAGCCCTCTTCACTCTACAGCTCTTCTGGTATTCTCTAAAAGATGCTGACACCAGAACGTTGCCTAGTGCCCCCACAACGTGATATGCAGAGGCAAAACCTAATCCACCTGACGCTTCTAGGGCATGTTATGGATGCAGCAATGAGATATGGCCTGTAAAACACAGGGTGTCTTTATAAACATCTCAACCTAAAAGCAGGGTCCAAACTGTCAAAGCTCCAAAGCCAAGCACTGATTCCTCTCTAAAACGTTCTGCATTGTCTCCTTTTTTGCTGCCTCCCTTTTCAGAGCACATCAGCTTGATAACCTCATGCTGCTGGAGAGCTGAAGTCTCCACTGGTAGTGACTTGCTGTGTTCTGCACCCACTCCCATCAGGTATCTCCCTATTGCTTCCCTTTCTCATCCCAGGAAGCACAATAATCACCACAAATTTTGTCCAGGTAACAAGAGCAGTTTGTGACACAGTATTAAGTACTAAGCACCGTGCCTGTACTCTGCAGCCTGGAGATGTGAAAAAGCCTGTAAACCAGGTCTGAGTTATTTTAATAGACTTCCCTTGCTAGCTGCAGTTTCTGCAGATTTACAAACCAATTTGGCAGCAACTCCAGTGACAGCATAGCTACACAACAATAATTACCAAGGCAGGAAACGCTCGATAATACAGAAATAATTCACTGTCATTACAGATGCATATCTCTCTTGTGAAGACAGAAATGTTTCTTTTTACCCTTTTCTTAAAATACCAAATGGAAAAATGAGAAACCTTCACCCCAGAAGAACTGCATGAAACTCTACATACTTCCCACTGCTGGCAAATGTCACCAGGGACTCGGGGAATCTCCAAAGCGCCCTTTGGGAGCAGCTATCAGACTTCTCCAGGCATTTCATCCTGGAATAAAGGGCAATTCTGCAAAGCAGACACCTTGCCTATAGGGACCAGAGAGCTACGAGGGCCAAATTTAGCCCTGTATCAAAAGCAGCAGGATCCTGCATTAATGACAAGGATGCTCTTGCAACACCACAGGGAGTTATTTTTATTTTTTAAACAGAGCATTTGGTACATTGCAACCTTCATATAAAACGATCACTCAACCCTGCAATTATCACAACCACTTAAGGGAATTCTATACTTTATACAGCATTTGTAATTACTCAATATAAGAAAGGCCCAAATTTGATCTAAGAGGTGACAGTTTGACATAGTCTCCTAAGAAACGAGACTCTTCAAGCATGGAATCTTTAATCAAAGCTTTCACATGAGCAAGAACAGTGCAGAAGTGAAAACACACAATAAGGAGTTTTACCAGGCCCAAACCACGGAGGCTGTAGAAGATGATACTGCGTTTGTCTGTAGAAAGAAAATCATAATGTATCTCTATTTAGAATATGCATGTGTGCCTATTTGCTCTAGATGCATGTATAATAAGCCCCAGTATAAATGAGAAAACATGTGAAGGATTAAACATCAATTGCCTGTCCTCCTACACTTCCCATCCCTCTGCCAGGTCCTGAAAAAACCAGAAGGCACAGTAGCAATGGTTGGAAACAGATTCTGAGACTAGAATAAGAGAGGAAAATACCCATTTTCTTTTCATAGCTGAAGCAGAACCTGTAAGACCCACATCAGTGTTTCATTCTCAAATACCATCATACTCTCAAATCAGGAAATTCTGATTTTAGCAGGATTTTAAAAGATGCAGCATAAATAAGGATCATTAAAATTTGGAGCTGTGACAATGATATCTGACAGTGGAAGTTACAGCATTATGCAATAAAATTGTTTTAATGTAACTAAAGCATCCTACATATTATAACTATTTCTGGGCAACCAGGAGAGTTTCAGAAAATCTCTAAGTGTAATCTTTTGCTAGTTTCACCATCTGGGAGTGCACAGACAGTGCTTAATCCTACTGGCTTTTTTCCAAGAGACAGGGTAAGTCTGTGGTATGCTTTTAACAATCAAATGAGGGGTTTATTTCAGTTTTGATTGTGGCTTAAAATAGCCCACTATCAAATTAATATTAGGGAGATGGGGTCTCCAGAGAGCAACAGTATCTTTTATGAGACCCACTGATGGAGCTGAAACTTTGCCCAATGTCTTCACTCAGGTATGCACAAACTTCTTCAGAAATGAAGAAATTCAGGCAACCTCAAACTAAATGCAGGTAAGTCAAAGAAACAAGTTGCTGGTAGAATATGGGGCACATTGTAAGGTAAGAAGGTCACAAGCTAGTGAGATGATGGGAGAAAGGACTCACTAGAAATGAGAGGGCTGCAGCAGGAGACCAGGGTTATAATTACAAACCAGGCCATAAAGTCATTATAAATACCTAGGAATTATGCATTTGTGTGAATCTACCATTACCCATTACATAGAGCCACAATAGTTACAAGAAGTTTAATTTCCCAAGTTCATCTTTGTAAAATATTTTGTTTGTTTGCTCTGGATATTTTGGAGGTTCTGTTTTAAAATAACTCAGAAGGATCAAGACCAGAAGGAGAAGACAAGAAACACGATTCCTGCTAAAACAGTGTTCCAGCCCTTCACCAACTGTCTGCAGGAAAGCATCTAGGTATAGAGTCACCCACAGAATTCCATGGTGGCACTACTGCTCTGGACAGTCTACTGTATTCAAAGCATACATAGGGGAATTTCCTATAGCTCTGTCAAAGCATTTATTATAAAAACAGGTTATTCTGGCACAGCTTGCTTTCACTTGGGATTGTTTTGGGGTTTTTTATGTCCACTGGAAATTTGTTGCTTGTGAAGACTTTGGTAAGGCTGATGGCTACTCTCAAGTCTCAAGAAGAAAGGGCAGAGAAGGAATGTGGGTTGAAGACAGTGAAAAAAGTGTCTTTCGAGGTTTGGTTTTCCAGTTCTCACTATAAAACACACACTGATCTATCATGGTCACAGAATAGGTCAGTAAATGAAGGGACAAACAATGAATGGGAATTTTTGTTCCAAATGCTTGAGAAGACACAAGAACAGCTTATCCAGAAAAACAACAAGGAGCATTTTTCAGATGAAGTAGGGTTCTCCCTAGAGTGCTGCATTGGCACCCAAATTGCACACAGTGCTTTGCTGGTGTGCTTCATGTTTGGCAAACGAGGGTTTTGTGGCCTGCGGGCTGGACCTCAGGAGTTTGGCAAGGTCTGAGGAATCTACGTGTGATGACAACTTTCTTGTTCCCTAACACTCCACAGGTCAAACAGACCTCACAGCCACACTGGACATCACAGACTGCACGATGGCAGAAGAAATGCCTAACATTGGCTCTCTGTGGAAATAACTCTTCTGGTTCATGCTGGCTTGTCACACAATTACTTAAAAGGATCAACAATCACATACAAACACAATTCCAAAAAATATACCTGTAACACTCCAAGATTAGTCCAGCTGAAAAGTAGAGCAATGCAGCTCTTCTCTCATATGATACTTAAGTAAAAGGTGGCGGCACTCTTAGATAAGGATATAATTAGAAGCTTTCCATTGCATTCAACTGTTGCAAACAAACAGCGGGGGATTTCAAGTGAACAATTTGATGGGAAGGGCCAAAGGAAAGTAACAGGCAAACAAAAACACTCTCAAGAACACAACTGCCTCCCAGTATGGCAGCCTGCTGGACACACTCCCGTTAAGGAAAGGCTTTGTTTCAGAGAAAGGGCATGGGTTTGTTTTCTTTAAAAACCTATCTAAAATAGCTTTCCTCAAAACACCGTCTAATAGGTCGCTGCCAACACATACAGATGTAAGCTGTACTCTCCCCAGCTGCTGACACCAGGTAAGGCAGCTGCTCACACACGCACCTCTATCTGTAATGGGGCAACACTTGTAATGGTCCCAGACTTCAGTGAGCTGCCTGATTCCTAAATTCCCACTCAGAGCTGATCGAATGGAAGTGTGTCTAATTACCTTGTCAGACTACTCTGCCATCCGGCAGCCACACTTCACTCTTCTGTAATAGGAACTGCACCCATGAAACATGGGGTATGAGATGGATAGAAGTCAGCTTTGTAGTCGCATCACCCCTTCACACCCAAGGGGGATCTGAAGACATCCTACACACTGCACAGAGAGATTCCAAGAAGCCAGTGCTTTCCATAGCGAATCATTCTTCCTGACAGCTGCTGATTTACAGACAGATCTAGTCCTCTGCTCTGCAGCCATGCTACCACTGGCTCCCTCATCCACAAAAATCAACGTTGCTCCTGAAAAATGAAGGCTTTCGTAGCTCTGCATCTCCCATTGCTGCAAGACAACAGAGCACCAGGTGAAGGCACACAGGAAATTAGGGTGACCTTTCCTACTACCCATCCAAAGCCAATCAAGTCCTGTGCAAAGAGCACGAAGTACTTACACTTCAAGGTAGCTGTGTATTATTTCTTACATCTCAGGTATTTGTTCAGATTTCATGCTTCCTAAAACATCAAGTTGGAAGTCTTTCACCTTAATTTTGAGTCTCCAATGACGCTTCCTCCCATATCCCCACAGATCTCCTTTTTACCAAGCTAAACTAACAAAGTTCACCAGGTTTACTTTTTATTTGATTTACAACCGAGTTTGCTGAACAATGGTGTGTAAGCTCTTCTCTGCAGATATGCATAACGCGCATTTCATTGTTTCAGATGTAGGAAAGTAATAACTCATGAAGATGTGCTAGCAGCTGCGCTCCCAAACAAGCTTGCTTCGTGCCTCCTATACGAAACCCCCCATTTCTGTCTACATGTTCACAAACAGCTTTCTAATTTGAGGTTAAGATAAGCTCTCTTCCTAAAAAGTCTGTGTTCGCTCTGTGTATGACTTACACCCTGACTATGCTGCGTGACACACTATTGCAAGCACCAGGTGCTTTTGTACAGCAAGTGCCTTTCTCTGAGCCCAGAACAAATCCCACCTGTTCCACACCGCCTGTAAATATAACTGGTTTGCTGTAGGTATTTTAGTCCCTTCGGGTCTCGTTAAACCCCTCACATGGTTAACAATTTCCAAACTCCATTCCTACTTTCAAAGGCAAGACCACTTTGTCTTTCCTGCAGATTGAGCTGTTTGTTTAATGGTTCTTTGTGACTAAGCCGTTTGCTGCTCACAGATCTTTCGTGCCTTGTAACCTGCCTGTAACCACGCTCAACTGTTCGCTGTAGCAGTATGTTCAGTCCATTTTTGTGAAGTCTTTTCCAAATGGTATTCCTGCAATACTGGGGAAGGTGGTATAGACCCCCCCACAGCTTCTGTGATGTTTGTGGAGGGCTGGGACTCTCAAAAAGTCATCCAAAAAGAGAAGAAAAAATGGATTTATTTTTCTTCTTGGTATAGCCTTCCCAATTCTTAACTGGGGAAAAGCTCTTATTTTGGAATACCATAACATAAGCCCTTGAACAACGAGAAGTTGCTTTCTGCAGTATTTACATATGGACTTTGAAAATGAAAAGACTCCCCATCCTTAAAACTACTTTGGTTTTAAAAGGAGTTTTCACCCTGTGCAGAAAATCTACATACTACTTTCTGGTATAGTTTGTGTGCCACTTCCAGTTTTTATTGTGGTCTCCATGGACAGACTTTCTTCCACATTTTGGTATTTCTTCTTTGTTCTGGTTTTTGCTGGGATAGAGTTAAATTTCATCATAGGGGGCTGTTTTGGAAACAGTGTTGGTGACCCAGGAATGTTTTAGTTACCACTGGTGCTTACACAGAGCCAAGATCTTTTCTGCTCCTCCCCCAACCCCATCAGTTGTTTGGAGGGGACACAGCAAAGACAGCTGACCCCAACTGACCAAAGGGGTATTCCATACTGTACGACATCATCCTTGGCATATATGGCTGGGAGAAGAAGGAAAAAAGGGGGAGGGAACATTTGGAGTGATGGCATTTGTCCTCACAAGTCATCATTACATACGACAGAGCCCTGCTGCCCTAGAGATGGCTGAACACATTCCTGCCCATGGGAAGTGGGGAATGAATTCCTTGTTTTGCTTTGCTTGCACAGCTTTTGCTTTACCTATTGAACTGTCTTTACCTCAACCCACGAGCTTTCTCACTTTTACTCTTCCAATTCTCTCCCAACTCACTGTGGGGGAGCAAGCAAGTGGCTGCATTGTGCTTACCTGCCAGCTGGTGTTAAACCAAGCCACTCTGGACTGATTATCATTCAACATCCCCAACACCACCCCCCCAAAAAAACCCCAACCACCCACAAAACAAAAAAATACCCACATCATTGAAACAATTTTCTCAGTTTGTGCCCCACCAATTGCACTGCTTTCTGCTTGCAGAGGCCAGCTCCAGGTATTCCAGGTGGAAGCTGGAGAAATACTAGGTTAATTCAGGAACGAATCCAACCATAAGAGAGTGATCACTTAGGGCTCAGTAGTCCTCTTTCAGGCAGCAAAGCATGAGAGGTTTTGTCTTCTTTATTTTAAAAGAAAAAAACCCTCAACAACAAAAAACAACCCTCTAGGCTCTCATGACACCTATATCCAGCTTTATTTTAAGTACATTTAGATCCAAGGTCTCTGAGCATCCTCAAACAGAAGAGCCTAACCTACCAAAGAAGCCTTTCACAACTTTATGTCTTCAAGCAATTAATTCTGTCCATATACTCTAAGTTACACAGGGAAACATTAACTTTTACCACTGTTTATAGCCTTTCCTTTTCTGTCATAGCGAGGTTTATTCCTCTTAAACTTCCCCCCCAACAAAACAAAAACGTTTAGCCTTCAGCATGAGCTCTCCTGGTTTTGTAGGCTTCATTTTTGCTCTCTCTCTTCCAACTCTATTATTTCCTACTTAGTTTCCTCTCCCCAGTCATTACTCCTCCTCTTTAGCTTTGCCCATCATTAAATGCAAACACAGCCTTCTCAACTTTCAAATGCAGACTTTTACAAAGGGAACTTTGCCACTGTCACATCCCACTTCCCTTGCACACTAACACTTTCTTTGGCTTTTTGACTACACGCCAAGCAACCATTCCTGCATGCTCTCCAGATGGATGCTGGAGAGGTTACAGTAATTTCAAAACGTGTACCTGTGTAATACTAGCTTCTTGCCAAACACCACGACATTCCTCCAAGATGAAATCCATCTAGTTCCTGAAGAGTTTGGAAAGACTAGATGAGGGAGTATGATACAGCTTCAAAAGGGGAAAGAGGAACAAAAATTTCCACTTCATTTATTTGTTGTTGTTTTAAAGGCACACATTTATTTAGTTGGTAGCTTAAAGAAGTTTTCTGCCCTTAAGGAAAGCTGTGAGGGAGCACAGCAGTTACACCACAACCCAAAACATTAGGCTTGTAAACAAGCACAAGAGACAGTATGCCCTACACTGTAATTAAACTAAGTGATAGTTTTTATCTGTAAACAAGGCAGTCCCACACAATCTCTCAAAACACCTATACATTTACAAGATTAGTATTGCTGCATCTTATTGCTCCATCACCTTCTCTCCCACCCCTCCCCAGTATTTGAGCTACTGTGTCAGGACTGATACCTGAGGCCAGCTCGACAGAGAAGACAAAAGTGAGCAACGCTCCTTTTCAGCAAATTTGCTCCCACCTTTCAATCCTTTGGGGAGCTGAAGCACAAAGCTGTGTTACAGTCAAGGCCAGGCGGCAGGGCCCTCCACCTCCCAGGGCTCCGGGGACAGCTGCCACTGGGACCTCCTTGACTAGGGTCCCAGTGTCACCACTGCCACATTGGCAAGAAAGAGCACAAGAGGAGGGGGAACATGACACAACATCGAGGGAAAGCCTCAATTCACACAATTTCTCTAAATTGCAGTAACAAGTTCAGTCCTCAGATTCATCCCTCTCCAGAGCCATGCACTCCAGGGGGTTCAGGCAGCATTTGACTAACACCAGCTGCACTTATTTCCAATTTCTCCAGCAAACAAACAAGGTAACAGCAAGGTATTTTTCTGCCTTCTCCCTCCATTCCACTGGAAAACAGGCCAAGCCCATGAGGCAGCATTCTCAGCATTCTGACTGAGAAACTGGCTGCCATTGGCCTGGACAGGTGGACCCTCAGCTGGGTTAAAAACTGGCTGGATGGCCGAGCCCAAAGGGTGGTGGTAAATGGAACAAAATCCAGCTGGAGGCTGGTCACGAGTGGCATCCCCCAGGGCTCAGTCCTGGGTCCAGTCTTGTTCAACATCTTTATCAACGATCTCAAGGAAGGGATTGAATGCTCCCTCACTAAGTTTGCAGATGACACTAAACTAGGAGGAAGTGTTGATCTGCCTGAGAGTAGGGAGGCTCTTCAGAGGGATCTGAACAGACTGGACCAATGGGCTGATGAAGTTTAACAAGGCCAAGTGTAGAGTGCTGCACATGGGACATAACAACCCCATGCAGCGCTACAGGCTTGGGGGAGACTGGCTGGAGAGCTGTCAGGCAGAGAAGGACCTGGGGGTGTTGGTTGACTGCAGACTGAATATGAGTCAGCAGTGTGCTCAGGCGGCCAAGAAGGCCAATGGCATCTTGGCTTGTATCAAAAACAGTGTGGCCAGTAGGTCTAGGGAGGTGATTGTGCCCCTGTACTCGGCATTGGTGAGGCCACACCTCGAGTACTGTGTCCAGTTCTGGGCTCCTCACCACAAGAAGGACATGGAGGTCCTGGAGCGAGTCCAGAGAAGGGCAACCAGGCTGGTGAAGGGGCTGGAGGGCAAATCCTATGAGGAGCAGCTGAGGGAGCTGGGGCTGTTTAGCTTAGAGAAGAGGAGGCTGAGGGGAGACCTTATCACCACCTACAATTACCTGAAGGGAGGTTATAGAGAGGTAGGTGATGGTCTCTTCAGTCAGGTGACAGGTGATAGGACAAGGGGGAATGGCATGAAGCTGTGCCAGGGCAGGTTTAGATTGGATGTTAGGAAAAAATTTTTTACTAAAAGAGTTGTCAGGGCCTGGAACAGGCTGCCCAGGGAGGTGGTCGAGTCGCCTTCCCTGGATGTGTTCAAAAAAAGGGTAGATGAAGTACTTAGGGATATGGTTTAGTTTAGTATGTGAATGGTTGGACTTGATGATCTTAAAGGTCTTTTCCAACCTTATTATTCTGTGATTCTGTGGCAGAGGCTCCCTCCTCCCCAAACAAGGGCCACGTGGAGCACCAAACCTTTGAACATAACTAATCTGCTATGAACAAATTATGGCATTGAAAGACCTTGATCTCAAGTTGCACTTTGCCTTTCACACAAGATGAATATGCCCTCTGTACCCAAAGCAGCATCTTCTTTGTGTTCATATGCAGGAACAGGCCACGGTGTGTTTCATTCCTGTCATGGAAGCTCCTCTCCCTGTCCCTTGCTGGCAGGTAACACCCACAGAAGTTACTTTTTCCATTCCCTTAGTACTAAAAAGAAAAACAACTGCCTCAACAAGGGAAAAAAAGTCCCCAGATCATTCACTTCAGGTAGAAGCTGTGGCTTTTATTAGAGACACACCAGATAAACTAACCACACCACCGGTTCCAGCGATGGCAACGTATCAGCTCTTTGGGCCCACAAAGCCCTGAAGGGCAATTTGCAGCATACATGTAAGTCGTTCCTTGCCCGTGTTTAGGCATACACCTAGATACCTGAAAGGATTATGCTCTTTTTGTGTTTCTACTTACACACTCTTGATTTCAGATTTCTAAATTATGCTGCGCCACAAAAACTAGAAACTCACTGCTGACTACCAGCATTTCTCCTTCTCTTGCTTCCAATGTTTTTTCACAGACAAGTGACCCATGTAACCAAAATAATTCTCCATCCCCCCCATGAAAGCTCTTCACAGAGCTAGCCTGTGATTTAGGAATCAGACACACTTCTAAAACCATGCAAGAATGGGATTACAGCTAATCACATTAGCCTATAACTTTTTTCCCCTCTAAAAGCAGGATTAAAGGCAGAGATGGGGAACTTCCCACATTCCCACACACCAGCTACATTCTTCCAAACTCAGCTTGCTGAGCAGCTAATAGAATTACCATCCACAGACCTAGGATTTTCAGGGATTGTCCTGGAGAGGTTGCTGAAGGAACTCACTGGGCTGTAATTCCCAGTTTTGCACTGCAGAAGAGGGACAGAGAGACCTTAAAATGACATTGAGAAGTATGTCAGAGGGAGTCCCAGCCTTAAGTTGTCATCCTCAGGGGCTTTGGAGACATTGACCTTCATGCTTCTCAATAAATTTTAATTAAGAAATTAACTGAAAGCACAGGATTGGAGATGTAGTTAATGAGAGAGGCTACAAGGTAACGAAGAGGGAATCACCCTGTAAGTCCAATGTTGACGTATTTTTCTGTAATTGTTAAAAGGACCAGTGTAAGTTTAACAACTTACCAATTCCTGCATTGTGGTCAAGAGTAGATGTGGCGGATTTAAGTTCTCACCTTTAAGTCACACAAGAAAACATAAAAAGCAACTATTTGTTTTGCAGAGGGCAGGAGGAAGACGGGAGGAAAAATATTTACATTCTGCAAAATGGAAATCACTCATTTCAGACCAACTACCCACAAAGATTCATGATGTATGTGATCATATATAAGCAACAATATTGACTGAGATCAGTTTTATGATCAGTATTGTCCATTCCTAAAAGCCTAACCAAATACCTGCATCTAAAGCCATACTCCATCCACAGCAGCACCACATACACAGTGCAGCTTTCACTGTACCAGCCCTTAAAATTTCTGAAAGATAAATATTGAAAGTTTAAACTGTGATCAAATCCCTGGAAAGAAATAGGAAAAAAGCCCAAACAATTTCCTTTTTCAGTCAAGACACCTACATATAAGTTCAGCAAAGAAACAAAACCTAGTTCAAGCAAATCTACTTTCTTCTCCAAAATTTAGCATTCACTCATGAAACAGAGACACTTAATAGAGATTCAGAAAAAACAAAACCACTTTCTCCAAAAATTCGGTTTTTAAAGGGAAAAAAAAGCCCCCAATTTAAGGAACCTAGTTCCCAGTTTTACTGCACAGGCTTCTGCAAAGCATGACTTATACTGAACAAACAAAAAACCAAGACCCGCACTCAGCCTGCCAAGGCACTTGCACAGACATGAAGCCAGCTGAATTAACGTCAGAGGGACAGGACCAAACATGGGAAGAGGCAGTAGGTTCCCAGCACAGCCACTGAAACCAACAGAGGTTCAACACTCTGTGCTCCCACATAGAAATGGAGCTGCTTAGCCTCTTCATGAGCAGGGTCAGCAAGGCAGGGATGTCCCAGGTTTCACGGGATGGCTCTCACCTTTAAAATTGATCATGCAGCATAACCTTGAACCCCCTGGAGAGGGCCCTGCTCTCAGTTAAAATGCTTGGTCCTGAGGTAATTTCAGGAGTGCTTTTCCCAACCAAAGAGCAAATGAAGGGTTGCTTCCTACTAATAAGTCTCACAGCTTCTTGCTTTCTCCTCCTCATAGACAGGTAGCATGGATTATCAATCAAAAATGAGAAAAGTCCACAACAAAGGATAAAAGCAACTTCCCTCAAGAGAAAAAAATACTTTTAAAAAATATATATCACTCACTTCGGGCAACTTATTTTTCCAGCACTAAGCTCCTTTTCATCCAAACTGTTACACAACCTAACAAAACCCCTCTGAAATCAAAGCAGCAATGCCTGTGGTATTGTCCTAGCCTACAAAGAGCTGTGTCTTTAAACATCACACCTGAACAAAAGGACAAAACCCTTGCCCAGGTAGCTCACTATGGAAAGGATCCCATTTCACCCCAGGGAATGGGTATCAAGTGTTTACTGGCTGGGTAACAGACTGAAACTGTTGTTTCAGGAAGAACTGAAGGATGAGAGCTCACAGCATGTCTGTTCACATGGTGACCTGCTACATCTGAAAAATACAGAAGTCTCTGAAGAACAGCAGGGTAACTTTCTTCTTTGCAAGACTTCTCCACAAAATGGACCACTGTTCCAGACATAAGAGCTGGAGATCCATCCTCAGTCCCACCCTCAATTTAAGACTCCACCAAGGACCAGATTGTTAGTTCTGGCTGACAGATACTTTACAGCATTACAAACATGTGCTAGGCATCATCTGTTTCTGAGGAGGTCTCTAACACATACCTAAAGATAGACAAATCATACTTGGCCTGAATGAATCAATGTTGGCCAAAAAAAGCCAAAAAAAATAAAGAAAAAAGAAAAAAGATCTGTTGCAGAGCTGGATCTCTTTTGCCTCTCTGTAGGGAGTTTGGGGAGTACAAATTATCATAACAGGCTATAAAGGATGGAGAAACAAATCAGGGAAATTCAGAAAGGCTCATGGGGGAAAGCAGAGAGGAGGAAAGTTACTGCCTCTGTTGGTACCTTTAAGCATTGGGGCAAATACACAGACAGGACAGCACAAAGGACACTGAGCTATGGGACCAGAAGATTTAATTAAAGAAGAAATTAACTGGTAAGACTTTGGAAACAGAGCTATGCCTATGCCTAGGGATCCTTTCAATCTCACAGACCTCTAACACCAGTCCAAAGAAGCTTTGACAGATTTCTGAAGCAGTGCCATGCAGCACATCAGAGCATGATCCACAGAGCCACCACAAGCTAACACCTAAACAGCACATGCTTTTCTCTCAGTCCAACTCATACATATGCTGTTGTCTCCCCCTTAAAAAACCCAATTGTTCATGGTGCAAAATAAAAGTAGCAAAAGTTGCAATCAAAGCTCAATCTTTCTTTTTTGTAGCAGAAAACCACAGAAAGCATACATGCAATGGTACATGGATTCCCACTCTTTTCCAGATCATTCCTCTCTGACTTTAGATGAAGCTGACCACCCCGAATCATTTTATTGGTGTCATTATCACTGCCTGCAAAGGAGCCTGAACAGCATCAAACACAGTCACAACTGACTCCACTATGGTAACACTTCAAAAAGAAGAAAGGGGGGGCAGATTTTGGAAATGGTTATTCACCTTTCAGCCACGGTCATCCGCAGGACCCAGGACCTGCTTTCATGAGAAAGATGCAGAGCCCACAGACTCTGACATCATTCCTCATCCAGCAGAGGAGACATCCAGTAGAGTAAAAAAAAAAAACCTGGCATCATGACAACTGAAACCAATGGACAGACAGATCTCCCTACAGCAGAGGTGACAGGGGCCAACATAACACTACTCTCTTTCCTCTTGGGGGGGGACCAGACCCATTTGACTCCTGCTTGAATGGGGATGAGGAGCATTTAAGAGAAGAATTGTCATGGCCATCAAGCCCAGGACCACAGAAGATTCAGGTGTTCATGCAATCCTTGGCATGAAAAATTAAGGAAAGGAGAAATTAATTGAAGCTAAAAGAACTATCCTCTGATGACACAGCACTGCCCATACCCCCAAACCTCAGCAGCCCTGCCCCAGCAGACTGCCCATTAACCCTCACTATGTTAAATACAGATTCCAAATGAGTGGAACTAGATCTGCCATGCTGCTTCATGCCAGAAAGGCCTTCCTGCCACACCACATGGGAAAAAAAAGTAAATAAGAATAGGTTATCAAAGCAGCATGAGTGGTAAGTCATGTACAAGGTCCATATTTTGGCATTCCCCAAATGTGCTGCCCACACCCCCTCTTGCTCCCACCATTGCATCTGGTAGTGTTGGGTGCCTCAGCTTTGGGTTACTTTTCTCTTCCCTCTCAGACTTTAGCAGTTAAACCACACTGTGATCAAGAAACAGGGATGTTCTTTAGACCTGCTTTACCCCAACACAGCTTCCCCCTTTAGAAACACTGGGTGCAGTATTTATTCAGAGACGATAAACCCTGCAGACAAACATTTGCCTTCTGTATGGTACTGGGAGGAGGAATTGTACCTGCCTCCTGCCATTTTATGAGCTTTGTCAGTTGACCAGCTCACGCAGCATCAACAACTCAGCACCCTGCCACTTATAACCACAAGTACAGTTGGCAGCATCTGCTAGAGGGCAAGAGTGCTGCTGAATGGAGGGAGCTGGGCAGGAGGCACTAGCCATGAAGCCAACCAAATGGCTGCAATGGACCTGCTGGCCACCTCCTACATGCCTGAACCTCTGTAATCACCATGCAACAAAACTCCCACTCCACATCTGTTATTTGAGAGGTGGAGATGCTTGACAGTGCTAACTGCTTTGCACTCTGAGCACCTGTCCTATGTCCTCTGCAAATGCTGCTCCAGCAAATGCATAGCTCACATCTGCCCTGAAGTTACTGTCTGCTCTGCCCAAATCCACCCAAGAACATCTCCCTTTACTAATTAACAGTGCTTCCCTACTTCAAGTCTTACTTGGGGCGCGGGTCAATACAGAACTGACTTAACCCGTCCTTAAACCCACAAACCATATTCCTTCCTCGCATGATACACAGATCCCATCCCAGAATGACCTGTGCTTTGCAGCACTGCTTCCTTTCAGGGTTGAAATGAGCCTACTTCATTTGATCACATTAACAGACTCCGAGCTGTTCACCCTACTGGCCACAGCCCTGTCAGATTACTTTATAGCGTGATGACAACTCGGCCAAGCCCTTCCCACTCACACCCTTCCCAAGCGATGCAGCTGCATCTAAGACAAATGAACAAACATGGAGTGTTTGTAGGTGTCATCTACCAGCTGCCACCAGCTCCAAGGCAGAAGGGGCCAAAGGAAGGCTGCTGGGGAGGACACAGTCCTCCTCCATTTTCAGAAGCCGGGACACTGGCACAGGTTGCCCACAGAGGTTTTGGAAGCCCCATCCCTGGAGGTGTTTAAAGGCCAGGCTGGATGGGGCTTTGGGCAACCTGGCCTAGTGAGGGTGTCCCTGCCCACGGCGGGAAGGTTGGAACCAGATGATCTTTGAGGTCACTTCCAACCCAAAGCATTCTATGACAAGACTCAGGTGACCTTTTCATTAACATGTTGGCCAGCACTAGCCTTAAGCCTGTGGGGGACTAGTGATACAAGACAGCTTAGAGGGATGAATTTCATACTTGCCTCAGTAGGAATCATGTGTGCAACTTCAACAACATTAAAAATACCAAAGCACACAATTTACCTTCCCCCTCTTCCCCTTATCCCCATTAGTTCTGAGATACCAGAGATCACATAGGAAAAGCCAAGCACACGACAGCAGAAAAAACAACTGTGTTGTCCAAGCACAGAACTTTAAACTCAGGATTCACTCTCTACGTTAGTATCAAGCCTCTTGCCAAAGCTTATAGTCACTGCCTCTGTTTCTTCACCCGAGGAATCAAAACATTTACATATGTACATTCTTCTCCAAGGTTATCCTGAAATTATTACTTGCAAGACACTTGGCAGATTACAGGCATCACATAAATATTAGATGCTATATTATAAACTCTCACATAAGGAAAAGGATTCCTGAAGCTCTTAAAACTATCTTGAGGTTTCTGTAGGCTATTTTATACAAGCCCAGGCTTTAATATATATTGTCACGACTCTTGTTTAAGTTAACATTACATTATGCATAGAAGAATAATTCACACACAGGAAGAATGTTTAGTCGTCTTTAGGTACACATATGGGATTTGAATTTTTAGCTCGTTCATCAGGTCCTACACAGCCTTGTGTTTTGAACTGCACGAAGAATAAAAGAACATAATTTTATCCAGACAAAGAGAAGTGTAAACAGATTTTTTAAAAGTTTAAAAAGAAAAGTAATTCATTATTTCTGTGTACTTAACTGGGTAAGGCAGCCAAACAGAACAAGATAAAAAAAGGTATTCCTTTTCCCAGGCGTATCATCCTCCTGAAATTTGTACCAAACAGAATACATACACAAAACGTGTTTACCAATGGGGTATGAGTCATGCTCCCAGCTGAGGGTTAGAAAGACTAGCTCCCAGAAATGAGAATGTAACTCTCAATTCGCAGGAGCGCGACTGCGGTGTTATCTCCTGTTAATAGGAGGCAACGGGGATTAGAATAAGCCATGAGTACTTGCAAGTCCTACCCTGCCTTCTGACATCAACATATTGTCCAATTCGGAGGGAGCCGTTTCTGTGCTTTGGGTTACCTCATCTCACACATGTGGTAAGCTTTCACCTGCTCGGGATTGTTATTACAACACCTAATGTTTGTATAAAAGAGTTTGGTCTGGGCAGAACATGAAGGGTACTTCAGGTGAGAACATACTTGTATGTTAACTCACAGAAATCAACAAATTTTATGTTGATTGGCCCACCTAAAATTTATGATCACTGAGAAAGGGCGGACATTATTTTAATGAAAGCTCCAGTCAATTCTCACATACATTCATTTCCTACAAGCTAAGTAGCAAAGCATGAGAAAAGATGATGCAACATCATCAGCCTTACAAAACAACCAGTGCTTAGAGTAGGAAGAAAAAAAACCCCAACCATAAGCTTCACTCCCCCCTTTCATTTTGAAGTTTAAGTTATTGCTGTAACAACATGCCACTGTAATAGTGCTGCAGAAGGACACAGTCATCATACTTCACCTACAGCTCTGCATTCATTATGGGTCAGTAGCCACCACACAGTGCAGCAAATGTAATTGCTACTGCAGGCCTGCAGACCAGAGAAACTACAGTATCTCCAAAACAGTGTTACAGAAAAAGCTGGGACTTTGTGTCTCATTGAACAAAAGGCATCACAGAAATAATAAATTGACCTGATAAGCCAAGAAGCACGCACCTCCCCACCCCACCCCCAAAAAGTCACTTTCTGGCTACCTACTGTAACTGCAAAAGTTATCTAAAGCATCTAGAAAATTTCATAAAACAGCAGAAAAAAAACTGTCCTTTGCATAAGGTCACAGACAACACACAACTGAGGCTTTCCCCATATCCCTTCAGTGCATTTAATAGTACCTTTTGACATTCTCCTAAGAGATGGCAGAAAACTAAGCACAGAAAGGGGGAAGCGTGCAATACAGAAGCAGTTAGCTAAGGTCCCATCTCCAGGATTCATACTATTTAGAAAAGCAATATGTAGTACTGAATCCTGCACTACCAGGAATGCACACTCAAAATAAATGGAAAATGACTAGTCTTGTTTTTCCACCATAAAATGCTACTCAGTTACAGTTTCCCTGCAACCCCACCAGCATGAGCAGCAGGCTAGTCCTTTGTCATCTGCAAATTTAGCATCTGTTTTGTCATGCCATATGTAGAACAGGGAACTCAACCAGGACAGGAAGGCTCTGTTCCACTGTGTTCAGCCTCTACCTTCACCGGGGTAACAAACTATAGCGAAAGGTGAAATACAATGTCCTGTGCAAAGTTGGGATGCAGATTTATACCATTCAAGTCATTCTGCATTACATACTGCATCCACGCTGCTGTCTCTACTTCACCAGTTAGTTTCAACGCCGAACCCAGGGTCTGAGGGCTGCTTAGAAGACTCTGCAGGAAAGAGGTCATCTCACCCTAAAAGCATCACAGAAGGGGACTAAAGAAGTAGTTTCCCTCACAGTAGTAGCAGGGCAATCCAAGCACAAGCTCAGAAACCAGTTTACGACTCAGAGAGGGAAAGGTCTGGAAGAGCCCTGCGGCCTCGGGAGTGCAGCTGCCTGTTGACGGGAGAGAGCGTAAGAGTAAATACAGTGTCAGGAAGGATCCCCTTCCACCCCCCTTACTCAAATAAATCACTTAACTTTTCAGAGAGCAGCAAATCTCCTTACCCCTCTGGATTAAAGGCAGACTTAAAGGAATGTTTGTGAACAGACTACCCTCTCCCTGGGTCATTTCTGATGCACATCAGTGAGCCACGCAGAAAAAACTACCTTAAGGATGCCCTTGATTAAAAAGGAAAAGGTTGTTTCTAAATGATACCTTTAAAACCAATGAAAAAGCTTACTGGATGCAGGATACAATTTTCATTCTGCTTCTGCGAAGTTTGGTGACCACGAGCAAAGTGCCTGTAGCATAAGAGTACCCTCTTTGAAACACCTACCAGCCTTTTGCCATCCTGTACCACAAAGTGAATGGAAATTCAAGGTCTCAGGCCTCCTGTGCAAGTAAGAGACGGCAGGACAGTTGGAAGGCAACTCAGAAGACAATTTTCAGCCTGCTCACCGACTAAGGAAAGCCAAGTCCCTATGGGATTCCCACTGAAATTTCAGGAAGCAACAATGTTTTATTCCAGCATCAAGTATGTTTTTGAAGATTTCATTTGCCTGCCTACATGCTTTGCATAATGATCACACTATTAAAAGAGGGGAAGCTAATAATACAAAATAAAAGGCTAATTTACATTTCACTGTATAACACCACAGAGATAAGTAGGTAACGTTAAAAATAAGTTAAAATATATGGCATGGATGAGCAATATTGCAAAAATAGCCATTGCAAAAGAGCTCAGTATGAGAGAAGCAAGCAAATGGGAAGGAGGAGCAGTGCTTGTTCCAGGGGGACAAGTCAGTCGAACAGGCATACACCACAGATGCTAATGAGAGGAAATAACAAACAGCATGGGCTTCTTTATCACCACCTGTGTTAGTAAGAAATCCCTGTCCTTGGGAATCAAAGGAACACGAGTAAGTCCCTAAAGAAACTACCTATTTTGTGGACTCAGACTGCTTTAGCCCTGCATGGGAACCAGGCCTAATCCCAAAACATCTTCTCCAGCTTGGATAAAACACTGACATGATGACATCATGGAGCTCCAGTATCATCTGTAAACGGATATGTTTTACAACTAAAGAACATGAACGTTGCAAGCGCTTTCCTGAGCCAAAGCCTCCAGGTGATCTCTTCTCAGAGCCAAAATTTCTTCCTAAAACCAGTGAGACAGATGTCGGTGCTGGATGTGGAACATAAATCCACTGACTCAAACCCCACTGTGTGGGCAGCCCATGACATCAGAGCAGACACAACAGAAGTGGCACAAACTCCCCCCTTACACCTTCTGGGCCAAATCCCTCCCTTCTGAGCTTATAACAAACCTCTCCTTAACTTGAAGGAGTAAAGGTCCCATTACCCAAAGGCATCCCTGCCAACCAAACACTGGAATCACTTTTGCTGCGTTGCTGCAACATGGAAATGCAGGAAAGCAAATAGCTCTGGGAAGCTGGATCTCACAGCACCACAGGTATGACACATATTTTCTGATTGCTTTGTACCAAAGCAAACTAGTAAGATGTGAGTTAAATGGCTAACCTTTGTATTACATCACAACCCGCCCATGATGACACCAGACTTCCTCCTCACATTCTTGCAAGTGCCTGCTTGTACTGTAACAAAAGGCAAACACCGCTCTGATAGTTTCCCTAATATAGACACTAACACAGTGTGAAATAATAGCATAAGAGTACTTCATCCTCTGCTTCCCCACAAGAAAACTAACTTCAGAATATGTATAATGGTAATTTGACCCTCTTGGTACTTTTCTGTTTCTTTTCTCTATAGAACTCAAATGTGTTCCAAAGAGGAAAAAATGTTGAATGTATACCTCCAAGCAAGTCTCACAATTATTTTCAGGAATTATTTTCATAACAGCTTGGTAAGAGTGAAAAATTTTAAATTTTTTTTTAAAAAATGGTATATTGGGCAAACCCTAAGTTTGTCCTTAGTTCCTTATCTTTATTCATTAATGAGTGCTATGCTGCTTTGCCTTTGGTAATTTTGCCTTTGCAGTTTCGGTAGCACCGCCTTCCTCTTAGCATAACCAGTATTTTGACATCTTCCAGTTACAACCAAACCCCATTTTGGAAGATCAGGTAGATGTTTCTGGGAAGATCCTGGTAGCACCTTTACTAGTTCTAAGAAGGAATACTTTTCACTAAGCTCTGCTCTACTAGCACTGGAATTAGTAGCTGCAATGAAGGGGATAAGAAAAAAGAGGAAAAAAAATATGGAGATAAAGCAAAATATTATCTTTTCACATGATAATAGGAACTGAGAAAGCCAATGACTTCTTCATGCCTCCCAACTAACCAAACTACTCAACACTCAGAAGAATAACAAGCATATGAAAATGATCCTGGTGTGTTCTTCTCCTTTCACGTTTACTAGAACCATTTACTTCATCTCCAAACACTCCCTCACGGAAGGTTTCATCTACAAGGTCTACCTGGGCTCTCACTTTGCAACACCCACGTTTTTCTTCTCCCAACAGTCTCAGAGAGCAGTGGATGTGCATACCTGGGAGCCGGAGAACCTCCCTTCCACTTTGTCACCAGCTTGTAATTACCAGTGTCTTGCTGAAAGCCACAGCACCTCACATAAGCCAAAAATAGCAGCACTTACCTGCTTTGGTAAAGCACTGCTTTTTAAGGGGCTATTATAGTAGAACAATTAGAACTTACTTTTAAACATTTAAACTTACAGTTCCTGGGGAATTTGCTTAGCGCTCTTTTCAATTCTTTAATAATCTGAAGAGAACAATCCAATTTAAAATACTTCAAATCTCTCTTCCCGTTTCAGTGTCCCCAGTGATGTAACAACCTTTTAAATAAAGCTAGCGTTTACTCATTAACAATGCAAAAGCCTTCACTGTAGTTTCTGGAGAAGCTTTGTTGGGAATTAAAGTCTCCCCAAAGAGGCAGCGCTCCACAGCCCCTAGCTTGGAAGAGCTCCTTTAGTGCAACTTCTGTAACCTGTGGGTTGCTAGCAACGTGGATGGCCAGGTATGTTCAAGGCTTGGAGAGAGCAACTGAGAGAAAGCGAGTACTGAGTCCTGTTCCCACTGTCATCAAAGAAAACAACGTGCGTGCTGATAAAGGAATCAAGTGCAAGGACATGCCTTGGCTCCGCAGCTACTCCCACTGCCAGCGGGAGGAGGATCTGCATCCAAACGAACACCGTCCTTTGCTTGGCTGGTATTCAAGGTGCGCTGCGTGCAATCATTTAGGTTAACTGTGCTCCAGGCATTAACCAGGGCCTGACCAGACACCCTCTAAAGTAAATACCATGACATGAATGAGTCAGGGCAACAAACTGCTGGATAAGACCAGTTTTGGGGGTTGGCCAATGTTTTTTTTTAATTATTTTATTTTATTTTGGAGCCCGTGTGACCACAAGCGCCTCCCCAAGCTGGGGAGAACAAGTTGGGGGACCAGCCGCCACCAGCGAGGGCGACGTCTGCCAGACCCGCAAGAAGGTGCCCCAAACCCCACTCGATTTACCACTTCTGGGCAGCGGGAAGCAGTCACACACGCACAGATCAGACCGGGTCTCCTACATCAATAGTCCTTTTCATTTCCGAGTCAAGAATAGAGTCAGTTGTTCACCGGCCAGGACTCCATCCTCGGCCCCGGCGCCCCCGGAGCCGCCACTGCGGGCAGAGAAGCCGCGGCGTCGGCCTTCGCACGCCCGGCTGCCGGCCGCTTCCGCGGAGACTTACAAGCGCAGTTGATCGTTCGCATCCCCGGCCTCCCCAAACCCTGCTACCCAAGTGCAAAGCCACGGCCGGCCCCGGTACAAGGCGCCAGGGATGCCACCCCCTCCCCCGCTCCCCCCACCGGCTCCTGCTGCCCACCGCGCCGCGCAGGCCCGGGACGGCGCCCCCGCCGCCTCCGCAACGCCGGCACCCGCCGCCGGGGGGTCACCCGGCATCGCAGCCTCTCGCCGCCGGTGCGCCCAGGAGCTGGGTCAGCCCAGCGGGGCGGGCGGGCCCGGCCGCGCTCCACCTGCCCGCCGCAGCCGAGATCCGTACTCACTCCGCGTAGCCCGTGGTCCAGGGCAGGCGCCGGGTCTCCTTGCTGAGGATGAGGATGGGGCGGGCGATGTGGTCGGCGGAGCACTCCACCTCGTCCGGGGACAGTCCCAGGAACTCGGGTCTCCCGTAGGGGAAGCGGAGAGGCAAGTCCGCGCCGCTGCCGTGGTCGGCGCCCGCGCTGCCAGCCATGATGCCGCCCATGAAATTGGCCACGGCGGACTTCACCCGCGTGAGCATAGTACCCCCGCCGGCGGCGGCGGCAGCGCCGGAGCCGCCGCGCAGGGCGGGAAGCGGGGCGCGCCGGTGGGCAGCGCTGCTGCTGCGGCGGCGGCTCCGTCAGCCCCCGCCGCTCTTCCGCAAAGGGGGCGCGGGGGCGCCGGGCCGCGCGGAGCCGGGCAGAGGAACGGCGGGCTCAGGGGCAGCCGCGGGGCCGGGAGCTCATCGCAGCGGCGGCAGGTTCTCCCCTCCCGGCGCGGCGCTGGGCGAACTGAGTCCGGCGGCGGCTGCTGAGTCATGTGATAACGAGGCTGGATTTGCCCCGGCGCTTCCTGCTCCTCCTGCGGCACCGGCGAGCTCCTGGCACACGCCGGGCACGGGCGGCCGCCGCCCCCGCCCACCTCCCGCGCCGGGGGGGTGGGGGCGGCCCGCGGCAGGTGCGCGGCGGGCGGGGCCCAGCGGGGCCTGCCCCGGCTGCCTGCAGCGGTGCGGCGGGGGCCGGGGCCGGCGAGCGGGCGGTCCTGCCCGCGGCCGCCTCCGGGAAGAGTTGCCCGGGAGACGTTTCACGCGGAGCCGCTCGAGGGGCGCCGGCGGTGCTGTTACCGGCGGGCGGAAGGTCGCTTGCCGCAGCACCCCCGTCCCGGCCGCCCCTGGGGCTGAGCCCGTGCAGACCAAGCGGGACGCTCCGTCCCAGCCCCTGCCAGACCCCTCTGATCCCAAAGGGCTGTGGGACAGAGCTCCCGCTTGAAGGGTTTCCCATCCTTTTCCCCCTTAAAGACGTCAAAGGTATTTTTCCTACAAAATCGTTTGATAGAGCGAGAACTACCGGTACTCTGGCCGTGAGGACGGGCCAGCGGCACTGGCCTGACGCGAGCCCCCAGGCTGTGGGTTCCCGCTGCCTGCTCGGGGGAGCCGGGCTCGGCCAGCCCGCTGGCCAGCCCGCTAGCCAGCGAGGGAGAGTGTGGTAGTCCCCCGGGTGCCTGCACACAGCCAGGCATTTAGGATGCTGTTGTGGAGCAAGGGTGGAAAGACGAGCCTGAGTATTTTCAAGTTTGATGGCATAGCTGTTTTAAGCCTTCCTTCGTTGGCTATGTCATAGCGACGTCATAGCGAGCACGGGGTATTCTTTCACGCACAGAAAAACCCCAAACTTGGCAGGTCTGCTGCAAGTGGTACTCGCCCAAGTGCATGGAAAGGTCGTAGGTTTCCGTGTGCTGAGCTTCAGGAAAACGTGGGTGAGTAGAAGCTAGCAAGAGCATTTAGGAAGTCTGTCCTCTACGGCAAGGCTGTGTCTGTGCCCTGTGATGCTGCGGTACTCCTGAGGGCTCTAAGTCTCACCGAAAGGCAGGGTGACCCGCGAAATGGAGCAGGTAGGTAAAGCAAGCCCTGAGAGCAACGCAGTACCAGGATTTATCAGGGAACAGCTGGTTAGTCATCATAGGTGGCTAGTGGGGATGATGGGCTGACATCTAGCTGGCTCAAACAAGAAACCAGCTGGCATACCACTGAACATGCAGTTACACAGTTTTGGAGCCCTGCGAGCTTGTTCGATTTCTGATTATCAAACATCCTGTGAGCTGAGTTCCAGCAATCCCTGGGTGTGTGCCAGGTTCCTCGTGTACAGATGTGAGAAATGTGAAGATGTTGTGACACTTACTAGTTCTTATGATAAAGCTGTATACCAATCAGGTCTACAGAAACAGAAGTAGATTAGCAAACAAGGAGAACTTAAGAGTGTGTTAAGTGCTGCTTGAAGTAGAGTTCGAAGAATATCCACCCCAAATGAAACGTTACAGATATACCCCCTTTGGGAAGAGGTGGTTATTTTTCCTACCTCTTGTTTAGTTGTTTCCAGGGCTCATATTATTGATAGTTTGAGGAACAGAAAAACCCCTCTTAGGTCGAAAAATCCTTGATGTTAGTAACTTACCATCTGATTACAATGTAACAAAAGCCCTGTTGTTCTTCCTTTCATGCATTTCTGTTTGCTTTGCTTCCTGGTTATGTTGCAGAGGTCATTACTGTAAAGAAAAATTGAAAGAAATTAAATTTTTTTAAAAGCTTGTTAAAACTCAGTGGCTTGTTTTTGGTTATTTTACCCCCAGGCCCAGTGTCTGGGTACCATAACAGACAGCTGTTCACTCATATTCACCTTACTGGGGAAGGCAAGCCTGAGGTGCTGGGATTCCCAAAGCTCCTTGGCTGCTTTGTTCAGTGGCCTGAACTACATTTTATGTGTCTGGTCCTGGTTCAGTTCCCATCCCTTCGACCTGAGGATAATCTCTTTATGCTAGCTTTTTTCCTGCTAGATAGCCAGTGTTTTTCATCGGGCAGGTGCTCCAGCTCCAGTGCCTGTTTCCCCCAATAATACTTTAATGGACCGTCTACCTGAAGAAGATGGGAGTGAAGAGCAGAACTGGACATGTATCCTGGAGAGGCTCATTTTTTTCTGTGTGGAAGCAGAGCCCCTTGCAGGTTATCTCATACGCTCCTGGAAAGGCCATGGCAGTTTATTTGGCCCAAAGACTTTGAAAAATACCATTGGCTAAAACTCAGAGAGGATGGAGCATCTGTCCTCCTGCCCCTTCTGCGGTCACTGTTTTGCCCAAAACATGAGAGAGAAACGTAAGGCAGCACATATAGGCTTGTTAGAGTTTAAATGATTATCTCTGCAAGATGACAGGGAAAAGCTCAGATCAGACATATGGGGAGACAGCTTAACGGCTCACCACTCAAAACAAATCTGTGTGCTGCTTGAAATTCTGCGGATGCTTGCCTCTGGCACAAGAAGGCTGCAAAGATACCACAGGTACAATACAGCCCCTTCATACTGGAAAGTGTAGAGATGCTTCAATTCGAGTTCTCTTTGGTAAAGAGGATCATGTTGTTCTCTTTTGAGTGAAAGGTGAAGTCCCACTTCTCGGAGGAAGTAATGATCAGGCCTGGCAGATCTCAGCAAGTTCCCCAAATCTCCTAGCCCCTGGTCCATCTGGCCCAAGCCAGACATCTTTCTTTGGTCGTGGGCAAACCTCTAAAGGTTTATTTATTGACTCGAGATAAAATTTTGAGGCTGAATTCTCTATGAAATTGTTTTAAAATTGACTCTGTGTCCTTCTGCAATCCCATGACTAATGTAAAGGAAGGATGACAGGTTGGATTTTTTTAAAAGTGTAAACTTATTTGTGATATTGGGATAAATATACTTTTCTTTCTGAATGGCTAACCATGCCATGGAGCTAGTGAAGCTGCGTGTGGGCCAGAAGCACATTCATATGAGTTCTTTAAAGCATCTGAATTATGTTATACCACCTTACCACGCATCATTTTCAGCATTCAGCAAATCCTAGAGTGTTTTAATCATGATGAAAACAGATTTACATGGAGAATACTCAAAAATTTTATGCAATGATAGAATATTTCTGATTGGAGATGACTTCTGAAGATCATGTGCTCCAACTTCTTTGCCACAGCAGGACCAACTTCCAAGTTTATTTTGGGTTTGTGTTATATTATATTGTCCAGAATCTTGTTCTGTCAAGCCTTCAGTGTTTCTGAGGATGGAGACACCATAGGCTCTCTGAGCACCAGTTCAAGTCTTCAACTACCCACCTGTGAACATTTTTTTCCTGCTATCTATTTGGGGTTTGTGCTGCTGCAGTTTGTCTGTCACGTCTCATCACCATTCACCTCCAAGAAGAATATGAGTGCACTCTATCCCTTCTTATTAGGTGGTTGAAGACAGCAGTAAGGTTTCTTCTCAGCCTTGCCTTCTAAAGGCCGAACAAATCCTTTTCTCTCAGCATCTTCTTATGACAGTCTTGGTGGCCCAGTGCTGGACTCATTCCAGTAGGTCAGCTGGGGACCCTTAAACTGGATGCAATGCTCTCACAAGTGCCATTTAGAGGGGTATAAACACTTCCCTTGTTTTTTACTAATACATCCCAATATGTGGGTAGCCTTGACCACTGCAAGGTGGCTTATAATCACTTTGTTGTCTACCAGGCCCCTTAGGCACTTTCCTGTAAAGATGCTTTCTTGATAGTCAGCCTTCCACATGGATTTACCCCATCCCAGTTGCAGGAGTTTGCGTATGTTTTGGTGAACTTCAGGAGGTTCAGGAGGTCAGGCCATTTCTCCAGCCCACTGCAAACCCCCAAGTGGCAGCCCTGCACTCCAGCTATCAATTTGTTCTTCACAACCTGGAGGGAAGGAGACAAATACTCAGAGTCAGCAAAAAAAACCTTACAGCTATTGTAAGCTACTCCCTGTAGGTACTATTTATATATAGAATCATAGAATATCTCAATGTGCAAGGGACCTATGGGGACCATGGAGTACAATCCCCTGCTTCTGGCAGGACTGCCTCAAATCTAAAGCATGCGACTAAGACTGTCGTCCACATGCTCCTTGAATTCTGATGGTCCTGGTGCCATACCCACCTCCCTGGGGAGCCTGTTCCAGTGACCCACCAACCCTCTCAGTGAAGAAATTTTTCCTATTGTCTGACCTGAACTTCCTCTGACAATTCCATTTCCTACTGTCCTATTTCTGCCTTTCTAGCCAATTTTTAAACAACAGTAACAAAATTCACAGAATCACAGAATCACAAGGTTGGAAAAGACCTTTAAGATCATCAAGTCCAACCATTTGCATCCTAAACTAAACCATATCCCTAAGTATCTCATCTACCCTTTTTTTGAACACATCCAGGGAAGGTGACTCGACCACCTCCCTGGGCAGCCTGTTCCAGGCCCTGACAACTCTTTCAGTAAAAAATTTTTTTCTAACATCTAATCTGACCCTGCCCTGACACAGCTTCATGCCATTCCCCCTTGTCCTATCACCTGTCACCTGACTGAAGAGACCATCACCTATCTCTCTATAACCTCCCTTCAGGTAATTGTAGGTGGTGATAAGGTCTCCCCTCAGCCTCCTCTTCTCTAAGCTAAACAGCCCCAGCTCCCTCAGCCGCTCCTCATAGGATTTGCCCTCCAGCCCCTTCCCCAGCCTGGTTGCCCTTCTCTGGACTCGCTCCAGGACCTCCATGTCCTTCTTGTGGTGAGGAGCCCAGAACTGGACACAGTACTCGAGGTGTGGCCTCACCAATGCCGAGTACAGTGGCACAATCACCTCCCTAGACCTACTGGCCACACTGTTTTTGATACAAGCCAAGATGCCATTGGCCTTCTTGGCCGCCTGAGCACACTGCTGACTCATATTCAGTCTGCAGTCAACCAACACCCCCAGGTCCTTCTCTGCCTGACAGCTCTCCAGCCAGTCTCCCCCAAGCCTGTAGCGCTGCATGGGGTTATTATGTCCCATGTGCAGCACTCTACACTTGGCCTTGTTAAACTTCATCCCATTGGTCTCAGCCCATTGGTCCAGTCTGTTCAGATCCCTCTGAAGAGCCTCCCTACCCTCAGGCAGATCAGCGCTTCCTCCTAGTTAAGTGTCATCTGCTTTAAAATAAAGGAAAGGCTTTCCAGATGAAGTACCCACTTGGCTGCGAGGACTCTGGTTCTGACTCCTGAGCACTTAAGCAGAGGGATATTATGCGGAGTAGCCAGAAGCGTATCCAACAGAAGTGCATCGACTCAACGTGCTTACATGTTTTCTGATCATAGATACTGTTTCTGGTGCAGGCCCCTTTTGGTTTCGTTCAAAGGACACAGAAACACTTGGGGCTCTGCCTCACAGAAGTACAGAATTTATTTCAACAGTGTTAACTCCTACTTGCTTCTATCTTGTTTGTACCTTGCGTTGTTTTTGCTTCCTGTGCTTTTCATGCTCTAGATAAAAGCAATGGGAAAACTCACAAGGACTTTGGCGAGACAAGAAGGAGGTCTAATGTGAGATGAAGGCAGCGTTTCTTGGGCACGAACTTCTGTGTCATCTTATCACAGATGTACAGAATAACCCCAAGTGTGAACTCTGCTGCTGCCAAATGAATTCGGAGACTGTGTCAGAGTACATGTCTGACATTACGGTGATGAGACTCTATCTGCAGGGGGAAAAACAGTTTTTGAAGGAAGAATTGGTTGTTCTTCTCTGTTCATCCCCCAAACCAACTCACTTAGAGCCCTATTTGTGCACATGATTCTGCTTAGGAAGATCACCGTGTCATGTGGCTATCAATGAAGTTATTCTTACCTTTTCACAAGTACCGTGTGACCTTTAATAAGCATGAGGAAGCTCTTTATCTCTGGAGAAAGGCCCTTCAGAAGCACAGTGCCTGAGGCATCATAGTGACGTGTGGAGGAGAAAATGCCACTTATTAAGACATCAATCCTGCTTCCTGCAGTACCAGATCTCCCGTCCGTGCCTCCAGCAACCCCCAGCATTTCTAGGCTTATCAGAGCTGACAAGAACGGAGCCATTGGTGCTCTTGCCAGTTTGCAAGCAAGAGTACCAAGTAAATTTATAATTAAATAAATATCAGTCATAATTGGAGTGATACATGTCCTCTGCTATACCTGGTTTCTACTGCACCATCCCCTAGTCCTTAGGAGATGGAACCCAGCTGTCCCATTACCCAGGAGAGCCTCTCCCTCCTGCTTTTGCAGACTCATTGTTTCTGCCCCTTTCCAGACATATTTAGGTGGCCATGCCAAGCAGAGCCCTGTCACAGCCCCATCCTTACTCAAAAAATGCACTGTCCAGCTGAGTGGTGAAATCATTCATGCCAAAGAAGTGGGTTCATATATCTTCTCACAGTGGAGAGCTAGCAAATGTAACATCCTTAGCTGGACGACAGCAGCAGCCCTGGTTTAGGTACCCAGGCAGGTAAAAAGCCTGAGGAGGGATGTTAATTGACTGGTAATTAGAATGAAAAATGTCACAAAACCTCACAACTGCTTACAATCTCTATAAATATAGATAAATGCTTCAAGGTAAGCTGCCCATAAGCCTGCAAGAATTTCACATTTGCCAACACCCCCCCCACCCCCGCAAACTGGAATGACTTTTTCTACAAGAATCTATCTGCTGCTATCCTGAAAATAAACACCTAATTTTGCAGTAAACCTCATCATCACAAATAAACATCATCATCACGATTTTGCTTCTACAGCTTCTTCTTACTTTTTATTATCTGCTCCTTTTTAATGCCTGTAGCTAAATCTGCTAATAATGGGATGGAAGAGGGATTAGCTTGTTTATGTGCTCCCGTTGGCAGCTTTTCATAGGGGAGGTGGAGCAAAACGATTATATCCTCTCTTGGGCTCCTGCGAAAGCACGTCTTGCCCTGATGGTGTTCACAGAATCACAGAATCACAAAGTTGGAAAAGACCTTTAAGATCATCAAGTCCAACCATCCCTGTCCTAAGCTAAACCATATCCCTAAGTACTTCATCTACCCTTTTTTTAAACACATCCAGGGATGGTGACTCAACCCCCTCCCTGGGCAGCCTGTTCCAGGCCCTGACAACTCTTTCAGTAAAAATTTTTTCCTAACATCTAATCTGACCCTGGCCTGGCACAGCTTCATGCCATTCCCCCTTGTCCTATCTCCTGTCACCTGACTGAAGAGACCATCACCTATCTCTCTACAACCTCCCTTCAGGTAGTTGTAGGTGGTGATAAGGTCTCCCCTCAGCCTCCTCTTCTCCAAGCTAAACAGCCCCAGCTCCCTCAGCTGTTCCTCACAGGATTTGCCCTCCAGCCCCTTCACCAGCCTGGTTGCCCTTCTCTGGACGTGCTCCAGGACCTCCATGTCCTTCTTATGGTGAGGAGCCCAGAACTGGACCCAGCACTCAAGGTGTGGCCTCACCAATGCCGACTACTTGTGGGTTGCCGAGTCTTGTGGGTTGCTTCGAAATAGCTGTGGCAACAGTTTTGCTGGCAGCCTCAGCAACAAGCCTGAAAGTAGCCAAACAGGTCTCCATGCAGAGAAAATGGGAAAATGAGCAGGTAAAAGGGCGAGTGGGTATTTGTAGGTGCTTAGAGTTGTGGGACAGCACTAAAAGCTTGGCTGAGCACAGGCACGAGTGCACGTGTTCCAGCTGCCTCAGGTTTTTGGGTGGAGTAGGAGCGTGTTTCAGAATATACGATGGCCTGAGCTCAGTAGGAGTTAAACACACAGGGCAGTGCTTTTACATATACCAAGTGGTGGGGATTTTTTTGACTAACCTGCTCACTGCTTTTGCTGCAGATGCTCCTTAAGTAGGGGTTTTCAAGAGTAAGCAGGATGGATGGGCAAAGGGCTTCTTACCTACCCGCAGGAGCCCAGGAGTGGGTGGCAAACACAAAGAAGGGTTCTCTCCCTGTATCTCTCTGCAGCTTCTGCTGCACAGGTTTCCTGCAGCCCAGGCCAGGCAGGCACTGGATTTCAACTGCGTGTCGCCTGGGGTCTTGTCTGCAGCACAGCTGAGCTTTAACCATCATGTCCTGCTTAGAGTTTGACAGTACTTTTTCCTTTCTTCTTGTTTTTTATTTCTCCTTTTCATTTTGGACAGTTGGGGTTTGTTTGGGGTGGTTTTTAAACGTTAATTAAATGAACAGTTCTGGTGAAACTTCAGTGTTTGAATGTCAGCCTGGGCATACAGAATCCCAGGTGCTGTACGTGGCCCTCACCCTCAGTCAGCCTGCCCAAGGAAGGAAGTGGGATTTTTGAGCAAGCTGTCAAAATCCTGGGCTCCCAGACTTCAGGCTGAATTTACTAGATGTTTTATACTGCCTGAAACCACAGTCCAGCTATACTGAATGATGGCAGAGAAAGTTAAAGAAATTACACTACTTTTGTACTTAGCTCTTGGGTTTCTGCTCATCATCTGCAAGCAGGAGTATGGAAGTTGGTTTCCCCATTAATTTTTTTCTTTCCAGTGTGGTTCCTGAGGTGCCTGTGGCCCTGAATAGTCAGCCTGGCTACCTGTTTTCCCAAATATGTGACATTCTGATATTAACACACTGTCATACAGAATGCAGGAAATAATATGCAGAACCTTGTCAACAGCCAAAGAAACAAGAACAAGCAAGGCAAAAGCATGTATTTAGACTGTACTGGAACTTCCTTACAAAGAGGTAGAAGTGTGTGCATAAATATTTACTAAGTTGTGTTAGAATGAAAAAAAAAGGAGTTCTCCTGGTCTAGTTGTGCAATAAGATACTGTAAATCATGTCCTTTCTTCCACAGCATCCTTTAAAGGTCTCTTGTTATAGTACCCGCTGCATTTTCTGCAAGGACCTGCATCAGTAGTGTGGAACCTAAACCATTTTTAGCTTGGACAAGTATACCTGAGGGTTTTTTCCTCCCTCACACTTGTTTTATAACTTGGCCACTCTCTTTGATTCATACTCGTGACAGTTTTATTTAAATGGATTCTTCCTCACCTTGTTTTATTTATTGATGGGGTTTTGGTTTGATTCATCTTTGGTTTTTACTTAGGAAAGCCATGGCTTTTGACAGTCTTCTGCAGAGTGGATTGTATAATAATAATAATAATAATAATAATAATAATTTTTCATGCTTCCTAAAACTGATTGCCTAAGGCATCCAAATGTGACACTTCTTTCTGCTTAATTTCTCCCTATTTAAACTGAATCAGTGACTAAACCCCAGGATTTCATTCGGTACCACAGTGGGACAGACAGCAATCTGCCAGTTATGGCCATCCTTCATATAGTGACACTGAGGAGTTTTGATAACTGGGAATGGGACTTTCTTTCAGGTGTGTTACAGTGCACCCACTGGGGTAACATAAAGGCTCTTCTGAGGTCACAGAAGCTGTGGCTTCTTCAGATGTTCTCAACAACAGCAACAACAAAACCCCAACAAGAAAACCCGGAGGCCTAAATTCTGCCTGAAAAGGTTGCATCAGGCAGAGGTCAGTTTGGCTCTGGAGTGAGCCAAAGGGGGGAACGGGCAAACAGGATTGTCGGAACGTCTCTGCTTCCGCGGCAGAGGCGGCAGCGGGAAATGTCCTCAGCAAACACGTTGCCACAACAATAGGCAATCTGCACAACCTTCTGCTGGCTCCAGCTGATGTCTCTGAAAATCAAATTAACCTTTGGCTTTTATGGGTCATGGCCTTTCAACTATTGTGTGGATCAACCTAAGGAACCGGATAGAAAAGGTGCTTTTTAACAGATTCAGAGCAGTAAAGCAAACATCGTAATCTTCCACCAAATAACTGACATAAATATGAATAAATATGTTGACCTTTTGGAAATATAAGTATTGTGATTGAACATCTGTGTTTGAAATTTTTTTCCATATAAAATGTTTTTTTAAAAATCAGTTACTTCTATGGTGCTGTAGCCCCATTTGAGAGGAATACATGCACCTCAAATACACTTAAGTAACGAGAGTAAATAATTAGCATGCCATAATCTAATTATGGTTATTGCAAATCATTTCTTTACTCAGCCACTGAAAACAATTTTCACTGTGGTGCAGAGGACTTCCCTTCACCCTGTGTCTTTGGACTCCTTTCCCTTCCACTTTCTGCACCCTGCCTGAAGTCCTGCCTGCAGCAGGGAGATGCTGAGGGCTTGATGTCCAAGGCAACACAACAGCCCTCTGCAAACCCCATGGCCTCCAAGGCTGCAGTGCCATTCTGGTACCCCACAGTGGGTCCAAAAATCTTTGCCAGCCCAAAGAAAACTGATTTTGGTCTCCCTGAAGATGAGAGTAAAATAACTCTGCTGCTGTTTATTGCCTACCCCCAGCTGGGCACAGCACGGGGTGAAGGTGGTGGGGCAGTTTTGGGGCTGCTCATCCCAGTGTTGATGCCTCCAGCCCTCAGACAACCATTTACCTGTGCCAAAACCAGGAACCGTGGTCACAGCTATGCCCAGTTGTCCTTTGCACTGTGTCTGCAGTCTGTAATCCCAAACCAGAAAGCAGTTCCCTCTGTGGATGTCAGTATCTCGTCATTTGCACTGTTATAACAGGATGCACTGAGCTATGCAGTCTCATAAAAAGACCCATGGTTAAGAAAAACCTGGAGATGTATCATCTATATTTATGTATTATTTAATAATAAAGGGTTTGGGTGAGATACACCCTTTACAGTTTACTAGAAACAACCTGGCTCAGGACAGACCCCTCTTTCAGCAGTGAACAGTGAGAGATGCAAGTCTGGAAGCCAGGGGTCAAAAAGTTTGTTGGTGTGATAGGCAGGGCAAGAGCCTGCAGCTCAAGAGGAGACCAAAGAGAAGTGCTGACACTGCAAAGACAGCTACGGTGCTCCATTAAATCTGATGAAGCCTGAAATTCAAAGCTGGTAGGGAAGGCTTATCCAAACTGCATAGGAAGCATTTAAACATGCTGATAAGCAGGTATCTCTCTGACCCTGTTGGCAGCTACGCCGAAGCAGTGGGTTTTCAAGGATGAAGTTCTCTGAGGGAAGTTTCTCAGGAAGGTTTGACCTGTTCAGTGGTCTCAGTCAAAACCAGCCACTCTCTGAAGTCTGAGCAAACATGTTTAAGGAGAACAGTGCAAGCACTGTGCTGCTCTGCTCCCGGGGTTGTTTTCCTGCGCTCCTCCCGGGGGATTTTGTGACATGGGATTATAGCTCACACGTACAATTGTCGGGTTGTTCTAGATGCCCTAAAGCCTTTCAGTGAGAGGGCTTTTTTTTTAAGAGGACTGAACCTGGGTCTCTGGTGCTGCAGCATGCCAAGCTTGCTGCTCCTCTCGGGGAGCATACAGGGGGGTTACCCAAGGGGAGCAGTGACCTTCTGCCTAGAGGCGTTTGCCCCCAGGTGTGTGTGTGTGGGTCTATTCCCTGAGCACAAACTCGTAAATGACCCATCTAAGGATAGAAAGGGAGTGCCCCTATGAGGTCACAGGTCTCTACCCCTCCTGGGAAAGGAATGAGATGCTCAAGACATTGTGAGAAGTGCTTTGTGGGGGAACCAACTAACCCACAGGGAAAAATGGTTGAGTTTTTAAGGTGGGCAGCAGAGGGTTGAAGCAAGGTAGGAATAAAAGAAGTGTCTGGGTGAAGTGGGAAAAGGCATCCAGGAATCATAAAGATACTAATTCAGTAATACAGATTATGACAGTTTGGGACTGTTATCTTAGTAATGCTATTATAACTTCCATAATAATATTTCAGCAAGAATTCAAGTCACTGAAGTTTGGAAACTATTGATTTAATGAATAAAGGGTAATTTGGTAGGTCATAGTGAATGGTATTGATGCAGACAACACTTTGTGATTTTATATCCATATATTAAGCATTTTTATGGAAACCTTGCTGCAGTAAATTTATAGCCATGGAAGCCACCTTGATGTTGTTATTCTGCACAACACAGCCATGAGACAGCTTCACGGAAACTACGGAAGTAGAACTTGGTTCCAACTGCTCCTGAAGCTGCCAAGGAAAGCAAGCCTGAGTTTTAGAAAGTTCTTCCACTTGGCTTCAGTTGCAGACACCTTTTAGCTTCAGCAAAATTTGTGTGTGCTTAGCACTCTGAAAAGCAGGTACCATTGCGTACCCAAAGCTACATTTAGGATCTTGGCTTTGAGGTCTTGATTACAAAATAATTTTAGTAAAAGCCCAGGTGATTGTAATTCATCAAAAATAGGGGGTCATATTGCTGCCTTCAACACTTGTGTTGTTTCCTGTTGTTTCCTAACACACGCATCATCAATTTTATCTTGAGCACTGATTAGGAGAAATAAGCTTACTGTGTCATATCTGCAACAGTGCAAGAGTGCACAAACCAAGTACATCTTCACATGGCAGCTTGCCAGAATTTCTCACCCATGTGAAATTAGTGATGTGCCAACATTTTTAGAATTAGGAAAAAACACAGTTATGTTTTCTGTCCATTTGTTTTGGTGATTATCATTATACCAGAGCAGCGAAGGGGTGTTGCAGTGCATGTAGATTAATCTGGATAGCTCAGGTGGCAGCAGTGGTCACAGTGAGATGAAGTAATGCAGGTGTCAGCGTGACAGAGGTGCCAGAGGAACCATCCATCATTCTTGATAGTCTCCCCACAACCTGTGCTGAAGCCCTGCTGTTGTTTCTCCCTAGCTAAAGGGAGTAGCTAGGGCTACTCCAGTGAAATCATAGAGCCCAGCTGCAGAGCCAGCACGGGCTTTCTGTGGCAGAAAACATGAGATGCCAGCAGCTTGTGGTCCTCAGGCCTGTGGACAGTTACCTTTTGTAGAAAAAAACCAATGCTCAATGCATTTTTCTATGAGTCACCATGTTCTTCCTCTTCAGTCTCTTCCCAAGAAGTTCTCTTCACATCTGTGTATCACATCTAGCTGGCTGCTGACAGAGTAGCTGCATATCTCGTTTAATGAAAGCTGGGTATGAGTTCAGAATGCTCTTAATCAAATATAGATTCATTCCATGACAGCAACAACAAAGTCTGTGCAGAAACCTGCTGCCTTTCCAACAGAGAAACTTTATGTGAGAATCGACTTCAGGGTGGTGGATCTTTTGGGTTTTTTTTATGTAAATCTCCTCAGACTGCTGTTTCTTTTCCTCTAGCAGAAATAAAATTTTTAAAAAATTAAAAATATCTATAAGGCAAAATATTACCACGTTTTAAATTTCAACAAGTTCTTCTGGTTTCTTTCATAAATACCATTAATGCCAAAAGGGAATTCTGTGCTTACATTCTGAAGCATCAATGTGATCATATGATTCACACCAAAATTCAATCTGAATAGCGGTGTTTTATTGTAGTATAAGGAAAAAAAGCTGCCCCGAGGCTGACAACTTCATCTTACCCTATACAGGGAAAGACCTGTAGGAACATCATAGGAGCTGTGCTATTCACATGCATTCATGTTCCTGCATACCTAGTCCATATAAAACACCTTCACAGAATCATGGACTGGTAGGGGTCCTCTGGAGATGATCTAGTCCAACCTCCCTGCCCAAGCAGGATCACCTAGAGCAGGTTACCTAGGATTGTGTCCAGGCAGGATATGAGTATCTCCAGAGAAGGAGACTCCACAGCCTCTCTGGGCAGCCTGTCCCAGTGCTCTCTGAGGGTGCTCAGAGAGAAGAAGTTTTCCCTTGTGTTGAGATGGAACTTCCGGTGTTCCAGTTTGAGCCTGTTGCCCCTTGTCCTGTCACTGGGCACCACTGACAAGAGTCTGGCCCCATCCTCTACACACCCGCCCTTTAGATATTTATAAGCATCTATGAGATCCCCTCTCAGCCTTCTTCAGGCTAAACAGCCCCAGCTCTCTCACCCTTTCCTCATATGAGAGATGCTCCAGTCTCCTCACCTTCTAGTCCTCTGCTGGACTCTCTCCAGTAGTTCCCTGTCTGTTTTGCACTGAGGAGCACAGAACTGGACACAGCCTTGCTAAAGTCAAAGTAGACAACCTCTACTGCTCTCCTTTCATCTACCTGCAACTTTTGTAGGTGGCATATGATGCACATGCAGGTTCAAGTGGAAGGATGAGATTTCCCATCTGGTTGGCACAGCTGAATCTCTGCAGGTCTGAAAGCATGATCCCTGTGTGCACACATCCTGCCCCTGCATGGCACGGCTGCCTTCCAGGCTGCCTGTGGCCTCTTACTGCGGTGCCCAGGGGCAGGGCTGTCCCCCAGTGCTGCTGCTTGCCACACACCATGGAGATGGTCCTTCAGTCTATGAGCAACTGGACCAGTCAAGGCACCATTCTGGTGTACGTGCTGTCTTGCAGAGAGCTTGCTCTTGTCCAGTGGGCCCAGTTCTCCTCTGGATGTGGTTTACATCCAGCGGTGTGAGTGGATGGATGTGTGGGTGCACAAGCACAGAGCAGGTCAGAATCACGCACGGCTTCTGATTTCCCCTGGTGTCATTGCCACTAAAGCAGTATGATTTGCAAGGGGAAGTTACCACAAGTGTGGGCTGTCCCAAAAATCACAGCTGTTGCACTATGGGAAAGGTTGGGGCTGCTTCCAGCTCCTGGTAGCCCCTATCCATCGTCTTCCTTTGTGATTCACAGTTACAGCTGCGATGGCATCCCCCAGAGTGGAAAAGAGACGACTCAGCTGTAACTACAGAGACTTTTGAGATCAAAAGGAGTTTCTTGTAACTGTGTTTATCCCTTGAATTCCCTGGCCAACTGAAAGCTAAACCATGCCCTGATGGGATGCAAATAACTTGAAAGTCAGAGGTCAGAGTACTGCCTCCTTGAGCACTGGCCAAGGTTTTGGTGGGTAGAGTGAGCTGTGCCATCTCATGGTGTGGCACAAGGCTCAGCACAACTGACCTGTCCAGCCCTAGGAGTGCCCTTCACAGCCACCTCCAGGATGAACCTGGATGCCCGCAGCCTGGCTGGGAGCAGCCTGTGCAGAAGGAAGGATCTCTGGCAGAGGCAGGGCGAGGGAGCTGCAGTGCCTCATACCACAGACTGAGCTGCAGCACTGATTGAATGCCAGCCCCGATTTCACATGGTGCTTCGTGCTGATACACACACACAGAGGCTTAACCATTTTAAAAATGTGTGTCTCAGCCCTGTGCTGAGGTTGTAAAGAGCATTGTTAAATCCATATCCATCTTCTGGCTCCCAGATTTTTATTTTTATGGTTTATCTGCTGGCATCCTTAGTGTACTAAAAATTGAGTTTAACCTTGTCAAAGGGGGACTGTTTCTATTTTAAATAGAAACACTTTGCACACAAGTCATATTTTGCTTGCAACATTTCTTTATGGCTAAATATTTGTGTTGGAATTCCTAAATGATAATGCAGAAACAGTCTAGTGAGACGAGGAAGAGTAACTTCTGTTCTGCAAGGGAGTTTAATGACATCCTCAGTGTCTTGTAACTCAAACTACTTTATGTCCAAGTCAACAGAAGGAATAGCAGCAGTATACATTTTGTGACTAATTTAGCCTTTCTCTTTTTTTTTCCACAAAAAATGTTATAAGCACATCATGATTTCTTCAGATTGATCTGGTAAAGTCTCTTGGATTGTTTTATTGCCTTAGAGTGAATAGCAAGAGCTCTTGGGCTGAAACATCAGCTCCTCTCACTCTGCTGAGTAGCTGCCATCGCCGAGGCGAGTCACACGCTGCCATCACTATTCGTTGCCTGGGCAAGTGTGTAATTAGCCTGCAGAGGTTTCTTTAAATCCTGATTTTCCTTCAATATGTCAGCGTGCAGCTCCAAGTTCCACTGGCTTCTAGACCTGACTCGGGATTTTACCAGCAAAACAGGTTTTTAACCTTTAATAAGGTGCTGCAAAACGGCAATTTTTCATAAGAAAATGTTAAATTTGCAGACTTGTTACACTGAGAGGACTGAAATAAACCAAATTGTTTCACTTCATCTGAACCACAACTTCAGTGCTTCTGGTCCTTGGAATAAATTCCCTTGTTATCATGCACCAGGGCATCCCTTCCCTTCTGCAGAATCCCATCACAAATCCTGGCTGCTCCATGACTGCACATCCCCAAAGCCATCTGCAGCTCTCAACTGAAATTCTCCGTGTGTTCTCTTCCCTTAAAAACTGGTCTCAATCTGATTTGAAACAAAAATATTGAATTATCTGAATTACCCCAGAGCTGTTTGCTCAGCTCTCCTTCCTGCAAATATCTACCCAATGAAACTGTAAATAAAATTAGCAGAAAGAGAAATAGCAGTGGGACAAGCATGACTTAGCAGATTGAAGAACATCAGTGCCTATTTACAATGTCTTTCAACATTTTTTTCCTAAATCTGTTCTAATTTCTGCTGTGAACTGCTATATTCATACAGAAGGACCATAGAGGTGGCCTGAAGTGATCTTTGCCCTGCAGACTTAACCTTGACTTGAATGCAGCCTGGCAAAAATCTGCCCAACTACTTCTGGTGATTATTAAGAAACGAAATACGTTTTCACAGAATCACAGAATCGTAGGGGTTGGACGGGACCTCGAGAGATCATCGGGTCCAACCCCCCTGCCAAAGCAGCTCCCTAGCACATATTGCACAGATAGGTGTCCAGACGAGTCTTGAATATCTCCAGAGAAGGAGACTCCACCACCTCCCTGGGCAGCCTGTCCCAGGGCTCTGTCACCCTCACTGTGTAAAAGTTCTTCCGCATGTTGGTGCAGAACTTCCTGTGCTCCAACTTGAAGCCATTGCTCCTTGTCCTGTCCCCACAGACCATTGAAAAGAGGCTGGCTATTTTCCCCTGTGTCCCACACTTGAGATATTTATAAACATTAATAAGATCCCCTCTCAGTCTTCTTTACACAAGGCTGAACAGCCCCAGCTTACTCAGCCTTTCCTCACAGGGGAGATGCTTCAGGCCTTTAATCCTCTTCGTAGCCCTTCTCTGGATTCTCTCAAGGACACCCCTGTCTTTTTTATACCAGGGAGCCCAGAACTGGACACAATACTCCAGGCAGGCCCTGACCAGGGCAGAGAAGAGGGGGGGCATCACCTCCTTTGACCTGCTGGCTACACTTCTCTTGATGTACCCCAGGATCCCATTGGCCCTCTTAGCCACCAGGGCACACTGCTGGCTCACAGCCAACTTGTCATCCACCAGGACCCCCAGGTCCTTCTCCACAGAGCTCTTCTCCAGCAGGTCATCCCCCAGCCTGTACTGGTACAGACGGTTATTCCTCCCCAGGTGCAAGACTCTACTTTTCTTGAAGTGCTTCTCACATGTTCTTTTCAGCCACTGGGGTATGTTAGCAAACGCTACCGTCAAACAAACATTTCCAACCAAAACAGATGCTTCTGGAACGTTAACTGTACAAACTACTCGGAGCTATTATCTGTCTCTGCCTAAAGAGAGCGGGAACAAAGGGAAGTAGCAGCATCTTGGTGCAAACTCATCTTCATCCCTTTGAAATAAACAACTTAATGGGAAGGCTGCTCTGTTACACGTCTCCCTTTTGAATAGAGATACTGAATGCAGTCCCCATTATCTCATCTCTCAGTGCTCACCCTGAGAGGGAGGATACTGACAGGTAGGGATAATACACCAGAGACGGATATTATTGCATGGTCGCAATCCAGCACACCAAGGTCCTTACTTCAGCTGTGACTTGATAATGGAGATACAGTAAACGATAAAGGAAAGAACAGTCCTGCTCCATGAATATCTCCATGAGAAGAACCGCTGCATATTGCCACAGCGACAGCAATAGATCTGTGTGTTTTTATTTTTGTCCTGCAGAAAACAGCTCTGTGTAAACAGCAGCCGTTAATAAAACAGGCCCTTTTCTCCTCCACGGGAAAAGAGATTATGAAGCCAAGATTGCTCAGCTGATGAACCTGCTTCTGCGATCTGTTTCGGGTAACAGCATTATAGCAGAGCTGAGCCCATGCCTCTATGAAAGATATTAATGATTGGCTTCTGAAGCGAAATATGAAGCAAAAGGAGAGCTGCCCAAAAAAAGTGTAATTGTGCTCCATGGGAATTAAAGGCAGTGGTGGGGATGTCACAGACATTTTTGCTGCAGTAAAGTGAAAACTGGCTATTATGGGATGAGTGGGACTGAATTTTGTACTGAAAACATCACGCATTTATGTGTTTATTCAAACTGTGCTTCTCAGATGCCTTTATTAGGACTGTCTAAATCTCAGTATTAGCTCCTTTTTTCAGTTGCTTCTCTCTGATAAACTTCTGCTGATTTCAGCCATGCTTTCTGTCCGATCTCTACCTCCTACTGAATTTTAATGTCAAATGCAATTTCAGAAAGTTCAGATGTAACTGAAAGGAATGCCAGGAAGAGGAGGCAGATTTCTCAGTATTTTGGGTTTTTTTCCCACTGTAAAGTACTTGTAGCAACCCTCCAGCTCGGAGGAAGAATATGAGATTTGGCAAGGGACTTGGTCCTAGATTCCCTAAGCTTCTGTTATTTCTTTTGGTGAAACCTACATGATTTTGAAACCCCAGAAAATCTCAAGCTCTTCCCTGCGCTAGTCCAATGCTGCTGAAAATTACAGCAGCCTCAGAGCTACTTTGCATGTATGCTGAGAGACTGTATCTACTCGCAGCCAGCCAGCCAACAGCTCCATGTAGCATTCCCAGTGCTCCCTGTTCTGCACGGTGCCGTCAGGTACGTATCCTACAGCTATCATATGTATTGCTCTGTCACAGTCCTACACAAAGCCCTGCAAGCCCAATTGGTGGCTTGGCTGTTGCAGCAATGGAGGTCATTCACTTGCTTTTATGTCATTTGGCAGTGATGAATCTTTCACTTGGCCTGCAAGTAAACTGTGCTGGCTGCCAGAGAAATAAGAGCACACGGGGAGAGCCAACAACTCGATAAGCATTTTGATTAAAGAACGCTTGGAGTGGTGCAGTTAAAGACCTGACTCGCATTTTTTTACAGTTCTTATTGGTACTCAGTGGGCATGTGCTATCACAGTCTGTAATTACACTGAAACTATTGGAAACACTGAGAATTAGCACCGTGAAGCAGTAAACAGGCACCTGGTTCGTGCTGACAGCACGTCGTGCTGTGGTTATCATTTTTCTTTCTCTGATAATACCAGATAATAGTAAGATCAAATGGGTCGAAATGATGAAGAAAGATGGGTTTGAAAGAATCTGCATTTCCCATGTCACATCAAAGGGCTGACTCCTGGAGCGTGCTGTTTAACCAGCTTGTCTCTCTGGGTTTTAACTGGTATCTAAATAACTCCACAAAAATTCTGGGGTCAAACCTTCCCAAAAATCATGAATCTAAGGTGCAAGTCTTACAGGTAAGGTGTATGAAAAGACCAAAATTAAGAGAGCATTAAGACCAGAAGGCAAAAGCAAGCACACAAAAAATCATAGGTCATTTTAAAAAGTAGCAGCGCTGAAGACATATACTCTGTCCATCTCCGTAAGTGACACAGCTGGGCTTAAAATGCAGGACTACAGAGGACTACAGAGGGAAACAAGTTCCTGATCTTCCCTCTTTTCATCTTCCAGAGAGGACCCAAAGCCTTTCATCATGTAGATGCCTCATGCCTGCAGTCAGGATGTGCTGCTGAGAAGCCCATGAAGGGGAGAAGGCCTCTTGGACCAACCACCAGGCATGGGGAGGTGTGAGCTTGATCTCAGAAAGGCAACAGTACAGAGCAGAACAGATAAAAATGTGAGTTCTTGCCTGGCTTTGTGAGAAATGGCCTTTCCCTGGTAGCTCAGCTACCAGTTTTTCTCAATTGCATCTCCAAACAGCATCTCATCTGGGAATTCAGTGTATGTTTAGGATGGCTGAAGAGTGTTCCAGGATATGGTGTGCCACCTGGATCAAGGCCTGGTCTCAGAGCCTGGGGGTTGGCAAGCCCAGTGAGATGTTAGTTGTAAGTGACACAGCTCTGCTGCTGTCAGCCACACATCAGGCTGGGTCCTGCTCAGAGGATCAGCCCCCAGATGTTGAAGTGATCCCACCATTGCTGACCATAGTCAGCAATCTGCTGAACCCAACACATCAGTCAAAGCTGGAGTGGTTCTCCACACCATTCTGTTAATTCTCTAGAGGTCTGCAAAGCATTGTGGAAAAAGATATGTTATAAGCACGTAAGATTGCTTGTGCTGGTGACAGTCAGGTCAGCAGCAGAGTGGGATTTCTCAGCCTGCCCCTTCAGAGGTGGGAGCAATCACAGCATGGAGTTAAGAAGCACAGGTGCCTCTCAGATCACATCCAGATGTTCACTGCAGGCAAGGAAATACAGACCACATGCTGGTGGCTCTTCCAGCTATCACACTTAAGCAGACCTTGATCAAGTGTTGTATGAGAAGTTTGAATGGGAAGCAGTGGCCATAGTGTCTCCCAGCTCACTGTGTGAGAGGGGCTTTTCAGGAGACATGACACAGGCACCTCCTCTGCGGGCAGAAGGGGGCAGAGATTGCTCAGAGCTGCCATTGCTCTGAGCAGGGTCACTTTGAAGCCTGTGATTGTGCTTCTGGTTCAGGAAGCCCATCATGTGACAATGAAGAGAGGATGGCTTGAGGACTTGCAGCTTGTCTTGCATGGGTGAGAGGAAAGGATGGGTGCCTGGTTGGTGGAAATGCAGATAAAGCAGGAGGAATGAAAGACTACAGGGTTCAGATGAGGGCACTTGGTGCAAGAGATGGGAGTCCAGAAAGTAGGTAGAGATGTGGGGCTGGGGTCCTGATGAGACCAAGTAGATTGCCATGGGAGTAGCCAGGGAAACAGGCATTGACAAATTTGGTTTGGGAGGTTTGCGTAGGCACTTACAACAGAAGGATGCTTTGCAGATTGGTGAGCACCTGTGGAAGATACATTGCAGAAAGCTCAGGGTACTTAGCTGTCCTGTCAGTGACGTACCTAACAAAAATACATACAAGGGGCAACGTAGGGTAGTCTGGCAGTCCTGTACATCACTTCCATGTCAGGGGATAAGCAGAGGTCAAGTTTCTCTGGCAACAGAAAGAATTGTCATGAACAGAGAAAAACTTGCTGCTAGAAGATTGCAGATAAAGAATGCAGAGCAGAGAGAAAGCCATGGGCCCGGACTCCCTTCTCCTTCCACACTGGCCTGATGAACACTTCTGGCATGACCAGCTCTCAAGGATCAGTGTGACACTTTCAAGAAAATACCTGAGCTCTGGAAGTCATGATGCCTCTTTCCAAACCAGGATGATCTGCTCTTGCATCCTGGGCTTGAGAAGCAAGCAGCTGTGCTGCAGGGCTTCCCAGCCTTCTCTGTACTCCTGGCCTTGTAGGTAAAACTTGAACTTCATGCAATAACCCTAGGACACTGTGATTCTTGTGGGAAAGAAAGCTATGGAGAAAGGACAGTGTTTATTCCTACATCCTCCAGCATCTTGGATCACTGGCCTTTTCTTGCTATACAAATAGTATACTATACAAATAGTAACTTGAGGTGCTGATGCTTTCCATTAATCCGGAGTTCCTCTGGAATACCTAGCTGAAGTCTTGCATCCAAGTGCTGTGGAAGTAATGAATAATATGCCATTCAGTGTTACTCAGATAGCTACAGTGTTCTCATCTGGATAACATCAGCATTAAAGATAAAAGGAAGTTAGAAAAGCTTCTGGTGGGTCTTTGTAGCTGCTGTTTTTCTCTAGAGACAAGACTGTCCATACAGGAACCACATGGGTGAGACTGCAAAGAAAGGATATTTCACTGCAGCAGAAGCCCTTCTGTACTATTATAATTATTTCTTCCAATAATTATTAGACAACTCTTTTCCGAGTGCTTTGTCTGAGTCCTCTGTGTCCGTGGAAGAGGGCTTGCCAAGTGTTTAATGGCTATTTCTAAGGCTCTGAAGAACTGCTACATGGGAATAAACCTAAGAACTGCTACACCTCATTCTTCCTGTGCCTTAAGGCCTCAAAGCTGCGGCAGGCGTGATGCTGAGTGCCTCACCAGGAGCAGGTACATACTGGGGTGCCATGGGAGGAGCCGAGGGCCTGGTGACGCTGTGGGGAACAGCCTATGTGCCTCAGTGTTTCAGTGACAATCCCTTGCACGACTCCGTTGGATTGCTTCCCAGCGCTAATTTGCAATAATCACAATCATTTACACCCAAGCCTTAATTAATGAAGATGTGGGTATTTATGGGACAGGGGATCTTGAAAATATAGGGTGTGCTTTCTGGGCTATTTCTGCCCCTGTTCATTCCAGTGAAGCTCTGCTCATGACTCACTGCTCATTGTGGTCTGCCGGCAGCGTGCGAAGGGAGAGATGTGCAGCAGAAGGGAGAGATGTGCAGCAGAACAATGTGTTTCTTACCCTCCTTATTTGCTTTTTATCAACAGCCTGATAGTCCTTTACTGCAGCCTGGCAAACGGCTTCTGTATAATTTCAAATCCTCAAAAATGTTGATGTAAGGAAACACTTGAACATATGGCTCTTGTATATCAGTTTATCATTCCAGTGATAACTGGTTGGGGGGATGACAGGAAGTGGAAAATACCCTTCTGTGAGATGTGAGGACAGGAAGGGAGTTTTAGAGCCCCTAAGAACAGCACTGATGACTTGATGGTGAAAGGTAATGAAAGAATACTAGGAGGTAAAGAGGTTTCCTTTCTCTATATATTAAGGTATTTAACTTCCTAACCAGTATCCACATTAAAGCACCGGGTGTGTTCAGGTGCTGACTGCTGTTCCTCACTGCCCAACCTGGTTGCTGGAGCTCTTTGAAATCTCTGGTGTGGTAACTCCTGAAGTACACCTTTAGCTCTGTGTGCTATCTTCTGTGGCTGCTGCTTCCAAATGTGGGACAGGTACATCAGCTGCATCCCTCCTGCTGGGATCCCTCAGTGCAGTGCTGAGGTACACGTATGGTCAACATCTGGCCTGTATGATGGCATTCTGCATTGGTGTCCACCATCCCCTCAGTGCTCAGTAGTTTCTTTGGGAAAGAAATCTGTTTACAAGGGCAAGTGATGGATGACAACAGATCCTTTGGTCCACTCAGCACAGACATGGCTACTTGGAATGAAGATCACTGAATTGTGACTTCAGTTTCCCTTCATGTGGAAGCATAACCCTCCTTTGGAAGAATCAACCGTTTCTCTTACATCTATGCAAAATTTTGTAAAAGGATTTATGACTGATACTTGATGGGAAAGAATCCAGGGATGTTTCTTTCTTGGTTTTAAGGCATTTGATGCTGTTCTGAGAAATTACTTTAAATCTCATTTGTCAGGGGCAAAGGCAAAAGTCATGTCTTAAGCTTTGGGAATGAGAAGTAGATGTTAATGTACCTTTTTTTCAAATATTTGGAAGCAGAAGTGGAGTCCTAAGGACATCAACCAACTCTGTCTTGTGGACCAGTCAAACAGCACAGAGCACTGAAGCACAGAAGCACAGGCAGGATGGAGGAGATGGCCAGGGCATTTCCCAGGGGTAAAGGATGGATGAGCCTATGGATAAACCTCACATGGAAAGTGAACTAGGTTAAGGGGAAGAGCCGTTGGGAGATAGGTTTGCTGCCAGTGACAAGCTGGAAAGAGTGGGGGCAGCAGCTACTCCAACACCTCTCCTCCCTGTTCCCCCCTCTCTCGGCAGCAGAAGCCAGATGAGCTTTCCAGGGTTCTGCCTTCATCAGTCAGTGAAGAGAAGAGAAGACAAGGCTTTTTGGCCACCCCTAACATTTTGATCCCCTCTGCAAATGCCTACTTTTCTGATGCATAAAGCTGGCACGGGGAGGGTGGCTGGGTATGGGTATGTCTGCTCTGAACAATAGAAACACACTGAAATGATCCCAGGGAAGAAGTATCTTGAGTTACTCATTTATAGCCTGCACACTTTTCATATCTGACAGTAGGACAAAGCACTGTAAAAATACCCTTAAGAATGTGAATCTCTGCTCTGATTTGCACTTAAAAGGCAACATCTGATTAGCGTCTGTGTTTTATTAACAGAGACTGGGAGGATGAAAGCTTCTCAGAAATTACCTTTATTGTACCAGATATTTTTGATAGTATATCGTGGAAGAAAATGCCACAGTCTATCATTCACATACTGCTAAGGGCTTGGCAGCATTTTACAAACCTGGTGGTAATTTTCAGCACCGCCCACGTTTCGAGTCCTGAAGATTCTTTCCCAAAAAACAGTTCAGATGACATCCAACTCAACTGGTGTTCACTGGTCTGTGTGGGGACATGTGCTGTTTTACCCCAGCTGTGGGGCTGCCTTTGGTATAAGCAGCTGGACTGCTGTGTCAGCAGTTACCACACCATTTAATTTTAATAGACTTGGTTACACAACATTTTCTCCAACCTTCCAGCTGTGCCTAATGGAAATTCACCCTGACACTCGTTCCAGTCTCAGCATCCCGCTTGCTCTGGGGTTACCTGGTTATTTTTTTAAAATTATTATTCTACTTACAAGGAATCTCAGGGCTGCACATATAGGTAATGCCACATATGGTTGAGGATAACCTCCCATCACCACAAGGTCTCTCTGCTAGTCCTCACTGCATGCTTCATTTCAGCTGCTCGCCTCCCGTTAGAAGGGGGAGTGAAACATTTGGTTCTTGAGGGGCTGGAGGGGTTGAGCGCTTCATTTTATGTGATGTAAAAGAGGCATGATGTAACTGCATCAGCAGAGCAATAATTTACAATGAATAACTTGTTTGGAAGTCTTGGGCTTTTTTTCATGGGTTGTCTTTGAACAGATTGTAATTTTCTCGACTTTATTAATTATTCAAAATGTTAATGACTTTGGGGGATTGATTATGAGCAGTTTTATGTATTTGGTATGCAGTACTCCATTTCTAGGGCCATTACTTTGCTGTGTAGGTAGATCAAGGCTCATCATGTTTCCTCTGTTTTGTTGATGGTAGATGCTGAAAAATGTCATGCCGATTTTGCTCAGAGAGTGAGTGTTTTAGGAGAGAGACCAGAAAAATTAGAACACTTTCCCCTAAAATCCTGGCTAGATCAAAGGTTTTGTCTAAGAATAATTTCTGAAATAAAGCATGTTATTGCCAGATTTTTTATTTAATTTACTTTTAAAATTTTAATTTCTTATGATAACTTAATTGGGTCTGTGCATGTAGTCCTGGTGGGAGTGTCCTACATCTTAGGTCACTATAGACTCTGGTGAAAGCTACGTTCCTCCATACAAAGTGTTCTCAAAATGCAGTTGTCACCAGTTTGCACATTTGTCTCAAGGCTTTTGTGGAGGTAAAGGTGACTGTAGGCAGTTCCCAATCCTGCCTTCAGGCGCTTGGGAAGTTGGCTTTTCCTAACACTTGCTTTCTATTTTTATTGAAGCATGAAATGTTTTAATTCACTTCAAATGAGGGTTTTGTGGGACAAAGACCTGGTTTCTTGAACAGCAAGAGGCTTAAAATAGATGTTCATTAAATAAACTTTTAAAGACGTTGGAATACTTGATGGGGAACATTACAGGAGGCTTCCTTCAACCTGCTCGTGGTAGCTTTTGCTTTACAGGTGATCGTGGAGAGGAAAGGTGGTTGCATATCGCTTGCATCACTTGTTTAAATATAGATCCCAATGGGAAGTGCATCGGAGTTGAAAATTCACATCTTATTTATAATAGTTTTGCCCTTTTGGCAAATCTGAGAAATGGCTGTGCCTGGCTGCTGCTGGCCACAGCTTTTCCCCACAGACCTGACTCAAACCTCTGTAGGTGCCACACCTCTGATGTGGTGCTTTCATTGCTCTGACAAGCAAGTCTGTTTAGGGCCTCCTTTAAAACCCTGACTACTACCCAGCCTTAGGGTGCCGTGCTGTGTGCTGAACCCCTCTGTAGCTTCTCAGGTGAATAGAGAGCACTTCCAGCTCTGCACAGGTGTGATGGGTTGACCCTGGCCAGGTGCCCACCCCTCCTCAGCTGGACAGGGGAGAGAAAACACAACAAAATGCTTGTGGGTTGAAATGAGGACAGAGAGAGACCCTTCACTAATTAATGTCATGGCCAAAGCAGACTTAGAAAAAAAATAATGTAATTCATGACAAAGTGAAACATTGTAGAGCAATGACAAATAATGCCAAATTTTAACATCACCTTTCCCTGCCCCTCCCCTTTTCCCAGGCTCAACTTCACTCTCTGTTTCTCTCCCTCCTCCCCTCCAGCGGCACAGGGGGACAGGGGATGAAGGTTGAGGTCAGTTAATTACATGTTGTGTCTGCCACTGCTTCCTCCTCAGGGGAAGGGCTCCTCACACTCTTCCACTGCTGCAGCATGGCATCACTACCACAGGAGACAGTCCTCCACTAACTTCTCCAACATGAGTCATTCCCATGGGCTGCAGTTCTTCACAAACTGCCCCAGTGTGAGCCTCTTCTATGGGGTGCAGAACTTCAGGAACAGACTGCTCCAGCATGGGTCCCCAACAGGGTCACAAGTCCTGCCAGAAAACCTGCTCTGATGTGGACTCCTCTCTCCACAGATTCACAGGTACTGCCAAGAGCTTGCTCCAGTGTGGGCTTCCCATGAGGTCACAGCCCCCTTTGGGTGTATCCCTCTTCTCCAGCGTGGGGTCCTCCATAGGCTGCAGGTGAATATCTTCTGCACCATCAACTTTCATGAACTGCAAGGGGACAACCTGCTGCACCATGGCCTTCTCCATAAGCTGCAGGGGAATCTGCTCTGACACCTGGAGCACCTCCTCCCCGTTCTTCTTCACTGACCTTGGTGTCTGCAGTGTTTCTCACATCTTCCCACTCCTCTCTCTGGCTGCAAAGGCTGCCACTCAGGTCTTTTTCCTTCATAAATACGTTATCAAAGAGGTGCTACCACTGTTGCTGGTGGGCTTGGCCTTGGCCAGCTGTGGATCCATCCTTGAGCCAGCTGGCACTGGTTTTGTTGGACCTAGGGGAAGCTTCTAGCAGCTTCTTGCAGAACCTAACCCTGCAGTCCCCCCACTACCGAAACCTTGCCATCCAAATCCAAACCAATGTGTATGTTGGTTTGGCTGGGGTAATTTTCTTCACAGTAGGTGTTACGGGGCTGTGTTGTTGTTTGTTTGTTGCCTGGAAACAGCGCTGGTAACACAGGGATGGTTTAGTTACTGCTGAGCAGGGCTTACACAGAGTCAGGGCCTTCTCTGCTCCTCACCCCACCCCACCAGTGAGGAGGCTGGGGAAGCACAAGAAGTTGGGAGGGGGCACAGCCAGGACAGCTGACCCCAACTGACCAAAAGGATATTCCATACCATATGACATCATGCTTAGCATGTACAGCTGGGGGAAGAAGAACAAAGGGGGGACATTCAGAGTGATGGCATTTGTCTTCCCAAGTCACTGTTATGTGTGACGGGGCCCTGCTGTCCTGGGGATGATGGCTGAACCCCTGCCTGCCCATGGGAATGCTGCTGCTTGCTTTCACCGCTCGCTGTAGTGCTGCACTGCTTCTCATTGCACTGTGCTGTGCCTGGAAATGTTGTGTTAACAGCTTCCTGGGCTGGAAGATGGCCAGGGCATCGCTGCTGTTCCTGTGAGTCCACACCAGAGCAGGTATATATCTCAAAGCCTCTGTGGGCATGGTTGTGCCTGTGCCAGAGCAGGTGCACTTCTGAAGAGACTGACGCCCAAGGGTAAGTCCATGCTGGAGAAGGTACACCTCAGAGCATCTGTGGCTGTGGGTAAGTCCATACTACTGCAGGTATACCTTGAAGCAGCAGCAGCGTGCCTGAGCTCCTCAAAGTGTGTGGCCGTGGGTAAGCCCATGACAGGACAGGTTTACTTCTGAAGGCATTGTGGCTTATGGAGAAGGCCACACTGGAACAGGTGCACTTCAAAGGAGCTGTGGCTTTGAATAAGCTTGTACCACAGCACATACAACCCTTGGAGAGACTGTGGCTTGTGGAGAGGTCTTCACTTGGAGCAGGTACACCCCTGAAGTGTGGACAAGCTGTGGATAAGACAGAGCAGGAGCAAGGAGAGGAGTTCATCACAATGCTGAACCCAATGGTCAGGTCTGAACAGACCAGGGTTAGAGACTGTAATGGAAACACCTTTAACTTCTTGTAAGCCAGGATTTGAGTTGCATGTTACAGGAATTACTGTAGCAGGAACCACCTGAACCAATGGAGGACAAGTCTTACAGGAAGCAGTGCGAGTGCATTGGTGACCCAGACTGAGCTGGGTTTGGTGCCCAGTAATTCCACGCATCACACCATCTCTCCTGCCCTGAGTGACCACCATAATAGGGGGAGCCCACAGTCATGGGATAAATGAGCTCAGTGGACAATTTATGGATGTATGGACACTTTACAAGGGTGACAAGGAGAATGATACCTGTGTATTATACATTGAAGGATGGGAAGGAGGTGGTGGTTGAGGATGTGTTAGATAGTGTGGGACCTGAACATGATGTAAATGGTATGGAATAAGGGGTGGAGAATGTTCTGGGTTTGGCTGGGATAGACTTTCTTCACAGTAGCTAGTATGGGGCTTTTGCTTTACTTATTAAACTCTCTTTATCTCAGTTGAGTTTTCTCACTTTTCTGATTCTCCCCCCTCCATCCCACCAGGGGAGAGTGAGCGACCGGCTGGGGGGCTTAGTTGCTGGCTGGGGTTTCACTATGGCAACATGTTAAGCCATAAGTAGTGGAGGTTACAGACACTGCAGAGGACTGTCAGCTCATCACAGGAATGGAGCATAAGCTGCACAAGGATGTGGCAGCTCCCTCCCATCTGCAGCTCTTTCCCAGTCCCTTCCATTAATCTTTTTGACTAAAGGTACAGTTTTTCCTTTATTTCTTTTCCTATAACCTTCCACAACCTGGAAGTTCAGTATGCTGGGTTTCAGCAGCTCAGGCTGCAACAAGCTTCTGCTTCCCAGGAACTGGTAGCACATTATGTGTCAGCTCACAAGGAAAGATAAGCGTTAGTTGGGTGGAAAATGAGCAGAGAAGCCATACACCTTAAGGTTCTCACAAGCGATAGAAATTAATCCATTTTAAACTCCTTACATCATTTAAGCTTCTTGGGGCAAGGATTTGTCTCTAAGTCCCTGAAAAATATCATGTCATATCCATTCTACTCTACAAAATGAGTAAAAACCATTATCCACAAAGCTCAGCAGTCCTGCCAGCAGTCTATGTGGCACCTACATTTGGTCTGCATTGAAACCTCAGTAAACCAAACCTAGTTCTGCACAGCAGGCACAGAAATGAAAACTCATCCTTGGTTAACAGTGCTCTGTCACTTCCTTGGCTGCACTTTAGAAACAGGCTGCGTTGAGTATGGTTTATCGCAACAAAATCTGGAATTCATCTAATTCTCTTCAAACTCAACGACTTCCAAATTTAAGCGTCTGCACGTGAGCTGAGGCCATGATGCAGTCACTTGACTACACGTTTCTGGAGCAGTCAGACTTGCTCAGCCATCGTTACCTGAACCACCCACCCACCCAGGCTGGGCAACCCTGACCTGTGGGAGTGGTAGGGCAAAGCCAGGTGGGATGGCCTAGTGCATTGTGCATGAGTCCCATCTGATGACAGTGTTTAAGCAACTGAATCAGCCTGCAGGGATGTAAGTTCCCCCTGGAGTCAGCAGACCTTTCTTCAGCTCAGAGGCGAGAAGGCCTAGAGAGCAATGAAGTCACCCTGAAGCAGACACCTAGGTGCTTGGATCATTTTTTTTCTCATCTTGCCATCAGCCTCTTTAAAAGCTGTCCAGAACCTCTCCCTTGAATGTCAGAGCTGGGCTGTACCCGGACGGAGGGTAGTGAATCAGTCTGGGACGTGCAGAACACTCTTCCAGCGCTCTCAGGTCTACCTTATTCACCAAGTCAGGCCCACAGCTTTCTAGCTACAGTCCCCATGGTGGTTACTAGAAATGTACAGATTTGCACACTGCTATTGCAACACACCATTAGGATGTGTGTTGCTCTCTTGCCAGACATGGAATAAGGCAAGTGAGCAAGAACATGAAGTGTACAAGTACAAGCATGTACACGTGATTGTGGGATACAAAGATCATAAGGAAAACAGTCATTTCTGTTGCCATTAGACCTGTCTAATAATTTCCATTTCCTTTCTTACACATGCCACTAGAACTGAAGTTTATATGAGTTAAATCGTTGTTTGCCAGTTCTGGAACAGGCTCTCTCTTGACTTCCCGCGCTGTAAAACCCTGCTGCTTCTGTGCACGTACAGCTGGGCCAACTGGAGGTCAACAGCTACTTCCTAAGGAAGAACAGGATGGATAGCTTTGCTTTTCTTTTCTTCTCTTGAAATACCTGGCAAAGGTCTCTTTCTGAACCTCACAGAAAAGTGCAGCAACAGGAAAACTACACCGATAACAGACTCATAAATTCACAGAGAAGAGCTGGGAATAATATCTCTCTGTTTCCAATGCAGGGAACACACACGGGGCCAGCCAGGCCAGTTTCTAGAAAACACTGAAGTATCAGCAGAGGCTGATTCTTTGTCACACGCTTTTAATGTGACAAGGTCCTCAAATGTATTTTTATAGCTTCCTTCCTGATATGCTCCCAGAGATAAGTACTTTCTTGAAGTAAATGTCAGGCCAGAACTCGCTGGAAGAAAGCTTCTACTTACACTGTGTGAAAGAAGCTACAGAATTTGTCCACGATTCCTTTGTTGAGCCACCACAGCTCATAAAAAAGCAAAACCAGTAACATTCCTAACTGATTCACTCCTGGTTGCCCTGCATGTGGAATGAAGAAATTAAAAGACGTGGATACAGAGTAATACTCAGTTATCTGCTTGATCAGGGACTTCACTAAAGAGAGGAAGATTTTTAAACTGTGAAAGAATTTTTCTTTGTTTCACATGGGAAAATATTTTGGGTTTCACTTATTTTTTTGAGTTTTCCTAATACAAGTCTGCTGTGTACCCAACTTCCCATTCATGTTCACATCATTAAACAGACAGGATTTTTTGATCTCAACCCTTCTGATACATTAAAAATATTGTTCTTGCAACAGCAATACTCAGGGGAGCCACTTTGTAAGTAGTTTGCTATTTGATTTACCTTAGCGAATGGGGAATAATACATAACAAGTAGTGTTTGGGAAGTAGCAGAAAACAGTAGATCCTGCAAAATCACCCCAACTCGACAGCTGCAGTACAGTTTCTACACCCTTTGGTGCAGTTCTGCTTGCCTTTCCACTAGACTTACACCATACAGTTCATGAATGACATCAGAGGTGAACAACTGAATCTGTGGCTTTGATGGGGCAAATGTCTATGGGTAAGGTACGTGTTTCTGGAGCTCTGGGAGGGAGCAGTGGCGAGAGTCTGCTCCTCTGTTGTGGTCAGAGAGACTCCAGCAGCCTGGTGGGATGCTGATTTCAGATCACCCAGGTGGCTCCTTAGGTCTATGACACTGCCATAAGCAAACAGTAAGGATGACTTGATGATACAAACACATTGGTTTCAGTGTTTTTTAAGTACTAAATGCCTTGTGTCACTAGCCAAAGGGCACAAAGACCACTGACACTGATGGGAAGACTCACTGATTTTGCCAGGCTTTGGATAAGACTCTGAATGAAGAGGGATGTTGGATCAGTGGTCATTAAGGGAAGGTAAGAAAGAAACTGCTTTAAAGGGAACCTTACTTTATAGCTTACGTCTCTACTGAGGTTATCTTACCAAAAACATCATCAGCTGATGATATTTCATGTGGAGTTAACACAGTAAAGTTTGCTTAGGAAAATAAGAGATAGGCTGGGGAAAATACCCCTACCTGGAATTAGGGGAATGTAAGTGGAGCAAGTCCCTGCAAATGAGAAAGTTTAGCAGATCCTGGTTACACTGAAAGTGAAAACCAGCCCACTTCCCACTTCTCAGGAGGGACACTAAATACACACTTGGAAACATCCACGTAACACAATCTACCTCATTAAAAACAACCGAACTGCTACCGTCTTCCTGAATCAATACACAACTATTTTACCTTTTCCAGTGTCACCTTCAATATTGCCTAATACAGCATCATTAAATGCAAATTATATTGTTAGGGAGAACACTCTGTTGTTTCTGGTAATGATCAGTTAGAAGGGGTGTTTGCGTGGAGAAACCAGAAGGTTGCTAATTACATCCCTGTAATGAATGAAACACACCTTGTAAAGAGTTAAGGGAGCCCAAAGATGAGCAGATTCCTGCTGTTTGCCTTGCCAAGACAGCAGCTGTGGAATATATAACCAGGGAGAAATTAATCAGAGATCAATTTGAAAAAAAAATAGTAACAAGGTGTTAAGAACCTCCTGAAATCTGTAGAAATGCTTTAAAAAAGAGATCTGAAAAACCTCTATAAAAGATGTTTAACAGTTTCAGCATAGGAAGTGAGTATGTATAAGGGCACTTAAAGTCTTGGAGTTTAGGAACTGAGAAGAGCTGTCTTCTTTTCTCAGACCTTCCTTGTACTTTGCAATGACCTTAAAAAAAAAAACCCATTTAAGAGGTTGATCCTACATAAGTCAGTGAAAGTCAAAAGGACAGGCCAGGACCTTTGCATTTTTTAAGTGCTCCTTAAATATTATTTAGAAAGCCTGAGTGAAAATTAAGCTGCACCTTACATTATGCCCTTGCACAGAATGAATTTGCCCCAAGTCCATGAAATACTTTGCTTTTGGCAGGCAGAAATCATCAGAAGGATCACCATATAATTGCTACTCCTTTATGCCTGTTTATCAGCCAGGGGAGCCCATTCATTATATGGTTTAGGTTATAATTTTAACTGCTATGTTCCCCTCCAGAAAAGGCTGAGGTGTGTTCCCATGCTTGTGGCTCAATGGTGAAACCAAAGCATTTGGAAAGGCTCTGGATTGAGAGAGACCCCACCCTGCCCCTCGCAGAGCCTCTCTGAAATGAAGTGGTTGCTACAGAAATACCTGCTGCCCTGACAGCTCCACAGGTCATGTTGCATCTGCACATGGCTCTGTGCTTGGAGACATTAGTAGTTGGGGTTGTGAAGTCCTTTGAGTAGGATCTGAGCCCTACCATTGCAGGCTTTTGACCACCACATGGATTTTATGAAGCCAATCCACCCAGGGAAAATCAAGGAGTCCAAATTAGCTGCACATATCACCAAATACGTATCACAGCTTTTTCCAGCAGCTGCGTGAGATGACCCTCTAAAGCAACCTTGTCTGTAGAGGAACGTCATTATAGCAGGAAGAGATGAAATTCAGCTCCCTTGGCTTCAATCATCTGAAAGCTAGATGCTGGCTGTAAGGGAGTTAGACAGGTATTCTCCAAAAATCAAAGCAGAGAGATGTGAGCCCTCCCATGACTGAGCGATTCACCCCGCTCTAAAGAAGGCATCTGAGACAAATCAAATGAGTTGCCCCCTGGAGGGGCCTCTGTCTCTCCACTGATAACAGAGGGAACCCAGGCAAGATGAGAAACTCCAAGTGGCTAAAATTAAGTGATAGAAATCCTACCTTTCATGGAGAAAGACTGCGTTTTAGTAGAAATCATTTAAGTCACAACATAGACATACAGAGAAAATGGAATATAAAATATAAATGAGGAGAAATCAAGGATCTTTCCACAGAGAAACAAGTATTAAGAAGTAATGTACTTAAAAGTCTGAATGAAAATCTTGAGCACACAGCTCATTAAGTAAATAAAGATTACAGCATGCAAATAAAGAATACATATACGTACACTATTCATCTACACAGTTTTTCAGTACAGTGGAAAAACATCTTGCTTCCAGTGGATTCTGCTGTGTTAGTGTGCTCGGTGGCTGTCTGAAAGCTGCCCATCCAGGGCATCGTTACAGAGGTGGCCGTGGTGTTCCTGCTGCACAGCCCCTCTCCCAGCTCTGGGGGCTCGCACCATGGGGGGAGCCTCTCAACCAGGGCCTCGTGTCAGCTCTGCCACTGCCTCAGCCATTCGCAGTTACCCTGGATGGTTAATTTGTGATCAGGCTCCCTCTAGCCAGGCTTTGCTGAGGAAAGTCTCTTCATACCTATTGTCTCGGGGCATTATTTGCCACTTATGGTTTCTCTTTACTCAAGTTCCTGTTAGCATGACTTGCACCAGTCTAGGCTGTTACATCACATAACCTTCATGTAACCATTTCTGTGTAGGCCTGTGCAGTTCAATGCAACCTAGAGGCTATCAGCTATCCACAGATTAAATAAGTGTTTACTATGTTTATATCACCTCCTTATAGCTCTCTTAAATAATTAATTTTAACACTTTTTATGTAAAATTGCAAATAAGGCTACAGGTACTGCATTAGCATTTCATGAGGATTCTTTTTCTCTCCTGAGTGGGGAAACTTATTATAAAAAAGGAGTAAAACCCTGACATGCTCATTCAGAGGAAAATTTTCAGATGGCACATAGGTGATTAGATGTTGAATATTTGTTACTGTTAATTTGAATGGCTGGTTTCATTCCCTTGCTATCACACTACAAAATCACCCTTGACATGATCTTCTGTAATGTGCTGAGCATTATTTTATGGACTGTATTTCTAATTAATTTTGTCTGATGAGACAGACAGTGAAAAGAAAAGAGTAAGTGCCTCTTTCCCATGCATGATTCCTTCTAGATTGTCTTCTTGAGGTAATGTCTGGATTGTGATTTCTTTGTTGCTAGTTCAGGACATTAAAAATCAGCTAATGTAGTGATAGCTAAACACTAATAGGCCATTAAAAACAAATTTTCATGATGGAGAAAAAAAAAGCATGTTTCAAATGCAAATATAAGTCAATTTTATATGCCCAAATTTTTACTATCTGATGCCATTTGTATTAATAATTAATACATGTCTTTTATTGGGATATTATCAGGCTCAATAGATATCCAAGCTTTCTTGGCTTCATATTACTTATTTTCCTTGCAAGCAGTGGAAGAGGCCAAGATAACACTGGCCATTGCTTTATCCTCCCCTACTGACTACCTGGCAAGGGGACGGACCCAACCGAGCAAAGATGCTGGCAGCACCACAAGTCATCCAGAAGAAAACAACCATCAAAGTGTGTCCTGCTGTCCAGAGTCCTCAGAATGTGCATGACAATCAAATCCTCTTTTCTCATATTTAAGGGCACAGAGTAGTAGTCTCACTGCATTTACTCAAAGTGCAGATAGGTGCACAGCCATCCTGGGAAGCTGATAACCTTGTTAAGCTCACAAACCTTTGCAAGTGCAGAGGTAATGTCCTTCGTGGTTCTGGTTCAAACTGCCTTTCTTGCTCCAGTATTCATCACAAAATGACAGAAACGTAAGGGTAGAAGAGACCCTGGTGACACGCAGCCACCCCCCCTTGAGGCAGGAGTCCCTCACTGAGGTGATCAGGGCTGCCATGGATCCTGGGACAGAGGGTCTCACCCTCCCAAGCAGCCAGCCCCATGTTTTGCTGCCTGCCCTGTGCCCTCTTGTCTCTGCTGCCTTCCCAAGAGGCTGCCAGCATCTCCTTTGTCTCTGCCAAATGAAGGTTATTCTATGAGGTTGCCCCTAGCTGGGCATCAAGGTATCAGTCCGTGTTTTTCTAAAGTAATCTGCCCTTTTCTCTTGGAGTTTAAGAGCTATTTACTGGAAGTAATTTCCCAACCAGAGATTTGGGAAAATCACTGAGTCTCCTCTTAGTTGGGGGCCCCTTGTTAAGTTACTCACACTTGTACATAATAAATAATGTGCATGGGTATAGCTAGTGGTTCCTCGGTCTTTGCTAGCCTTTGATCACCTCTTTTGTGGGGACTATACAAGGCAATAAAAGGCTAACTTGTTGTTTATGACTAATTATATATAAACCTTTTGGGAAGAAAAGGCCTTATTCTCCTTTCCAGTAAGGCTGAGGACCGTTACAAAGCTCTAACCATACCAGGAGTTGTGCTACACTTATGCTTATATACCAGAGAGTCCACTGACATGAATGGGAATACTTTCTGTGCCTACACTTACAAATGCACCGTGGGTTTATCAGATCTGGACCTGTGGCAGATACAGTTCAAGAGCTTATCTTTGAAGCTATTCATCTACATGGCAGATGAGGAAAAGAGAATGAGAATAAATGGTGAAGATGATGTTTTCATCTCCTAAAACTCTCCAGATAATATCCTAATGAGGAATTTCATTTGAGTTGTTGCAACTACATAAGCTATTGCATTTCGCTTTGGTAGAGATAATCATGATAATGCTACTTGCCTGTGGCAAAATGCAGGGACATGGTTTCTATCCATCTTCCTCAGCTTGTTTCTAGGAAAAAAAAAAAAAAGAGTACTTAAAAATCCCTTCTTTCAGATAGGAGTCACTCACACCATTGAAGTCCAGGGCACATTTCCAGCTTTGCTCTTCTGATTTTGATCGTTCAGTCACTTGCCTTCCCCAGGCTCGGGTGGATCTTTATTACAGGGAGTTATCAAAATATTTGATGTTAGCATTTAAGTGCCAGTATGTGCATATGTACCACAGAACTGGAAAGAGGCAGAGGGGATTTATATTTTTTTTCTCACATAGAGGGTAAACAGGAGATCAGAACAAATTTCTTGCTCCAGGCAATTTTCAATGTTAGATTTTGGTCAAAAATGAAAGCCAACTATCTCATTTCTGGTACTTGCCCACCAACAACCCTCCTGGTCTTCCGTGGGAGACAGGCCTGGCTCAGTGCTTGGAGGAAACACTGCTTTGAGGTGGGTTTGATGCAGCAGAATCAGGATCCCCACTTTTAGATCACTATGGACCTAAAAGCTTCATCAAACAGATGCTTCAATTATTGTCTTCTCTAATTATTGCCTATACTTAATTGGAATGAACCCTAATGAGCCAATACTTAAATTTTACAATGATGTTCTGATAAATGTTCTCTCATCTTTGAAGTATCAGTGTAGCAGGCATATTGTTTGTCTATGAAATAGGCCATTTTTACACATGCCACATTTGGGAAATAAATCTGCTCCTATGCCCCCTCAAGGCTGCATTAGATGATGTTAAGTGCTCTCAGTTTTCTGCTCCTTAAGATATTTTTAACTGGATGAGTCATTAGGTATTCTGGTCACTCCTCTTACAGATGCAGTTATGATTTTAACAGGGAAAATGTCAGTTCTGTGACAGGGAATGTTTAAGTTGCTGCAGAAATAGAGAAAACAGCCTTGGCAGGTTACTTGAGAGGTCATGTAGTTCACCCCCTGCCCTGAGGCAGGCTGAGGTCACCCCTGGCAGAGGCTGGTCTAACCTGAGATCCCCCGTGCCCATGCCCACAACGTGCAGCTCTTCCCTGGTGCTAAGTTATTCAAAACCTGTGTTGTTCAACATAAATCTTGCATGTGGCACTTTTAAAGACTGTTCCTTCTCATCCTGCGAGCCACAGCCTGCAGAACAACTTTACCAATGTCACAGCTGTTATCATATTCCTCCTCAGCTTCCTCTTGCCTGAGCAGCCTCGGTGCTCCCAGTCCTGCCCCCGAGATCGGGGACTCTCAGCCTTTGATCTCGCTGCTTCTGCCCTCGTTTCTCTCAGTCTGACCCCGTCTTTCTTAAAGTAGAGCTGAGATGCTAGCAGTGACAAACAAGGGAGGATATATCTTCCATACCCCTCCTTCATTTGTGCATCCTGCTGTGAAGTTGTATTTTCACAGCAACATTACTGACCTTATGAGTGCTCTCATGCACTCCAGAGCCTTCACTGAAAAGCAGTTGCTTAATCCACTGCTTCCCCATATCCATACAGTGAATTTTACTACCTAAACTGTTTATTTCAGACCACTTCAATTTTTTCCAAATAATTCTGATTTCCAGTCGTGTCCTCCAGCTTGTATCCTGTACGAGACAGCTACATTGCCTAGTGTCCAAACCACTAAATACTGAATAATACCAGACCCAGGGGAAATCCTGGCACAGATGTACTTGTCCTTTTCTCTAGAAGTATGGTTTTCCAGCCAGTTGTACAACAATTTCACAGCGGTTTCAATAAAACTGTTTCCTTAACTTGCTTATGAGAGTCCCCTGGGAAGCAAAGTCAAAAGCAGTGCTGCAGCCAATATAAAGAAACCTACAGCTTCTTCCCTCGTTTCCTATCTATATAGGATATTAACCTTTTTTTTGCCCTTGGCAGCAAACCACTTCTTTCCTTGCCTTCATGTTCAAACAAATGTTCTTTCAAGATATTTTTTTTCTGTTCTTTTTTCTTGTCGCCTCCTGTGTTAATTCCATGCTTTGGCCTTTCTGATTTTGTCCTTGTAGGTTTGTGCTAGTCTTACATATATCTTTTTAGCAACTTGACCTACTTTCCACACCGAATAATTTTCAGGTCACCCAAAAGCTCCTGAGTTAGCAAAAGGGTTTCCTTACTATACTTCCTGTGTCGCTGTAGTATGAAATAATCTGCGCTGTCCGTTTGAAGCTGCCTTTGGAAGAATTTCCTTATAAATTCCCTTTTTCCTCCTGCCTTGTTTCTCTCTGAATTCTCTGAGGTCAGTGATGCTCCCTTTCTTGAAAGCCTTTATTTTTACCCTCCCTTCCTCCCTCCCTCCCTCCCTCCCTCCCTCCCTCCCTTCCTTCCTTCCTTCCTTCCTTCCTTCCTTCCTTCCTTCCTTCCTTCCTTCCTTCCTTCCCTTGCTAGATGTCAGGAATACAATTCTTTACAATCCCATGACAGGGTTTGCCTCCTCCCTTTGCACACTGGACCAACTCCTCTCTGCTCAGCAGAAACAAGATCCAAAGGAGCCTGATCTCCCTCTGAGGACCCGATGCAGCAGGGCTGCTTCTCCTCCTCTTCATGCTCAAAGACTTTCAGCAGCTCCGTTGCCTCCAGCTGTTGGCACTCACAACAGACACATGCAACCACTATTCACACTTTGGAAACATCCCTCTTTGTCTCCCCCTGCCCAAAATAAATCATAAATGTATCATGTCCATTCACCTATCAAATCGGTTAAGTAATAATTCTGAGTGTGAATCGAATTCTCCCAGTTTGTTTTTCATGTTTGTGATGTTAGCATACAGACCTCCAAGGTAGTCATCCCACTATTTTCTTGTCCCTTTTCATTCCCAGGGGAGCTGGGGCTGTGTTTGCAGGACGTGCATTGTCCACCTGCTCAGCCTGTGCCTGAAAACATTCTCACTTCTCTGTGTGAGACGGACTCTCTCTCTTTTCAAGTGCTATGGCCTCCTCTCCAGGAAGCTGCAGTTGTTGCTGAGCCCTGCCTCCTGACCACGCCATCCTCTCCAGATGCTGGCTCCTGCCCCAGCCTTTGCTCGCAGCTGGAGGAGCTGGGGAGAGCCACCCTCATGCCTGCTCCCTGGGTCCCACAGCAAAGAGCTCCATCAGTTTTCCCAGGGGCTCGTTTAAGGGGAGGGGTTTTCTGACAGCTCCCATCCAGGCTTTCAGCCAGCACTGTACCTTCTGTGCTGTTGGGTTAAATCTGCAAACTGATGTCTCCATCACCTTCAGCCTCTCTCCTCGGCAGGCTGCCAGTTTTAGACTAACAAAGTACAACTGTCCTCAAACCTTACTAGTGACAATTCCTCAGTCAATACCAAGGCAGAGCTTGGAGAATTATGCACATTGTGCAGAAGAACCTTATTAAAATACAACAACGCAAGAACACCATAACCACACTGTACCCTCCTACCTTTCATCAACACAAGAGTGGTTTCTTGCCAAAGGTCATGTTACTTTAGGATTTTTATAGCAGGGGACACTTCTATGTCCCTGATTCAGCAGGATGTCTAACTCTAAACACAAATCATCCCAGCTGAGCTACCAGAGTCAAAAATGAATTCCCAAATGGTGAAAGGATGACCGTTGTTCATCTTGAGACAAAGAGCCATCTGTAGATTTACTTTTATAAAAAATAATCTGTGTTACTAAATACCCTGAAAGTCATACATGAAAACAAAACTGCTCTTATTAACAGTCTGAATTTCATTCTAACCTCCAAAGTATCAAACTATTTTCTCTTGACCCTGTTTCTGAAAGCCTCAGAAGATGTGAGAATCCCAAATGTTGTTAAAAGCTGAGAAAGTCCTTATAATTGCAGAGAGAAACTTGGAAATTTGCACCTTCATAGTTCAGCAGCAAAAGAGCAAATTGAAAGAGCTGTGATTTGTCTTTTTGTCTTTTTTTTCTATCTTTTTTTTTAACCTTGTTATTTAAAAGTGAACTCTGTGACTAATGATTTTGAACTGTTTGGACCTGTCACAAGTACATGTGGAAAATGACTGAGGACTGAAGACTGAGACCATTAGCTGAAGTGGTCCATTGTGACATATTTTCTTACCTAGCAGCCTGTCACATAAAGGGCATGAATCTGATGTGTGGTTAAGTGACACCCTCCTATTGAGTCATGAGGTTCAGAAAGGACCCCCTTGCTTTCTAAACTCCTTCTCATAGAGAAGCCTAGGTGCGGATAGGTCCAGCCTTAGTCCCAGACTTGGTCAACAATTTATGTCTAAAGGATTATCTATATAACCACATATCAGAGTCAATGTTTGCCTGTCAGAGCTCCTAAAGGACTTTCACTGAGACAGATATGCAAAGTTGATATTAATATAAAGTTTATTGAAGTGACAGCTATAAAAAGTTTGGGATTGCCATTGACAAATGCACTTACTGCAGTAGAGCTAATATATGACTATGATTATAATTAAAATTCTAGCAGATTACTATCCTGGGTAATCCCACCGAAAAAGACTAAATCACAATTGCTTACCGAATAGGTGTCCCTCTCTTGGGTGGAGGAGAAAGAGCACAGCCCATCGACTGCCTCTTTTGGGTCTTCAATTTCTTCTCTTTCCCCCCAGGGGTAACTTCCTCAACCCTATTAATGCCCTAATCTTAGCTGTTCCCTCACAGGGGTGACCATTTAACATGATTTGAGTGTAGAGTCGAGTACTACAGTCATATCTGTTTAGGATGTACTGGGTTTTGCTCATTAGCATATTTAGGGGTGCCAACTTTAATACTCATTTGCAGTTAATGAAGCAAAAGGTCTCACTCCAGGCACCATGGCTTTCAACCTTCTGTGTAGAAACCATGTGTCTCTTTATCCCACACTCCCTAGCCAAAACAGGGCCGTCCAGCTGCCCTAAGACTCCCTCCTTCGGCTGCTTCTCACACCAACCTTGCGGGTCTCCATACACAATATTTGCATAAGAGATAAGTGGACACCTGTGTTTTTAACCTCTTAGGTGCAATTCCCACACTGCCTGAGACAAACAGAGAAAAGACACGAGAGCAATGAATAACCTAGCCAAATGTCAGCGTTGTGGAGCCAGAATTGTCTTGGTGGCCACTTACTGGGCAGCTGGCTAAGAAAGCAGAACCCCTCAGCGGGGGTTTAGTGTTATGAGCAGAAGTAACTCAGATTAGTCACAGAGCTGAACTGGGGCTATCATTATACCGTGTATACTGCAGAAAAGCATTTCTCATCATTATCCATCGTCATCCTCGTTCTCACTTGGAAAGTATTAGGCTACTACATCAAGTTATTTAGGTTGTTAAGTCAAATAAAAAAGAGGCCTTTTTATTGCTGCTTTGGCCACTGGTATTTTATGAGCCAGTAGCAGTCTTCTCATAACTTAATCAAAGCAAAAGCCATGCTCAGGGGAAATCCACTATATTGAAGTGAAAGAAAACGACCCTGTCATGTTCCTAAATTTCCCCATGTCCTAGAAATCTCCTCAGGGAAGGGCTATTACAGCAACGCATTACCCCAGTGTTTCAAAATAAGGAATACCTAGCTACAATTTAAGCGTGAATTTTAAGTAATTTTAGTTTTGTTCTTTGCTTCAGTACAATAAAGTAACCCCTGGAGATGTTCATTTGCTTTTTCCTCTGCACGAGGAAAGCTTCTGGGGCAATGTGGAGGTGTACAGTACTTTAAATTAGGTTTCACTTTCTGAGGAGAGAAGAGGAACCAGACAATAGGCAGAGGGGCTTCACTTTTGTTTCAGCAATGATAGACATGAACCTCACAAGCAAATCAGCAACCCATGAGCTTGATCTGGAGCTCTGAGGCCTGGGTGCCTGCAAGACAAACACTAACACCACTTGTTGCTTGCAGGGGAGGACTGTGGATGCTCTTATTTGTTCATGTTTTTATGGGTTGCTTGTTGTTCCCAGTGGAAACCAGCACAACAAAGAAAGAGGAACTGATTGGTCTTATCCATCTCTGCCCTGCTTGGCTGGAAGAAGAAGACCATGTAGCATGAGGAGCAGCGCAGTCTCTCCTAATGAACAGAGGAGAGCAGAGCAGATTGCAAAGAGCAATCCTGGGAGAAATTGCTTTTTCCAAGCAGATTGAGCCGAGGAGTCCCTTGGGTGCCCTGGCACGTGGCAGTGCAGCTCAGAGCTGGGCACAGCTAGTATATAAAATCATAAAAAGCTCTGCAGCAGCTGCAGCAGTTGTTTACGTGGGGTGATAATAATAGAAAGTGCTCACAATAAAGTCGTAGCTTTTACTGTGATTTAGCAGCTCAGTACAAGGAGAAACTCCAGCTCAGTGTGACAACCAGCCCTCCCAAGAACGACTGCACGGAATTGTAAAAGTTGTATTTGGAGTATTAGCCCAGATTTCCCACAGTCTGGGATTCCTCACATGAACAAAGCATGCTAATTCTTACCTCGTCACTGGCTTTACACTGCTCTGTCCCTGCTGACCGTGGAGTTATCTCTTGCAGCTTTTGGCACTAACGAACAGGTTTGGGTACAGCACCTGCTCTGGCAGCAGCCAAATCTCACCACTACCCACACACGTAAGAAGGTTACAAAACCGCCTCCTGCTACTGGGTGATTTTTGCTTTGGCCGAAGCAAACTGGGGCCAAAGGACAGGTCCCAACAACTGAGGTTATTCACTAAGAATTGAGATTTGCCATCTAGCCTGCCTCTTTGTCATCTACCGAGCTTTTTTAACTGTTTCTATGGGCAAGGCAAATTGCAGGCCTGTTTAAGGCATGGAGCTGATGGCCCCTTGTGTCTGTGCTAAGCAGCTGGATCAGTGTGGGTACCAAAAACTGATGTTAGATTGCCACATAGATACATGAGGAGAGAACTGAGATGGATTCTTTTTTGGAAAGATACAGAGGCAAAATGCTGGCAGTCAAAACTGTTACCACCTGGCAAAACAAGCTCTGAACAGCTGTACAGGCTGCTACTGAGCACTGTGAAATGGTTAATACCAACTCAGATTTCGATTTGTGTTTTTAAAGATTGCTAGCATGCAACATTCAGAAACACAGGATCGTTTAGTGTGGCGATTAGCAAGTTGCTGCTGGGTTAGAGTTTGATGTTTAACCTTCCAAACAGTTATGTTAAGTACAGGGAAGCAGATGGAGAGATTTTCTTACACAGGGGAAGATGCTTTTTCCATATATTAATGAGAAAATAGAATTCTTACTACAGTATTTCTGTTACCTCAACATGCTGTAGCTGGCCTCCCTAGCCAAGGCTACTTGAGCGAAGTGGTTTCTTTGGTCCACTTGAAGTGAAAGCTGAAATAGGAACACCTTTCTCCATCCTCATTTATGGTGAGGGCAGGGATATCAGAGTGACCATGGCGGGGAGTGGACAGCAAGACACCACTTGCTGCAGGCACAGCTGGTGCAGGTGAACATGACACAGATGCTGTAACTGACCACCCCTGACCTCCTGGCCTTACCTCCCCCAGCAGCACCTGCAGAGGCAGAGAGGTGAAGCTGCCACATCCAGACACAAACAAGCACAAAATTCTGCAGGGAAAAATACCAATCCCCCCTGGATCCTAAATTTAGTGTTTCTAAATAAAAAGGATTTAAACCATGGTGCCTTTCTTTCTTCCCTAAGATGTAGCTCTTAACAGATGGTGATGAACAGTTTGGAATTAAACTGTATCCTGCTGCATCTCTAGACCCATCTTTATAGCGCTACACACTGGGCCACATCCTCATGAGTCATGCTTACTGGGAGGTAATTTTTAGGTGCCTAAATATTATTGCCAAAATGTGAATTCAGCTACAGATGCTGTTTCTTCAACACCATGAGATGTCCGCTATTCCACGAGACTGCTCATTGGTGAGAAGTGACTGACTAGAGCTCAGAAGCATCAGACCAGGTTCAGGTTTGCAGTTTGCCTTATAGACAACGAAAAAGTGTTTCAGGAGTGGCATGCCTGGCACACATTTCATTAGCAGAATGGGTAAAACACTTGAAAATTAATTGCTGAGAGCAAAATGGCTACAAGAGGCTAACGATTCCTCATGGTGAGCCCAGGACGTGAGCCAGGAGGTCATAACTTGCCTTTGCCATGGGCAGCTGTTGTCACCAGAAGGACTCAATGTTACCGAAAGAGGAATCTTTTATGAGCGTCTTCAGTTTTCTCTCTTGTGCCCTGACGCATTAAACTGGAAGAGTTTATACACCAATGCAATTCATTTTACTGAAATAATACCTCTGCTGTCTTATTAGTTTCAGTAAGCAGATGAATAAGATTCTTCCTTTTGGTTCTGAAAACCAGAAATAATGCTTGGTTACCCTTTGAATGGCACCTCACATTCTGATGGCACATTAAATTAGAGCTCTTGCTCATGTGTACGGATGCTGTCACTTTACATTTGGGATAATATGACTTGTCTAGCTACTCAGGCTCCATTCAATTACTGTAGCATTTTAGGTAGCTGGTTTGTCACAGGCACCTGCCTACAGATGTCTGAGCTGAGCAGTGCCATGAGGGGAGGAAGCATCCCTTTGGTCAGGCTGCAGAGGTATGTATGTGCTTTTGGAGGCAGATCGTGCATGCTCATGCTTACTGTCCCCGTGGTCCATGTGACAAATAGTTCATTCCCTGGGACGAGGGATCTTTTCATTAGATACCTTTCAAATAGCACTTATTGGCCATAATGCCCCTAAATGGTTGAAGATTTGCCAGGGCACCAGCTATGTGCTGGATACAGAGCGTTTGTTTCCCCACAGCAAGGGGAGTCCAAGGGATGAGACACGGCCGTATCTATGGAAGCTGCAGCTTGAGTAAGGACAAACCTAACTTGATTCCAGGATATGCTCCAGATGAGCTCAGGGATATTGTCCATAGGGAGAACAGATGAGCGCTTGGCACTGCTGTGCAGACCCCCAGTCCCTCCGGTGACACTGGAGACAGATGCTTCCACAGCCACCAGACCACCCAAATCCATCTCTCCAGAAGCATGGATGTGGGGCTTTGATCCCAGCCTTCAGCTGCAGCACTGGATGCTGCAACAGTCACACAACAGGCTTTCAAACCTGCCCTGAATTTTGCAGGTGAGTTTTGATCCCCTCACTTGGCCTGTTTCTGGACAGTGCAACTAGGTCCTCGCCCTGCCTTGGGCGTGCTGTAAAGCTCAGAGTCAGTCTTCAATACTTTGCTGTGAAAGTAGCTATGTTTTCTATGATTGTCCTCTAAAAACTGTGGAGAATGGACTCTTGCATTTCTTCTGCCCAAACTAGCAAAAACTGCTCGTGGTAATTGACAGACTTTGCCTAATAGCCAAAGGAGAAATGCTAACAATTCTGTATCTCAGAAGTGGAACAAATCAGGGAGGTTTGGGGCAGCCAGTAATTCTTCCCATAGAAGAAAATGCTACTGAAAGTATCCAATTTAGGGAAGAAAAGAGACAGAATACAGAACAGCAAATTCCCTCCCTCTCCTTCATAGCAAAGCCCTGGAGTTAGAGAAGGGATTTCTGCCAGATATATATAAGAAGATCTGTGCAACACTGTAATTCGCAGATCTTTAAACAAAATATTTCCCTCTCACGTCTTTATTTATAACTAGACTCAGACACATCAAGTGGCACTAAACATATATTCCCTTCATTTGGGATTGTTTTCTTTTTTTTGCATAGCTCGATGACAGTGATTGATGGATAATGAGGAAGCTTGTTGTGGGCCAACAATTAAACAAACACAAGTTGCATTTTCAAGAGAAAAGATGGCAGGAAGAAAATCAGCTGGAGCTCTCCAGAAGAAAAAATAATAGAGCAACTGAGTGATAACCCCTTGTTAAGCTCATCCAGAGATGTATCAGGGAAATAACTAAAGTTCAAAAGAAATACCATTCATAAGGAAAATATGTACCTTATCAGGATGGCTCATCAGCTTCAAAATGATCAGTAAGCATTTGAAATTTCAGATTATGAAATGTTGAAATTTAAAGCTGCATTTTCCCCACCAGGATGTCAAATGCTGGCCCTCAGAGGTCTGACTCATTAGACAATTACTCGAACCAGTCAGTTTCAGGAAAATTGTGAGCATGAAATAAGCTGGGAGCTCAGCAGAGGCATCAGCTGTTATTGGAGTATGACTTTTTGTTTGATTTCTCAGTAACTCACTGGATTCAGTGAGAAGTCAGTGGCCTCCTTCTTTGCAGCTTTCATTATGCTCCCAGTTGGCACCAAGTAATAAATGATTATGAATATGCCTTCTGATCTCTTCAAAATCCTTTTGTTGGTTTATAAGTGTGCTGGGAGCCTGTCTTTGGGAACCCAAACTGACTGCAAGGAAGTGGAGCAGTGACAGGCTACTAGCGCTGACATGCTCTCTTTGCTAATGGCACTTTGGGGTTGTTATTGTTTGGTTGCATGGAATAAAAATAATGTACATACTAAGGGGCTGCAAAAAAGAAAACATTTTATATGGCAAAAGGAGAAACAGTTGTCCATGTGAACTGTCTTGCCAGCTCTTATTTTGCTAGTGTTGGTTTACTAGTTACCTTCTACAGCCGGCCAAGAGTTCTGCCTCAGCAGCCAGCTTGGACTTGCTGCTGACACTGCAGCAACACAGGGGACCTGGACTGTTACAAAGGTGTAGCAACACTAGAAAATCCCCAACAAATACTCCGAGTGCACCATTCAAAAGAGATAGGCTTTAACGCTCTGGACAATTCTACAAAACCAGGTTCCTTAGTTTCTGAATGATTCTGTTTTCTACAGGTATGTAGGAAAGGGGATGGGTGCTGTGGACTAACGAGGGTAAGAGTTTAGCCCAGCTATCTCCTGACCTTTGGGACTCTGAGCCTGCAAATGCTTAATGGCAGGCACAACTTCTATTTGGGCAGTTTAGATACCTGCAAACACAGTAACCATCAAGACAAAAGACTATAAACTCTTTGGTACCAAGTTTCAGGCTCTCTGTATAAATAAGTTGGAAAGGTCTCTCTGCCTCAGCCTTTTAGGTAGCACATGATGCTCTGGTAAATCCGTGGGGGCAAACTGTGCTGCCTAATGGTTCAGTTCACAGATCCCCTCTGCCCCACCTGGAAAGTGTGGGCCCGCATCTTCTTTGGGGTGCACTCAGTATTTGTGGATGGGCAAAATGTGGTCCCTCCCCCCCCCAGTAAATAACTTCTTTAATTTCTGAACTGCCTATAACTTTGAGAAAACACTGTACTCTTCCTCTTCCACCCAGCCTGCAGGTATGTACCGAACTGCTCTGAAAACAAGACCTAGCTATGGATGTTTATTCTGCTCCCTCTTCCCTCCCTTCCCGGAATGCACACTGAAAGAAGGACATTCAAAAACAGGAGTTTAAGGAAATTAAAAAATAATAATAATAAAGAAGCTGCACTGAATTAAACACCTCTGTGTGGTATTTAAGAAACTGGAAATGGCAAAAGACAATGGTTAGCCACACACAGACACAAGCACACACAGAGACACAAAAACACACACATATAGCAATAATTTAAAATTCAGGAAGACCCTTCCCCAGTGTTACCCTACACTATGCTGAAAACAGCGTGATGTTACTGCTGCTCAGAAGCTGAAGAGCAGGCAGCTTGTCTTCCTCTCAGTGCCAGTTGCACCAGCTGTGCAAGTGGGCTTTCTGTAATCCTGCATCAAGATAATGCACTTCTAATCTTATCCTATAAATGTGGCTCCTGAAAAAGGACACCATCCCCTCTCTGTCATGGCATTTTCTGCAAGCAACCACATTCTTCCTTTAGTGCTTCAAAATTACTGCACTGTCCTGAAAGAGCCTTGCATTCAGAAAATCTTAATTTTCTAATAAAAATTAGCATTATTTTACAGCTGCAGAGTCAAACACAGTTGTTCCACATGTATAATAGACTTATCTAAACACAAAATATATCCCTCCGAACTGAAAATTAATTTAATTTCTTCTTGAGACACTGTCCCTCATGATCTGATACTAGGATCATTTTACCCCTCCTGTTAATTCCTTGCAAAACTTAAGTCCCAAACTTGGTCTGCCATCCTTAATCACAGGATTAGTCACACTGATTTAATGAATTTCTTACCTATGTAATGACAACAATATTGAGCTACTAATTTGCTTTTTATTCTGAAGGGACAGCAGCAATATCTTGGATACTCCAAAATTTCTTTTACCTTCATATCTATGCATCTGGTTATCTGAATCTGTGTATCTATGTATATTGGACATAGCTGTGCCCTCACTGAACTACATGCACAGGGAATAGTTCCTGTAGAGACAAACAGTTAGCTATTGCTGATAGTCTCAGGGGCTTTATGAATCCCCTTGATCCCCTGGGTTGCTCCTATCTAGCTTATTCCTTCTTAACAGGAGTCACCCCAAAATCTCTGGGGGTCCGAATTTCCAACCTATACATAAATGGGCAAGAGGACTGAAAAGTAGCAAAGTGTTTTCAGTCCCAAAAGCCCTTTGAGGCACCTCCTAATCCCTTGTGAGGGGGGGCCCCCAAACAACCTGCTTTCAGTTTTCAAAATAAAAATGTGAAAAGGAATCTTTACTAAGATTTACAGAAGTCTAGTCAGGTTTGGAAACAGAAGTTCCTCGTTCCACTCTTGTATCTGAAATGCTGTTTTCCTCTACCAAAACTTGAACTTCATTTAATTTAAGAAAAAGTGTGTATAACGTAAAACTCCAGAGGTGGACACTGTACCAACCAGACAGACTCAGGATTATGTTTCCTCAACCTTTTCTGTTGTCAAAATAGGCAGACAAAGGAGCTGTTTGTACATGGACCAATGTTCTGGCACCATTGCTACGTTCACCTGTTTTCCCATGTTTGGGACTTCCCAAAGCAACTTTTAAAATGTAAGGTAATACCGATTCTGGAGTTCAGTATCACAGTAAAAGCCCAGGTACCATGGCCACCAACAGCAGTGCCAGCAGAGAATGCAAGTAAAAGCCTATCGTATAAACTTTTACCTAGAGAGGATGAAAAATTGCTCCCAGCCTTTTTTAAGGCTGTAAATTCCTTACATACAACCAAGCACAAAAAATCCTGTATGAAACAAGGTATGGGTATTCCCCAGTTGATGTGTTTGATTGAAGCCACTGATCCCTTGAACAGTTTTTCCTGGGCAGCAGAGAGCTTTGTCCAGATCGGGGGACAGCACAGGGAGCACAACAAGGGGAGCCCATCACTGCCTTGCTGTGGGTCCAGTGGGAAGAAGCTGCAGTTACTCAGAAATCACGTTAATTCCTTGAACTGATTTATTTACATGAACTCCAGATGAGTACACATAACATTGCCTTTGGAAACAACCCAGCTCCTCGCTTGGAGCTGAAGGAGAAGGGCAAGGCTCCTTTTGGAGCCCATTGCTGCTTGTTAATTTGCTGTCAGGTCTGCAGTGAGTTCTGGGGATGGCAGCCTTGTCCCAGTGCAGGGTGCCTGCGCTGTGCTGCCCAACATGTTTGGTGGTGCCCACTCTGTCCTGAGTCTCCCTGCTGAGTCAGGTGCTTGTGCCTGGGCCAGCTCTGCAAACACACCCTTGGTGGTTTTTTTGTGTGGTTTTTATGTCTACAGGGGAGTGAATGGGCCATTCAGTGAGCGCTATTCTTCCCCTTGCACTGGTGAGGAAACATGGACGAATGCCGGAGGAGACTCCAGCAAGCTCCAGCCGGATACACCAGGAGCCAGAGGCCCTTTCAGGGTAGCAGGAAAATGGAAACTTAGCAATAAAAGGGATGAGGGAGCCTGCATGAGGAATCAGGGCTGCTTCTGTGTAGCCACGGGCATGTGTGCACACACAGACACGCAGGCACACTGATCCTCCAGTCCTCAGCTTTTCCTCAGGGGGATCCTCCATCCAGCTGGGGCAACCAGAACAAGCAATGCCAGTGAGCCCGCCGGCTGGGCTGGCCTGGCTGAAGGCCAGCAAAAATAAACAGAAGTTAGCAGGGTCCGCACTGAGCAGGCCCGGGACACTGGTGCTTTTTGCAGGCTCTTCACTGGGGATGTAACTGCAGTCACTGTCCTCCCCGGCCTTCAGTAAATTCACAAATGCAGGGGCAGAGGAAATGCACAACCGCGGAGGCAGCAGAAGGGATTAAAAGTGCAGCAATGGGAGAACTTCTCTGGGTGCTTGCAGGCGAAAATACTAATGGAGAGAGCAGGGAGGGTCTGAGGCAGATCAAATCTGAGGCATGTTGTGTGAGCAAGGGAGCAGAGGCACAGGAAGGCCTGTCATGGCCTGAGGGATGGGATTTTGAGGAATAGGAGGGAAGTGCAGGCAACAAAGCAATCTCTGGCCCTTTCCTGATAAGGTTGTTTTAGAGTCCAGTGAGTCCAAGGCCACCTGTTAATGCCTTAAAAGAGGGGCAAGAGAGGAACAAGCATTCCTCTTTCTTCACGCAGAATTGGCCTAGAGAATGTAGAAAAGGAAAATTAAAGTGAGGGGAAAGCTACACTGGCAGAATAAACAATCTTGACAAAGGCTGGTATCTTGAAACTTGCCTGAGGGATTTTGTAAGTCTTTCATGATATGAAAATCGTGAGAGTGAAAGAAGGGAAAAGATTAAATAAATGTAGAGGGGGACTGAACACAAGGGAGAGTATTTTAAAGTTATCACATTATGTTACTTAAAATATGTAAGGGAGGGTCACTCCTAAACAGTGCTGTATTTCTGAGGCAGAAAGAGGACAGATCAGCCACAGTCCCGGAGGAGCAGGAACACTTGTGAGTCAGCTCTAACACTTACATGCCAGGAGAAAATGCAACATTTTTTCCACCCCAGTAGGAATCTTAGGGAAGGAATAAGAGAGGAGGGAATGTCTTATGCCTTGATGCCTAGGAAAAAACCCCAAGGTATTAATGGATGATAAGGACCTGCAATATGCAGGCCAGATTTTAGATATGAGGCCATATTGTGGGGAATGTCATAAATAAGGAGATAAGGGAAGGTAGAATGGTGGGTGTCAGGTTCAGACACTGCCTTTTTCAGTCAACAAGAACAGTGGACTGCTTCAGGCCTCCTGGATGGGATTTTCAACATCCTAAAGGCAAAAACCATAAGAAAATGGCTACTGACGGCTGTTCTTTCAGACAGCAAAAGCATGATCTGGGTTCTGGGTGAGGTTCTGGGCAGTGCTGCATGTGTTGGCTCCCCTCTGCCTGTGAGGAATATGCATTGGCTACTTTGGTCAAGAGGCTTTTCCAGTGCTAGGAGGGACAATATTTGGGTTTGTGAGGTTGGAAAGTTTCTTGAATACAGGCAGTGTCTTCAGCAAAGTGGAATGAGAGAGCACCAACCGCTGCTAGGAAACTTTCTGATAAAAGTTTGTGTTCCAGTGAAATGGGTCCAGGCTATTTTTTTCTTTGTGAAAAAAAAATCTAAGTGTACAATGGAAGGGTGGAGAATCTTTATTGATTGAGATTTTTAAGAACAGATGAAGACAAATGTCTGTCAGCAGTTACATTGTGCTGGTCTTGCTAGAAGACCACTTGAGGTCCATTCCTAAATGCAAAGTATCACATTGCATATTTCATTTTTCACTTGACATCAAAGATTAGATTTTTTTTCCCCCCCAATACTTCAAATGAGCACAAGAACTTTATGGTTACAGACTAATTGGGGTTTTTTATGATTTGCAGTGGTAGGACTGCGATTAATCTGTGAGAGTAGCACCAGCCACAAACTTCTTACCTCCATTCATTTCACACTTAGCAAAACCCCAAACATTTTAATGGAAAGAGTTTATGATGATCTTCTCAAATGTATCCAGAGAGCAGATAAACCTAATTCATTTTGTCATTCTTTCTCTGCAATTCTGCTACTTTTAAGGCCATTTCTTCTGTTCTCTGTCATGATCTGTGTTATGGAGATAAAAATCAGCATCTCAGTTTGAGCAGTTGGAAAAAAGGTACTGGAGGAGCACATGACCGATGTCTTCTATGTATCACCCAAGACACTGATCCTACAAAATTTTCCATCATGCTGTTCAAGAACTAACATTTTTTAAAAAATGAATGGCAAAGCTCAAGCAGTGTGCATTCTTTGTATTTCAGCACAAACTAGATGATTGACAGTAGCTAAGAAAGCTGTAAGACTTTAATTACTGAGTGAATATGCTCTTGGTACTGTAAATGTTAATGGTACTCAACATACCAAGTATATGAAAGCAATGAAAAAACTGGGCAACACGAGAATGTGGCTTCATGATTTCAGCCTATAGACCTGAACTGCTGAAAAGAAATGGAAAGAAAGTAAATCAGATGTGGTGGGTGGACACTGGATGGAGACCACGTGCCCACCAAAGCTACTCTGTCACTCCCCTTCTCAGCTGGACATGGGAGAGAAGATGTAACAAAAGACTCATGGGTTGAGACAAGGACAGGGAGAGATCATTCAGCAATTACTGTCATGAGCAAAACAGACTCAACTTAGAAAAAAAAAAATCTAATTTATTACTAAGCAAAACAGAGTAGATAAATGAGAAATAAACCCAAATCTTAATGATGTCTCCCCCCATCCCTCACTTCTTCCCAGGCTCAACTTTATTCCTGACTTCTCTGTGCAGGCTGAGGAAAGGATGTTGCAGTCAGTTAGTCACATGTTGTCTCTGCTGCTCCTTCCTCCTCAGGGGAAGGGCTCCTCACACTCTTCCACTGCTGCAGCATGGCATCACTACCACAGGAGACAGTCCTCCACTAACTTCTTCAACATGAGTCATTCCCATGGGCTGCAGTTCTTCACAAACTGCCCCAGTGTGAGCCTCTTCTATGGGGTGCAGAACTTCAGGAACAGACTGCTCCAGCATGGGTCCCCAACAGGGTCACAAGTCCTGCCAGAAAACCTGCTCTGATGTGGACTCCTCTCTCCACAGATTCACAGGTACTGCCAAGAGCTTGCTCCAGTGTGGGCTTCCCATGAGGTCACAGCCCCCTTTGGGTGTATCCCTCTTCTCCAGTGTGGGGTCCTCCATAGGCTGCAGGTGAATATCTTCTGCACCATCAACTTTCATGAACTGCAAGGGGACAACCTGCTGCACCATGGCCTTCTCCATAAGCTGCAGGGGAATCTGCTCTGACACCTGGAGCACCTCCTCCCCGTTCTTCTTCACTGACCTTGGTGTCTGCAGTGTTTCTCACATCTTCCCACTCCTCTCTCTGGCTGCAATAGCTACTCCTAGGGTGTGGGTATTTTTTTTCCCCTTCTTAAGTATGTTATCATAGGGATGCTACCGCTGTCACTGGTGAGCTTGGCCTTGGCCAGCCTTGGATCCATCTTGGAGCTGGCTGGCATTGGCTCTATCAGACATGTTGGAAGCTTCTAGCAGCTTCTTAAGGAAGCCACCCCTCTAGCACCGCCACCCCCACCCCCGCTACCAAAACCTTGCCATTGAAACCCGATACATCAGATCATGCTAAACTCATGCCATCTGCAAGCTCTGGCAGAAGATTTGTGCTACAGGAAGCCACAATTTCTTAAGATTTAAGGCAGATTATTTAACATGTGTGAACCAAGAGATGGTGATCCACTTGAGGACAAAATTAACACAAAGAGGAGATTTAACTGTAATTATAGACATGTTAATGCCTGTACCACTCTTATTACTAAGGCTCTATCAGCACTACCATTTCAGCCTCTAAGGTATATAACTGACATGGCACGAGTGATGCTCAGCAATTATACTGCCTTTACAGCTCCAGAGACTTTCAGAGCAGGCCCTGGACTGGGTCCTACCACAGCAATATTGCACATGAGGGAGAGCAGGAAAGATTAAATGGCTGGCCAAAAGTTAGGTACTAAACCAGAAGCTGAACAGACTTAATTTTTATTGCCTGCATAATCTTTGTCCACTGAGTCACTCAGCCTCTCCAAGGCTGTAGACTTGTAGGAATCATACACTGGAAATTGCTTCTCAAGACTTTCCCTCCTAGACCAGAGACTCATTATTGCTTGGAGCAAAATGTTTTCTGTTGCCCTTTCCACTCTGTAGGCAGTAAGGGACAGACAACCTGATAGCCATTTGCAGTCCAGATGTGTCGCAGTCAGGTTAAAACGTGCCCAGAGCTAAGCTGGGTGCAATTTGGAGATGTCTGTTAGATAGGGCTCCTATGATTTGCAGCCAGTTCCTGGGCTGCCTCTTTAGCCATCCCTCTCAGTGTATCCAGGCTGTTACTGTCTCCTCCACTCCTAACTCCAGGCAGTCCTAATACATGGTACGGGCCAGAGACCCCAGAAATGGGGAGCCCTCTCGGCTCACGACCCTCTTCTGGCACTCTGGGAAAGGGCTGGTCCATCTCTGGGGAACTGCAGTCAAGCTGGACACAGGGCTGTCCTCTCCTCAGCCTCTCATGAGCCCAGACTGGATTTATGAGAACGTGTCAAAGGCTGACTAGTACTAAAGACCCTTGGCAAGACTATGTATTTCAGGACCCTTTAGAAAGCTTGCCAAACTTAGTCACATCCCAAAACTTTCTAAAAGACACCAAGGAATGGTATAGCCATGTAGAATAACTCCAAAACAGGAGGGCACAGAAGACTTGGTTAAAGACTCAGGACTGTAAGCACCTCATAAAAGTAGAGTGCAAGTCTCACAAGGCACACATCTGGAACTGACAGGAGCTTTCAGAAGCCTCTGGCAATGACTTTGAAACCTCTTTCTCAGATGAGCAGGACTAACTTGAGACAAATAATTGCTTTAAAATCAATAGGGAGGCTGGTATGAACAGTAGCTTTCAGCTCTTGAAGATAAGGTCTGCTCACATCACTTCACACTGCCTTTTGGGACTTTCATGCCCCAGCACAATGAGAGCTGGACACAAGCAGTGCCCAGGGAATCACATCTGCTGCACACCCTAGGCAGAAAGCTTCTTCCTGCGGGACCACCAGCCCACCTTATGGCACAGACCTGGGGAAAAAAAGGGCTGGGCTGTTTGCAGAGGAATGTCAGATGTGGTTTGCCTTCTGCCCATACACACAGTCTCAGAGCATGAGCATGATGCAGGGACCAAATTATTATTCTGCATCTACAATGCATCTCTTACGTAGGCTCAGATCAATCAGCATTGTTTCACATGTGACCTTCACAGTGGATACTGCTCATGAAGAGCACATGATAGCTCTTGCATCAATAAAAAAAAAATATGTTTAAATAGCAGCCTTTATCTCTTGTCATCAGTTTATATCATGGGGTTTTTCCTGGGGCTGTTTGTTTTGTTATCTCATCCAATCTTCCTTATTAGCCACATTGCAACTTCCTACTTAGTTGATGAAGTTTCTTAAAATATCTACTCTAAGTGATGAAAACAGAGCTGAGGATGTGTTTATCTAGCCTTTTAATGTGATGTGTTATGTTCTAAACCAAAGCAGAAGAAATTTTTGCTTCTGTCTCTAGTTATTTTTTGTCTTTTTCATCCCAGTCTCTACTCTTCCTTTTTTTTTATCCACAGTTTGACCCAGATAGCACATTGCTTAAAAGTCACGTCTGACTTGAGTTCTGCATCTCTATTATTCCAGTGACTTTGCTGTTCCCATTAAGTAAAATGATTTAGTTCCAGAGCTCTTGATTAAAGAAAATGAAAGATCAAATCATTTGTCATTGAGTTAGGATGATGATAAGGGCCATGATACTTAAGAAGGAGAATTATTAAAATGTCACATACAGCAAGCTGTTTATTATTTTGACAGTCTTGTGGCATTCTTCTCTATTAACACAGAATGATACATTATTTACAAAAAAAAAACCCCAAACCAACCTCCAGTGAAATTAAATAAAGTTATTGACTGCTCAAGACCAGAATAAGTCAGGCTGTTCCTGAACCTGGACAGAAGAGCACAAAGCTAAAGAACAAACTCTGTTAGCACATTGTCTTTAGGGACAGGGGCTGCAAAATGACTCTGAGATCATCAATCCCATTCTCTAATTTGTGCACAAACCCACTGTTGCAGGGCTGTAGAGGTCCGTACCCTCCCTTTGACTTTCCCAGAGGTGATGGCAAAGCCTTTCCTCGTCACACCAGTGCTGCAGCTGCTGTCATGGTGGGGTGGCCCAGCCTCTCTTCAGAAGGAAGAACCCCTTGCTGACACACACTTTGTTTCGAAGCAGAAGACTATTTCTGGATGCCACAGGGCTGACTCACCAAGCTGAGTTCAAATCACCAACCACAGGACTCAGTTCCTTTTACTTTACTGCTTCAGTTTTATTTCTTTGGAATAAAAGAAGAAGCTTCTGAACACATGCTGAATATACTCTCAATATCTTTCCCTTCTGTGCTGAGCACAGGCTCAGCAGAAACCTTGCTTTGTGCCTTTCGGAGTTGAGAAGACTCATCTTCACGCCCCTCCACCCTCTCCCCCTTCATCCAAGGACCACAGTATTCAATGCTAATATCTGTCATAACTAAAGTGGGTTCTTCACCCATTCTTTCTTGACATAAAGCTCACATGATCTGCTAGTTGTCACCTTATATTTTCTTGCATGCAGGCCTTGGCAGTCACCACCCAGAAGCTTTAATTTCATCACTGTGAGAGCTTCCCATGAAAAGCTGTGTGAGCACACATGGCAGAACTGGACCCCATAGGGCTAGTCTTCAAAGACCTATTAGTAAAATATTTTTAAAGGGGTCTGGCTAGCCAATGATCCAACAGGCCTGTGGATCACCAATTCCAGTCCCTTGCTGTCATGGGAAATCATATCTTGTTATTTCTTTAATTAATACAAAACTACATTTAAATTAATCATCTGTTGCCCATGAGAAATGGAGGCGTTTGAGAGACCTGGAAATCTTTTCCTGTATTCCGGCCTAAATTTTATTTACAGGCAATTTATACCCATCTGGTTTCGTGTAAAGTACCATCTTCATCCTGAAGAGCTTTTCTCCTTCCTATACATTGACCCCTCAGTGTATTTATAGTCAACTGTCACAACTATCCCCAGCCTCTATTTTGCCAGGCTAGACAAGCCATACTGGCTTAGCTTCTGCTTTGGCAGGGAGGTTGGACCTGATGATCTCTCGAGGTCCCTTCCAACCCCTACGATTCTGTGATTCTGTGATTCTTTCCTTTTCTGTTGATCATCACCATAGCCCTGCCTGGATCCATCCATTTTTTTGGGTGGGCTTCCTTAACCAGAAGGCAGACTGTCTAGCACAGGACTGCAGGCAACTCCAGATGAAGTTTCACCTTGGCCTTATATGATGCTATAAAGACTTTTTCCATTGAAAACATTCCATTCTTTTTGGCTTTTGGCTTTTTGAAAGGGACATCATGTTGGCAGCCTACTAGTCTTCCTGTTTATTGAATGAGGCCTGTGTTTGTCTCCTTTTCTGGTTTGTTCCCATAACGTGAGTGAGTGTGCACATCAGGTGATGTGCTTCACCAGACTGGTGCTTGCATTCCCTCTATTTTTAATCTCTGGGGAGTTAGGCATCAAGATTAAGGTTCATACTGGGTAACATGGCAGCTTGGCACAGCAAGACATACGGTTGAGAGGGATGTGCCTGCGTGGAGCAAGGAGATGCCTCCAAGCTGCAGATGAGCACCCTCTGCAAGGCCAGTGAGGGGCTGGCTGCAGGCACTCAGTAAAATTTGAAGAGCTGTTTGGCAAATTTGAGAAATCATTATAGGCAATGTATATCAAGTTAGTTTCAGACAGGCTAGCAGAAAATTAGGCAGCAGAAAAACATTGGAAGGGGAAAGTTCAGGAGAGAAACAAGCCCAAGTTTTTCACTGGCAGGGGTTAGAAAGCAAGTTTAGTTTTAGCTGGTCAATAGATACATTATTAAATTGCATTGATTAGGATCAGACATTATTAAATCATTTGCAGTTACCTTACATTGTTTAAGATAATTTATTGTTAGTGGTAGAAGTGTAAGAGGAATAATGTAAGTCTCCTGTCCCCCAGCATATGTGTGGAAGTCAGTATTTCCTTGCACCTTTCTCACTGCAGCTGGGCTGCTATGGAGCAGGAGAGATGAAACCCCAGGTCAAGAGGGCAGCAGTACCTAAGAAAGTAACTATGCAGCACAGTGTAGTGGTTACTCACCCATGTATGAGAAAAGCCTCCTCTAGGTCCCATCCTTGCTTGCTGGATTTGTTCTGCATCTTGCATTAGGCAGTTACCTGCTTAAATTTTTGTTCAGGAGATTGAAATAAGGCTTACAAAGACAGCACCAATAAATTCTGAAGGATGTAGATTAAACTACAGCTGAGCTCATTTTCATCTGAAAACTACAGTTTTACTCTTAAAAGCTCTATTTCAGGACTTTTAATTCAAAAGCTTGAGAAATATGTAATTATTTTATTTTACATTGTTTCTTTTTTCCCCCCAATAACTGAATTCAATAAACTTATTAATAACCTGGGATTTACTGACCTCTAATGGCTAAAATCAAAGCTTCCACCTTTTGCTGAAATGTGCCACTAAAATGAAAGAACAGCTTCAGATTCAGTGGCTTTTTTGAATCAAGACACTCCAGATTCAAAAACACATCTCCTTCTGGTGGCAAAGAATCACTTATTACCTGGACTGAATGGGTGGGGTTTTTTTGATGGTGTAAATTATCAGCCACTTTCCCATTCCCTGTAATTAGCATGATAAGGAGAAGACAAGAAGCTGGGGTGCTTGATTTAGTGGGTTTTAATCAGTTTTACAGGCCCTGCTGGTGGGAAAGAAGCATTTGCTGTCAGCAATTTTAAGGTGTTTACCTATGGACAGATTAGGTTTAATGTATAAGCACGTTTACCCCGGGCAGTTTCACAAAATATTCATATAGGAAATCTGGGCTGGAAGAGGTGAGTTTTGCATCATCAGCAGGATTTATGAAGACTGTGGCTTATTCTGACCTCTGGTGACAAAGATGTAAACCTAAATCCCAGGCAGCTCAGCACTGTGCTTTTTTAGCCCCTGCATCCTGCCGACCCTTGCCTGCTAGAAAAAAAGGAGGCTGGTGGGAAACAGAGGCATTTTAACCTGCTTGGATTAAAATAGATTAAAAATAAGGCTTGCTATCATTATAGGATCCAGCTAGCTGCAAGTATTTTGAGCACAAGCTGCATTTTCCTTGTCAAGGTCAGGCAAAGGGAAGGTCAGCCCTTTTCCACTGTTTCCACCTCTGCTGAAAAATAGCTGCCAAGGGGACCTCTGTTCATGCCCCTAAGCCCGAAGGATCACGAGTTATCATTTGTATTTATGGTGATGGTTCATAAGGTATTATCCTCTTGCCAGGGAAGGAGGCACAAAAGATTACAAAATAGATGGATAAATATTATTGAAAATGGGATAAGAAATGATGCACTATAGCTTGATGCCCTCTAACATGCACCATTGTTTTTCAAGAAAAGCATAAACCTCTTGAAGGTTTAACTGCATAGTCAGAGTGAGCCAGTCAATCAGAGATTACCCTCAACTGTCAACATGCTTTTACTGTTTTTATGGCAAAGCCCTTAAGGGCATTAACAACATTTTTTCCTTGTAATATATGGGTGCCTTATTATTTCAGTATATTAACAAGTTTGAGTGGCAAAAACCATGATCATAGGATAAAATAGTTTAGCATAGAGATTAAAATCCCCTGTTTTAATCAAACTGTAATTTATCATACATCCTAGTTACTCACTGGAATAGGCTGCCCAGGGGGGTTGTGGAGTCTCCTTCTCTGGAGATATTCAAGACCTGTCTGCACACCTACTTGTGCGACCTGTCCTAGGGAACCTGCTTTGGCAGGGGGGTTGGACCCGATGATCTCTGGAGGTCCCTTCTAACCCCTATGATTTTGTGATTCTGTGATCATTTATTTTATTTAATACTGCCTTCTAGGGTCAGAAAAATGCTGGTTACCTTGTAGTTCTGGAGATCCTGTGTCACCCTCATGGAAAGAAAGTGAGCAAAAGATGGCACTTTGAATTTTGCCCATCTGTGAGGATCAGATTCTCACAGATGAGTGATTTCACACAGCTCTGCTTACCCACGTCAGATCCCACAGGTAAACTAATACCTGCTCATTAGCAGGGGCCCTCAAGACTGTTCATTGAACTATAATTTCCTTGTGAACATATGGTGGTGGTCTTACAGAACTTGTAAAAACCTGCAGTGCAGGTTTCTGCAACCCAGTGGGTCCTTGGCATTTTCTATGCAGTTAAATGTCATTTTCAGGGTAGAGGTTTTTCACCTATTTGGGACATCTGCTTTATGATGCAGAGACTAAATGAGCTCCTCTTCTGAGGAGGGCAGCTCTGTAATTGTCTGCTTTTAATGTCCAGCATTCAGTGGTGGTGAGAGATCAGCCATGCATGCTGTGAGTGCTGCACCTTTGCTATGTCCACATTGGTGTGCGATACTGACAGCGGTGGAATAGGTCTGTCTCCACATTTCCATGTGGAGTGGGGACAAGTGGAATGTTCTTTTGATATTGCAGTGGGTTGACACAGCTCCAGCTGGGTCACTGCATTTTTAAACTCTGCCAAAGCAGTGTCTCCCCTGGTGCAAAATAGTGCTACCACAGGGCCTGGCATCAGTTCAGACAACCGCCAAGGCCTCTGAAGAGTGATGGGAGAGAGGTCTTCTTTTCTGGAAAAGAAAATACAGCTGATTTTCTTGACCTTTCTTACTTCCGAGCAGCAGGGTGGAAGTTTGCCTGTACTTTGTGAAAGTGCTCTTTAAGATACTGAAGAGAAACAGCTTCTCCTGGGGTTGCCCATTTCAGTGCTTCATTTTTTCAGTATCACCAGTTTTCCCTGTATGCCACTGTCAATGGGATGTGACCAGAGCCACAGGAGTAAGCTTCTGGAGCCATCAGTTGCTACCTATGTTCTGTTTCTCTCTCCTTTTAGTTACTGTGCAGGGAAAGCAGACCTGGACGGAGCAAAATGATAAGCTGGTTAGCAGCAAGAGGAGCTGCCATATTGGTTTTCAGGCACAGCAAAGCCCAGTGCATTTCCTCACTCCACTCTTTTCTCCTCAGTTTGGTCCCAGTCTTCTGTATGAAGAAAACCAAAAGATGACCAGCACCTGGAGACTAGCATTAGTACCATTGTACAGAAACGATTTTTTTCAGTAGCTCTTCATACAGTTTTAACACTTCTGAACAATGACTGACTCTGGAGACCTGTTATCATGGCCTGTTCACTAAGCCTCTGCGTGCTGGAGACTGCCTGTTACAGGGTTTCCACAGTTACTGGATTTAAAAGCAGAGCCTGCAGAATTCACTCTGTGCTCCAGAGAGGTACTTGTATTCAGGCAAACTTGTACCAGAAGTGATACTGGTCAAACAGTAGATTCATTGTACCAGTGAACAAAAAAATTCGAGGCTGTAGTTCAGCCATGTTTCACTGCCTAAATCACCAAGAAGAAAATGTTTAATTTTTTTTGTTAGATTCTCAGATTTTTGATGCATAGGTCTGCTTCCTTTTACTGCCTACAAAACCACACAGTGCTGAACTAATTTCTTTGGAAAAGAGATGTAACCCTGAAAAGAACTTCTTTGGCATTTGTTGTATGTAGCTCTAATGCTTATTTACCATATTTCTGCTTTGCACTGTGCCTAAGATGCATCTTTAATCAAAATACAACATCTGTTCTTTTACCAGACACGTACGATTAGTCCTGTTGCTTTCCCATTGGTTTCTTATCAGATTGCACACTGATTTCACAGTCTGCTCCATTCACATTCAAAGTCCTGAGCCAGGCCTGCAGAGCAGTCTCCAGCTAATCCGCTCTGGTTATGTTCCTGAGGGCAGCTGCATTAAGGTCTGAAGCAGCAGGATGCCATGTTTGCTTTCCTTCAGTTATTAACTCAGGTCAGTTGGACATGGGGCACATGGCAAGTCTGCACTCTGAATTAAGTTGTGAAATTGACTGCTCAGTCTCTATCTTGGCACTTAAAAGAAGACCAAAGAAATACTGGTTCTCTGCAGAGCAAGTGCTGATAATTTTATTTTGAAGCTATTGGTTCGGTACTCTGAGACTTGGATGTGAAGGATACTATAGGAATGTAAACAGCTGCAGTGCCTTCCCTCAAGCACTGTCTGGTCTTATTTAAAATATCTTAAATTATAAAATTCATACTCCTTCCTTTGGGAGGCTGTATCACAGTCTAATAAATCTCTGCACCGGGCAGTTCCTGAGATAGCCAGGCCCATTTTCACGGGGGCACTTTGCCCTGTAGCTCCAGCAATTTGTCACCCACCTTGATGTTTATGGCCTACAAATATTATACACTTCATAGATGCAGCAAAGTAAAAAAAAAAGAAAAGAATTGATGAAAGTCTAATGGAAGGATCATCTGCAGGTTACAAAAGATGGTGAGAGAAGTGGTTTTTCCTGGCAGACTACAGCAGTGGTGGTTATGTAAAGCACTTCTACCCTGGACCAAATCATCTGTCTATGAAGTGCAATGCTTTAAAAATAGTTCTTTGTAAATGAATCCCTGCAGCCCCTTAATCCCTGTTGCTCTTTCCATTACTTTCAGGGTACTTACATCTTTCTTCTACTTAAGTGGTTAGAACTATAAGCAGCTTTTAAGGGCAATCTCAAGAGGGAAGAGCAGAAGGAGCCTATTCCCTGCCAACTGACGCAATTATTCCAGACCACAATCTTAGATTCTGTTTGCTCTTCTTTAAGTATCAAAAAATGGTTTTGCATGAGGATTCTCTGTGTAAGGAAGAAAGGGGAATTTACGAACAAAAACAGCAAATGATTTTATTGGAAATATTATTAAAACAGAATCACATAGTAAAAAAGAAATGGTGGGGAGAGTCTGCTTTTTCCCTTTTGTCACGTCAGGTATCTGTCATCCATTGTTTTAGTCAGGGGGACCTTACTCTGCCAGAGCCTTGCAAAAATTACAATGTGAGAACAATGCTTACTGTTATTTGCCATTACCATTTTATGATTTTTTTAAAAAAATGAGTAAAAAGGAATACAAGCAAGCAGTAAAGAACAGTAAAGATTTTGGCCAGTTTCTTGGTGGGACCCCTCTTTTCTGGATTTTAGTGTAACATTTCCACTATCGACAGTGAGCCTTAGTGTGTGTCACAGGCAAATAAAGCAGTTTATAGATTAACAAAGAAATATCAGCTAAAACTTGATTGATCTTGCTTGTGAAATATAGAAATGTTTCACACAGTCAGTAATAAAAGATTATTGCTAAGCCATATGAAACAAATGACAGTATTTAATCAGAAAGAAGCAATTCAGTAAGCAGTCTGGAGACAGGCAAACTATAAATCATTAACTAAATACCACTATTTCTTTCTGCTCATCATAGTTTGCATATAATTCTTCTCTGTAGCCTCCCCTCCAAAATGTTTTTAGCATTTTGCTTCTAGCAATAATAATTATTTGGACAGTCTGGAAGTGGAACAAGAACATGAAGATGAATCAGTGCTTGTTTTTCTTGTACTTCACCGTAACCAACAGACTCCTTTGGGAGCAGGATTTTGGTGGAGCAGCTTTCTATCAATATCATTGTAATGCGCTTTAATATTTAAATCCTGTTGCAAGGGCTCTGAAGGAACAGTTACGAGTTGAGAGCTTTTCCTCATTATGTTATGAGGGCTTTTCCTCTTTCCTCCTTGTCTTCTTCCTGCTACGGTTTCTTTATTAGTCCGTGGGAGTGTTGTTTGGCAGGGGCAATGAGCAGAAATGAGCCAGGTGCATTGAGTGAACATAACTGCATTATCAGGAGACAAGAAGTGTAAGGAAGAAGATAAATCATTATAATAGGACCAAGTGAAGAGGCCTGTGAGCTGCAGGCTGGGGGAAGCTGTGGGATCACATTTGGATTTGCCTGCTCTTCTGACTTAGCCTAGTCACTACAATTGCTAACACCCAGAACAGGCGCTGGAGGAGATGGGACCTCTGCATGTCTGGATTTCTGCTCCTATGAGATGACAGAGCAAGGGAGCACTCAAGAGAACAGCAAATTTTGCTTGGTGTAGGTTAACCCACTTTCTAAACATACTTATTTCCACACAGTCAGCTTTCACTCTTAAAGCAGCACAGACACTTTCAGTGCCCATGTAAAAAACACTTCAGATATTGGGAAAAAATCTCTGTGACTCATTCAAATTTGCAAAGACAGTCTCTAACCTTAAGGAATAATCAAGAAAGGAGAAACAGCATTCTAGGAAAATTTTCCATGTTTTGTCTCTGAACTTGATCATCAGTTGTTCAAATATAAAGCATTTATTCCCTGGTTTATGCTTCGTAAATTGATAAAATAATTAGTTCTTTGGCAATCCTCACAGACTTATCAACATAAATTGAAATGTCCTTTTATGTCAGTAGCACTTCCATCTCCCCAGCTGTAAAATGCAGAAAGAAATATTTGATTGATTGGTGAATCAGACTGGGGGGCATTGCTATACTTACTTACAATGCATTATTTAAATCAATATTTAGATAATATGAAGAGTAAATGGGAACTACGGGAAATAGTAGTAGAAGCCCTCAGTCATATAGAACATATATCAATCAATCAATAAAACATTTCAGGTTCAGATTAGATGTTAGGAAAAAAAAATTTCACTGAAAGAGTTGTTGGGATGTGGAACAGGCTGCCCAAGGAGGTGGTTGAGTCACCATCCCTGGATGTGTTTAAAAAAAAGATAGATCAGGTACTTAGGGATATGGTTTAGCATAGGACAGGGATGGTTTGACTTGATGATCTTAAAGGTCTTTTCCAACCTTGTGATTCTGTGATTCTGTGATCTACCCCACCAGAAAGCAATATAGCATATATGACTATTAAGTGCTTGACGTACCTGCAGTTTCATGGAAAGGCTCCTACAGCATGTGGCAAGATCAGTCACTAGAAAATGATGTTTAAAAAAGCCCCTGCGAATCACAGTTAATTTCAATGTGTGTTCTGAAACAGACAGTTACTATTTTTCTAAATTACAACCAGCCAGCTGGTGTTTAATTACAATAGATTGATATTTCTTAAACTGTGGAGAGTTTCCAGCAATGAGTAATAAATTTCAATACCTTTTAGCGAAATAAGAAAAGACTTTGATCTTAAGAGATCAGGCTTTGACATTAAGGAGCATATCACTCTTTCTTGTATCACAGAGAGTGCTGGTAACAGAAATCTAAGGAAGACAAGCCTTAGACAGAAAAGAAATTCATAAACAGCTCATTCTTGATAGATTTCTTGTTTGGTGGTAGTGTGCAAGATGTCATCTGGATGCTATTTACACATGCTATTTGTGAGGTACATAAAAATTACAGGGAGTGGACACTTACTGTATGGACAGCCAAAGTTCTGGTCCAGTGCATGTCTGAATACAGTAGTGAGTGAGCACGTGCCATATGGCAGAAGAATTAGGGATCATTATGAAAATGCAGCACTCATTATGAAAATACAGTACTCCTGTAAACTTCTAGCTCTGGGCTTTGCTCCTTTTCTCCTGCAGCAGTCACTGAGCCAGCTCTCATCTACCAGCCCCACAGAGACAGATGGGAATGTGCCCATTGGCCCTCCGCTGCCTTGGAAGCACTTTCCTGGGGAAAAAACAGGGACTCATCATCACTAGCCACAAGTAGGCGAAATATTTAGACCTTGATGGCATTTGATCTGTTACCTGTTTACCTGGCATGGAAGAGAGCTGAGAGGGGGTGACACAGGGTGCCAGCAGACAGAGCAGTATGGCTGCCACCGGCTTGTAGTGGCAGGCCCTGCTACCCGGAAAGGTGTCGGCTCAAGATCCTCTGCTGGAGAGAGGAAGAAGCGCTTAATCTTTCATGGAAATGACACCCCCATCCCCATTTCCTTCAGTGCCTTCTCTGCTGCCTCTGCGGGGAGGATGGGCCATGACAGGGTGCCACCTGCCTCCTACTGTATTCCAGCCCTGGCACCTAAAATGTCGCTTACCCACTGGCTGTCGTAGGCAGTTTGTATGGCAGCTTAAACTGACATTTCTGAACCCCTTAATTCTTTTATCCCATAGGATAAATATGGATTTTTAAAATGTTTTATCCCAGAGGATAAAATATGTCTATTTTTGCAGTGATAGCAAATGTCCACAGTGTGGTGCCAGTGTAATGGTGATCTGGGCCCTGAAGGAGCCATGGCGACAGCTTCTGAGGAGACACAGTGCCTGCTTTTTTTTAAACACTGCGTCAATCGTCTTCCTCGTCAAACGTCCAAATACTGACACAGTGCAAGGCATTGCTTTTTCAGGCCTTCTGGCCTCTGCTCTCCCAGTGTTACACAGTCCTAAAGCAGTGTGGCTCAATCACCTCAGCTGGGTACCAGTCCTTTAGCAGAGTCACCACCCTTGGAAAGGTCAAGTACAAGACCCACCAATGAGGAAGGACACATGAGCCCCAGCACGAGCACTGCTAAGGCCCCTTGGGGTGCCCACTCCCACTAGTGACTGCAGGAGAACTGGAGGAGACTGGGGCGTGAGTTTTCAGACTCTTTCTGGTGGCCAAATTGGATTCTAAGTACTTTCACCCCAAGTTTCATCTTTCTCAGAAACTCACAGTTTTGCCTGCAAACATCTACTTGTTTTTGTTGATATGGAGCATGTGAGGTGGATGGCAGGTTATCCAAACCTAGCTGGGGTTTGAGCAATACAGTACCAGTGACAGACCTTTTACCTAAGGACAGTTCAGCCTCAGGTCGGAAAGGGAAAAGGGTCAGTGATATGCCAGGGAGCCCCACAGCCTCTTTGCATTTTGCTAAAGGAAAGTTGTTCTTAACGATGCCAGAAACCCTCTGCAGTGCCAAAGCCATGACAATGGAGCATGGATGGACTGATACAACCCGCTGAAGTGTCCTTCAAGGCAAAGACAGATGTATCATGGACTAGAACAAACTACAAGAAAATGACTTACTGATATTTCTTTTTCAAGATCTCTTCAGGCTTGAAAGAGCTTTTATGGACAGTGAGTTAAACAGATAAAGTGTGCAAAACCCTTGACAGTCATTTTAACAGCCATAGAGAAAAGAGGCTCATCTTGGTTTTCCTGCTACTATAATGCTCAGCAGACAGTATCCTAAGCAATGTTAATGAAAGCTTCTGTCTTTAGGAGCTTGTTGCCTCTGTAACTAGCAAAGGATGATTTGCATCTCTCTCTCCCAGATCTTCACTTTACAGTGTTAATCATTGCCTACAAGAGAGACTGAAATCCCAGGACTATACAGTTTTGTCTCCACCTCACGCACTGAGGTGTATTTGGAGAGTTCATTTGTTAATACTACAGATGTCAGTTACACTATACACTATGCCTGCTAGGCCCCAAAACATCTAGAGCATGGCATTTTCCTATCAGATATAATGTAAGAGTCTGCAAAACCCTCATGATTTTTAATGAGTGTAATCCTGAAGACTGATAACCCCTCAGAAGAGTTTGAAGAATAAATGCTTAGTGACATAGATTGCAACACATTTCTAAACTAAAAAGCCATTTATGAAAATAAAAATAAAAATTGGAAGATTATGAGGAATTCATGCAAGCTGTAACATAATTAAAAGTGTCTGCAGTAATACATCATCACTTGAAGACATCTACTGTAGGGCTATTGATAATTTCACTACTGGGGTGGCTTCCTGAAGGTTTTCTGTAGGAACAATGTCTGAGCATTCAAAGTCTGAGAGAAATGAGCCTGTATAATTTACAACTCAACTTTGATAATACATCATAGATCATGGCCCATCCCTGGAAGTGGATGCCCCGTCCCTGGAAGTGTTCAAGGCCAGGTTGGATGGGGCCCTGGGCAACCTAGTGTAGATCCAGGCCTGAGGTTGGTGGCCCTGCCTGTGGCAGGGGGGTTGGAGCTCTGTGATCCTTGGGGTCCCTTCCAACCCATGCCATTCTATGATTCTATGATTCTATGGCCCTTAAATATGTGAAAAATATAGGTAGAATATCATGACATTGTGTAAACTATGAAGGCACATGTGGTAAATACCAAAATCTGCGTGCAGCCCTAATGAAAGATGTGGATGGATGTGGGTTGCAGTAAAAGGTGAAGAGGGATCTTTTAACAATATAGCAGTGTGCGTAGCGTGAAGGAATTTCAGCACAGAAAAGGCTGTGCTGAAGTATGATCTGAAATGTTTGTAGGAGAACACTGATAGAAATTAAAATTCTGTGTGTCAGAATAAACAATGGAAAGCAGACAGCTGAAAGCTTATGAGACACAGGGGCCTCAAATTACCATTTCTGGCAATCTAAAGAGATCTCATCAATCACCGATGTAATTTGTCATTTTTCTTTGTTAGACTTTGAGTCCTCTTCCAGGGCTGGTGGAGAAGTGTCTTGCATCTGTAATGTAAGCCAAGCAGGAATCTTTTCCAGTGTGTCTTCTGCTGACTAGAAATATAAAACCAGTTATCATAGCCACTGCATGGCAAGTTAAGATGCTCATGTGAGCTTTCTGGTGTGGCCTTAAAGCACAAAATACTCCCCCTGCCCCAGGTAACACCTAGCAGGGGCAATTAGGGAGAAGCTGCAGGACTGCCAGCTGCCACCACTTTACCACTAACATTTTGACATGGAGTGTGGTGTTGACTTCAATGTCTGTTTTCCTTTGCCAGATGTTCAGGACACCTGTGACTTCAAGCACTTCATTTTTCCTTTCTTAAAGATTGAAGCTGTAATGATGACAGTGGAAATCCAGTTTCACAGCAGCTGAACAAAACATGAGGCTCATTTCCAATTTCGTATTTTCATATTTGCTCATATAAGTTGTGAGAAAGGAAATGTGGTTTGAAAGGAAAAGGATAAAATTTTCAGCCACATGCTGGTGTGAGAACATTGTTGGAGGAATCTTCATGTCATTATCATGTTGCAAAATGGTTATTGCATATGGTGGGAGGAATCAGGTGATCTGTAAAGTTAAGATTTAATTTAATTGCAACTAAGTAAAAACATAAACCCATCATAATTTAAACTTTTAAAAATTCTTTTTAATCTAAAAAGCCCATGGCATCCTAGACAGAGTGTCAGTTACAGACATGGAGTAGATATAAATTATTTTATAAGTGCAAATAAGCATGCCCACATTTTTCTGTTTCAGCCATGTGCCTTTTCATAACCAGGGTCTGTGTCTTGCATATAGAGTTGTCTGCATAATGATAAAAGGCAGTGATCTTTTGTAAATCATCCAGGACAGATAAGTTTCCCCATAACAGACACTGCAAGGGTCAATGCTTTGCATTATGTTTTAAAAATATCAAGCATTTTTATGCTACTTGAAAAATTACAGTAAATTAAGCTGTAATTTGCTAAGAAACATTTCATCTGTTTATTAGCAAAGAGACTTAAATAAGAGGAGGAACTCTGGAAGGGAGGCCAGTTCCAAACTCATAATAAGGGATAAAATGTGTGAAATGTGCATAGGTGCTTCAATAGGGGGGGAAAGACATTACACACATTTCTGTAAAGGTGTAAATGCTGGTGGTACATTTTGTTCGAATGTTTTACATTCCCATTTCTGTTGAGGACTGGATGATGAATAATATGAGGGGTAGTAAAGGTTTTCTTTCTAGATGGAAAGTTTACAATACTCCATTCTCTGTATTTTGTTATTTGCATTCTACTTATGCATAGCAAGGTAATCACTGCAGATCTGGCACACTGGAGTCCACTGAGCTGGATTATGTTGATATGCTTCATGTGTATATATATGCACACCCCACCCTACACTCGCACAACACAACAACAGGTCAGAGAAGGAAAAACACTACTGATACCTTTACATTTGTTTCTGCACAACATCTGGAAGTTCTGCCGGAAACCTTCCCAGAAACCCCTGCCTATAGGTGCGCCAGTAGGCCGGAGGATCAGGAAGGCAGCAGCCAGTCAGGAGAGCATCCACAGCTTGACTTCAGAGGCCACGAATAAGAAACAGAGTCATGCTAACTCATAAACTGCAGGAAAGGACACTATGTGCTTCAGTCTAGAAGGTACAGAGATACCTTGCGACTGTTTTTGCAAAACATGAAAACTGTTAACCAGAGTGCCAGATGCCAGAAGTGCTGCCAGCACTTCTGCACCCCAAAGGAGAAAAAAGTAAAAAATTATGCTGGTCAAGAGAATTGCACTTCAAGTTGGAAAATGGTTGTCTTCTTCAGGGCAAAAGAAATACCTTAAGCAGACTTGGTTACTGGAGAGGTGGGATGTCTCAATAATTCAAGGGTTGAGAGAGGCTCTTTTGCCGAGGAAAAGAGAAGTTTTCTGAAAACTCAGAGCAAAACATGTTCACTGAATGTCTTGGAAAACAAGTTATTTGTAGTTTCAAAAAGCAAAAGTACAGAATTGGCTACGGTGGTAATAATTATGCTGTGTGATGTGAGAATGGCTCTCAGGTCTCTGGTGTGTCTCCTTAACTTGGCTGTGTCCTGGTGGTTCCTTGGGGAAATGCACATCACCCTTTCTCACCCCGTCACATTTCCTTTGGAAAATCAGGAATAAGAAAATCTGGTTGCATACAGAATTGGGATGATCATACCTAAAGAAGGATCAATTTGGTGTACCAGTGTTTACAGCTTTGTGCTGGGGTAGATCTGAACACACCATCTTCCTCTGTCCCAATCCTTTTTAAGTCTCTGCACAGTGAACATTATTATGGAGTTCTGGACCTGAAAAAGTTGTTTGGAGAGAAAAGTTTAAATTTATCCAGACGTGACACAGTCATAGACTGTTTACAATTTCAAGTACTATTTCTGTTTGTGTGCAAGGTGGAGTAGCTTGAACTGCTGAAGAAATGACCTAGTTGTAGACTGTATTGTTGACCCACAGGTATATAAATGCAGCTCAGGCAGCTGAAGAATGTGAGTTAAAAAGCACTTGAATGGCCAAAAATTACAAATATGTAAGAAACTGCTGTGAACAGTATGAAGCTTTTCTCTGTATACCACCACGTTTGTTTTATATTCCAAATCAAAGATCATAAAGCATCAAAGTATGATCTTTATGTGAATCAAAAAGAACATGTCCATCCTATTTTTTAATTTATTTAATGCTATGAGCCTAAACCATAACAAAATCAGAAGCAGACAAAAACTTTTGTAATCTAAGGGCAAAGAGTATCTGTTCAGTTTTCTTAAGATATTTAGGGACAGAATTTTGGAGTAAAACTCTCACAGCATACAATTTTAGATGCTATTGGCTAGTCTGTGCTGGCCATCTCTTAATGGAAAAAGAATTCAGTATTTAATAGAAAGTTGAAAAATGTGAAAGTGATTTTTTTTTCATCTTGGCAAGCTCCTTCAGTTGGTGAAATCTGCCTTGCATTAAAAACTTTAACCTGGTAAAGAAACTGTTATTACAGTTTTACACAACCATGTATTTTTTAAAAAAGAAAACCAAGGAAAACAATGTTGGACACAGAAATTTGCTTCCTTCTCAGTTAGCTTTGGGATTGTCTGAACAAAAACATACTATGAATGGGCCCCCTTTTTTCACATTGTTTGCATTATGAATGGAAACCTCTCTTCCCACTTCACCACGGTGTGGGAAAACAAGGCAGAAGGGGACATGCGTATACACAACCACAGAAGAGCAGTCTGGGAACCTGGATTAGCGCAGTCTCTAGTGAAAAGGACCTAGACTGGTTAAAACCTACAACCACTGGCATTTTGAAGAGAAAATATAAAAATACACTTTTCAGAAAGCGAAAAATCACATCTCTATCAGATGCATGAAGCTTGAAGACCCTTGAAATTGCTAAGACCTCCCAGGAAGAAAGTTCATTCCCACAGCTGTGAGGCCAGCGTAAATCCACAAAGTGATGAATTTCTGAAATATATTCAAATTCTCTGTGGGGTAATTTAGGCCAAAGCACAGCTTTATTAACATAAGCACTGAGAGGAACCTTGAGCAACTCTTTCAAGACTTGTTTTCCCCAGGTTGTGAGGTTTCAGTGTACAGCTTTATTGATGGTAACAGCCTGGGTGTCTTGAAAGCCTGCCAAAGGCTATTACATATACTCTGGCATTACCAACATTTTTATAGTCTGTTCACTATTGCTGACACTCTCTTGGCAATGTGCAGGCTGCTGTGCAGGTTGTGAGACATTTGCCTGGACCACGTGCCATTGCCTCCACCCTCCCCATGCGATTCTTCTCCACAGTTATGTGGAAGAACCCACAAGCAAGATCTCATCAAGCTGAATACAGAGTTTGTGTCAGCAGGTCTGCAAAAAGATGGATGTGGGCTGTCAGGGGGATTGGCTTCCACCATATTGAAGGGAATAAAATGTCCTGAAATGGACAAGTGTTGGGGAAAAACCTCTACCCAGTTTCTAGACTCCTGCATAGGCCCTGTAGGTATGTCCATACCAGTAATTCAATCTGCCAGTCATTGAAACCAGGGAGTATGAAAAGACCCAGCTCCTACAACTGCAGAAGAACAGGGGTTGGAAGGCACTCCTGGAGGCCATGTAGTACAAACCCCTGCTCAACACTGGACCATCTTCAAAGCTATGACAATACTCTCAATCTGCCTGCACCAGCAAAGAGGTCAGCTGGGCACAGTGCCTGCCAAAGCATGCCAGAGTTATGGGAGGCCATGTTAGCTGTGACAGGGCACAGTCAGACCCAGGAACCTTACCACAGGTGTCCAGCATAGACCACCATGTCCCACTGCATCGCAACGCCTCCAGGCAGCCTGAGCTTGTACTGTAGAGGGAGTTATCTTCCAAAGTCCCATGTCTGGCTTCCTTCATTGTTAGGGAAGACATCGACTGTTTCCTCAGGGTTCTGTTTAGATGACAAGAGAGTGTCACAGAAGCATTCAATCATTTCCCCCAAAACTTTGGGAAATCAGTAGAGGTAGGAACCTCAATTTTCTCTAATTCTCACAAAGTTCAGCAGCAGCAATAGAAGAAATTTTATTTTAGAAAGAAAACCAAAAGGAAACCATAATCAATGTGCAGTGATGCAGTCATGGTCAAACTCTGCATGAAGAATTTCTTGGTAAATCCTGGTTTTGTGGAAGGTTTACCTATTGTTTATATTCATCGAAAACTGATTTTAAGCAATAGGTTAAATTTGAGATTATAGCTTCTTTGTTAGATTCCGCTTGTTAAAGGAATTATACTGAGAAAACCTGTGCCAAGTCCATGTACCACAAGTACAGGAATACCATGTGTACCCTGCTGCGATGAAAAGGCCAGTACATGAAACTCAGAGTATATGGTTCTGCTTTAAAATGCTTCGAATATGGTATAGTTTGCAAACATAGTAAGATAGATATATACAGGTAGCATCTTACTTTCTATGTGAGGGCTACTGTGATGTATTATGGATCCTCAGTGTAGGACCAAAATGCTTCAATCCATAGTTTTCTCTGTATTGAGCTGTAGTCCTTTTATTTTTTGTTAAAGTAAATGGCAACTGCAGATCCTTTTTAAAAACTTTGGAAGAAAACATGGGAAACTAAAGTGAAGAGGAAAATGACTTCTTAAAGTACCCTATCCAGTACTGCCTGCAACTGAAGAAAGCTGTGCTGTGTTGGGCTTCATGTGATTCAGCAGCAGTCATTTCAGAAATAGCCTCTACACCTTAAAAGGAAATATCCTTTTCAATAGACTAATTGTAAATTGGGGTCCTGAAGAAGCGGCATAACTCATAAAAAGTCTGAGCAGAACATGAATGCTTTTAAAAGAGAGAAGTTCTGAGGAGAAATACTGGAGCAGTTAGCTATTATTCTGATCATTGGGTTTTGGCTAGATGGCAATCGAATTCAGATTTAAAAAAAAAAGTAAGTACTGGTGCTGAATCATCAAATGGAACACAAAAAGCCCTTCTCCAGAAGAAGAAAGTGTTAGACCCCCAGAGATTTCCCTGTTTGCTGCTGAGGCATAGGTTGTTCTGCAAGAGTCAAATAAAAGAAGCTTGACAGCTACATTTAATTCCCATGCCTCAAAGGTATCTGACGTATATAAAGCAGGGTGATAAAGGAAAATTATCTCTCTTTCTTTCTAAAGAAACAAACTTCACGACTGTCAATTTGTCACCTTCCCAAGGACTATTGGTTTGCTTTGCTATTTGGAAATCCTGAGTGCTAACAGTAAGATGGCTCAGCACAGACAGACACCTTTCCTCTCAGGATGACAGCAGGAATCTCCTTTTATGAAGGTTTGGTTATTAATACTCCTAACGATGCAGAACTTCATCTGAGGGGACCTCTGGAGTCTGCTCTCTTATCTTCTAGAAATTATGACCCTCCTGCTCAAATCTGATACTTGGGGTTGTTTTCATGAAACAGGCAGAAAAATGAACTATGTCCTACTCAGTAGATTCACCACTTTGTACTTTTATAGTTGTAAGTATACCTGTACATAGAACTTTCTTTGTCCTATGAAAGTATCTCCTTAGGTGTCGTGCAACTGACTGAAAATGGAGGCTAGCAACTGATTTTCCCACTCATTTATATGCCTACTTACCTACCTACACTTCTATAGGATGATCAGCAGGACATGTCTGTCTGTCTATCTATCCATCCATCCATCCATTCATCCACGCTTCTACCTATTGATCTATCTGTGTGTTTTCTAATCTTGTAACAAAGATGCAGTGACATGCAATTAAGATCCAGATAGTCTATGCCATTTCCATTGCATAAAAATCCTGACCAGTTTGTTTCATGCCAATAGAGAAAGAAATTTTTTATATGTCAACTTTTCTCTAGGCCAGGCTGTGCCAGCATAATTCAAAATAAATCTAAATGAGATTTGATGTCTTCTCTTTGATGAAAAACACCATGTTGATTAAAGTATGTCCCTTTTATTAGAAGGAAAACACTCTGTCTTTCCTCCTGTCTCCTCTTGAACTTTCACATATAGAAAATCCAATGTCTCATGACCTTTTTTTTTTGCCTACAACATTGAAAAGTACCTACAGAGGTCTCACCCAGAGATGGAAACATTTAGAGAGGAGACAGTAAGTCTGGGTATCACTAACCTGTCACTGTCAATGTACATACCTCACTATGGACCAAAACTTTTCACCATGCAAGGGAATCTTTATCTGCACCTGTCTGTGCAGCTTGTAGCTCAAAGTGTGCAGCAGATGCTCAGAATCACCTTCTCCTCTAATAGACCATGCTCTGTCACGCTCTTCAGATCCATGTCTGTGCACTGACCATCCGAATCTGCAGAGTGGCACATGCCTACGAGTCTGTATAACTTACTTCAGTCATCTCCAAGCACAGGCAGGGCAAAACCTGTGATCCACACCATGTCTCTAAGCACTTTTGCAGACATGCTGTTTTCTTTGCAGGATATCCTAGAAAATGAACCAAACACCCAGGTCTTGGTGGGACAGTGCAGATCTGCTCCCCCACTTCGTGTCACACAAATCTCAGGTGCATACAAGAGCTCGAGACTTCCTGCACTGGTGCTGATGTCTGAAGAATCCTTGAGCCATTTTCTGGGCAAGGTCTGATGACAGCCAGCTTAAATGCCTCACCCCATCACTGCTAGGGAAGACCTAGAAGTCCGCAAACATTCCTCTGTACTGGGAGGTCCTAATCTGTGCTCTGAGGCAGGCTGTAACACCCCTCCTGGGTGAGAAAAGCAGTGCTGGGTTTGGGATAGACCACAGCCCTAGTAACAGCCAGTTCAGAGCAAGAGCTTGAGAGATTTCATAGGACAAATCATGTACTGTCACGTCCACTGTGTGCACCACACGGTTTCTAGGAAGGCTCAGAGGTGCTGGCGTGTGAGGCTCACCCTCTCAGAGCCATTTCCACCCCTCTCACTAGCTACAGTGATTTTGGACAGTGTGGTGCCAGGGGCAAAGACCAGGATCTCAATGCAGCCTTTCAGGTGGAGGCTTTGGAGTCATGGCAGGACCTTTGGATCAAAGAATTGTGTTAAACCCCTTAGGTTACTATACAGGTGGTCATGACTGTGTGATGATTCACAGCCTTCCATCACATTTAGCTAATCCTTGTCAAAACAGAATTACAAATCTGACTTTTTTTTTTCCCCCATAGCCTTTTCAAGGAATGAAACAAAAACTTGTTTAGGATTATGCTTCACTGTCAAGTGCACAGCATAGTAGTGGGTCTAAAGCATCAATAAAGTTCCCTGTTTGAGCAAATCAGCTCACCTGGCTCAGCAGACTCAATCTTATATCAAATATTACATCAATATTATACCAGCATGGTCATATTATGCCAAATCAAGAGATTAGCAATACTGTTCAGGGTATTTCTATGACCTGAAAATCACTGTAGCTAGTGAGAGGGGTGGAAATGGCTCTGAGATGGTGAGCCTCACATGCCAGCACGTCTGAGCCTTCCTAGAAACCATGTGGTGCACACAGCCTTGATAGCCAAACGTCTGGTGTGATGCCAAGGATGACTTGAGGGGATGACCTGGCATATCTCACCTACTAAGGGCTCCACTGAACACCAGTTTGTAGTCCTTAGTAGGTGGAAGAATGTGAGGAAGAATTCCAAGTCCCAGGTCAAAACAAGTCCTTGGAGCTAGGTAGGGCTTCAGACCAGGAGAGTTTGGATGCTGTAGTCATTGATAAAGTCATTGTTCTACTGGGATTCATGCAGTGGGACTAAAGCCTAGTTTTTATGTATGCATTTGTCCTTGCTCCTTTCTAACATTCCCACTGACTAAAAGAGGCAAAAAAGGATTCTCAAACAGAAAATTTAACTGTTTCATTCTTCTTTATGGGAAAAAAATTGTGCATGGCCTTTCTTTGAAACAGATGATGATTTGCAGAGATGTCATCAAGAGGGCATAAAAGTAAACAAAACTAACCCAGATGCCAAGTGTTTGCTGTTTGCTTTTCCTTTGGATTGGAACATTGATTTCATAGATTGTACATTTATTTGTTTTGTGGGGTTTTTTCCAAGGGAATAGAAAGCAGTTTGTTTATAGAACAGATTAGCTGTCTGCTGAGAACCGTATTCATCAGTCAGAGATGAATTGTCCCTAGGGTGGAGAGTAGAGGGAGAGCTCATAGGGAGAGTTTACAAAGTTCATGTTTGTTCTGCAGTCTTCTTCTTATTACCAGTCATGTCCCAAGAAATTAGGGAAGGTCAGTTATTTTCATATTTACATTAAAAGCCAAGACTAACCCAACTGGAAAAAAGGGGGAAAAAATGTAATAAAGCAGTGAGCTAAAAAGAGCAGGGCTTTTAGGTCAGCTTAGATCTCCAGCTTCAAAAGTAGGTGAATTTCTCTTGAAGTCTCACACTGATTTGGATGGGTTTATTCCCTCAAGGCTCTTCACTCATGTGCAGACCCTGAAAAGAGTATAATTCATAACCCAAAGACTGCTTCTGATAACCAGGGGCCATGTAAGCATCACTTACCTCTGCAGAGAGACAGCAGCCACACTGAACTGGCATGCAGGACTTTCAGCCCCTTTCACACCCATACATATCTCCAGCCCTTAACCCTTTGATGCACTGACACTATCAGTGTGCCGGTAGTGAACAGAGCAGGTAATTCTCAGAAGATCTTTACTGCTTCCCAGTGACTTGCTCCATGACACCTGTATCCCAACTCATTTGCTGGTGAAGGCCATCCTGGTCTTACAGAGAAGGCCCAGTTTTGCTGAGGAAAACCCAAAGAGGGAATAGCTATCTCTATCCCACTAGCCCCTGCTCCAAAAGTTTTGGTACTGCACCAGGATCCAGCATCACAGGAGGCAGTAGGAGGCAGAAAAGTGGAGGAAAGAAGCCACATACTAGAAGTAGAGCTGACAAGTGGCATCCCCAGAACCTGAGAACCTCTGGAGGCAACAGGTCATATCCACCATAGCCCTGGTACCAGTCTTTGTGCCCAGCACTGCCCACTGTGTAGTTACAGCACACAGAAACTGTGCTGATTTCTGTAACATACCCTTGAAACACATGTAACAGATTCTATTTCCAAACATAGCATAAAAACATTTGCTGTCATGCTGACCCTGTGCCCCAAGGAGTGCTGTACTCACTGGGTACAAGCTCACATCACCCCAGTATTTGGCACTGCTGACAGAGGGGGAATCCTTGTCCTTTCAAGGCTGGATCCTTGTGCTGCTCTTCCCTGTGCCTGTATTGCTGCCGTAACAGCTGTCCCTCCCCCTGCTTTCCATCTCCATGGCACTAGCTGCAGAAGACAGGAGGAGGCAACCAGGCCATTGAGCTTTTCTTTCCTCCTGCACTACCTGTCTTACAGTAAAGGACTGATTCTGAATGAAGAACCTAGCTGTTAAATATTGAAATCAGTGTAAGTCTGAAGGTTTTACACTGAGCATAGCAGTTTTCCCATGTCCACAGATGTCTACCTCTGAGCCTTCCCAGGGTATCTAAAACGTCAGATATTGCAAGACAGATGGGTCCCTGGTTCATATTGCCACTAGACACTGCAAACAACACAGGGAGTATATATTTATCATTGTTAACAAAAACATCTGAGAGCATAGATGTCACCAAATTCAATGTTTTACAGCATTTTCTGTACCAGCAATGAAGTGACTTGCAGCCCATTTCCCACTTGCATCCCTCCCAGGCAGCCATAAATTTCCACCCCCCCACTAATGACTGACTGATTTTAACTAAGAGATATTCATTCTTAACAGCAAAACTCCCTAAAAGTTCACATACATTCCTTTCCTGGATTTTGACAAGTGCCATAAGAGCACTTCCCTCACTCTTTAGTTTGTCTTACCTTGGTCAAGTCATGAAGTGGACAGAGTGTTCTTTTAAAAAAAAATGAGAAATCATTTAGGGTCATCTAAACATTTCTACCAACTTTAACTTCTTGAGCACTTGTTTATCATTTGCCATTTATATCTTCCATTTTGTACATACTTTTTTTTAATGCTAACTATAAATATCCTTACAGCAAGGAGGAGAGGGGAGTTCCCTGATGTATTATGACTTGCTGTCATGGCATTTGTAATTTGTTAAACAGTGCTGGTTCAACTGGGACTACCAGACTGCTATTTCTAAAGGAAACTCACTTTTTAAAAAATGACAGGAAAGAAAATCTACCCTTAGATTTATGTACACAGAAATCTGATTATATTCAGCAATTTCTACCCATTTTTTTTATCTAAAGAGAAAACCAGAGCAGAAGAGACCACTGGCTTTATTGATATTGTGAAGATATGTGAAGTGCACGTAGTGCTGTGTAACTGGGAGTCATAACTTGGCCCAGAGGTAGCAGGACTGAGAGGTTTTATGAAACCAGTGTTCAAAGCAGTCTTTTCTCTATAATTTACCCCCACTGTAAAGGGGATTAGTTATTAAGCAGACACATCCAGATGAGAACAGCCCATATGCCTTCCACTGGCAGATCCTTTTAACGCTCTGTGAGGTTATGGGAGTCGCACACGTCATCATAGAAACTGAAAAACTGATTCATGGCCCTTTGGTGTGTGATGTTTATTGCAGTCCAGGCCAAGAATACAAAATTAGGTACTACATCTACTGCGAGGTTTATAGGCCTCTTCTACTGTCTTTGAAGACAGAAACTTGTTATTTGAATCTCTCTTCTTGTAAAATGTGCAGGATCAGACATGCAAAACTCTGTGTCTTCACCTAAGGAATACTTCAGTTAACAGCAAGCAATCAGCTGTACTGTCTGCCATCAAATTAAACGAGACATTAACCTCTGAATGTGGAGGAATATCCAAGAATAAGGGTTTGTATTCCAGCAAAATTTTAAACAGAAGAATTGCATTTAGTGTACTCGTGAGATGAAATTTTCAAAGCAACCAAGAACATTTAGGAAGTAGGCATCTCCAAATCCACTGTCCCAGGATTTCCCAACAGCCCAAACATTAAATGTGATCAATTTAAAAAAGATAATCGTAATCATAGTAGTACCACAAAGAAATATTACAGTGGCAAAAAAAAAAATCCCTTTAAAAGTAGTATCATATGCATTAGAAAGGATATTTCTCTGACCTGGTCCATTCACAAGGGTTACTGAGACAGACTGTGCACGACTGCATTCACGGCAGTCAGGGCAGCTTTGGTAAGCTAACACTGTTTCTTATCACCTTCTCAGAGACTAACAGCATCCCCAGGGCAACCCAGTACTGGGAGAAGACAAGAATGGCCCGTCAGAGTCCAGTTCTCTCTGACCAGATTCTTTTAGATATTTCACACATGGAGGGGGAAGAGTTTAATATCAGATTTACTTATATAAAGGTAGTTGATGTTCCGTGGGATTCCTGATTTAGCAGCGTGATACAAACCACACTGAAATCACAATGCTGATGTAAGATACACTTAGCAAAATATATCTAACCATTGCAAGAGACAGTTTAATCACAGTACCGATGTGATTCCCTTTATCAGTCTCCATAATATGCTAGCCATCATGATCCTGAGCATCCCCAGTTGCCAGGAAGGAATACATGGCCTGAAGCCAGCTCAAGCCCATTGCTCTCTTTGCAATAATTTTGCTAACTGTCAGATTATTTGCAACAGCTGTGGTCAGTCACATCCGACATTATTCCAGTCACATCCTACATTATTCCCTGAGCTTCATAGGTACATCATAGGTACATCATCCTTGATCATCTCTTCTGAGCCTTCTTCCATTGTAGGTGATTATTGGTCAGACATATGGCCCAAAATTTTCCTGCTCTATCTCTTTCTTGTCCCCAGACTTCTCTTTTTTTTGGGTAACTTTATTCAGTAGTTAATTTCATTTAAAAAGAATGTCTGCTAATATGTCCGATTTGATTAGAAATTAAGAGAACCTTAAAATTTGAAGCTGAGGGAACAAAATCATTCCAGGTTTCAGCAAAATTAGAATATAACTAGTCAAAATGAGAATTTGGCCTGTGTCTCAGTTGGATAGAATTAATTTTGACAGAGAACAGTTGCAGGTTACTGGAAAGGTCAATGACAATATGTCTTTGTTATTTCTCATGTCTAAAAGGGTTTATTGGAAGATTGGGTATGTGTTGTAGTTTAACCCCAGCTGGCAACAAGCACCCCCAGCCACTTGCTCACTCCCTGGCTGTGGGATGGGGGGAGAGAATCAAGAGTAAAAGTGAGAAAATTCATGGGCTGACATAAAGGCAGTTTAAAAGTAAAAACCACACATGCAAGCAAATTAAGACAAGGAATTAATTCATCAATTCCCATGAGCAGGAAGGTGTTCAGCCATCTCCAGGACAGCAGGGCTCTGTCACATGTAGCCGTGAGTTTGAAAGACAAACGCCATCACTCTGAATGACCCCACTTCCACCTTCTTTCCCTCATCTGTATCTGCTGAACATGATGTCATATGGTATAGAATGTCCCTTTGGTCAGTTGGGGTCAGCTGTCCTGGCTGTGTCCCCTCCCAACTCCTTGTGCACCCCCAGCCTCCTCAGTGCTGGGGCAGGGTGAGGAGCAGAGAAGGCCTTGGCTCTGTGTAAGCCCTGCTCAGCAGTAACTAAAACATCTCCATGTTACCAGCACTGTTTCCAGCCCAAATCCAAGCCACAGCCCCCTACTAGCTACTGTGAAGAAAATGAACTCTCTCCCAGCTGAACCAGCTCAGTGTGTTGTATGTTCCTATTCTGACATTAGTGTGCTTTCTTTACCCTTAATATTCAGCGAGCCAGCACAAAATTCAGATAGTGTCCGAAAGCCTTTTAAACATTTTTTTAAAATATATCAGATCACAGGTACCAAACTCAGTGGGATGTAATGTCCAGGCCATTGAGGTGACACCTATCAACTACCTTCACCTTCACATATGACAAAGTCCCAGACGGAGATGCTTCTGAAAGCAGCATTACATCATTGAGTCCCTTTCACATCTCAGCAAGGCCAATTTGTAGGAAATTGCTGTCACAAAATTCTCTGTGAGATCTTATGGAAGGGCAAGGTGACTTCCATTTACTATTTTTTTACCCATTCCCATGTTCACCTGCATGTTCTCAGAAGCGCTAGGACACACACATCTGGGGTGAGCAATTAGGAACTGGTGTGAGTTTGCTGTTGTGCCTTTCAGAAGCGGACGCTATTTGGCTTCTTTTGCCTCAGTATGTCAACTCACCCCTCATAAGTCTTCTTTCCCTTCCATGGTTATTTTATGGCTCCAGTCCTGTTCTTCATCTTCTTGTCACCTTATCTTTAGGTCAGTTTGTTCCTCCTCTTCCTTTGAATGAAATCACACACATAGAGCTATTAATCTTACCTCTCTTACCTCTTTGCACTATTGTTTCATCTGCAGCTTTCTTAAAAACATTTCAATCTATAATTAACTCATAACAATCTTAATATTTCCATTACAAGCCTCCACAAATTCACTTGATTGCAGTATTGCACTAATGCTGCTGTGCCCTGTCCAGGACTTCAGCCAGCTGCTGGTTGCAGTGTGTCACCCCATCAGCTTGTGACAATGTGACCTCATGGACCCTGGCTGATGAAGGAACTGTGCAGTGCAGCTCTGCATGGACACAATTTTCACTCCAGAAGAGAATTTCTCAGTGAACATCCAGACACTCATGACTAGGAAGTGAGGAGTATTTCCATGGTCCTTGAATTTCTCATATTATCTCTTTTCTTTAATCCCCAATTGATTTAATATAGAAGACTGTGGGAGACTCATTTGCTGGTTTTGGAACATACTTGAGGAAGATGTATAGGATATAGGCCTGACACACAGGATTTAGTCAGGGAAATGAACCCTCCCCCTAATTAAATGTAAGGTAAACAAAAGGTCATATAAAGCTACACCTGGATTCAGATGTGTGAGAGAAGCACTAAAATTCAGTGATTAATTCTCAGCTAAAGGTGAGCAAAAAGCTCATAAATACACACCGTGTTGGAATGAGTAAGCAAAATGCAGCATTTGGCCATATACTCTTACTCAGTTCTGAAGCCAAGACAGGCCAAAAGAATAAATGCCAGAAAAAGTAACATACTAAAGACAGCTCTTTAAAGGATTCCTTACAACAGCTTTAAAAGAGAACACTGAGGTGATCAAACTGGGAATGGAGAAGTCCCTGACAGGAAGGCTGTGCTTTGTACCACTGCCACAGCTTTATCACAAGTATCAGGGGTCAGTGAGTAAGCATGAATTTTCATGCTGTCCTCACGGTAGGTACACAACAAGCTGGAAGGCCCTTTGGCCTGCTGGTTATATATTTACCTACTGCATCACTTCAAATGACACTCATTTGAGAACAGCTCTGAGAACAAACAAAAACAGCGCACGTATCACATCCCTTTAATTCTTTGTCAGGTCGTCACCGCAGAAGAAAGGTGATTTTGTCCAAAAAGTACCAGCATTTTATAAAATGGGGGGGAAATGTCAAGAAAACCCTTCCGTGCTTATTTGTAGCTTCTTGGGCATTTTCTCCCCAAACAATAGGTTTGGTCTCTGGGGAGGAGCCTGTCTGACAGTTCAAAGCACTGTCCTGGGAACCAGATCATAGAATCATAGAATTATAGAATGGTACAAGTTGGAAAGGACCCCAAGGATCACAGAGCTCCAACCCCCCTGCCACAGGCAGGGCCACCAACCTCAGGCCTGGATCTACACTAGGTTGCCCAGGGCCCCATCCAACCTGGCCTTGAACACTTCCGGGGACGGGGCATCCACCACCTCTCTGGGCAGCCCGTTCCAGCACCTCACCACTCTTTCTGATGCTTTGGTTTCAGATGCTTTGGTTTGATTCCCCACACAGCCATGGACTCCCTGCACATCTCTGCCAAGGAGATATTTTCCCTCCTAGTGCTGCAGCACTCTTTAACATGCCCCAGCTATTGCCACTCAGCACCCCTTCGCATGGTGGGGGCGAGGGGGAAGCCTGCACTGAGAAACACAGAGCATGGACTTGGTGTTACTCCTCTCCTTCCCATTTTCTGGTACCCACACATGCTCCCATCATCACCAGCACCCATAGGTACTCCCAGTCTGGTGGGATCCCAGGAGAGGTTGATCCTGGGAGCTAGAGCTCATCACCCACCCTCCCCCTTTCCCCCCAGCACATCCCTATCTGCCATGTGCTTTGAAGTACCATATGCTTGCTTTGTGGCCAAAGAAAAAACTCTTCAGAGGCTGTCCAATGCAAAACACCTCTGCTCTTTTCACAGAAGCCATGGGTGAGGAGCAGGGCTACCCAACCACCTCACAGAGAGTAGGGGGTGCCTGTGCTGGGGTATCCCAACAGCTTCCCAGTACACCCTGCATGCAGGTAAAGAGACTTGTTCGGAGGTCCCAGCCCAGCGTCAGTACTGTGGCACAGCCCAGCTGTGTCCAAGGAGGATAGGAGGCAAGCGAGGTACTCTGTGGTGTGAGGAGAGGCTGAGGGAGTGGGTTTGTTTCTCTTGGCAAAGAGGAGCCACAGGGTGCTCCAGTAGCTGCCTGCCACCCCTGAAAGGGCAGCTGCAGAGAGGATTAAACCCGTCTCCTCTCAGGGTTGCCATACTCCCAGCAGAGGACCAACAGCCACAAACTGCACTGGGACAGTCTGCCCAGAGATGTGGCAGATGCCCATCCTGGGACCCTAAAGGGCTGCTACATAAAGCCATGGCTTTAGTGGGTTAGTATTGCTCTCCAGAGCCACACAACCTGCCTGAAATCAAAATAGTATTGACTGAGAAGCCAGGAAGACTAGGGCTTGCTGCTTGGACACAGGCTGCTGCGAGGAGGAACTGTGATGGCCTTCTCTAGTCCTTGGGATCATGCAGAAGTGTCAGAGATGGTGTTATTTCTGTCTTACGTGTTTCTTCTTCTCTCACTATTAAAATGACAGAATTGCAGTAATTTCCTTTTGTGAGAAAGAGTGTTTGGGATTTCTCATCCCTTTGCTGGCGTTGCCTCATCGTACATAACATTGAGACACGTGGTGAAGGCATCCAAAGGTGCCTACATGATATGGCAGGGACAGGTCTGTCTCGTGAGCGAGCATCCTTCTTTGTGCAAAGGTTTTCACTGAAAAGCACTGGAATGAAGAGATGAATCCTTTCTGATGACATAGTGACACAAAAGATCAAAGGTAAATTAATTGAAGGCGTGCTTGCATGGTTTAATTCTTATAATTGCTATCTCCGATAAGCACATTTACAAGACAGATGAGCATAAAAATCATTATATTATGCTTGGAAAACATTTCTATAATATGATGGAAGTACTCTGTCATGCTTAGTACAGGACTGCAAGACAGAAAAGAACTTCAAGTTAAGAAGATTAATAAAAAGACAAATAATGAACATTTTCAAATGCTCTTCGCTTCAGATTAATTCAATTTTGAAAAATGAGTTCCCTCTTTTGGTTGGATTATACCTATAAATCACAGAGTCAGAAGAAAGTACATTATAAAATATTTGTGGTTTATAACTGATTAATCCGACTGTTTGGCAAATGTTATCAGTGTGTTTCTGCTAATTAGCAATGTGTTGGTTTGCTCCAGCCTTTTCACTTAAGTGAAAGCAGGCATCTGAGCCTGAGGATTTGTACCAGCTAAAACACCAGCTATTTTATTTTGTAGTCCTGTTAGAGGAACATTTCCAAACCTGCTGGAAATTGTATACATATATATATATATATATATATATATATATCTTCCCAGATCAAGTCGGAGAGATCAAAATAAGGGAAAAAGCAACCAGACCACTAAGGTGTGGTTAGTCATAAACCACTAACATTAGAGGACAGTATTATTAAATAAATGGTTTGTATTCTTGTCCTAACAAATTATTCTACAATAAAGCTCTATAATCAGAAAATGATGCTTTAAAATGTTACATTGAAAGCATTGTGATTAGACCCAGGTAAAAAACCCCCCAGAATTTTAAAGTCAAAATATGAATAGATATATTGACCCAATTTTAGTCAGCTCTTAAAGTGAGAGACTGGTGATAGTATCACAGTGCAAGGTCAAGCACAGAGCTCAGCAAGACTGAGATGTGTTAGTGCTGTGTTTTGAACCAGAATAAATGTTATTTTCCCGTAAAACACCAGACATCAAGAGACAGGCCTACTGCAGCTGTGTTTCCCAGCTCCTGCTAACAAGCTCACTGAATGGAGTCTCAGCTATCACATATGCTATTAAAAAAACAAAAAAAACCCAACCCAACAAACCAGAAAGAAACTCCTGTTAGTTCTCATCTCAAAGACATTTTTCTGCTTTATGCACCTATCCCTCCATGATCTAGATTCTCATTGCTGAGGAAGTTCAGCCCCTGCTTTTGGAAATGTTCCCCTCCCAGCTAGCAGCTTGTGGAAAGGGATTTTAACCACTTGTCTCAAAAGAGAGACCCAAATTCCCTCCAGCCCCACACACAGGCAAACAGGCAAGGGAGGGTGGGTACCTACACTGGTGGTCCAGAAGACCTTGCTTGAAGGTATTCCAGCTGCTCCCAGGCTGGTGAGATGGCGTGCCTGGTTTCCCAGAGCCTGCTAGCCTGGAGCTGGAGGAGTGCAGGAAAGTACAGGGCCTATGCCCTGCTGTCAGCCTAGCAGTTTGTACAGGTAACCCCTGCTTGTACCCTCCTCCTGGCTCCATGGAGAAGGATACCAAGTACCTTGCAAGTGCCCCAGTAGGTCTCAGCGCTCCCTTGTATTCTTGCCTTCAGGGTAGATTAAAAATTGTAGTGGAAAAAATGCACTCAGGAACTCAATTGTGTTGGCATGTGCAGAATTAATTCTGTCAAACCAGAATGTCTTCGCAGACATTCTGAGGGGACTCCTGAGGCAGCTGGTTTGTGCTCCCCATTTTCCCTACACTAGGGAAATGCACCCAGGAAGCCAGAGACACCCCTGACCTCCCCACACAGCCCACAGGGTACACGGACTCGGAGGCACACAGAGTTTGCTTCTCTATCTTACATGAACCAGACATCTTTGGTGGAAAAAGAACATTTTTTTTCATCAAAGGGGTCAAATCTTTTTTTTCCATTAAACCGTAACATCACTTTCACTTAAACACTTGGGAGGGAAAGGGGTTGACCAGAATCCTTGTTTCCTTTTTTCTTGCAGTGCTTTTGCTCATGTTGAAGAGAGTCATTGCTGGCATCTGGTGCAAATTATTTTGCACTGATTATATTCACAAATTTCTTATAATTGTGCAGTCTTTTAGGAAAGCCAGACTTCATGTGCTGTACATGGCAGAGGTACCTAACGTGCCACCCTCGCTTTCCTTATTATTGCTTTTTTGCCTCCACACAATATTACCAAGAATTCTAGGTAGCATCCTGACTTTTCTCCAGTCCTAATTCTCTGTGTAATAAGATACATCCCTCTGTGTTGCACGTTGACCGTTAAGATTGTATTAACTGAGTATCTCGAGAGTTCTGCCTAATTAAGGATTTTCTTGCAAATCCACCTTTAAGCACAGAGGAGATGAAACCTGAAAAGGTTCAGCATGCACAGATGGGACACATGGAGAGATTAGATGTAGAGATCATTCCCTCTTTGTAAGGTCAGAGATGTCACCTGGGTGTGAGGAGGTAAATTGATCTCTAGGCTCATTTTGGTTTTGGTCTTCCTTGTGACATGACTAACAAAGGCACCAAGCTGGCAGAACCTCTGCCATACGAGCCACCCTTTCCCAGCTGTAGCTCCATTCAAATAAATATGATGATATTAGATGGTAACAATTCACAATTGCACTGAAATAATGTAAATTGCTGAACTATTGATATGGAGATCTCTCCTGAGATCTGCCCATACAACTGATAGCACCTGTAGACAGCTATCTGCAGTGGAAGTATGCTGATTTGAGTTAGGTGTCTGCCTGCCATTGCAATCAATTAATAAATAGTATTCTGGTCCATATAGAAATGGAGGTAAGGGCAGTGTTCTTCTGATCATGTGCTGCCATCCTCCATATGATGATACCCTGAACTCCAAAAACTATCTCCACCTTGGCTACAAAAAAAAAATCGTTGTTCTTGCTCAGATGGACACACCTGCACTGTGTGTCCTGTACAGTGGCCATTCACACAGGTGAATTCCACCTTTGTATCCTCCAGCTTTGAGTGCTTATTTTGAGGCTGTTGGGTCATAAATTTGGGAAGAAATAAGAAATCTTTGTCTAATTACACTGGACTTCACACCATGATCCCTGTGAGATAGAGGAGTGTGTTAATTATAAATCTTATGTTGAAAGAGCGAGTCACAACGGGATTCTTCATGGTTCTTTGGATCATCTCATCTCCAGTATGGCATATTTAAAATACATATTTTCTGTGAAATTGCCTTAATAGATACAGAAAAACTCAAAACCAAACACAAACAAACAAGAAAGACCCAAAAAAAGAAGGCAGAGCTCTCTCCTCATTTTCCCAGATCCTAGTCAGTTAACTGAACCTAACAATTTAATAAAGAACATCTATAACTCTGCATCAGAACTTAGGATTCTTGAGCTTCTGAACATCAGCTTCATGGTAAGGTTGGTTATCAGTGATACATAACAATCCCTGCTCATTTATTTTGAACAACTTGGTTTCGGAAATGTGTTTATAGAAACACAAACACATCTTTTCCTTTTGTTTATTACTTACTGCATATAATTCTGTATTGCCCTGACTGCCCTCACAGTGCTTGGAGTATTGGAGATAATGGGACTCCAGAAGGACTGAAATCCACACAGATGTCCAAGTGTTTTACTGAACTCAATCCTTAGCACTAGTGTCTCATGGAATACCTGGAAGCCTTCCTTTGCTCCCATGGACACACCAAAAAGTCTCATGTTTAGAAAATATTATGGTGGCTATTTAATAATGTTTTCTCTTTCTCTGGAAGAGAATTATTTAAATGAACTGTGAGGCAAATTAGTCTGATGATTTGATTTCCTTGTTTTTCTGATCTCAGCCAACAATACAGTGAATTGTTACCAGGGGTTTCCTTGGAGGTGACCAGCACTTGCAGTGTTTCAGAGGATGCATGTATCCATGCTTACCCCAGCTGGCAGATGTCTGCTGCAGAACTCTGCCTGCTTTACAGCCAGCCAGGGGAGAGCACTTGCTATCCATTTTTTTGTTACTTTTGCCACTATTTTGTACAGTTAGTGTTCTTAGGAAAAAAAATTGAGCAGTGCCTAGGCAAGTTTCTCCTTTTGATAAGAATGTTGCAACATTAAATGCCTCCTAATCCTTTGGGTTCTTTATCTGCCGCTTCTTCTTCCACAGCATCTCCAACCAAAAGCTTTCTAAAACACTAGGGAGCCTGCTGCATTTTCTCTTGAAGATTTAGGCATCAATTATGACATTTAACCTGACTTTATCACCTCTTTCCAAAAAGGGGATTGGTATTTAGGCTTCTTCCTCTCTCCTCCCTGAAATCTCTGCGCCTGCCCGCGTTTCCCACAGGACATGTCTGTAGTCTGGGGGCCAAGACCCTACAAGTCACATGTTGAATGTTTAGTTTGAAGAGATTGTTAGTCTTTTTTCAGACACAGCCTGGTAGCTAGCCTCCACAGCAGAGATACTTATTAGATTTGTAAGGAGTTTCATCTTGTTACACTTGCAGGAGAAAAGGGGCTCCTTTACGAAATACATATAACGTATCTTACAATTGCAAAATGGAAAGCATCTTGATACTTTCAAATCACCTTTGGGCTGAGACATGCTTTATTTGCTCTCTGAGTCACCAGCTCGTCTCTCTCCCAATACTCACTGTATCTTCTTGTATTTTAGAGGATCGCTCCTTCCAAAAGGACCTTAAAATGAACACATTTTAGTGACAATCACGTCTGCTGCTGCTGCTGTTCCTGGGGTTCCTGTACCAGGGATGTCTTGATGTAGTCACTATTACTAGGGACAGGAGAGACTATGGCAGGAGCAATCACAGCAGGAGTGGTGGAAGAGGCCAGGGCAACCACTGTGCCACTCTCTGATTGCCTGTTCCTTATCATCCAGTATGGGCTTCATGCCCTGGAGAGCCAAGTACTCTGCAACACTGGTTTTGTCATGTTTTGCTTCAAAGGTGCAAAAGCTGATGGGTGACCTACAGCCTGAGTTTCCCGTGCTTTGCTTGAAAAGGGCTATTGAACTCATACTTAGCACTGCCTGTCCGTGTGTCCTATAAGAACTTATGGAGGAAGATAAACTTCATTACCCTGAACTACAGATGCTAATTTACTACTCAGTAAATTAACTTGACCACTTCTGGATATGTGGCCACTGTCACTTGGAAGTACAATCCAGACCTCCCAGTGCCCTGCCAGCTCCTGAGCCTTTGCAAGAGTGAAGATGGATCATCAGTGGCTCCCTGTGCCAGCCAGCTGGGATAGAAAGGAATGACACAAGTGTGCACTAAGAGCAACAGCAATGGCAGAATGGCTCCTGCAGTAAACTTTTGCCCATATGAGGTCATTGCCCAGCACATTCATGTCCTGTGGGAATAATCTTTCTTAGCCCAGTTCTAAGGCTCATCTGTTAGGGATTTTTTATGAGTTAGACTGAAAACTCCTTGGTTCAAAGGACACAGACTGAAATGGTTCTTGTCAAATGGGACAGCACAGAAGAAACATATCCTAACAGGTCATTCATAAGTCAAAATGGGATCCAAATCATGTGGATTCTTTTTCTGCAGTTCTGGTAAAGCTGGTTATTTTTGTCCAGTAGCATAAATAAAACTCATAAAACTGGTTAGGCAGATCTCACATTTTAGCAGGAAAAATAAAATGTTATAGTCCTAAGTATATAAAATACTGTCATGGAAAGAAGACAGTGATTTCAACAGCACTTTATCCTGTTGCAGAGTAGAACCACAATCAATTTAACAATAGACAGGCATGAAATGGTAGTCCTTTCTGCAATCAGAGAGCATTAAATCTTAATTCCTGCTTATACAATTGTTAATATTGTTAGCACCTTACAGAAAACTATACTGAACCTCATAACTTAAAAACTCTTCTTTGGAATGTCTTAATTTGGGATGAAATGGAAGGGGAGGCACACTTGCATTTACTTTATCAGTAAAAGGAAAAAAACAATACTCAACAATATCTTGGCCCACCTGGAACTAGAGAGACTTGCTGGTTTTCTTGGTGTACAGCTGGGAAAAAAGCTGTGCACTCTCGATGTTGCCTCACTGCCTTGCTTTTCAGAAATGGAGTAACCCAATGGACTGTGTCAGGAATTCAGCTAAAAATGTCCTTATTGAGACCTGAGGCTAATTTGCATGCAAAGTGTTACTCCGAGCAAGTTTATACCAAGACATGGCAAATTACTGAGCAGTTGTACCAAAACAGCGATACAGTCTTCATCCATTAACACAGTTACCAACCCAGGACTCTCCGTGGGACCAGTCCTGGGACAGGCAGACCCATGCTGGCTGGCTCTAACAGAGCTCAGCAGTGACTAGTCGTGACTGTTGCTTGCTTCCTTTTTGCACAAACCATTCTGCGTGACTTAAATTACCTTCAGCAGTTCCCTGCCCATTTCAAGACTAGGCAGACCTACTCTTGTGTGAGGGACTGTTACCTGAACCAGCCAGAACTGCTTTTGGTGGAATGGCTCTGATCTATTCCTGGACCTTGAAACCTGTTCCTTTACATCCCTGTAATTCCTTTACCCAAGTAGCAAGCCCTGCATTTTCCAGTAAAGTTCATTCCTCAAGAACAACACATACTACTGTCTTGTAACAGTAACTAAAGCCCCAAACTAGTGGTAACATGTGTTGCCTCCTTTCTGCCTCCCTTGTCTTCCATGTACAGCAGGGACTTAGGCCCATCCTGTATAGAAGGGACTATACAACCAAAACTCATGCAGACCCTCTTTAGAAGAGGATGTTGTATTTAATTAGTCTTCCGTGTAGGCGAGGAACTCAATCTAGGACAACTCTGTGAGAGCTTTCCCTACTGTCCTGGTTTCAGCTATGATGGAGTTAATTATTTTTAGCAGTGGATGGAATGCCATGTTTGGGTGTTAGGATGAGAACAGTGCTGATAGCACCCTGATGTTTATGGTTGTTGCCGGGCAATCAAGGACCTTTCTCAGTTCTTCATACTTCCTTACTAATGAGAAAGGAGGGGACGCAGCCAGGACAGGTGACCCGAATTGGCCAAAGAGGATATTCCATGCCAGTTACGTCATGCTCAGTATAAAGGGGGACTGGGGGGAAGAGGAGGAGACAACGCCAGGACGGGCAGTTTCTGGGTTCGGGGACGGCTCTAAGCTGTGCGGCCTGGGTTCTGTGGTTTGGTGAGAAACTGCATTGTGTATCACCAGTTTCATCTATTTTGTACTTTAAACTTCTGTTATTGTTATATCTAGTTTTCTGTTATTGTTTAGTAAACTATCCTTATCCCAACCTGCGTGGTTCTGGTTTCTAGGTTGTGGTTTCTTTCCCTCCTTTCTTCCTTCCCTTTTCCCCCTCCCCCAACTTTCCCTCCCCCTTCCTTTTAAAAGTACAAGCGACTGTGTGGGGTGCGGCCCCCGGCTGGGGCAAAACCACGACACCTACACAGCAAGTAAATTTGTATTTCAGCAGTAGTTTTACTGTAAGACCTGGGTTCCCTTTCCAAATCTGGGTCACCAGTACGTGCCCTGGGATGACACCCAGCTCTGCAGCTCCTTTCCTTCTTCTGCCCCGGTTTCCATCTGCACAAATTGGAAAGGAGCACACAGACACTTTAATAAGGTCCTTCAATCTGGGCACTTTGGAACTGGCCACAGGATTTGGTGCAGACAAAACCTTTGTCTTCGTAGGATTCGGCACACATGAATTCATGTCTTCTTGTAGATTTTGGTCGTGATGTGGCAATATAGAAAATAAGCCCCTTTTTTGTAGGCCAATAATATTTTTGCCTAGAAATTAAAAAAAAAAAAAGAAAAAACCCCCTTTTTGCAACTTATATTTCTTATTTGTCTTCTGTATCATCCCATGTGCTCTACTTCTGTCATCTAATTGTCTTTAAAATGATGCAATTCTATTAACCACATCAGAAACAAGAGTGCACACTTCCATTCAATCGTGTTTGTCATTAGAAGCCAAATATTTTCTTCCCCAAAGATAAAACAACAACAACAAAAATATTAAAACATGCAGAAGTGCTCTGTTACATGTTTTAACAGTACTAGCAGCACAAAGCTGACTACACTTCTTCGCATGTGTCCTTCATGCATTATGTGAAATAGAAAAACACTTCAATTTTGTTCACTCCTTAAAGCTTTTCATGGAAAACACTTGTCAAAGTTAAGGAAGAAATTTTACATTTTGTAAAACGTGTGGAGCATCACCAAATGTGTTTCTGGCTCTGCAAAATCTAGTCAAGAGGAAGAAACAGCGTGCCACTATCAAAAAATATTCGGGTTTATTGGAGTAAGTTTCCATGTTTTTAACGTGCAGTGGTTTTGTGATTTTCTGTTTCCTTCTGTTTTCATTAGTTTTCCCTCGTGATAACACAAAGCAGCTGTTAAAAAAACCCCAATCTCTTCAGCTGAACAATTAAAAAATACAGGCTGTGTCTTCCAATGTTACAATTATGTGAAAAAAACCCCAAAATCCCTATTGACAAAAAATGCCTGGAATCCAAATACTGCTAAATACTGTTATCAATTTAATTACAGAAACTGTAGAACACTCACAGGCTTCATTTCTGCCAAGCGCGAGCCTAGATTTTGTAACATATTTGGGAGAAGCTGAAAATTATGAGCCTGTTTACTTTTTTTTTTAATACGTTGGTCATTATCAAGCTTAGTTTTATAATCAACATTGTTCTACATTTCTTTTCTTGTCAGCTCCTCAGTTTGAACATGAAGTGTAATAGAAAAGCAGTGCAATTCTGCAAACATGGAAACTCCGTTAGTACAGTTAATCGCGCTTTAATACATGCTTTATGTACAAAGAAAGGAGTAACACAAACAGGAAACTGAATTTGTACCTGAAACAACTGCAATTTCAGTCACTGTGAATCACCTACTTGTGAAATATATGCAGTACATACAATGTGCACAGATACACACACACCCAAAGCCACTGCATGCTCCTTCGGGGGTAAAATATAACTTCAGGTTCACAGACCTTCACCCAGAACTGGTGAGAGCTGCGATCATGTCTGTGTACTAATGGTGGGGGAAAGGTAGTCTGATAAATACAAGCTGATCCACCACGCTGTCCTCTGGCTTCTGGTGTTTTGAACTACAACAATGAAACAGGAGACCAGAATGCTCTGCTGAAGAGCAGAAAATGAGAACAAGGTATGTAGAGAGAAGAGCTAAGGTTTTTCTTTAGTGACAACAGTTTGGGTTTTTTAACCCAGCTGTAATCTTTCCTATTCTGTGCCCGTAATACTCAGTGATATGTTGGGGAGCTTCTGGAATGGCCAAGAAGTTGAAGATGATCGTATTCTGCATCTAGCTCTATCAATTCCTACCACCATTACCGCGACAGGCATGGGGCCAACGCTGTCCTCAGTGAAGGCCACAGTTTCCACACCAATTTTTTTCCCTCCTGAAGCAATTATAAAAGCAGTCTTGTTTGTCTGGGTTTGGTGGGAAGGACAGAAACCTGCTGCTGAGGTTCCTCCTCACAGACATAAAGCACGCACGTGGCCCACATGTCCCACTGCTCTAGCGATGCAGCTGGGATTGCATCAGCATAATGCCTGGGTTACAGCACCCAGAGAGCTCAGGAAAATGGAGCAGACAGACAGCTGTTCTTCTCGAAGAGATCCTCAGGACCTTAAAACACCAGCAAAACTTACCCAAAAATACTTCAAAACCCAATCTCCAGCTCAACGACAGACTCCACAGGAGGGTGTAACAGAATTACTTACAAGACATAGGAGCTACGTTTGACTCAGCATGCATTGTAGTGAAAACAAGCACACCTTGAATGCTTTGTAATTTGTAAATGTGATGACTTTTTATTTTAGTGCCAAAAAACCACAAACCAACGACACTGACAAGTCCTACATGTTCCCAGAAGGCCTGTGAGTTTGATTCTCAGATCTGTGACTTGTAATATATTCAGCTCTTACCAAACAGCCACATTCTCTGGAATTTATGGGGCTGTTTGCTTGCCAATGAAATGTGGCTTGATCTTAGCTGTCTTGGTGAAGAAAAAAAGTAAAGATGCAGTTCTTACCCATAAAGCAAGCATTTCTGGTAGGCATGATGAGTTTTTCTGGTGTGTCTGCTTGTAACAGTGCTGAGCTAGTCAGAAAATATCATACTTATTTATCAATATATTTTTCTTAACTAGTTTAAAAGAGTCAAAGTAGGTGCAAAAACACACACAAAAAAATGCTGTGTAAGGTCCACTGACATGAAGGGAAGAGGAAACATCACCCTAAAAATGAAACCCCACAATACTCATACAGACATTGACAGCACCGAAGGACTTGCCTTCACAAGGGTGGCTAAATTTCATTACGGGAGAGTTGCTAGGCCTTTACGAGATAAAGCAGTATGATAATTAAATTCCAAACACCTCAGAGCCTGTCTAGCCACATTCCTTATCTAGAGAGTCAGGTCTTTCTCCCAACTCTTTTCTTTTAGTGTTTAAGACTAAATTGTCATCTTCCTCCTGTCATCTTCTTTCCCTGTGACTTCACTGGACAACCATGAGAAGTTTTAGACACTAACACTATAGAGAGCGGAGTTACCCCAACACATGCCAACTCTACTATATTTACTGCTTTGAACAACAAGCAAACAATGCACTTAGTATTTTAGAAACAAAACCAACAAAAAATTAAAATAATAAATTCTATATAGAAAAATAATTGCTTTATTGTTGCCACGCCTTCCTGGTCAGTTGCCAAGGTCCTGAATACCTTTCAGAGAATTAATTTACATGCTGCAGAACAGCTCATCAAGCCATGTGGCACCTTTTGTCCTATGGCCATCCTGGCCACCCTTCCTTCCCACCACCGGTGCCTTTGACCAGTGCGATGCCATAACCTTCCCAAGCACTGCTGTGGGGCTCCAAGCCCTGCCTGCCCCGGAGCCTGTCTCAGGTTGGAATGGGGATGAAGCTGGTTGATTTGGAGTGGGGCGACTCTCTCCAGGTGTTCAAGCTGTGGGTTGGGCTTCTGTTGTTGGTAAAAGAAGTCTGTCGCCTGCTGTTGCTGTTTGAATCTTCTTTACTCAGTGTTTGCTTTATTTTTTGGCAACAAGGGAAGCTCTGTATGCAGTCTTGCAGCAGGTGCCCGCTGAAGAACATGTAGATCCAGGGGTTACAGCAACTATTCAGACTGGCCAGCAGAGCCGTGACGGTAGTAGCAGTGTTTTCCGAATCTGGGGGAGGAGGGAGGGGAAGAAAGAGGTTTAATCATCAGAAGAACATTTACACCGTTCAGTCAATTGCTTCATTAACTGTTGGATTTATTTTCCTGAATATTTTCCTAAGCAGTGGCATTTGAAATGAATAATGGGGCCATAATCAGCAAAGTTCTTATTTGCCTGAGGCTGCCATCGAAGGCAACGGGAATTTGTCTGGATGGACTTCAAAATGCTGTGACAGAAGAAGTTATGGGGCAATCCATCCAAAATAACACTTTAGTTCCATTTTCCACTGATGGTTATCCACATGTTGATGACCTAATGCTTTAAATACTAATTTTTTTTAAATTCAGGCTTTTGTTTTAAAAATTGGTTACACTGGAAGGCAAAGGCAAAATTCCCACTGATTTCCCACTGCTTCCAGTAACACTGAATGTTGCTGTATGCATTTGCCTGCTGAAAAGTGTTGAATGCTCAAGGAACTACTGGTTCATTAATTAAATCTGGATTTCAGAGATTGAACAGGTTTTACTTAAAGGAAAAATGGAAGTTAGCACTATGTCATACAGCCATTACGGTCTTCTACCTTCAATAACCAGTTAAATTATCTAATACTCCAAATATCTATTTAGTCTAATCAATTATTAGTAACCTTTCCTTGTAAATAAGGTAATGAATCTCCGAAGAAGTGCAATTGTTGTGTAACACTGTTCCATAGATTTAAAGGATCTCTTCAAACCAACCTACCAAATACCCATCTGTTCAATTAGGTTTGTATTTCTTTTGAAGTAAAAAAAATAAAACAATTACCATTTATTTGTCTACTGCAAGCCTCTATTTCTCTGAGCAGACCTGAGTTTTACACTTTGCTCCCATAACTAGGGGCAATTAATGTTCTTGCTATAGTAAGTGATAATTTGGGGGATATTAAAAAACATAAACATTTATTTGGAAAAAAAAAAAGTGGAATAGCATGTGTTTCAACATTGACACTAAAACAATACCCACTTCTGGGACAGGTTAGTGCTCACGGCCAGAGCTGGGATGAGCTGTGGTTTGGGAAGCAGATGGGGCACCTGTGTGAAAAGCGAGCGCTGTAAGAAAGCAGTGCCTGTTCTCAGCCGCCCCCCCAGGTTCGCGTGGTGCCGATGCTCCGCAGCCGACCAGGTTCCACACAAACGAGCGAAGGGAAAGTTTAGGACACACAGGTAAAACTAAAGGTCCTTCGGAGGAGCACAGCATCGGAGCAATGTCCTTTTAGGTGCTGCCGGGCTATTTCTATTGGCATCACCTTCCTTACCAGCCAAACAAGCCCCCGACAGAAGCTTGAAGCTCCCCACAAGCCTAGCAAGAAATGATCAATTCCCACATTTTGACTTCCACCTTTTCCATTATGAGGAAACAACTACGTTGCCTCTCATTACCCAGGTAATAACTTTTAAACTCAATGATTATTTTCAGCCAGATTTAAGAGAGGGGCTGGTGATCTCCAAAATACTAAACTGCCGCTGTTGGGTGAGAACTCGGCTCAGCTCCGCTCCGACTGCTCCCGGGACAGGTGGAGATGAGCGCCGGTTGCCTCCGCACGGCAGCATCCCGGGGCCGCCCCATCCGGGAGTGCGAGCGGTACGGGGCGGCCCCGAGGAGCTTTGCTCACCTCCCCACACAGAGGTGACTGAGGAAAGGGGAGTTTTTAGCCGCTCTTCCTCGGCCTGTTCAGGAAGACGGCTCGGGGAAGACGCGCCCTGGTCCCGCTCTCGGCTTCCGCACCCGTTCTCCCCCCAGCGCTCGGCGGGGGCCCCGGGAAAGCCTGCTGCGCCCCCGGAGCACCCCAGCGGTGTGGCCGGGCTGGGGGAAGTGGCGGCGAGCCTCCCCGGTGCCCGCCGAACTCCCCTCACACCCCCCACCCCTCCATCCCCCGGTCACCTACCGACCCAGGGGAAGCGCTGGTCCCAGACGGACCACATCTGGATGGTGAAGAAGGGCGCCCAGCAGACGACGTACGCCGAGACGATGACGAAGGTCATCTTGACAGTGCGGATCTTGGCGCGGGAGATGGTCTTGACGCTGCTGACACAGGGGGCGAGCAGCAGCCCCCGCCGCGGACTGCCGCCGCTGCCCGCCCGCCGCCCGCCGCCCGCCGCCACTGCCTCTCCCGGGCGCGTCTTGCCCCGGACGTTGCGCCAGATGTGGTAGCAGATGAAGCCGTAGCAGGTGACGAGGATGAGGACAGGCGCGACGAAGATCCCGCCGGTGATCCAGGTGATGTAGGCGCGGGGTCCCCAGGGCATGATGAAGTGCGCCCAGCAGTCGTAGACCTGCGAGCCGCGCTCCACCTCGCTGAGGGAGAAGATGAAGTACTGCGGGGTGCTGAGCAGCAGGCTGAGCGCCCAGGCGGCCGCGATCATCCCGTAGGAGCGCTTGGTGGGCTGCTGCAGCGTCTTCAGCGGGTGGCAGACGGCGATGTAGCGGTCGGCCGTCATGGCCACCAGCATGTACGCCGAGGCGAACATGCCGAAGACCTGCAGGTGCTTCACGACCCGGCAGAGCCCGTCGGGGCCGTGGAAGCGGTGGGTCACCTCCCAGCAGAGCTGGGGCAGCACCTGGAAGAAGGCCACCACCAGGTCGGCCAGGCTGAGGTGGCGGATGAAGAGGTGCATGCGGGACGCCTTGCGCGGGGTGCGCCGCAGGGCCAGCAGCACGCTGCCGTTGCCTACCACCGCCACGGCGAAAGTGACGGCCAGCACGGCGATCTCCAGCTTCGCCAGCTCCTCGTCCCGCCCGAAGGGGTCCCAGCCGCCCAGGCTGCTGTTGGGCGACCCCGACCACGCCTCGGGGCTGGGGCTGCTGCCCCCGTCGGACTCCACCGCCCGCCACCGGCTGTCGTTCCCGGGCGAGAGAGCCGCCCGGGAGGAGCCGGCGCCGCCGGCGAGGCGCATGGAGGGGGCTGCGCGGCGGGGCCCGGCCCGGCCCGGCCCGACCCGACCTGACCCCCGCTCGGCTGCCGCCGCTGCCCGCCGCCTGCACGCTTCGGCGGCGCGGAGCGCCGGGCCGGGCGCCTTTATCCTCCGGCGCGGGAGGCGAGGCGGGGGGAGCTCCCGTGCCAGTGGCTGCCCAGCGCCTGACGCCAGCCCCCTCCTTTCCCGGCTGCCGCCGCCGCCCCGTCCGCGCCCCGCGCCCGCCCGCCCCCGCCGGCCCGGGAGGCTCGTCCCGCCGCACCCCAGCACGGGAACGCCCCGCCGAGGCACCGGGGCCGCTCCGCCCGGCAAGGGGTGCTGTGTGGGGAATTGGGGTGAGACACCCCCTTCCCTGCCTTGGCGGAGCCCTGCGGGGCGGGGAAGAGACGAGGGGTGGCGGGAAGAGCTGCTCGGGCCGCACCGGTGCTCCCGGAGAGCTCCCTCAGGGCCACTTAGGAGTTTAATAGAGAATCGAAATGTCGCCGTAACCATGCGGAGAGGATGGAGATCTGTCGGTATCAGCTTGTTGCTTCGGCCCAAGGCGGGGTGGGCAGGTCTCTGAGAAGTGCAGCTTTGGCTCCCAGAGGAGTCCCATCTGGGCCCTTCACAATCCTGGGGTAAACCCCAGGGAGGTCTTACTAGAAGAGGTGCATGGACTTCGAAAGCAGCCCACTAAATTTAACGTTTTTAAAGGTTTCAGGATTTCATCAGATACCATTCAGATGTTTCTGGACATATAATCCAAACATCTTAGTTTCCTAGAGAATTCCTGGCTGTGGGTCAGTTAAATCTCCCATTTTAAAGATGTTTCACCTGAAGAGTTTCCTTCCTCTTGGTAGCGTGGACTCGGTGCAAATAAATTCTGGTCCCACTGCCATGAGTCTGGATTTACACCCTGATTGCACCAGAACCTGAGTTTGACCCTTCATTTAAAACCTCTTTCCTTCAATCACACAAAAATGCCTAAGATTGCAACAAAGGAATAGTACATTAGGTACTGATCCTATTTTGTTTTTAATAAAACTCTCTGGTCCTGCTCATACATGATTGCAGTTCAATTTAGCTACAGAAAGATGTGGAGGTATTTCCCACTGGTTTTACAGGAAGAAGGAAAAAGAGTGAATAATTAAAGATTAATTCATACTTCTTGATTAAAACAATGTTTCCAGAAGTTTTGATTCCAGAAGACACTTCCAGCTTGACATAAAAGATGACATTCTCCTGAACATGCTTGAATTGTGCAGGGCTTTATCCCAGGCTTTTTTGCCTTTTTCTGGGCACCCGTGCCAGCCTGTCATGACCCCTCCTTTCCTGGTTGGTCAGTGGCAGTAGTTTAAATAACTAATATAGTATATAGATCATAATATATTAACATAGTGTATCTATCATAATATATTTGCATTATAATAGTGCAAATAGTTGGCACGAGCTTTCCTATAAAAAGCTGAACACCTCCCCACCCCCCCAAAAAACCCCCCTGGAATATGGACCAAACGTGGCTGTGATAAGTTTCCAGTAAACTTCTTTTTTTAAAGATGCCTTTGTTTGTTCCAAAGCCAAATTTTTATGAACTGTTCAGTGCATTAGTGCCTATTCCACCTTGCGCTGCCAACAGTACCACAGGTATTGGTAAGAAACTCTATTAGACCTAGCAACACGTATGAACCACACAGCACATGGTTCACACATGTTTCAGGTCAAATACAGGGGAGAGAATTAAAGCCATGTAGCACAAATCTTACTGTACTGCACAGCTGCCAAGGCTCCTTTGCCATCCGAAGCATCATACCCCACCATGAGAAGAATTCCTTGCCCGTCTCTCTGACATGCTTTACAGGAGCTGAACACTGCATGAATGAATGGTGTTACTCAGGAACCTCTGCTAAAAGGTTTTCTGCTGGGCAAACCGTGTTAGGATCATGAAACTCTATTCACCACTGGGTATGTCATTCCATTCATGGAAGAGGTGAAAAACTCAGGTGTAAGAAAGTCATGTTTGTAACAGCCAAACAATAAGATAAGGGTGATTGTGCTAGGTTAGAGCACTGAGAGTTTGTCAAGCCCACACCATCTCAGATGTATCCTTTTCCAAGCCATACAGAACAGTGCCTGTAAGGAGTGTTTCCAGAGCAAAGGGTTGCAAACTTGCCTCAGCATCATGGTGCAAGGCTGCACCTGGTGATTACGTGCAATCTTAAGCATGAAATTGGATCTGATTTTCGCTGCATTGTACTCTGTCAGACAGAAGTAGCCTAGGGCTAGTCTTTATGCTTCTTTTCCCATCCCCAAATTAGTCTCTATCTATGTTTTTATAGATAATGTATCTCACCAGACTGTTTCAAATTTGTTTCTTTCAACAGATCTAGGTTGTGAATTTTATTTATATCTAGTATTTTTTTTTAAATGTTATCCTGCTCTAGATATTAAGTAAATTCAGGTCTCTCGAGATTTCTAGCCTGGTCTTGTTTACTCCATTCTAACAATATCTGTGTGTAGATAGGGAAAGCCTTAGATAAAATGCTGCTGTTCAAATTAATTCTAACTCAAGTAGAGTTTTCAGTTCTCCAGGTAGGTGTCCTTTATCGAACAAGACAAGTAATGCTCTCCTATCTGACCAGACATGGACATGGACATGGAGAGCATCCCTCTGTTCACAGAAAGCTGTAATGTGGGGGAGCAACTTGGGGAAAAAGCAGTTAATGGAAAACTTGTAGAATACCCTTCACCCTTCTAAAGAGAAAAATCGTCCCTGGGAAGGCTGCTAGAGAAAATGAACACCTTTGCCCTGTGATTCACCTGGAGCTCAGCTTGGAGCTGAAGTCTCAGTAAAGAAAATTGAAGTTGCTGTTACAAGAAGCTTTTATTTATTCTCACTAGACACGCAGCTTTCTAGAGAGCTATCTAAGGATGGTGAGGGTTTCTGGCATGTTCTCTGCTGGCATACAAGTTTCTGTAAAAGTGCTTAAAGGTTGCCAGGTATCTTTCTGTGTGGTGAATTAATTGATGGCTGTTGAATACTCAGAAACCGAATTGGAATATGACCCAGCCTGCAGCCAAATGCAGCTGGTTTACATCCATCCCTTGCTGTTGCAGCAGTGACTTTTGCTGTCTTTAGACAGTCTTAAACTCTTTTTCTATGGCTAAATAAATGCTTTGAGCAAGTCAAAGGCTGAGCATTTTAATCCTGGAAAATTGATGATGTTTTGTATTCTACCAGATAAGTTGCTACCAAAAAGTAGGGGGCTTTCAGCATAATCTTCAGGAAAACTGGCAGTTTTGAGTTGTAGCTACTCATAGCCAAAACATGATTGCCTGCCAGGTTCTGTAAGGAGTTGCTCTAGTTGTTAGAGTTGCAAAAAAGCAATATAAGCAAAAAAAAAAAAAAAAAAGTAAGTCAAGCATTTTTATCAAATAAATTCCTCATGCAGGATGAGGGTTAAAGCACCACTAAAAAAGAGGAGGCCTGTTTATTTGCAGAGGATTCAGCTGTCTCATTAAATAGCACATAAACCATCTACATAGATACGAACAGTTGTCTCCTGTGATCTGTTTCCAAGTCTGAAGTATCTGTACTGCTCCCTTCCACACACACTATGTAGTAAGTAAGGCTGACTTTGATAAGCCCTTTCCAGAGCCGCAAGATGTAGATACTGCAGATCCCAATCTTTAAAATCACAGCGATGGGAACCGAGTGCGGGAGAAAGCCTGTGTGCTGAGTGAGGGACTGCTGAAAGCTGGGGACACCAGGGAGGCAAGCAGATGTCCTGTCCATTTCCCATCCCCAGGACGGGAATGTCACCTGAAGGCAGGCAGGAGGGCATCTGGGACTCAAAGCAGCCTCTTAAAAGAAATGCATCATTTAAAACCCATATTGGTCTATTTTTTTGGCTACTGGAGCAAAGCTAAGAGGGGAATTGCCTCCAAGCCACTCCCAAAACAGATGACAAGTCTGAATTCCTGGTTCTGAAAAGGCTGTAGTACAAGACTGAGAAATGAGTAAGACTGAGGACAAACTCTCGCTCTGGAAAAGACGGAACCAAGACACCCAGAATAGGAGACAGGCCTTTGGGATTCGCCCCCAGGACGCAGTTTGCCAAAGTGTGGTTTGTTGCCTGGAAACGTCTAAAAGTGGCCGGAAAACACACAAACCTTAAGGTCTAAGTTTTCCTTTGCTTATTAACTGAAACCATGTCCAGATCCAGATTCTAGTATTTTTATACATAGGAAATTGGATGAGAACATCTCTCTTTTACTGTGTTTCTCTCTTTCCACAATGGGTTGAGTGCTATACCCAAAGCAGTACCACAGCACAGCCCATATGGCTACATGTCACCAGAAGCAGCAGCGTGATGCCCTTCTTCTCCCTTTGCCTCCTTCATTTGGGCTTGCTGACCTGGCTGATAGCAATCTGGGCCTTTGGGAGTCACAGAGTTCAACCACCCCCTCGCAGAGATGTTAACACAGCAGCTTCCCAGCCTGTCTGGATATAAAGGCAGTGAAGGAAACGGGCGTTTGAAGGGATGATGGGCCTTTGCACATTTATGATGTACCAAAAAACAGAGCAAAAGCTTCAGCCTTTCCCCACTGCATCGGGTTGTTCAGACTTATGGCATCCATGGCACAATAAAATCTCTCCGAGACAGTTTGAGTACAGGCCCAGCCAGCAGTCTCACATTTAATCTGAAGGATTAAAATCATCGGGGTGTAAATCCACAGGCTCCTTCAGCGCTGTCATTGGCAGGAAAGGAAGAATTTAGAACTGAGCTTCCATGTGTTGCATCTACCTTGTGAAAGAGCGTAAGCTCAGACTTCCCAGATGTGAAAGAGACTTGATGTACATTTTGCACTTCCAGAGATACGGCATCAGTGTTTTTGCTGTAAGCACATAATCAGTAGTTTTATCTCTTGGTTCTCTTATTTCAGAGACGTTAAAGGCTCTTGTTTATGACCTTTAGTATGCCTTGAGCCAGCTTTTAAATTACTCCTCTCCAGAGCTTCATTCTGTCTATAACCTACCATATCTATAACCTGTCCCTGTGTTAACACCTACCTTGTGCTTCCTTATGCCTTTTGTTAAGTCTTGATTCACCTAGGGGCAGTTTAATAATGCTGTTTGTGTTGTTTCCTGGTTAACATACACTAAGCCAAATCAAAGGAAAATGTTTTATAAAGTTTGGTGGCAAGAGTAACAGGCAAAACCAAAGTGAAATGAATGCTTACAGTTATTCACGTGATTTCTTCTTAAAAAACCACTTGACATAGTGAGATGTGGCTCTTGCAGAAATATTTAATGCTAGTAAAAATTCTCTTCAGGCATTCAGAGTGGTCAGAAGGAAGACAGACACTCTAGGCATGATATAATTTTTCAGGGGGACTTAACTGCAGCTGACAATGACACTATGAACTGATTCTAGGAAATGTTCCAAAATATTTGTGTAAAAGCTAGTTAGTCATTGTGCAAAATTGCCTTATTTATCCCAGAACCATGCCAAGAACCGAAAACACACTGTATTTGAGAAGCTACTGGCAGGGTGCTACTGCCTCATAATTCTAATTGAAAGACAGGGTCACTTAATATTTATGGAATAAAGGGAAGAATGCTTCTGATTATGACAAAAATATTTTAGTAGCTATCCTTAGGGAATGTCTTCTAAAGCATTTTAAAATTAACTGGTTTTCAACCCTCCTGTGTCAGTATTCTCCTGGCAATCATTTTGAGGATTCTGCCAATATGGAATATTGGTGATTGCTGCAGAATACTGACACAACCATTAATATAAAGAAAACGCCACCCAAATTGTCTGTACTGGAAATATTGTGGCAGCTGCATTCTCACCGGCATGGCAGGTCAGGGTGCTAACTCCACAGCCATTTTATCACTGCGCTCCTGAGAAATGGGATCCAGGCTTTCTAACAGACTGGAGGAGGTCCACGTGCCAGCTAGGCCTATGGATGCTTATGGGACATCCATTGTTCCTGTTTCTGTGGGACTATACTCTGTGAGACTGTCCTCTCAGCCTAAAGCCTGATCTTCTCCGGAACAGAGCTAACTAAAAACATTTTAATCAAGATGCTTTTTCATTAGAATTCCAGCTTGTCAAAACACAGGTTTTAATGGGCTTTGGGAAAAACCTTCACCTCATTCCAACACGTGTTGCTGGTCAAAATTTAGAAGGCGAAGCGAGATGGAAAGGGGCACTGATATACCCTAAGGGGAATTTTTTATCATTTCCATAGTGTTGGGGCAATCTTCTGGTGCTGCTTTACTGGCACGGCACTTTTCATGGCTGAGGGAGGAGCAAGGTGTGCAGACAGTCCAACTGGCTCTGCAGAGCTCACACTCAGTGTTATCCAGGCTTTGCTCATGGTGATCATTGTGCCTCCTAATGGGTCTCCAAAAGAAGGGGACTCCAATCCATGATTGGCACAGCTCTACTCAAAACTTTTATAACTGTATGGACTGGCACAGGCTTCTTCAAATCCGAATATAATGTGTAATTTGCTTTGGCCCTTGAATGGATGAGACCTGGCAATACAGACTGTATTTCATCCTTGCCTTAGCACACAGGTTTAGGGTCCTGAAGGCTTCAGATCCATTGCCGTCTTTAACCTGAGCTGTGGCTTGCAGCACGTTCAATATGCAGAAGAAGCAAAGAGCACGTCCCTTACCTGCTTCCAGTGTGATCTTCTCTTACCACATCTGCTGTCCCTATCCGAGCCAGCAACAGGCTGTCAATGCAGACAGCACAGACTCCCCTCTGCTCAGGCCTCTCCAGAGATGAAACAAAATAAATAGCAGTATTGATGTGGACAGAGAAGGATCAGATGCTAAAAGTCAGAGAGAAGAAGGCTGAAATACATGGCAGGGTAGTGACAATGACACTATCAACTGATTCTAGGAAATGTTCCAAAATATTTGTGTAAAAGCTAGTCATTGAGCAAAATTGCCTTATTTATCCCAGAACCATGCCAAGAACCAAAACCACACTGTATTTGAGAACACGCTGGCAGAGTGCTACTGCCTCATAATTCTAGTTGAAAGACTAGGTGGATCTTGAAGCTGAGTCTACAGAGTAACACAAGAGAAGGTGTAAGGGGAATCCAAGGAGGGTGATGAGAGGCAGACATTTGTCTCAACACAGGCGCAGCAGAGAAGCCCTGGTGCCTCAACCTTAGTTTCTCACACTGATGAGGTAGATGTGGGGGTTGGAGAAGACTAGAAGAAGCAGGGAGGAAAAGAGGGAATGACTCTTGTCATTGGTGTCAGTGCCATCTTCTCAAGTACCATCTTGTCAGTGGTGCATTGAATGGCTTGGCTGCTGGTTTCCTTGTTTGTTTGGTGGGGTTTTTTAAAATTAATGTAGGTGGAGAATGGTACTTAGCAGCCCTAGGTCAAATACAGACAGACTTTTGTGCAGGTATGCAAATTTCTGGGAGTGAAATTGTAGCATGGCAACTACTTAGACAGGGAGAACTTCCTGATGTTAATTACTGAAGCTTCAGTGCCCTTTGAGGTATTCTCTTTACACTTTAAACTAGTACAGCTTATCATTTTCACCCCAATCAAGTTGTCTACCTGACAGGTTAAGGCAGTCTCTGTACTTCCTCATCATCACATTTAAGAGCTCTATATCATATAACATTTTACTTCTTCCTTTTATAACCAGAGGAAAATTTGTGTGCTTCTAGGATAAAGAAGGATAATAAAACAATAAATTTTAGGAGATAGGAGATACTAATGAACCAATTAGGATGGCCAGAGAGGGAAAGCACTCCTGTGAGATACAGCCAAGCTGTAAGCCAAAGTGTACAATTTTATGCCCGGTGAATAAACACTTTTTAATGGTTTCTTGGTAAGTTTTGCCATGAGGTTTCTTATGCTAAATTTGCCAATAGCAGGATCAGTAAACCATGTGAAATGGCTTGTTTGGACTACAGAACAGAGGTTTTACAATTTCCCATTTCTGCCAGCTGTACAGGGAGGAGTAACAGGTGATGGAAGCAGTGCAGCCAGATCCACATCACATACATACACAGTGGTGGAGTAAAGAGAATTTGAGACAGAATTCTGGAGTTAGAAGCCAGCACATGGAGGTTTCCTGAAGTTTTGTTAGGCTTCTAGGAGGACTTATATATGAAGGTTTGCAAAAGGAAAGGAGAAAAACCTTTTGAGTTGCATTTGTCCAAAGCTGAAAACAAAATCTTCCTGGAACTGATCCTTACTGAAGGCTTCCATCAGTGTTTGCACCCAGGGGTCTCTCACGAGCGCCTCTATCATTGACTGAACAGTTTTTTCTTTATCTTTTCTAACTGGTGTGGAAATCACTGTGTTATATTTTTCATGTAGGGAAGCCCTGGGAATTAGGAGAGTATGTTTAAGGGAGAGTGTAGTTCAGGTGCAAATACAACAGCAACGTCATCCAGAATAAACTTTCAAACATCACCCTGGTTTATTTCAAGGAATCACTACCACAGGAATGGCAGTAAAATATGCGATGCAAAACCACATCTGTGCTCAAGTTCTCAGAGAGGTCAGAGCTTGAATAAATTGGATATATAATATGAAAGAAAATTCTTTAAAATCATGGATTTTATGTTTAAATCGGCTGCTGTGGCTGTATTTCAGTCCTTCCTGTCTTTGGTCTACAACATTGCAATGAGCCTTGTATTTGATTTTTAACACTGATGCCCCTACTTTCGAGAATCTTGATTTTCTCTTCTTTCACCCTGAATAATATGGGTCACCACTATCTTATTATCTCAAGTGGGATCAAGGAGATGCTTGTTCCTGTTTTGAGCAAGTCAGCATCCTTCATCTTTTTCTGCCACCATCACCACCAGCTTTATGAAAGGAGATTCAGTTAAGGACAGGTGATCTGATCTTCCCCAGGAGGGTGTATCTGTTATTTTGGGAGGCAAGTGTACCCCTACAGCTGCCACAGAACACCACTATTCTCTTGACTATTGCTGATAAAATAATTATTACATTAGTCCTTTCAATTAATATTTAGAATGTATTTCTGGTTAAAATGCATATTGATTTGTACTAATGTTGCTTACCTCCTAATTCCTAGAATTGAAAAGATAAGCAGACTGCCATTTTCAGTTGCTGGACATGGTACGATGTCTTCAACCCTCCTGCTGGAGTGTGATTTAGTGTAGTGCACTTTTAGTAGAGCCTCCCCTTTTGCTGCTTCGTTATTACCTTGTGCATAATGAACACTGATGAGTTAGGGACCTATCAGGCACTTTACCAAGAGAAGTAAGAAGCTCGGTTGAGAAGACTTTTCTGGCTTTCTAAACTTTCAGGGTAGATACAGAAGATAACAATATCAACAACCAGAAAGGAAAAGTTGCTTAAAATGAGTTTTCAAGGAATTTAGAACTGTCAAACTGCTGCCTTACTGACTGAAGCAATACAATAATCATGACCCAAATTAATTTTGGGTTAGTATAACCAAAGCACCTAGCTCAAGGAGTGATTAAGTAATTTAAATTTATATTCTCTTACCTTAATGATAAGTGAAGGGTCTTTAGAATATTTTTTTTTGTGAATTATTACAGCTTTCAAGTCTCAGGTGGAAGCCTTGGATAGCTCTGTGAAATTAGCAGAGCCAAATCTGGCAAATTAAAGAACCAAGAGCTGGTAATTGAAAAGTTATACATTAATATACCTGGAATTCTACAAAAAGATTTGATCAGCCAACTCACAATTAATATTGTATAAGCAGCAATAAAAAAGGCCACAGGACCATTATCCCAAGTTCAGGAAGACTCCCAAGTTATAGGATAGTACAGTACTGTCTGTCACCAATGGGCCCCTAAAAAATACAAACTGGTGTCCTTGGGAAATAGGTTTTGACCTCTGCCAGCACTTTTGGAATAGTGTCACAATAGAAGTGTAAAAGAAACCCAGATAAAGTAACATGATACAGCTGTGAAAGAACTCTGTGATTTCCTGAAACAGTAGGCTGAAGGATGATCCAGGGAGGTGCTGCTAGTCCCATAAACAAACAATCCTTGTGTTGGCAGTGCTTGAAGTCATTTCTTTAAGTGTGAAGATATTGTTACTCTTTATGCTCAATGGGATTGGATAGCATCTATAATATTAAACTAGTCCAGGTTAGAAATTACAGGAATAAACACACGTAGCTGTTGGAGGGAGCTAGAGATGTGACTGGCAACTCAAATGTATGAATAATGTAAGGAAATTAGTCACCTGTGAGTGATTGTGGACAAGATACAAGATACCCAAGTCACATACTTTGGGTACTATAAATCCTGGAAAAGACTACCCAGAATACTGAGAAATCCCATCTCAGTTCCTTCTCCTGAAGGACTGGCTGCAGTCTTGAATTACCACACAGATTTTCATGCTCCATCATGCTGCCTGCTACTCATTCCCATACGCCATTCGATAAGCAAGAGCATTTAAGGTTTGTAGCACCCTGCCCACAGTAGCACCTGAACTGTTTGCAGCTTGGGCATTTCCCAACAGCAAATTCATGTTTGCCATGACCACATTGCAAGGTAAAGATTTACATCACTACATCAGCTCTGTGCAGTACTAAAGAGTACTGCTAAAGTTCTGGAAAGGAGTATGGCCTAGTCCATGCAAGTCCACATGTACAGTTTCATGAAGTCTCTCTTTAGCAAGGAACTGGGACCTTTTTGTGACAGTATTCTCTGGTTTGGTGTCAGACTCTTGACATTCTTCCAGCTATGCATTTCTACGATTGTGTAGTAAAATATTCTGATGCTTGGACATTACAGTAACTTGCATTTACTTGGGCTTTGATTACTTCTTTTTTTCCAACTAATTAAAAAAAAAATAGCTTTATATCATACTAGGACAGCTAAGAGCCAGGAAGGTCACATTTCATTTTCCCATAAAACTCACTGACATATTCAGACTTGAAAATTTTGCTTTTATGACACATTTTGTTGCTGCTTTCCATATCATACTTTTTATTATTTTTTTTAGAAAAATATATTAGTGGAGAACATTAGCTTCATAAAAATATGTAAGAGAGATCTTCATTTGCAAATTGAATGCAGCCTGCAAATGGTAGGCTGCAAATCAGTTACTTTTGGTCTTGAGGCATATCTTGCTCTTTTTCTGTTTGTTTGGCTTTTTAAAGATAATGTCAGCTTTTTACATCAAGAAAATGTGATAGGGAATGAAAAGACTTTTTAGGAAAATCTTTAGCTTTTAAAAAACAACAGAAAAAAGTTTTTACCAAACTCAGAGATGCGAGAGCCAGAGCCACCTTTTCAAAGGCTTTACAAATTTGGAGTAATTACACGAGTTTAAAAGTCTGAGACCTCGATTGCTAATGAAAGACTATTCTGAAGTATCTAGCATTTCTGAAGAATCTAGAAGTGTTTGAATTTACTTAAACCAGAATTTTGAGTTTTAATGATTTCCAGCAGAACTGCAAAAGACCTGAATAGGGAAAATGCTAACCTGAAATCATCCTAAGAATTTAATGCTGCAAGAATAAAGGCAGTATAACCATTAACTTGAGGAAAAATTGCAAGTCTGGTGAATATATAGTGACAGACTGCATATTCATGAACTTCCCTTGGAGGTACTGAACTACTGAAAGGACAACAAGGACAAAAAAGGGATTTTTTTTAAAAATAAGCTTTCATTTCCCAAAGCAATGTGAGAAGAAAAGGTACAGAAACTCCAGAACTAAAGAAGTGATTCCTCATTACAGCTTCCCCTCTTTATTCAATCCGTTTCTACAAGGAAGGCAGGAAAAGAAAGGACAACTACAGAACGCCTGAATACCCAAGCCAGCACTACTTCAGCCCAGAGGTATCAGTTAGATACCTCTCAGTTAGACTGCCACATCCCATATGACTTTGCCAAAACACTGTACAGCAATTAGGTAAAAAACTCCCTTTAATAACTGTAGCATGAGGCAAAAGATGCCCCTTTAATTTAAGCATGAACAGCAACGGCCATTAACAACGTTCCTTTCTGAAGGCTGACATGAAGTAACCTCAGGAGAAATCCTTAGCAACCCTTAATTTACTGGGTAAGCTATTTGACCATCTCCTTTGGAACAGCTGCCTTCCAGGTCTGTAGATACTTTGGAGAACATTAGTTACAGCAGCAAAGTGACAGACATGTGCCTGAATAGGCATTCAGAGAGGTCATGAAGATCTGGTGTGCTCTTTCTTGCTTCTCTGGATGCTGCTTCTGCATGTGCTTTGAATAGAATTACTCTCTGCTGTATTAACACATCCTCACCTGCCTTAATATTATTCCTATTGAAATCAGCAGAGAAGAACTCCAGGTACATTCAGAACATGCAGTAAGGACTGGCTTAGTCTTCATAAATTTTAGCTTCTTTGATTGTACTGTAGATGTTCTTTCAAGGTGACAGATAGCCAAATTAGTATTGGCTCGTAGATTAATTAAACAGTAGTCCTTCACAGCAGTATTATGCACTTTTATTTTATGCAGTTCACTTCATCAATAGGCAAAAAGTTTGATTTTGAAGTGTGTCATGCAAAATCATTGCCTGGTTGCTCTGCACAAAGAGGAAAATTCTCTGTTAGGTGCCTGTTGCTCAGGTTCACTGAGTAACAAAAGCATGTTTCTGAAAGGATTGGGTTTAGCTGCAGAATGAGGCTGTTTCTTCTGTGGTAAGAATAAACACAGATAAAAAATTATGCTGGAGCATACAGAACTCTTTAGACTTTCTGGAACCAAATGATAAGACAATCCCCAAGGAACTGTTGTGCATGTTGCACACTGCAGTGAAACATGGAGATATGCAGGGCAATAGGAGGAATCAGGTTGGGCTTTACTAATTGTTAAAGCCTTGGTGGGTGGTTTTTTTCACTTCCTAGAATGCAAACTGATTTATTTGGTAAGTGCATTGGGATCTATGGCTACGAAGTGAGCATCTGTGTAACAGGTGACTGCACCAGACACAGAGATAGAAAAGGGAGACAGAGCCATCCCATGTGTGGGCTAGCTAACGTTTGCTAAGGAACATTGCAGATTTTCACATGAACAAGTGAGCACATCCAAATGTTTTGCATGAGAAGTCTTGAGGAAATTATTTATTTTCTTGGACAAAATGAATAGATGTGTACAACCACTAAAAAATAAAATGCATGCAGCGTTTTCCCTTTGCTTCTCCTGAGCAGATTTCCTGTCTTTCTGGTTTTGTAAAGAACATACAAGGACTTGGAGTGGGTCTGTGTGTGCATTGCAGATGCCACAGAACCAGCCACCTTGTGTGCCTGCATCTTGCACAAGAATATGTAGAATAGACCGAGGGGTTTGAATTGTTATCTGCTGCCTATCATGTGTGCCCTGATTCAAGAAGGCAATGGGACAGGTGCCTAAATGTTCCTGTAGAAAGAAGATGCTCTCCCAAGTTAGGAATGCTGATAACCAATCCCTACATAGATGCTGTTTATTTTCTAAACTGACACCATGCTGCTGCTAAGGAGCACTGCAGAGATGAAATGCACTTACAGAGATGTGAACTCTTTGCCAGAATGACACATGGCTAGCATTTTGGGGACTGCACCAAATTTAGAAATATAACATCCTAATTCCTTTCTTGTGCCTAATACATTAACTCAAGTGCCACTTATATAAGCCAGTGAAACCTGTCCTGCCTGTAATGCAGAGTTTGCAGGATTCAAGCTTTGATTTACAAATAAAAAATTAATAGATTTTGTAGGTATGAGAATATATTCTATTCAGGCATGGGAGTTACCTAATAAACTGAGTCTGGAAACAGTGTGCAACAGTGAATTTGAGAGAAGAGTTTGTCTTTAAAGTCTCCAAATCTGAAGCCCAATTACGACATTAAGGGGCAATGTGCAAGTATTTCACTGCTGATCATTTTAATAAGGGATAACAAGCTGTTTCTGGTGAAATCCATTTTAGGGAAGGAATGAACAGTGCTGCAGGAAATGCAGAAATGACAGGAGAGGAAACCAGAAACAGGCAAGGGGGAGGCAATGAGAAGAGGGGAAACAAAGGAAGATCAAACACAAATAGAGGACATTGCCCATAATGATGAAATTAATACATTTTTGTAGCTGTAATGGTCAAAGAAGAGAGGAGAGGCAAGATTTGTTGGTGATATGACTAATGACTTATACCAGTTGGTTTAATATATTATATTACCTTTACCTACAAATGGGGCCTCTTGTACTGACCACCACCAGAGGTAGCTGACAGTTTTCTGTCAGAAAGTGTTGCTGGCTTGGGTTCTTGTCTGTTTGCTTTTGTTTATTGAGACTTCAGGTTTCAGGTGGCTTCAGCAGTGATCAGGACCCTGGGGGGCTTTCAGGGCACAAAGTAACTCAGCAAGCTGGTGATGACAGTAGGCCAAGTAAATCATGTCTTGCATAGAGGGGACAGGAAATACTTTGTGAGTTTTCTTTTGCTGTGTAGTTCAGAGAGTCATCACAGAAAGTACAGGAAAAGAGCAAATAGTGTGGGGGAGAAATTGCTGGAAGCAGGTAGGGAGTTAAAAGTGAGGAGTCTGGTGTGAAAGGAGGGACCATGGTGGGCTGCAAGAAACTGCTTGTCAAAAGTACAGCAGAAACAGGACACAGCAGGGTGAGGAGAGGTTGAAGTTGCACATGTCATGAATACAGACCAAGGGAGAGAAGAGATGAGTTTTCTGGCTGTTCTTAGGGTAAGGTATAAAGGACATTGTAGCTTCTGCTGTAGAGTTGTAGAGGGCTGTGATGGCAACAAGTGGCTTCATTAACTTCTCGGTGGTGTCTGTTGCTGAGACAAGGGAGGAAATTGAAGGCATAGAAGGTGCATGGGGTCTGGAAGGCACTAGTGACACCTCTTCTATGAGGTGTTTCCACAGGTTGCTCAGGTGTTCACAGTGACCACAGCATGTCTGTCTTCCAGTGGCTGTGTCCAGCTGACCAAATTCCTATTCCACTGAGACCCAGCAAGATGCAGGGTCCAGTTTCAATGCATGAATGAATGGCCTGGGCTCAGACGTTGGTAGGATTCTTACCAGGGTCGCTGCCAAGTAGATACATCATTTGGTTGCACCCACCTCTATTTGGGGGCAGCAATTTTCAGTACACAGGCATGCGTTCAGCTTCACCTCCTGGCCATACGGTCAGAAATCAGTCAGGGTCTGTCTGGTTACTAGTATGGTTACAGGCCTGGTCCACTTGCAGGAAACTGTGTTTATTTGGGAAATAAACACCCTCCACTCCACCATCTGACTGATTTTATCTCCTCTCAGCAGATCCCTGCGTTGCTACACCTGTATGTGGACCACCCAGCTCATTCTGCTGTCTCACAGCTTCAGTCATCACCTATGAAAAAGTGTTGCCTTAAACTTCTCATCACCTTTGTCCCTTCTTCAGGGTTAAAATAGCTTTTGGGTAGTTTAGTGACCACGAGATCTGCTCTGTATCCTGTTTGTGTCAGTGCAGAGCTTGGAGAGAAGGTAACAGCGATGTATGTGAGCACAGCATTGCACTACTGCAGCAGGAATTTCAGCAGCAAGCATTTTCTTCCTCCAGAACACCCTTTTAAATCCCATGAAAAACAAGGAAGAAGAGGATGGGAAAAAAGGAGATACTTTGTAAATAGGAGGTGAAGGTCAAGAACATGTGCACACAGTGCACACAACGCACACCCACACACTTGCTTCCAAGTTCTTGTCCTCTTCTGCTTGACACACTGATCACGGAAATGTGTGCAGGACTTGGCTCCCAGGAAGAAACTACGCTGGATCAGAGAGGAAATACGCCAAGGATATGATGTTTCATCTCCTTCCTTTGCTGCTCAAGTAGGATTATGATAGCTTCTCAGCATTAAAATAAGCTGAAATACTTCAAGTCAGTGCTACTTCAATTAAAATGAATGTTATCCCCCTGCACTGTGGAATAAAACAAGTACTTGTCAGTGCTCTAGGTAGAAAAGAGCTAAGATCAAATATGCCCTTTGTGTGTAGAAACCCCTTTCAACAGCAATAAATACAGCAAAATCAATGTTTGCCATGTCCCAAATTCTTATGCAGATTTCTCCTTCCAGTCCTTTTCAGCAGATTCACCCAAGTGCCTTATAACTGCCACAGTAGTAAGAGGGGGATCCATCCATTATCTAAATGACTTTTCAGACAAGCACAAAGCAATGCTTTAATTCCCTTGTCAGTATGCCTGGTCACCTTCCAGTTCTGTGTAAGCATCCCCAACCCAGGTTCTTGGGGGTTTCAGATGCACCTGTGGTTTCTAGACTGATGACACTTACATGCAGAGCTTAGGAGATGTGAAGTAAAATTTCATATCAATAACACCAGAAACATAATGGTTTGTTACTGAAAGGCAGATCATTTCACACATGAAAATTCCTACATTTTTCTGTCACTAAAGTTACAGACTTCCACATTTCTCCTCCCTCACCAGAAAAGAAGTAACCTTTGGTTTTCTGCTATTTGTACTTACTGGAAAGAAATTGAGGTCTCCCTTCTTGTATTTCCTTGGCCTACTGCTCCTGGCCCTGCTTCTGCCTGGTTTTCTGCTGCCAGGTGTTGATTAACATTTTCCTGAGCTGTTTGCTGGGATCCAGAAAATAATGATAAACAGAAGTTTAAATACATCACTTGTGTACTTGGAGATAGCATGCACAAGGGCTGGCTCTCATACTTGTCCCAGAGGAAAACAGGGACAGGGTTTAAGCTGTGACTAGCACCATTGCTGGAAAAAGAAATCTCCCAGCTTCGAATTTTAGGCACAAGGTGTGTTTAAATCACAGAGCACAGAGAATCTGCTGCAGGTCTCAGTAAAGAGCATCTCACAAAACATTAGGACTCCCATGCACCTGAAGATGGAGATTTTTGCATCCCCATGACCCCCTTCAAAGGTGGGAAATCTCTTGTTGGTGCTGAGGGGGAAGAGCTGGGTGATGCTTCTCCCTGACAGTGTTCAGCACCAGGAGATGGCTCAGAGAAACTGGCTGGAAGGGCAATAGAGAAGAACAGGAGCAATAAACCCACATGTTCTTTCAAATGCTCCTGACTTCCCTCTTGCAGAAACAGTTGGGACCTGGATGCAATGACGCCCCCTCATGTCACCTGGGGCTCTGCCTGTGGCCATCCAAGGGTTCAGCAAATGTGTTACTGGTTTCCCATCTGGGCTGGCATGGAGGAGATTGCAGAATCAAAGAATCATAGGGTTTGGAAGGGACCTCCAGAGTTCATCTAGTCCAACCCCCCTGCCAAGGCAGGCTCCCTAGCACATATTGCACAGACAGGCGTCCAGACGAGTCTTGAATATCTCCAGAGAAGGAGACTCCACCACCCCCCTGGGCAGCCTGTCCCAGGGCTCTGTCACCCTCACTGTGTAAAAGTTCTTCCACATATTGGTCTGCATCTTCTCATCTGATTTCATTGGACCCCAGGGCTCAGCTCCTGCTCCCTCCACTCATGATTTTTCTCACTTCTTTTCATGAAATCAAGGCTTCCCATGCAGAGTCATGACCTGTAGTTTCAGAACCAACCATGTTCTCCCCTTGCCCCTTGCACAATTCCCCCTTGTCTGCTTTCGGGGGATCTTGCACTGAAGTTTCTCTGTCTGCTCAAAGATGAACAAAGCATGTTTCCCAAGCTTTAAAAGAATCTCTAGAAATGTCAGACCATTCCTGTCCTCATTCATCCAGGATTTTGTTAAAATATTCAGTTCACACCTGAAGCTTCTACTTTTTTATCCAGATATCAAAACCCTGGACACTTTTACTATACTGCTGCCTTGCAATCTTTTTGGTTTCCTTTCAGTTTTGTAGGAAACCTGTTAGAGTTTTACATACCCTTTTCACTTCCTGACACCACAAACTGGCAAAGGTCTCTTCTACCCTTCAGTAAACCTGCACCATTCTTTCAAACCCTGCAGTAGATAATGATTCATTTTCACATTTGCATCAGAATGTCTGAAAATGGGGTATTTGTTGCTTCTGATAAATAAATAAATGAGGCACTAAAGCTACTTTGCTTCCATGTGACCTTGAAACCGAAGGACAAGACATATTCTCAACATTTTCTTTGCAGGTGGTAAATCTAATACCACGCTCCTGGCATGAAGGACGATTTTTGTGTCAAAAGTAGCTGAATGCTCTAAATTTTGCCAGTGTAGAATGACTCAAGAAAAAAGAATGCTGTTGTTCGAAGGCTGATGGTGCTGATGTGGGAGTTCAGAAAGGTGGCTAAGAAAATTAAGAGACCTGCTTGCTGGAAGAAGAAACAGTTATACCTTACTTCTGACTTCCCTGCTTGAATTTGACCTGGCATTTCAGAGGAATGGACTTGCCCAAATACCTGCCTGCACTGAGCTGGAAGAAACAGAACCAGAACATCACAGCTGAATTGTCAAAGCTGCGTGTGTGTTACAGGGTGGTTTAAACTGCCAAGTTCACAAGCCAGCACTTTTATCAATGCAAGTGTGCACAACAGACTGCAAATTACAGCAGATTTCTACACTCAGGGCAGAGTAGGAAGACTGTTTCCCATGATATGCCATCATGTGAGCCTAAGAAATACGGTACATTATTAGGCCAGGTTGTCCTGCCTTGACTCTGCTGTAGGTGCAGTTATACGTGTGGTGTTCTGTTATCAAAATGAAGAAGCTAAGTGAGCAGGACAATCATGTATATCACTAGTCACTCCTGGTACTGTCATCAGTTCTCTGTGCATTGTTTGTCACCAGGGAAAGAAACCACAACCACGCATTATTTAATAACTTGAAGTGTTAGTTCCATTGTAATCAGCTCTGGTGAGGCCGCACCTTGAGTACTGCGTTCAGTTTTGGGCTACTCACTTGTACAGGAAGGATATTAAGATGCTGGAGCATGTCCAGAGGAGGGCAACAAAGCTGGTGAAGGGTCTGGAGCACAAGTCCTATGAGGAGCAGATGAGGGAGCTGGGGGTCTTTAGTCTTGAGAAAAGGAGGCTGAGGGGAGACCTTATCGCTCTCTACAGGTACCTGCCAGGCAGTTGCAGACATGTCAGGGTTGGTCTCTTCTCTCGGGTGACAAGTGATAGGACAAGAAGGAACGGCTTGAAATTGGACCAGGGGAGATTTATGTTAGGTATGAGGAAGAATTTCTTTACTGAAAGTGTTGTCAGGCATTGGAATAGGCTGTCCAGGGAGGTGGTGGAGTCACCTTCCCTGGAGGTATTTAAAAGGTGTGTAGATGAAGTCCTTAAGGACATGATCTAGAGGTAGACTAGTCAGGGTTGGGCTATGGTTGGACTTGATGATCTAGAGGGTCTCTTCCAACCCAGTTGGTTCTATGATTCTATGATTTCTGGAGGGAAGAAACTTCCTACAAAAAATATAATTTGTCTGTATGTATATATATATATGGAATATATATATATATATATATAAATCTCCATACAAATTAATTAATCAAGCTGGTAGGCTCTCTACCTGGCATAAAAACTTGGAGAGCCTTTTCTCCAGACCACCTGTTCCCTGTGCTGCCTGCCAGCAGAGCAGCTACCCGCTAACTTATTGCAGGAGAAAACATGCAAAAGCTAAATATAGCTCAGTCATAAGTGTTTATGTTTCAAACACCTGCACAACTGGATGCAAAACAAATGCACCACAGCAAAACACACACAAAACACAGAGAAGCTCGTGACAGGGCACCACGAGCTGCAATCTGTGGGTGTTCTGGATAAAACAAAACACTTTTTTACAGTGAATGAGGTCAAACAGCTTGTCCAGAGAGCTTGTAAAGTCCCCATCCTTGAAGTGGTTTACAACCTGACTGGACACAGTCCTGGGCAACCTGCTTTAGGTGATTCTGCTTGACCAGGTGGGTTGGACCAGATGATCTCAAAAACTCTCTTTTAGCTAGATGATCTTTGAGGCCCCTTCCAGCCCAAACTTAGGTGCTTCTGATTCATTTGTATAAAAGTTCTAGCACATGCAGCTTGTTTAGAAGGATAGTAAGTTCACATGTCTACCCACATATAACTTCCTCTCTCCTGTGTGAAAGCATACCAGGAATTCATACAGATCAACAGTCTATGTAGCCAAATGCACAGATTATAAAGCATGTCATGAAAAATAGGCTAAACTAGTTTAGCATTCTGCCTTGGCTTGTCTATATATCTATTTTTTTCCCCTTTGCTGCTTGTACTAACTGTAAAAATCCTGAGTATTAATGGCCACACATCACTCTCCTTACTGCAGATCCCTCATGTGGGGAGTGTGTGCAGCTGCAGTTCTCTATGGGGTAGGAAGGGCATGCTTACAAGATGCTCTGGGTCAAAAAGGAAGCAGAGATAATGCTCAGTTTGCTAAATTCTTCCATTTGCTGCCACTATGTTGGACAAGCCACTTGCAATTTCTATTTATATGCAATGAACAGGACACCAGCTCTCCCCAGGTTAGACACAGAATCAGTACACAGATGAAGGTCAGAAGAAACATTAATTACCATACCTAATGTCAGTCTTTTTCCCAAAAATCTGGGAGCCCCAACTCTAATAGAATCATAGAATCATAGAATGGCATGAGTTGGAAGGGACCCCAGGGATCATAGAGTTCCAACCCCCCTGCCACAGGCAGGGCCGCCAACCTCCAGGCCTGGATCTACACTAGGTTGCCCAGGGCCCCATCCAACCTGGCCTTGAACACTTCCAGGGACGGGGCATCCACCACCTCTCTGGGCAGCCTGTTCCAGCACCTCACCACTCTTTCTGTAAAAAACTTCCCCCTAATATCTAATTTAAACCTTCCTTCCTGTAGCTTCAATCCATTCCCCCTTGTCCTGCCATTGTCTACTGTTTTTAAAAGTTGATTTCCCTCCTGTTTCTCTGCTCCCTTCAGGTACTGGAAGGCTGCAATGAGGTCCCCCCACAGCCTTCTCTTCTCCAGACTGAACAAGCCCAGCTCCCCCAGCCTCTCTTCATAGGGAAAGTGCTCCAGACTGACAAGAGATTTTCTGCTAGTGGTTTAGTGACAGAGAGACTGACTCTTATCCTTCAGATCAGCTTCTTTGCTCCTGTTTTCAGGTTCCCTTCACAAGGCTGGGCAGTGTTTGGCTAGAAGCACATTGTGTAATTATTTTTTCCCCTGTAACTGTTTATCATTTCCATTGTATGTGATTCAGACCTCGAAGAATTTTAAGCAAAGCTTGCAAGCACCTTAAGCAGAAACCGTATAAAATAACTTCTTGTTGCTCTGCAAATACATGTTTTTCCAGATGTTCATTCAGTCCCCACAATTCTGCTCTTGCTTTTCACAATGTTAAAATTCTTAATGAGTTTGGGTTTTTTTTAAATTCCTCTTCATTGCACTTGCAATGATAAATGTCCTCATATTTACAAAACATCTCATGCCCTGCACAAACAGCTTATGAAGCAGAGACTTCTATTATGCTTAAAAAACCAAAAAAAAAAAAAAAAGACTACTGCTAGGACTGAAGTACAGACTTTTTCATATAAGCTCAGAAAGAGAACAAATAGTCATTCTAGTTGCAGGAGATACTTTGTGACAGCTTGATTTTTTGGGTTGTTTATTTTTTTTAATGCATGGTCATTCTGTGGAAAGATGGAAGATATCTTCCCATCTTCATTCCAGATCATTCTCTCCTACACTTGATGTCTAAGAGTCCTTGTGCTGATTCCTCAAAGCAACCATTTCGCTGAGCCAGATGGACCATTTCCTTTTCGGTGGTTTGTCCTGCACCACAACTGAGCAGGTCCTCTCTGCTCCTCTCAGAACCCTATTTGGCAAAAAGCTAATCTCAGGATGACTTTACTGGTCAGAGTAAGAGGCCATTTGAGTCTTTACCCTATCACTCCTAGTTGCCAACAAGAAAAGAAGAGCAAAAGTGTGTAATACTCCCCTGGGCATGGGCAGGGACACCCTCCACTTGAACACTGCCAGGGACAGGGCATCCACAGCTTCTCTGGGCAGCCTGTTCCTGGGCCTCACCACCCTCACAGGGAAGAATTTCTTCCTAATGTCTAATCTAAATCCACCCTCCTTCAGCTTAAAGCCATTAACTCTTGTCCTATCACTGCCTGCCCTTGTAAAGGGCACTTTCCTTCCACCTCCACTCACCAAGCAAGGATTTTTGTGGTACTGATGACATCTACGTATATAAGCGACATATTCTACTTAAAGCTATTCTTGAGAAAAGGTCTATTTTTTATTATATAAAGAGGACACTTGTGGTGGGAAGTGATAGAGGTGTGAGCTACAGATGCAGTAAGCTTCCTACTGAAGTACTTCAATTATTTCAATGAGTAAAAAGAAGGTTCATACAGTAAGATCAGTCTAAAACATGAAGAAATTGGAGGAGGCATGGGCAAGGCTTTCAGTGGCTTCTGCTGAAAGGGTACTGAATTTTAAAAAAGCAAACAAAAGGCTCAAAGTAGATTGACAGAAACATTGCATTAAAAACTGCTATTTAATTTGGGATAAAAAAGCTTTGGCTCAAATTTGTCCCTTTTTTTTTTTAAAATTCTAGTCACCATTTATAACTACAGAAGCTTTCCTAACTTTTTTGCAAAGCAGTTGTTAGTTTGTTAGGTTTTAGGGCTGTAAAGTTCAAAAATGTGTGAACCTTTCCCACAGGCCTTATTATCATTGAAGGGCCTAGGAAATAGATGAAACTATAGCGACCACAGGCAGACACACAAATCTGATTTAGGTGTGTAAAAATAACTTTACCATTCTGGAAGACTGCCTCCTAGAAAGGGACAAGCCCTCAGCTGCATGTGTGGATGACAGAAAGGGCATTATTAGTCATGTTGGTTCTAACAGCCTTTCAGTAACCTCACAATAATGTCCTGCTTCGTGAAGTGATGACCACTTGAACTCCACTGTTGGAGGTGATGGTAGTAGGGTCAATGATGGTAATTAACCCACTCCCAAACCTATACCTTCCCCCATAAATGTGGATCCCCCTACACCTCTGCTCTGATAGAAACTTGTTAAAGGGAAAGCTTGAGCCACGACGTATCACCTGAGCTCTTTTTCACATGCTCTGCACAGGTCAGACATGGTCAGGACATGGAATGCCACAGGTCTGTAAAGGACTGAGCTTTGAGATCCCCCTGCATCAGCAACCACCAGAGTGAACAGAAAACAGACAACACTGGAGTTAATATATCCCCTTCACAGCACACTTCGTACCCATATGCATGTCAGTTTTCAGAGAGCTGTATACTTCCCTTGACACAAAGTAGAACCATGTCAGATATCCTTAAGAGTCCTCTGCATAAAGATGGAAAGCACAGTGCACTCAGGAGTGGTAAGCACAGAGTCAACAAGCACCTTTCACTTTTAATGATGCCGAATGCCCAGAACACTTACTACCCTCTCTACTTTTCCCTTTTACCTGTATGTGGCAACAATGTTCAGCTTCAAAACAGATTTACTGGTGAATGCCATAGCTTCTGACAGGCCAGTGAATGCTTATTGTAAGAAGGTATTTAAATCAAACTCTGCCCCTAAATAAGGCACCAGGAAAAATGGTCAATTCTATGGCCCAGTGTTAAAAACACTGCCTGTGCTCTCCTCAGCCAGAGCTGGAATTGCTGTCTGTCTGCTGACCTTGAACAGCCAGACATATTATTCCACTTTACTCTCTGCCTAGCCAGTATTTCTTTCCTTTTGCATTTCAGCAGCATTTTGTCATATCGAGCATGCAGCAACACCATGAATGTTGAGATCCAGACAAGTCATAAGGCACCACGGAAGTACTTTCAGTCCCCCAGTACTATGTACAGATATCATCTGTCACTGGAAAGTGAGTTTTACTATCTGGAGTTTTGCTTTCACCAATCAGATTCCCTATAATGGCTTTGGCATTGCTCTGCTTGCGTATTCTGGAAAAATCTGGCCTTCAGAGGTGAGCATGTTCTCTCACTGATCAATACTAAAGTAGATGAAACATCCATAGTGATGCCCCAGTGTTCAGGAAACCCAGTCCTAGCTGAATCAACCACTGTGTCTTCACCCAGGTGGCATTTACTTGGGTTCAGCTCCAGGCTCACATATTTGCCTCCAGAGCAGATAACCAAATAAATCTTAGTCCCATTGTGTTGCTCCATTGCCTATATTTGTCAGACTTCAATATGTTATCAGAAAGGATCATCAAGACTAAGTATATTAATGATAAAATGGCAATTATTTAAGAGAGACCAAATCAACCTGAAAAAGAAATCAAGTTTACAGGTGTTTTCCTTGCTGTTCAAGTGACATATACAAGATCTCCTTTGGCTTCATCAGCCAATGAAGGAGTGTGGACCACTTTGCCTGTCCATGCATTTCCCAGCCTATTTTGGGGAAAATGTGATGCCAGGAAAGACCAGGTTACTCTGATATCACCTGCAGACATAGTCTGACTGCTGTAGGAGGATAGTCATGAAAAACTATTGGCTCATTCATGGAGACAAGAGAAGGCTGGGGCAGTGTGCAAGGGATGCTACACCAGGAGGAAGAGTCCCACAGGGATGAGAGCTATTACAAGAGTGCAGGGTTTATGAAGTATTTTCCCAGTCCCGCTTTGCTGGAAGCAACTGGTCAAGTGTGGGTTTGGGTGAACTCAGGATATGCTCAAGGAGAGGGAACTAGGAGGATCCAAAGGGAAATGCCTCACTCTCTGAAGGAAATTCAGCTAGGACTGTTTCAGCAACCTCTCAAAACTCCAATAGCAGCAGGAGCTGAAAAATACATCAGGGTTACAAACAGCACAGAAGGGAGGGTGCTGGCGTGTTAGGCTTCCTTCTGGGAGCCATTAAAGAAGTTGCTGTGCTGCACTGATTTCAGGAAGGAAAAAAGATATTCCTAGCTCATTCAGGTGCATCAGGGGGTCAGGTTCTGGATTATAGAAAGAAAACTGAATGGTGAGTACAAAGATAGCCCTATTCATGGGCAGGCAAAAGCATTATAAGAGACTTCTCCCTCTTGGCAAGACTCTGGGAAGTTATGTTTAAAAGGAGAAAAATTCATTCTTTCTTGCAACAGTTGGGTCAGAAAGTCTACATAACAAACAGGCTACAAATACTACATCTCTCAGGGCCCTCAGGTTAGGGGTTCTGCACATCATAATCTATGATTTAATATAGTGGCTGGTAGCCTAGTCATAACAAGCTTGGCAAAGCATGGCCATGAGGAACAGGGTACATCTGGTGGGTACCTACTGTAGACAGCATGGCCAAAAATCACTGTAGAAAGTGAAATGATCTCGTAACTGTCTTGGAGACCTTGAATTTGGAGACTTGTCCCTTGTGAGAGGAGAAGAATGGGGGTCTTTTCCCTTCTAGATCTAATACATCTCCTAATTAAACCAAACCAAGAATGTTTTGTAACACTGCAATTCTATGTTGTGTGAATGCATATACCAGCCACATTACTGCAAATGCATTACTGTGATTTAAAGCTGAGACCTGTCATTTAATCCAGCAGCTCTAGTTTACACTATCTTTCACTTGGGAATCAACATCAATACAAAGCTGGCTGTATATGGGAAAATATTATCTCAATCAGCAACTTCCACTCCTAAAAAGGGTCCTTTGCTTGTTCTTCCCACCACTGTTGTATTTTTCCATTAGTATTTATTGATAGTTGCCTACCAGTGGATCACTGAATTCTTTCCCTTGATATTCACTCAGGAAAGGAATTTAAGTTAAATCAGGTCTAAATGATCCTTGTTGCACCAGGTACTTGGCAGTCTTTGCAGCACTGAAATTCTGTAATAGTTTGTCAAGAGTGCACATCCTACTGTACCAGGTTGATTATGGGCTCAGCTTAAGAGCCCCCTGCTTTGTAAAGCCAAAACTAATACAGACATACAACTACAGATCATAATAAAAGAACGTGTTATGTCATGCTGCATGTTATAAAAGCAGGCATACCATGGACTATACATATATATTTACCATGTCAGAGAAAGTTAAATTAGCAGGACCTCCATGAAAAAAGGTTAATGACAATTAAATCTCCTTCCTGCTCCCAAACCAAGCTTCCTACCAAAATGGGAGATTTATTTATAATTAGCCTTTGCCCTTATAGCAAGTCTTTACCTGGGTTTGGGACAATGCAGCCTCTGTTTAACACAGGAGGTGTTCTGCAGCAGCATGACGGGATAGCTCCAGATGACCAGTATCACATTTGTTGGCAAACTATTTTATTTGATGAGGAGGAAGACTGAAAGCATTCAGTCAGACTTCACATCAGTCTGGTTAAAAAGCTCCAGGCTGAAAATGAGTCACAAGAAATTTAATCATGCCTTATAAAATATAAAAATCTTTCCACTTCAAATCAAGTTTTTGTAATAGCTAGCATCTAACTTTGCTCTCCTCTTCTACTTTAGCTGTGGCTCTAGTCAGTTCTTTCAGAAAAACAGGGGGAAATCAACCCGGTTTGGGGAGAAATAAACAGTATGCAAACTCAAAATACAAAATAAATTTACAAGAATAATTTTTATAAGTTAGTGCGAAAAGGCAATCATATGAGCCTTCATCTGTAGGGAGTGTAGACAAGCATTAAGTACTTTTGCCTCAGTTAATCCAAAAATAGACATTTGCAAACAGAAAGTTTTGGTTGCACTGTTTTGATGCTCATCTACAATTCCAGTATTTTAAATTATAAAATGTAAAATACTGATTTTATTTTCATATTTATTTATGGAATAAATAAACAAATACATATTTATGGAATTATAGAATCATAGGATTGTTTAGGTTGGAAAAGACCTTTAAGATCAATTCCAACCTAGCACTGCCAAGACCACCACTAAACCATGTCCCTAACAGATCTTTTAAATACCTCCAGGGACGGTGACTCAACCACATCCCTGGGCAGCCTGTTCCAGGGCTTGACAACCCTTTGGTGAAGAAATGTTTCCCAATATCCAATCTCAACCTCCCTTGGCACAACTTGATGCCATTTTCTCTTGTCCCATCACTTCTTACTTGGGAGAAGAGACCTGAACAGACTGGACCGATGGGCTGAGTCCAATGGGATGAAGTTTAACAAGGCCAAGTGTAGAGTGCTGCACATGGGACATAATAACCCCATGCAGCGCTACAGGCTTGGGGGAGACTGGCTGGAGAGCTGTCAGGCAGAGAAGGACCTGGGGGTGTTGGTTGACTGCAGACTGAATATGAGTCAGCAGTGTGCTCAGGCGGCCAAGAAGGCCAATGGCATCCTGGCTTGTATCAAAAACAGTGTGGCCAGTAGGTCTAGGGAAGGGATTGTGCCCCTGTACTGGGCATTGGTGAGGCCGCACCTCGAGTACTGTGTCCAGTTCTGGGCTCCTCACCACAAGAAGGACATGGAGGCCCTGGAGCGAGTCCAGAGAAGGGCAACCAGGCTGGGGAAGGGGCTGGAGGGCAAATCCTATGAGGAGCGGCTGAGGGAGCTGGGGCTGTTTAGCCTAGAGAAGAGGAGGCTGAGGGGAGACCTTATCACCACCTACAACTACCTGAAGGGAAGTTATACAGAGATAGGTGATGGTCTCTTCAGCCAGGTGACAGGCGATAGGACAAGGGGGAATGGCATGAAGCTGTGCCAGGGCAGGTTTAGATTGGACATTAGAAAAAAATTTTTTACTGAAAGAGTTGTCAGGGCCTGGAACAGGCTGCCCAGGGAGGGGGTTGAGTCACCTTCCCTGGATCTGTTCAAAAAAAGGGTAGATGAGGTACTTAGGGATATGGTTTAGCTTAGGATGGGATTGGTTGGACTTGATGATCTTAAAAGGTCTTTTCCAACCTTGTGATTCTGTGATTCTGTTATTCTGTGAATCCCAACCTGGTTACAACCTCCTTTCAGGTAGCTGTAGAGATTGGTAAGGTCTCTCCCCTCAGCCTCCTCTTCTCCAGGCTAAACAACCCCTGTTCTCTCAGCCTCTCCTCAGGTAACAAATGATCTTTGGTTTGTTACATTGATCAAATGTGACAGACTATATGATCATACAGTCTGTTCCCATCACGTAGCCATAACACCTAGCATAGGATTTTTCATGCTCAAGATAAAAGTAAAAGCTGCTCTCAGAGGGAAAACAGAGAATGGTTTAAGTCTGTTAAGTGACATAACTAGTTCACTTAATTAAACAGAAACTCAGTCATGACTGGTAAGTTGTAGACAGATAAAGGAATTCTTGCATCATGAATAATTTGATCAGACAAGAACCTTTGGGACAGAGATGAAGGCAGAAAATTATCAAGCTTTTATATCCAACAGGCTGATTATAGTGAAATTAAATTCTACCTGAAATCCTGGAAGAGAAAAAGAACAGAAAACAATTTTGCACATCTTTTTTCTGTCTATAGATCACAGTGTCAAAGAAATCCTGCCATGTTTTGACCATGAATGATGGGATAAATAAAGCCACAGAAGGTAAGCCTGCTCTTTTCATCTGTGCAGTGAAACTCAGGGAAATCATGAAATGGTACCCTGTCTAGACCCAGTCTGGCATCAAAAGGGGCCAGTTTTCCCTCCCCAGCCCTTGTAGCCAAGGATCACAGAATCACAGAATCACAGAATTGTAGGGGTTGGAAGGGACCTCGAGAGATCATCGGGTCCAACCCCCCTGCCAAAGCAGGCTCCCTAGCTCATATTGCTCAGATGGCAGCAGAGCAGTCTTAGATTAAGTTAGACCAGTTGTAAAACTGCATCCTCAAAAGTGTCTCCTTAAATGTTTTCCCTTTGGCCAAATCCAGTAAGTTGACAAACTGTATATAAATCCCTTAGGTAACATAGGAATGACTGTGGCTAACACCACCAAAGTGTTTCTGAATGGGGCAGAGAGCTGCAGAATGCTGGTTTCCTGCAAAATGTATGAGAAATGCTGTTTAGAAATAGATGCCACTGGACAATTGTTGCACAGCGTGTTGAAGTTCACACCATCATCGGAGCACTGACCACCTCCCTAAATCATTTCAGATGTACTGAAATTGATTCAAGGGAGAAAGGAGTGTCCTCATAAAGCTGCCAGTAATGGAACCAGGGCATGAAGTTACACTAAGATATATATGAGTTTGGTAGATACAGAGTAGAAGATGAAGGGAGATAATTAGTCCAATGTAGTTCATACCAAAACAGTACTAAGCATTCTCCCCAGTCTCTGACTTGAGCTCCCTCAGCTACTCTGAGTCTCCATGCCAGCTTCCTTCCCCGAATGCTGCTATCATTTCTCATACACAAGTTTGGGCTACATACATAGTCTTTTCTTCCAGTGTTCACTACAGTTTACCATCTCTTCACTTGCTTTCCAATTAGCTGGCTCAACCATCTCAGCACCAAGCAGTTTAATCAAAACAAATGCCAGCATGGCACTGAGAATGAGTGCCTCAGATAGTGCCTCCTGCATTCCCAACTATGTCTAGGAGCGATGGGTCTGCTCAGGCTCTAAGGTAAGCATCTTTCATGCAAGTTTTGCTTGTGTAATTAAGACTCTACTGCTTCAGTGCAAATTGAGACTTCCCTGTAGAAGTCTACAAGCTAGTCAGGGCGGTGGCTAGTGCCCTGATGGCATGACCAAGAGCAGCAGGGTGTCCTGCGGCTGCCACAAAGAGCTCAGTCACATCTCACAGTATCTTTCTGGACAAAATGTCCAGCATGCAACCAGACAAAGCCATAATGCATTGGAGGGGCAATTGGCTGAAGGGTCCAACCCAGAGGGTGATAGTGAATGGTATAACATCTGGCTGGTGGCCAGTCACTAGTGGGGTTCCCCAGGGTTCCATTTTAGGTCCAGTTCTTTTTAACATTTTCATAAATGACCTGGACTCAGGACTAGAGGGTGTCTTTAGTAAATGTGCAGATGACACCAAATTGGGAGGAGCTGTTGACTCCGTTGAGGGTGGAGAAGCCTTACAGAGAGACCTGGACAGATTAGAGAGCTGGGCAGTCACCAACAGCGTGAAGTTTAACAAGGGCAAGTGCTGGATTCTGCACCTGGGAAGGGACAACCCTGGCTACACAAACAGACTGGGGGATCAGGCGCTGGAGACCAGCCATGCTGAGAGGGATTTGGGGGTCTTGTTCGACAGCAAGTTAAACATGAGCCAGCAGTGTGCCCAGGCAGCCAGGAGGGCCAACCGTATCCTGGGGTGCATCAAGCACGGCACTGCCAGCTGGTCCAGGGAGGGAATTGTCCTGCTCTAAACTGTGCTGGTGCAGCCTCACCTCGAGTTCTATGTGCAGTTTTTGGCACCACAGTACAAGAGGGACACAGAACTATTGGAGAACATCTAGAGGAGGGCAATGAGGATGGTGAAGGGTCTGGAGGGGAAGTCTTACAAGGAGAGACTGAAGTCCCTTGGTTTGTTCAGCCTGGAGAAGAGGAGGCTGAGGGGAGACCTCATCACAGTCTATGGCTTCCTGATAAGAGGGAGTGAAGGGGCAGGCACTGATCTCCTCTCTTTAGTGACCAGTGACAGAACCCAACGAACAGCATGAAGCTGAACAGGGGAGGTTTAGGTTGGGTATTAGGAAGAAGTTCTTTACTGAGAGGGTGATCGCTTGGCTGAGCTCAAGAATTGTCTGGACAATGCGCTCAGTCACACGCTCTGACTTGGCTGTCCCTGTGTGGAGCCAGGAGTTGGACTTGATGATCCTTATGGGTCCCTTCCAACTCTGGATATTCTATGATTCTATGATCTTCAGCCAAGATGTAGGTACACAACAAACAACAGACACTCTATGGGGCACTTGGGAAATCCCTCTGTCCATGGGCAATACCATACCAAGGGGCAGAAGAAAAATGAGAATGGAGACCACTGGGGGAGAGGTGGACTCCTGAGATTAGAACTCTGTATGGAAAAAACCCCTGTAAGATACCCAGGGTCACAAAACTAAGCAGGCTGCCACCATCCAAGGAAAAAGACTCACTTTGCCAGTTGCAGTTGTAGGAAGGCAAGTGCAGACACAGACAATGAACCAGTCATGTTTCATTCTGAAGTTTCGTGCAGTGAATTGAAGCCAGACAGGCCCCATACCTTTCACCTCAGCTACTCCTGTGTCCATCCTCAATCACGCAGCAAGAGTTGAAATGCTAAACTGGGAATGAGGGATGAGGAACTGGAACAGGTTCATGTGAACAGGTCCCAGGGCACACTGCAGAGAAATGCAGAGGACCACTTAAAGGGGGCCATCTCTGAGTACCTAAATTCAAACAAATGAATCACAGCAGAAACTACTGGGAAGCCCTGTGGATAAGCTGTTAAGTTTGTCAAGATTCAGAACATGGACCATAGGTGTGCAGCTGAAGTGATGATCGCTCTGACATCTGTTTCCTGAGAATCACCAGTAAGAAAGCACCCAGTGCAGGTTGCTGTGACAGTCTTAGCTGCTGGAGTTAGCCCAGACTGCCTTGCCTGTAATGAATTTGGGTATTGGCCATGGAGGCAAGAAGTGCACTGGCACATATACCCCTCCAGGGCTGCCCCAACTTGCAGAAACATGATGTAATTTCAGTCCCTGCAGCATCCACTCTGTTCAAATGGAAGAAAAACTATTATTGCTCCTGTCATCTCCCTTGCCCAGCAAACTCCCATGTGGCTTTTGACAGATGGCAGACAAGCAGAACATTGAAATCTGAAATGCTGATGGGTACTCAAAGGAAATGACAGGGACTATTCATCTGCCCCTCTTTATCCTTTCCCCCATTCCTGTAGCAACATTCCTACCAGCTGCACCACAGCAGTTACCATCCCGTAAAGCAGTGCACAGGGAAGAACTGGTCCCATGGTCCCATCTCCTCCCAGTCATGCTGCACCCCTAGTAGATCCCTGAGTCAGCCTCAGGCCTCTCCTCACCTGCTGCAGGGCCCTAGGACTATTCAGACTCCGAGACTTCCTCGGTATCCCCCAGGCATCTTTCTCAGCAAAAAAACTCAGCTAGTCACACAGAACCATAAAAAGTGGAAATTAAAGGTTTTATGATAAGTAATAAAAAATCATGATATTTAGCTTACAAGAAGCTACCAAGTAAGCAAATAGGGCTGAGTTATGACAGGCTACAATTAGCTTAAAATTAAGACTGTATAAGCATCAAATTCCAGTCATTATATGAGAGAAAGTTAATAAGAGCATAAAAGTTTGTCTAGACATTGTCAGATGTCAGACTACAGAGATACATACCTATTTCCTAGCGGTATCACAGAATATTAAGACTAAATCAAACTTCTTTATTAAACCACAAACCATGTTAAAAGCCAAAAATCTTCATTTCTTTTTGCAGGTAAAACCTACCTCGCATCTCTACGGGTCTGTATGTTACAAACTTTAGAAAGGTTTTTAAAAAATCTCTTATATGTAGCAAATGAAGTTGTTACAGCTCCTTTCTGAATATGCACAGGCATCATCAGCCTTGCATAATACTGGAGTGCTTCAGGGTGCCACAATGTGCTCCATTTAAAAAAGCACCAGGACCTCTCCCTTCCCTCCTTTCCCTCCATCTTCCTGCCAAAAATATTTCCTTTACATTCCTCATTACAGTGAATTTAGGTTCCTGTTATCTTTATAATTAAAGATTAAGATAAGACAGCAACTGTAGTATCTCTGATCATAAGCTCTTGTGGGGAAATGGAAAGAAACAACTTTTATAATTTGTAGTGAATTTTACAGAAAATTACAGTGCGTAGAAAGAGAGAAGATGTCCTAAAAGCAAGCACAGGGAAGATAGTTTTTATCTACGATGGCACTAACATCAGAAAAGGCCTTTCCATGCCATTGATGGCAACTTACAAATCTCACACACTTCAGCAAGAGATTTCTTAATGTCTAAAGGCTTGTAAAGAACTCATTAGTTTGAGATAAATTAGTAACTCGTGTAGAAGGAGTTACAATTAAGGCATTAAAGTGTGTAATTTCCTACTGGTGTTGGTACCTAACTTGCTGTGGATTTCAAGAGCATTTCAATTACCCACTAGTAATGTTCCAGCTTTATTTAAAATATTTTTGTATATTCAATGGTAGACACTTTTTCCATTCCTAAGAGAAGGTTGTGCTGATGTCTGGGCTATTGAACCTATTTTTATTTCTGTTAACTCCTAAGTCATTGTTTTAGCAATTCATTAGGCAAGACATATGATGTAAGTCAACCCCTTCTTCTGAATTTCAGACAACAAAGGCAAGTGCCAATGGACGATCTACACCCATTTCTCACTTGTTTGAGTGAAGAATAAGAAATTTTATATAGCATGGTTGATTTCAGGAAAGACTTTGGATCCCTTTCTAATATAGAGAGGAACATAATGATTTTGTAAGGCGTGATCTGAATTATAAAAGATTTCAGAATCAGCTATAAATATCTTTCCTCTTTCATGAAGCTTTCTAAGCTTGAGATGGTCTTAGCTTGAACTTGCCCGTAGGGTACTGATTGAAAGAATGTGCATTGAGGATATGTCTGTTTCTTAAAGCATTTGTTTTGCTTTGCCTTTGGCAGGACTGTGGATTTGTGGGGTTTTGCTCTTGCTTGCACATGCTCACTGGAGAGATTCATTAGTATTTCCAGAATTTGGGAAAGACAAACAGGAGATCTGGGTGATGAGAGAGAGGAGGGCCAAGAGAAGAGCTCAGAGAAGAAGCAGCACTCTCGAGATATCATATATGTGTAAACAAAACACATAGATGCACGTCACATGAACATTACCCATCTCATCACAAAACTCAGCAACATCACCATAACAGTTAACCTTTGGCCAGGCACTCCCACAATTTCTAACCTCACCCTCTTCTCTCTTTCTTTCACACCTATATTGCAGACCCATGAGTTTCCCATGAGAGTGCTCACCAAGCAGTCCCATCTGAACCCAGCAGGATCTGATCTCTCAGACAGGATCCTCAGCATCAGGCAAGAACATGCATAGATGACAAAACCAGGTGCCTAGTCCACTCAACTGGCACATTGTCCACACAATGCTGGCATCTTATTTAGAAGCAACTCATTTCAAAACTCTTGTGATTAGTACAAAGATACCTACACAAGTACAACGTGTCTTCTTCTGACAGAGCAATGCAAAATGCCTTCCAGCCAACCAGGCATACATGAAGACAAGGAGAAGCCAACAAAGGGCCATATTGGCAGCCAGGTCATAATGTCTCCTGAGCAGGGCAATGCCAAGTGACAGTGTGGGGTGGGAGGAGTATGCAACAGGAAGAGGAAGAGCAGAAAGGACCACCCTTAGAGAGACAGCAAGAAATCCAGTGAGAAATTGTCAAATTCAGACATGTGAGCCACCTTTAACAGGCTCCCAACACATCTTGGATAACTTTCCACACTGACCTATTCTAATAGCATCTGCTGAGGACTAATCCCATTTAAAAATATCTTTGAAAAAATGTTACTAATTTTTTTCCCCTCCATTAGACTTCCCATTCAAAAATCCACTTTTCCTGGCACCTACACAATTCTATGGTCAATGGCTACATTTCTTAAGTAAAATTTGTATAATCTGGTCCGGTAATTCCAGGGTTTTCAACTAAAGGAGCTATAATCACAACTTTTAACATAGAAGTGCTGTCTGCAGAAAGCTTCTACATTGTCAAGGTTATACTAAGCAGTCTTGTCTGTATAATTTAATGATTCACAGCTACATGAAAGATCCTACACAATAAGGATGAGTGTTTTCATTCCTTTTCAATAACCAATGATTCACCTCATCATTTTCATTGAAAAAATTACATAGCATATTATAGTTGAATTGAAAACTTACAAATGTAAGACTAAGAAGTCTTCACATTGTTTACATCACTGTCCCCAGAGTCTACAACTGGCTGAAAGGTTTGCAGAGCGAAGTGGTAAGCCAGCAAAACGCAGGAGCTTGCCAGTGAGAACCAAAATGCTAAATAGATATCCACTTCACAGCAGTGTCAAGTAAAGGCTCTAGGGAAAAACCAGAAAGAAAACAGCAAAAAGGGTCATGCTGAAACATTTGCCTTTACTCCAAGAGGCAGATATGGATCCCAAAGTGTAACTGAACAAATGTGATTTTTTCATCAGCAAACATCAATTCATCTGGCCTAAAATTGTGAAGGTATTAAACCTACAGATTGAGGGAAGGGGACTGAAGTATTTTTAACTTACAATGTTTTGGTTCATGCAGATTCAGTTCACAAATTCACAGACTGAATTTTAAATTGTTTTGAACTTTGTGCGTTGAATTTTATGCGGTTCCTTAGTAGAGTCCTCTAGCAAAGTAATTTCTACTGACATGAATCCCAGCACTACTGGGATTTTGGATTTAGTAGCTTTCTGTACATAATTGCAGGAAGCTTGACACTTTGACATGAAACTAATTTATAAAGATTTTGAGTGCATATCTTGTGATTGAAATACATTATTAACATATCAACTTTGCAAGTTGATGGAGAAGCCTTATATTACCAGACTAATTGATGCAAGCAGCAATTTAAACAAAGTAGGAAAATCAATTGATGTCTCCTTGGCCTACAATTGAGGCATAGGAATATATGTTTTGCTCCTTTTACACTGCATGGAGGTTTCGTAAGTTCAGCCAAAACTGTGAGATGTTTTGAAGGAACTGTGATCTTCCATTTTTAAGCCATTAACTTTCGAAACACGTTGCTTTAACCGTACCCTTTTCTATATTATTCTCAAAGGATGCAATTAATCTGTAGAGGCAAAGTTTGAAAACCCTTTTAAAAAAACATAGTAGAGGGCATCCACAACATATTCTTTTATAGTGGCCAAAACAGAACCTATACATCCTGAGCAGAAACTGATTTTAATCCCAGTAAATCCTATTTTAGGCAGAAGGCCATTAACATTATTAAATCAGTATGCCATTAGGGGAAACAGCAACAGTACAGGAGCAGTGGTGACATTATTCACTATTTGGTTCCCAAAATGAAAACACAACCACAATGTCTCTATTCCCTGGTCTCCCATATGGCTTAATGAGGTGCCATCAAACTCCAGGAATCGATTTCCAAGTAGGAGCCATTCCCCTGCGCAGCCTTGAGACAAACAGCAGTGTTTTCCTCAGCAAAGTATTTAGGAAAGAGCAGGACAGGTCCCTGGAAAGTCTACCTCTGTGTCTCTCCTTGATTTTCCATCTCGACTCCCTTCAGCCTGGGGAAAGGACTGCACGTGGAATACCATCCAAAAGCAGATGACTCACCTTGCCAGTGAGTCCAGGGCAGCAGCCAGCTCTCTGCAGAAGCAAAGCAAAACACTTGGCATGCTCACTCCTCTGAGGACCAGGCTCTCAGCATAACTCAGAAGCTCCCCAGCTGCCCTCTGTCTTTCAGGCTGATGACCTCTCATCCCATGTTCATCTATTAGCAGCTATGAGTGCTTTATCTGGTTTACCATGATCTAGAGGTCTCCAGCCAGACCTTGCACAGTTTGTACTACAAAAGAGCTTTCTAAGACATAGGTAATATCCAAGTAAATGTCTGGAAACCAGAGGATCTTTGACTTCACACAGGGCAAGCACTGAACACCTCTGTAATCAGCAGCCAGCTATGTCTTCTGTGGACATTTCCACTAAATTTGTATGGGTCATGCATGAACTCTCCCACACAGCAGAGTAAAACAGCACCTGGCTGTGCTGTGGAGGACAAAACTCCAGTGACCTACACTGCAGAATGCTGGTTTAGTCTCAGGCTTTGTTTCTTGCTCACTCAGGGCATGTCACCACTGTCTGTGCACCAGAAGTGGGGGCATGTGGCTCCAGCTGGGTCACTAATGCCAACGCAGCTAGCAGTAGTACATGTCCAGAATCACAGAGACCTTCCCACCACTTCAATATGGCCAGGCACTTTTAGTCCAGCCCATAGAGAGCTGGAAACTTGGCTAACAGTCCCTTCCCTATTGCCACTGCAGCCAGACCAGAGGTGGCCAACTAGCCTGCAGCTAGTTACCCTGCACGTAGCCTTCAAAGGACACCTTCTTCTCCCTCACTCCATCTCTACTTCCATGTGCCACTCACGTGGTGGCAACAGCGCGACGTGGGCTGTTTGCCTGGAGAGGCTCAGCCTAGCTGGCATAAAGCACTGTGGGGAAAACACCTGTCTGGAGGCCCCACATATGTGCCACCATGTCCTGGCCAAATATCATGGGCATACTGGGGAGAAACATGGCCTGACAGGCTTTCCCACACAGGAAAAGAGAGAGGTATCAGTGGTTCAAAAGGCAGTTAGTGATATTCCTTAGCCAGGGAACAGCAAATGGCTGCAAGGGTACTAGGAGGAGCATGACACACCTTAAAGGCTTTATTATTGTTATTAACTATTTATCAACTCTCCACTTGCCAATCCCAGCAAGTGCTGCAGCCTTTCACATCAGCATCCCTCCCATACACACACTCAAACCATATGGAGCACACTGCATGCACATGTGGTGCCATACTGTCAAAACAGTGTGTGCCACTGCTTGAGGGGTGAAAAGCATCCCTTCTGCTAGGGTTTCAGGGCTATCAAAACCTATCCAAAGGACACTGCAGAAACGTGCAATGCTCCAAAGAGACAGATGCTTTTTTGAGATACAGAGGACATGGCAGAGAAACAAGACATGTCTCCTGGATGCCCTTTATGGGAAGATCTCGTTCCAGGCAGCAGATGCAGGTCATTCCCCAAACACTGTGTAAGAGCTCATTAAAAAAATTTAAGTGGCCTCTGTTGGAGCTGGGGATGCAAAGTACTGTGCAGGTGCTGCTTCTCATAGTTAGCATGAGTCTGTCGAGCTGCCCTGAACAGCTGACTTATACAACGGTATCAGTGCTTCTCTCCCCATGATCTAGGGGCTGCCATACTGCTGGATCACCTTTAGAAGATCACCACATCCCATTCCAGAAGAGAACTCAAGGAGGGAGTTGCAAACCACTGCTGAGGCCATCTTCCAACGGATCTGTGAGCAGAATGGCTGTGCTGCTCCTATGATCTGTCATCCTCCTTGATCCACTTTGTTTTAAGCTCCCTATGTTGCATTTATGACCAGAGTCCTGTAACTATTTTCTCCAGAAAGCATGATCCTAAATAGCCATCAGAGACCAAGGAAGTCAGGTCACACAGATCCAATTGTACACATAAAGTCATGCTGTCTCCCATCTTTACATAGCAAAGCTCACTTCTCTTTGTGAAGCTTGAAGATGTTTTAGGAGCTGTGTGCTGACTAACCAGATGGAGTGGCAGAGGAGGCTCAGCAGTATGAGGGCAATCCCTTGAGCAAGAAGATCCTAAGGAACTCAGGTCCAGCTGATACCATTTTCTTCCAAGTTGTGTAACAGCTCTAACATCTTTTCTGCACAGTAAGAACATCTGATCCTGTGACACTGATCATCTTCAAACTGCTTTTAATCACTGGGAATGTGTTACAGACAACACAGAGCTGCCACAGTCTCTTTGAAGAGACCATAAAGATTAGAGCAGATGTAGGATCCTAGAGGATTTGCTGGTGTATATTTTCCATAATACAGAAACAAAAGCTGATTGAGATCATACATCTGAGCTTCTTATGTGTGTCCTGTTGATAACAGCCCCTAGTAAATTAAGTTTGCAGTTTTCCATCAACAGGGTCCGTTCTAGTATCCTCAAAAGAGAAGCATCGAAGGGATTTTGGCTTTTAACCGAATTACATGGAGAAGGGTTGACTGGGTAATCAACTTCTCTTCGAGGACTAGTCTTAAATTTGTTTGATGTTTGATAATGTGTAGATTGTTAACACATAAATAAGTAAAAGACAGAAAGACTTGACCCTGAATGGGGCATGCTTTGTTAATCTTTGGATATGCAAGAAGTTTTGTCTCACATAGTGAAACAATCATTGATTAGCCAAACAAACACGAGCAGCATTTGGTCTAGAAAAGCAGCATTGTCACAGACTTGGAAATTACAATTTTTTTTAAATTGCTTTTCCCAATCTTCCCTCTCCACGATAATTTAAAAGAGCATGCAGAAGCACTGGATCTACTGAGACATCCTGAGGGAGGAATGGGTACAACCTGAGAGTTATCAGCTGGAAAAAAAAGGTGGAATCCATAGCAGGATGTGATCACAGAATCACAGAATCACAGAATTGTAGGGGTTGGAAGGGACCTCGAGAGATCATCGGGTCCAACCCCCCTGCCAAAGCAGGCTCCCTAGCTCATATTGCTCAGATAGGTGTCCAGGCGGGTCTTGAATATCTCCAGTGAAGGAGACTCCACCACCCCCCTGGGCAGCCTATTCCAGTGCTCAGTCACCCTCACTGTGAAAAAGTTCTTCCGCATGTTGGTGCGGAACTTCCTATGCTCCAACTTGCAGCCATTGCCCCTTGTCCTATCCCCACAGACCACTGAAAAGGGGCTGGCTGATTCCCCCTGCATCCCCTGCTTCAGATAATTATAAACTTTGATTAGGTCCCCCCTTAGTCTTCTCTTCTCAAGGCTGAACAGTCCCAGCTTACTCAGCCTTTCCTCATAGGGGAGATGCTCTAGGCCCTTAATCATCTTCGTAGCCCTTCTTTGGACTCTTTCCAGGAGATCCCTGTCCTTTTTATACCAAGGAGCCCAGAACTGGACACAATACTCCAGGTGGGGCCTGACCAGGGCAGAGTAGAGAGGGAGGATCACCTCCTTTGACCTGCTGGCTACACTCCTCCTGATGCATCCCAGGATCCCATTGGCTCTCTTGGCCACCGAGGCACACTGCTGGCTCATGGCCAACCTGTCATCTACCAGGACCCCCAGGTCCTTCTCCACTGAGCTCTTCTCCAGCAGGTCATCCCCCAGCCTGTACTGATACAAACAGTTGTTCCTTCCCAGGTGCAAGACTTTACACTTGCTTTTGTTGAACTTCATCTGGTTTCTCACTGCCCAGCTCTCCAGCCTGTCCAGGTGATACCACAGGGTATGTCAGCACCTAAAGCAAACTTCAGATGTGATGACAAATTTTTGCTCTTGGGTCCTTTCAAAGCAAACCAAACAGTTGTGTCAGGGATGACAAATTTAGGGATCTTTTAGGAACTGTTCTCTATAAACAACACAGTATAACATCAGTTTGACTTCTTCCACCAAATACAGGACTCCAAAATTATCCTGAGGGGGTCTGCACATACACATGTTCCATGCCCTCATGGCATGTCTCTGGTCACATTACATATATTTTTTGCTGCAAAGAAGGATGAACACTACACCTGGAAGTGGTTCAGTCTTGCCTGCAGACATCCACCCTGAATCAGCAATTTCTCTTGTTAATCAAGTCTACAATCTTCCATCATTAACTTAGTGTCTCTAACCCTCTCCGTGGACAGTGGTACAGTCCCAGCAGTGTTGTCAATGCAGACCTCCCTCCCATGGTGGCTGCAACTGATGGCCTCTCAGGTCTCCATCTCAGCAAGGCTTCTGTGGGGTTGGGGTGACAGGGCCCCAGAGGGTATGACAATCCTCTCCCTCCCTTGGCACAGGTCACAGGAAGGACAATGGTACCATAGGACAGCAGGAACACTTCCCAGCTGAGTGCTCTGTAGTGTTATCTGGGCCCAAAATGCCCATTTGTTGATGTGGAGGTGGCTGTAAATGGTGGCCAGGGCTGTCTCTTGGAAACAGAAAATCAGACACACTTGTCAGCTATCAGTCTCCTCCATGTTGTGGGAAACCAGCACCTACAGGGTGGTGAGATATATCAACCCCATGGCACCAACCTTGTGACAACACACCTGGCCCTGGCACAGGGGCTCAGCAACAGGGTTGAGAAGTTGGTGACATTTCCTGGGCAGATCAGCTAACAGATTTTAATCTGATGCAGGCAAGGGACAGGCTTGGGCAGTGTACGCTCCTCTCGGTGTGGCAGGGAGTGACACTTGGTCCCCAGAGAAAGCATGTTAAAGCCTTTGTGACAGCTCCACAGTGCCAATATTTTTATAGTTTTTCAGCAATATCAAAAATAGAAAATACCCTGTGAGAGTGATCAAATTATGTCCATCCCACTGACTCAAGTTTTGGAAGCCAGCAGAATGCTTTGTATTAATTCCTACACTTTGGAGAGGCAGATTCAGTCAGCTCAGGATCTGTGCATTTATATGTGAAAGAATGTGTTGCCAGAGCATCCCATAGTTCAATACAAAATGACCAAACCATGAAAACTGATCACCAAAGGGGGAATTAAAGAGAGTGATGCCTACAGCCAGCATCAGGGCATGTGCTGCAGGCTCTTTGGAGTTCTGCAGGAGACTTCAGCCATACTCCACGGCTTCAGTACACTGGGTGCTTTACAGGGATGAAAGACTGCTCCTTTCCCAGACATCAAAGACAAAATGTATACAACGAACGCTAGAGGGGTTTTAGTGATGTTAATACACTTTATAAAGCATTAGACCTCATTCCTAAATCCTGCCAGGAGATATATAATAATCTTGCTTTCTAAGTTAGAATTTCTAGCGTAACTTGGGAACAAAAAGAGTGAAAGAAAGATGACTTGAAAAAAATTATCACAGATAATTTTTTATCTGACAGGCAGTAAAAGCAGTGAACTTTTCACCTCAGCATCTAGAAATGATTATAAAAGATCTCACTGATTCAGGTATTGAAAATTATGTTAAAGGTTAGTTCTAGTCTCCTCAGAATAGGAAGATAAATATATCTTTTTTGCTGTACTTGTGTTCTACATTTTTCCTCATTAGTAATTAAATTTTGACAAAAAGGCTCTGTCTATATATGGAACTCCTCTACATTCAACTCCCTGTGCTACAGTCCCAGCCTACCCATAGAGAAAAGAATTTTCCTTCCTGCAGCTTGTCATGTGAAAAATGCATGAGATTTATTCAGAACACCTGATGGCTCCTCTCCAACACTTAAAAATATCTGGAAATCATAGTATAGAACTCTTAAGTTTATAACAATTATAATAGTTACATATCTTTTTCATATAATCTTCATCATAATTTTTAACTGGCTTTAACTGACTTGATGTGATGGCACTGTGGAGGCTGCACCTCGAGTACTGTGTTCAGTTTTGGACCCCTCACTACAAGAAGGTCATTGAGGTGTTGGAGCATGTCCAGAGAAGGGCAGTGAAGCTGGTGAAGGGTCTAGAGTGCAAGTCTGATGAGAAGCGGCTGAGGGCGAGAACTGGGGTTGTTTAGCCTGGAGAAGAGGAAGCTGAGAAGAGACCTTAATGGACCTGCTTAATGGATGAGGGGAAGGCTGTGGATGTGATCTACCTGGACTTCAGTAAAGCCTTTGACACAGTTTCTCACAGCATTCTGACTGAGAAACTGGCTGCCACTGGCCTGGACAGGTGGACCCTCAGCTGGGTTAAAAACTGGCTGGATGGCTGAGCCCAGAGGGTGGTGGTGAATGGAACAAAATCCAGCTGGAGGCTGGTCACGAGTGGCGTCCCCCAGGGCTCAGTCCTGGGTCCAGTCTTGTTCAACATCTTTATCAATGACCTCAATGTAGGGATTGACTGTTCCCTCAGTAAGTTTGCAGTTTAGGATGAGAATGGTTGGACTTGATGATCTTCAAAGGTCTTTTCCAACCTTGTGATTCTGTGACCTAATAACTGTCTGTAGCTACCTGAAAGGTGCTTGTAGCCAGGTGGGTGCTGGTCTCTTCTACCAAGTAACAAGTGATAGAGCAAGAGGAAATGGCCTCAGGTTGCACCAAGGGAGGTTTAGATTGGATATTGGGAAACATTTCTTCACCAAGAGTTGTTAAGCCCTGGAACAGGCTGCCCAGGGAAGTGGTTGAGTCACCATCCCTTGAGATATTTAAATTTCATGTAAATGTGGCACTTAGGAACCTGGTTTAGTGGTGGACCAGTGTTAGGTTAATGGTTGGAGCTGATGATCTTAAAAGGTCTTTTCCAACCTAATGATTCTATGATGTAACCCATCATTAAAATTTTCAGCAAAGTTCCTTTATAAATCATTTTTTTCCAGTGCCTGGTTTCTCTGGAGCCAAGTCCTTGAACATTTGAACATGGTTTCAGGTTCCTGTCAGGAGTAAGCAAGCTATTCTAGGGAAATAATTTTTGTGAACAGAAATCACTATAAACACCAATATTTCCCAAAGCCTTATGACTACAGAAACTTGAAAATATTATTTCCTTGACTAACGTTTAAGTGCTTGAAGTAGAGGTCATGATCTATCAGATGATTGTCTTAACTTCAGCTGTATGAAACATCACTTCTTTTCTGTCTGACTCATTTTTCTTTTCCCCTCACACCCTAGAACATTGCAGGAGGTTTGATGTTTGGATGTAATTATGGTTGCCACAGTCTTAAAAACTATTAAACTGAATGAAAGTGTTTTTCTTGCAAGACACTTTCAGAAACTCTCAAGTGGGACCAGATGAGAGGAGAATGAGGTTATCAGGGGAGAGGTTCTTGGTCTATTAAAATGTATTTGTGTGTGTTTTGACAAGTACGATATTCCCAAAGGATACTAGGGAACAAGCCAGACCTTCAGTTACAGAAGGGGTTTTACAATACAGAAACATACAATGAAACCTACTTGCCTAACCCCAGGCAAAATCTCTGGCCATACCCCAAACCTGCCAATTAATTTAGACGAAAAGCTTGTGGCTAAGACACAATGAACTGACATTTTTGAGACTCCGGGGTATCTTGCTCCTGTGTCCCTGTGCTTGAAATTTCTAAGAAAGAAACTGTTGTTTCCCCCAAAGAAGAAAAGAAAAAATCCTACCTTCTGAGCTGCAGGACATTTCTTTACCAGCTAAATTACCTCCCAGGTTCTACTTCCACCTGCACAAGCGTTAGACACTCCCATCTGATCTCTGCTGTTCCTTTCTCCACAAATGCATTCCTCTTTGCTCTGTCTATGCTAAAAAGGAAATGAAAACTCTTTCCTGAATGGCCCTGCTTTCTCTAACTCTAGCTGAAGCTTTTTACATGGGTTGTCATGCCTAAATCCAGAACTCCCCTCCATAAGAAAGTCTTCCACCGTAAGTGAAGCATCGTTCATCAGGAGCCTTTTAGTTGTACAATAAGGTTATTTGAAGTGTCCTAGATGGAAGGATGTAGGATGTGGCAAAGAAAAATCTTTCAGGAAGTGGATTGTGTGTTGAGTTGGTCATGTTAGAGTGACTGAGTTCTGCAGTACTCTTGCTGCATTACTTATTCTGCAGCAAGAGATTGGGTCAATTTTGGGCTAGAGTTACTGACTTGATCAGTCTTCATTTCTCCAGCATTTTACAGCATAAAACCCAATGAGTGCTTTTAAATGTGAAGCTTGTGCAAAAGAGGGTCTTAAGTTCCCTCTTTCCCATCTTGCTTCCAAGTCTCTGGTCACTACGTGCCTTGCTGAACTGTGGGGCGCAGAGAGGTGCTGGGGGACGGGGGGGAAGAGACAACTGATGCTTGTCACAGTGTCTGCAGAAATTAAAAAATCCCAAGAGATATTCCCATGAGCTCATTTCAGAGGAGCAAGAGCTCTTCTGAACTCTGAAAAAAATTCCTACAACAGTCCTTAGACAAACATCGTTGTTCTCATCCTACTATTTCTGATCAACGAGAGTCTCCATGAGACAAATGGTTCTTTTCATTTACTGTCTTTTCTGCATCATCTACTCATAGCTCTGCTGTGAGGACACATAGCTATCCCTAGGAGATCCTTGTTTGCTTTTTGCTTTTATAGAAAAGCCATTTCCACTATGTAAATACAAGGCTGCAATTTCCCACCAAAACAACAGCTTTCAAAATGAGAAAAACAGGGCATACCAGGTCAAGTATCTTTCTGCATCAGCACTGCATCCAATTAGAGCCTCTGGTCTCCACTCCACACCACTTATACCCTGGTGTAACCATCATGCAGGCCTGACTGGAGGCTGTTATACAAGCCTAGGCTTTCCAAGTCAGAGAGAACTTGCAGCTACTACTGAATCCACCCCTTGTCACACTGCAGCAGAAAGTGGTTGTGATATAGTTGTTTGTAAGCTCTACAGCCAATTAAGAATGTGCACAGGTCTCTTGGGATTATTAAGGTAAATCCATAGTACCTCACTACCTCATTATAAGGTCAGGTTAAAAGGAGCAATTCAAGTATTAATAAATAATGTAATTGAAACTATTTAAAAATTAATAAGTGTGACTTGTAGTAACATACTACTCTGTCCAAGCTAGCATGTGAATCATTAGAAGCCTCTTTATATTATCAAAAAAATCACCTCCAAAATGCATCCAGACCTTGTAAGCATGCTGAAAGTTTGTCTATTTAGCTATTATAATCCCGCTAAAGTTGTATATTTTCCAGAGGTCCAGGCTAAGCATTCTTTTGCATTTCTTTTTTTCCACAGAGCACCAAAGTCACCCTCTCAGCCACCTTTTTGGGCCTCTTCTAGCTCCTCAGTGCTCTGTACATCAGATTCAGAGCCCTTGCTTTGGAAGCTTGCCACGTAGCAGCATATGCCTATGGCAGTGAACTTGCCTTCTGGTATAAACCTGTTTTAGTGTCTTCACCTCCAGCTCAAAAGATATACTGATGTTGCCTTGCTGTTCAGGAATGCCTGCCCTAAACCTGTCCTTGTTGTATGGATCTACAGATGTTCCTCATCTTCTGCTGTTTTCTTAAATTAACTAATTAGGTGTGTTTTAGTGCAATCAAAAGCTAACAAAAAATTTTCATGTAACAGCCACCTTCTCCTCTGATCCTCCAGACATGTCTTGACACAAATCAAGTGAAAAATCTTGTTCTTTTATAGTATAAGGGGACCCTTACAGTTGATCCAAAACTGTTACCTTGACAGTAAGGTATGTAGGGTGAACAGCTGTGGTTTCTTTAATTCTTGAAAAGATATTTTAAGGCTTATCTTGATATATCTTGGTTAAAGTGGAAGAAAGAAGTGTCTGAAAGAACAATATATGTAGACTTTTTAAAATAAGGTTGAAGAAACTAAAGATGAGACATAGGCACAGACTGTCAGGTTAGTGAAGTTCTGGAATTACTAAGAAGACACAGTGAGCTTCCATTTTCTTAATTAGTGTCTGAATACTCTTCTTTGCCCAATGAAGAGTGCTATTCTGGATTTCCATCAAACTGTAGTAGCCACAGTATGAGTAACTCATAACAAAGAATACATAATATATAAAAATAAATTACTTACAATATGCATATTATGGTTTATAAATTATGCATAGAAATAATGTTTATGCAGATAAATAATAGGCAGTGAATTACAACGAAAACTAAAAAGCACCCACAGATCTCAATGCAATCATTATGCATTCTGGAAAGCTCTAGAGGCCTCTAAAGCCTGGAAAACTCTACTTCTGTTGCTTTGTCTGGGATACACTGATGGTTCAGACCTAAAGTGAGCACAAACACTGATTATTTCAGTGTGCCTTGTGTGAGCCTTCAGGTCTTAGAGCTATTTCCACACAGATCTCAATTCTTTTTGGAGGATCCAGGAGAGGATGCCTCCTATGCCAGCTCTCAATCCAGGGTGGGCATGCACCTCAAGTGTGCTGAGAGTTCAATATGCTGAGAAGATTCCCTCCATGGGACCTGGCAAAGAGTGTAGCTGGATGTACAGACAGCTCAGGAAGCACTCACTGACCACTTAGACCCACTGAAGAGTTGGCAGCCAGGGTTGCTCTTAGACAGGCATTTGTGGGGAAAAAGATGTCTCAGATTCCACTTCTGAGAAAAACAATAAAGATTATTTATTTTGACTAGAGGAGATGGCACATTCCTTGGTGCAACTGCTCTCTTTAGCACTGATTGCTAGGGGAATGAGGAGTGGAGGGTCATGCTGCATGTATCCCTCTACCTATTTCCTAAATTAATCCACAGGCCACTTGTTGCAAGTTTGGCAGTGGAATAGAGACCTCAAAGATACTACCTTCCTCTTCATTTTCTGTAAATAGGTAGCTAGACATTTAATGCTGTCTGCATGATAAATAGCTGAGACCATGTCAGAAACAATCCATTTAGGATGGAGAGACTGTGACTGACCAGGTGCTGAGGAATATTCTTTGGGACTCATTTGCTAAGCACATCAGAGAATATGAATGCAACATACACATCAAAAGAAAGCTAAGCTTTCTGCTGTATAGCTGCTAAATCAATCAGCTGCATGCCAAGCATATGATGGAGAGTCTGATCTCTTCAGAAACCTTACCTGGTAGTGATGTAAGCAATAAACAAAGAAATATCCAGGCCAGGATAGCCTGTTGAATAGAGATGATGGTCTAGCCATGACCCCTACTGTTTAAGGCAATTCTCAGGGATGTTGTAAACAAGCACACTTTATCATCTACCTATCAACCTCCAGTAACATGACCTGATTTAAGTCTGTCTCCAGCATCTAACTCAAATCTCTTTCTTTCTGCATCATTTGGAGGCTAGAGGATGCTAAGTTAAATGCTGTAAGAAGTCTCTTCTGATAGTCTCTTTAGTGTCAGCTTTGTACCTAGGACTTTACCCCTGAACATGAAAATTTCCATGGCTATTTTTATGTTTGGATGACAAACCTTCCTATCAAAGAAGAACATTTCAAAGTCACATTGTCTCAGTAATACCAGTCAAGTCCAGGATTTTGCTGAGTTTCACAGAGCACTTCAGAAATTCCAGAGCCAGCTCAAGAAGCATCACATTTGTATGAACCAAGATGCCTGAAGAGAAGGGGACAGGATGGTGTGCATTTCCCACCTCATGCTGAAGCTGAACATGGTTGAGAGAAGCACGTAACTCAAATGGATTGAAATGTAGTGATTACACTTTTCTATCTTTATTGCTCCTCATAATTCATTCCTTTGTTTCACTGTCTTGAACAACATTAATTAAGGGTACAAAGCATATAATTTTTGAAAGATCTCTAATTATCTTGTGCTGTTAGGTTAATAATTCAGGTGATCTGAGTGACAGCTCTAAGCAAGTCTTGAGAAATGAGTCTGATGAATATTCAGACAGGTTCCCTCAAGTTAACCCAAGCTGGCACCACAAGAAAAACTTCCTTACCCAGTAAGGGAGGGTGAAACATCCCTTTCCACTCAATAAGTGGGGACCAAGGAGTAACATCAGTATTTGAAACAGACCAAAACCTGGCTTGCATATCTTATCTTTTAAAGGTGATAAAGGCAATTTTATTCAATGAGTCAAATACCTGTACATTTACAGGTCCTGGTATTCACCAACATATAACCATCCTGGGTGGCTGTGGTGGTTCAGGCACAGGCAGTGGCTGAGCACCACAGGTTGCTCACTTAACACAGAGGAGAAACAGACAGAGTGTCCATGGGTTGCGATAAAGACAGTTTACTGACAGAAGAGCCATGAAAGAGGAACAATAACAGCCCACAGCAATTTCACTTGTACCTGGTGATAACAGGGTAGTTTACCAACCAAATGATAACACTGAGCATGGCACCAACACAAGGACCCACCCAATACCCCAGCCACACTCAGACCACCCTGGAGGCACCCAGAAGCACCCCTCCCTGAACAGCTACTTTCATCTGGGAACAGCTGCAGCTGTTTTCCACATCATCTCTCAGCTCACCTGTGCTGGATGCTTGGGGAGGTTAACTCTGGTCTGGCCAGAACCAGAACAGTGACTAACAGGAGAGAAGTCTGCACAGAAAACAGACAGCCTGGTAAAGTCCAATGCAGTGAGTCAGCCAACATGCATTTATTTCTATAAAGATTAAAGGACTAAGGTACTCTGTCAGAAAGAAAGATAATTTAAAAATAATAACAGTAATAAATAATAGCAAAGATAAATACAGCAGTATCCCATTACAATAAACCAATTTGCAGACCACTGACGGAGGATACCTGAAGATGACACATGTGCAGCCGCTACATCAATCCTCAGGACTGTCAGTAAGAGAGGGGCAAGACTTTCTTTATTTTGTCATTTGCCCTTTCTTGTAAAGGATGAGCTGTTAGATACTGATAGCAGGTGGGTTTCTGTCAAAGGTATCCTGGAGAGAACATTGACCATGACACTTCTATAGGCACCCATACACAAGGACACCCCTCTTAATATTTTAGTTTTTTGGTGGGTTATAGTAAATTTTGGAAATGGAAAGAGAACAGGAAGAGAATTTCAATGAGGCCATTGAGGTGGACTTTGATAGCCAGCCCATCATTAGGACAGGGTCTGAATGGTGGCCAAAGAATGAAGGATATTGAACAGAAGGGACTCTGTTTGCAAGGATACAACTACATGACTCATATTCCAGGATCAATACACCCCATTTCTCCAGCACCTTACAAGATGACTCAACTGCAACCTCCAGAGAGTGAGGTGATCTAATTAATCATCACTGCATCTGGCATTATTCAGACAGGAGTTAACCTACACATAGGAACTTCTTAGGCTGCTTAAGATATTTATAGGCTTTTAAAAATGGCCAGGAGAAAATTATAAGGACCCAAGAGATAAGAAAAACTAAGGCAATAGTGTGAAGCCTTATTACTAAAGCTTTCCATCTCAGTAAGTGAAACAGAGTGAAAGGAACAGGGCTCCTCCGGTTTTGCAATTAAGCATCAAAATACAGAAACTCCCAAACTTTCTGAGAAAATCCTGGAAGCTAAAGAAAATGGGATCTCCCTTGAAATTGTGCCACTCTAAGGAGGACAGATAAGAACTTAGGCAGAAAACATTAAAAAAGGATCTCATAGGATGACAAGCCCATAGGGAAAAGGAACAGCCAATAACTAGCACAGATGGGGTATAGAACACTCTTGGAAAATTTAATAAAAACCTTGGTATCACAGAGTAATACCCCAACCAAGAATAGAATAGCAAAGAAAATTACTGCCTCAAAGACCTGTCTCTATTTAAAAGCACAAGACATATAATGCCTGCGTCACTTGTATTGCAGAAAATAACAGCAAGGTTTTTACAGGCTTTTTAATGTAAGCATTCATTTATTTATTTAACAAAATCAAACACAGAAGTAGCTTAAGTCCTCTTTAATAGCAGCTTGGATGGTTCAGATGCCTAAGAGGGGAGAAACTGGACTAGCTGCTTTCCACATGAGCCGATTTTGTTAACAACTGTTGACACAGAGATTCTTCCCACTAAGTTTGGCAAATAAAGGAAAGTGAGAATATTATGTGCAGCCAGATAAACCAGGATTTGTAGTTTGATGACTTTCTGTAGAGTGCAGTAAGAAGACCCTTGAGTAATACTTAATTTTCAGGGGAAGAAAGTCTTCAGGGTATTTTAGTGCATGCATAGTAAACACAAACTCATTCTTGTTTAAAGAAGAAAAATACCCACTTTTAACCAAGCAGAACAGGCAGTGAAGTACATGAGGATTTTGATTTCTGTCTTACTTAAGGACTGCAGAATTTCCGAGAGTGAAATGATCTTAAATAGATTTAAGTAAATAAAAAGTACCTGGCAGGGTACTCTGTCCTCCTTTGGGGCATGTATCTGAAACAAAAAGTCTTGCCACAGAAATATCCTAGACCCTCCAACATGAAAAATAAAGGTTAGATCAGACCCAAATCAGTTTCATGCAACTAATTGCTACTTTTTTGTACAACCTTCTTGTACCACCTCTCTTCTTGAAAGCAACATCCTTGTTATATCTTAGTTCTGGTTCCATTCCTATTTCACTGCACATCCCCCAGTCATCCACACTACACACAGTGTTGTTTCACTCAAATTTGGGGTAAATCAGGCAGTACCCAGCAAGGGAACTTTGTGTTTGAGAATTAGTCATGTTTCATTCCTCCCAGCTGAGATTGTCATCCAGCAGCATCCCAGGATGTCCACTGACCCATTGTTCTCCTTGGCCAGCATAAAGTCAGTGTTACAGGATCTTTTGGAAGTGAAATAAGAATTTTAACCAGTTCAATTCTAAATGTGACTATGCAATCAAAATACTTACACCACAGAACACCAGTAAGATGTTCTTTCATAAGTCATGCTAGGTAGTAATCCAAAGAATGCAAAACCCTTCTATGTCTCTATATAATTAATGTGTCTGGTATTTTAAGAATGAAAGAGTAATATGATGCTTTGGAAAGAAACTATTCCAATAACAAATAACAATGTTCTTTCTGCCTTAGTCCTTGCATGAGAAAGGCACAGACACTTTTTTTTGCTTTACTATTCCTGAATAATTCTCTATGTCCCTATCAGCAAGGCAACACAAGTACCATCCATTGACTTCCTGAATTGTTAGTCAAATTGGATATTGTTGATTTCACTTTTTGTAATAATTTATTCCATGACTCAGATGCTCATTAGTATCTTCACTGGCAAGTGATGGATACAAGCACAATTATTTAATGATCTGATCTTCCCCTGAATATTCCAGCCATTACAATTCTCGTCAGAGCTAGCAAGTACTTTTGACAAATTCAGTGTATCCTCAAACAGCTTATTAAATTCTGTTAAAATGACATTTGACATTACCAAAACACGTTGCTTTCCATTAAACAATTGTGCAGGCCAGGTTCTTTGAGAGTAGCACTCTCTAACTGCATCTATCATTCAAACATCACCTTAAACGAGCTTGGAGACACTCTGCTCCTTACTCAACACCCAAGAGCCCCCATTAAGCCAAAGGGTAGGGCATGTCTACCCCACTGGGACAGAGAAAGATTGTATGACACATTGGGAGCATGACACCAAGATGCCAGAGCAGTGTCCACACGTAGCGCTTGGCTGTGGAAGCAGTACCTCAGCACTCACAAGGGTGAGGCAGCCAAGAAGCACAGCTTAAACACAGCACTGAATAAGTGCAGAGAACTTAGCACCTCGGTGAGCACAGCCCCATTGCATGGCACACACACGTGTAGTGCTGGTGATTTGCCAAGGCCACACAGGAAGTCAGGGACAGAGCATAACGCTGGCTCAGGTAACCATTGGAAAAGCTTAGCCCACCAGCCTGTACTTTTTGTTCCAAAGAAGAATTCCAGATTTAGGGCATCATAAACACTTTATCATGAAAGTTACCAGGTAGTGCAGGACCTTATAAAGAAAACAACATTGTCTTTCTGGGGGTGGGTGCTTCAGCTCCAAGCAGCAGCTAAGCACCGCACACCACTCATTCACTCCTGAAGGAGAAACAGAGCCCCCATGGCTTGAGATAAGAACAGTTTACTAACAAAATCACCACAAAAGTGGAACAATAACAATCCACAGAAAATTAAACTCATACCTGGTGATAACATAGGGTACTTTACCAAACCATCAAGAACACAGAGCACTGCACCAAGAGGAGGCCTGACCCAACACCCCAGCCACACACAGACTGCCCTAAAAGCACCCAGGAGCACCCCTCCCCAAACAGCCCCTTTTATGGGGAACTGATTGCAGATGGTGTGGAAAACAGCCCTGGATAACTCACCTCACCTGTGATGACTGCTTGGGGAGGGTAACTCTGGCCTGGCCAGAACTAGGATACCAGTTTGCCCGAAGCTGCTTGGAGAGGTTTCCATTCAGTGGGAGAACGCAGCAAGTGCAGGAATAAGATTGGGCCAATGCTGAGCATTTACAGAATAATAAATATCAATTTGTTCACAGTCAAGACTGTTCAGAAAATTACAGTCTTTGCAGAGTGAGGCCTTTTCTGAAGCTATTGCAGCCTGACCCAAGCTTCCTGGACTGAGGTTTTGATCCCGTTTGCACAAAGATGCTGTGGCTGCTGTGTTGTTTCACCAGAAGTTTCTATATGCTTCACCTATACTTTACAGTTAAAGTTTAATGTTAACTTGAAATGGAAAGACAGATTTGACAAACAACTGATTAGGTCACTGTACTAAGTGAAGCCAGTTAAGGTTTCTCTGGAGTCTGCTGTCTGTTATAGGCATAAGCAAAGAAATTTCACCACTGTGTCTGGAGAACATTTAGTTCTTTTATGAGTTTCTGGTCTTCCATTTATTTTACCCAGCTCCTTCTACCCTTTTTTACTGCCGTATTACAAATGCCTGAGAAGATGGGAGTAACAAAGGTAGTGTCATCTTTAGCAATAGAATAGCAGGTAAAAGTTTCTGTAATTTTAGCTTTTTTTTCAGAGAGTAAATGTGTGTGATCCTTTGCTTCTCAGTGAAGATTTCTTCTATCTCTCCTTTCAGAAATGTTCTGCTTTAATTTAAATCATATTCAGACTGCATAAAATGCAGCCCTGAAAGCTGCAGCTGATTGTTGTGCTTATCTGAAGCATTTTCTTTGATCATGACCAACAGCAATAATGAAATTAAGGAAAATTCTTTATCAATGGGCATTGCCTGTAAAATCATGATTCCTACAGTACTAATGCAGAGTGGCAGATCCCCCCGCTTCCCTCCCCAGCCCAACAGTATTACACCTAAGGTAGAAGGTGTGAAGCATATTTTTTGACTATTCTTCCCAGTTACATTAAGAGAAGGTAATAAAAAAATAAATGGCACTTTCATGATTGCATTATTCTTGCTTCACATTCCAAGAAAGAAACCTAGAAAATTCCTCAGCCTAGGCTATATATGAATAAGTAATACACATAAGATATATGAGAAACACCAGAAACAAGCCAGAGCTGCTTTGTCTCAGAACATTTTTATTAACATGACATACAAACGTTGCTCTTTCCCATCATGATCTCACATCATTCCAATATTATAAAGCAACACATAAAAATGACTATCAGAAAGGAACATTGGGGGGAATAAAACCTTTTTGGGATGACATCTTACTTACTCCACCAACCTCCTTTCTCCAGGTTTGGTGTGGTATGTGTGGCATGTGTGCTACCCTTGGAGGGGTGTCAGGCAGTGATAAATCTGTGCAGGGTCAGAGGCAGGGACCCACCTCTGGTACATACCGTGGGAGGAGGTCCCGGAGTCACTGGGACCTGCTTGTCCAGCTTCCTCCAGACAGGGCTGCACCTGTGCCCTTGCAGCTCCCACTGCCTGGAGTGGGTCAGCAAGGAGAAGCAAGACCTCACCCATTTTTATGATGGTGGCTTTTTCATCAGCCTGCAGGACCACTGTGCTTTCCCCCATGAATGCGTGCAGATGGGATGACTGGCACTGTTCAGGTGCTACCCTAGAAACATCCCTGCTGTCTACTGAGGACACCACCCCGTGAAATAAAACTCACTGGGTCTGAAAGGGCTCCAATGGCTGAACATGACAATTGAGAAGTCTGTGTGAAGAATTCCATTACCTGTGTGCAAGAAGATCAAAAGATATTGACATCACCCCTCTGCTACAGCTCAAAGCAAAGTAATCATTTGGACCAGTGATTGTTGAGGCTTAGAAGAAAGTAGCTCTGCGTGTGACTCATTTCATAATCCATCTGGGTTTGTAGGCAGGTGGAACAAGAGAATTAATTCACCAAACATCAGACGGACTGTTTTCACCCAAGGGAATTAGATCGTCATCCTTCATAAAATGCTACATTCAAGAACCAGCCCAATCCAGGATTTGCAGTGTTGTTCTGTCTGACTGGGGGCACACTGAAATTTGCTGGTGTTTATTTTGGTTTTAATATCCACAATAATAAAGAAAAAAGATTAAATTAATCCACTCAGGAAGAAACAAAGCAATTACATTCCAAAATATTGCAACCTAAGAATATGCTAATAGCACAGAAGACCTCTTCACTGTCTCACACATTTGTCCTTTATACAGCATAGTGACCTGTTCAGACACTAAATAAATTCCAGAGGCTCACTACACAGTTTTGTATAGAATTTTCTTGAGTGCCCAAAATTATTTAGGAGCTGTTTCTCAAAACCAATTCCAATCGTTTCTACAGTGTAGTTGCTTTAAGCTGATATTTTGCTGAAAACGTGATCTATTCATGTAGTGAATGGGAGTATTTGTGCATGGAGAGTAGGATTTGGTTTCAAAAGTTGTCTTGGGATATGAACAAACTGTTTCAGTTACAGTTTTGTAACAGCAATTTTGAAACAGAAAAGGAACAGATGATAAAACTAAAGCAAAATCTACGGTACATGTAACACAATACCAAGTTGTGTGCCTGCAGAAAAAACATTTATGAAGTTTTTTCTGTAAAATTTTTACTGTGATGATATTACACTAAGGATTAAAAAAAAACCCCTTAATATTTCACCATAAAAGAGTTTATGGAGCCATCCAATCGAAAAGCTGTGCAAAAGCTAGTAATGATCACCATCTGGGAAACAGATGCAGATAATTAAGGAAAATAATTCCTTGATGTTCATGGTGCCATTCATTAGAAATTAAGTTTACTTAAGATGATTCAAGCACAAAATATTTTCAGCAGTAGAGCATCCTGTAAATTGTAATGATACAGTGATTGCACCTTGTTCTGGACTAGGTCTGGAAGTTTTTCTTGGGAGAAAAATCCCCAACCCTTTCACCAGAGGATGGAGAGGAGAGGGCTGTTCAGCCAAACACGGGGAAGAAACGTTAAGAGTAGCTCACTCAATGTGCAAAAGAAGGTGGCACTCCTAGGTCAGTAAGAAGATAATATAAGGATCAGACTGTCTTTATGTTGCTTAGCCAGACAGTCACCATAAAAGGAATTGATCTAGCAAGTACCTAGTGCAACTCTTTTTTTATTCCAGTTCAGCAAAGCACCCAATTCATTCTTATATTTCACCACATGCTTTAATACTTTGCTGTGATGTGGCTATTCAGATCCATATTTTGTCCTGCAGCTTCTAGCTTTGCAAGTTTAAGCACCTGTGTGCTGACATCTATGCCACCGCAGCACCAAACTAGTTCTTAGTTCTGAAATAACCAGCTTTGTTTATATGTGTAATAACCACAGAGGTCGTTTCATAGCCAGCTCCATGTTTGGATATAAACACCGTGAAGAGGAAAAAACCCACCCAAAATAGGTAAAGATTTTGAGGAACCATAGATGGCATAAAAAAAGGGCAGAAAACCAGTGAGAGAGAATGGCAGTGGAGAAACTGGTTCAGAAGAGAATGTAAAGAAGCGCTGAGTTGTGTGTGCTTAAGTGGGGAAATGCAAGTGCTTATATTTAGGCATATTCTCTAATACATTTCTGCATGTGTCAAAATGGGGACTTTTTCTATAGGAAAGTTAAATTTCAGACACTTATATAAAAATATTATCGCCCATAAGCCGCTAGATATTGCAACTTAATGTTTTTTCTTTCTTTGAAATACAGCTAATGGGTCTGATGTCTAGACACTCTGTGCAGAATCGAGCTCTTTGATAAGGATCCTGTGCTGTAATTCACACGCTTGGTGCTAGCTCTGCTAGCTGGAGTCTCTGTGCAAAGGCACAGCTAAAAAACCCAGATGTTTATTTCAAAATTAAATTTTACAACACTGGCATTTTCATTGTGATTCATAGCAAAGTCATTCTTTTTACAATCAAATCAATAATTCACAAGGTAGTACAGATATCGCTTTGTTTTAGGCTACAGTTTTCACTGGATTATTCATGGCACTGTTTCAGGGGTTACTCTGAAAAGCTTTTTGTTGCTGGTCCTGCTTATATGGGAAAATATCACTTAAGACTACTTTGACTACCCAGTCTAAGGAGCCTCTTTGTGGAAAAGAACAGTAAGATCTTAGTGTAGTTAACAGCAAGGACTAGAAGGTACACTATAATAATTAACTGAGCCGTACAATCCACGGAAAAAAGGCAACTGGAAAAACAAGCATAATATGCAAAAAGTATATTATCTTCATTTTTTCAGGTGATTTTATTAGTTATAATATAGCAGATCTGTATGATTAATGTATTAGGTATTGCAGAAATAGGCAGGCAATGCTGTAGCAACAAAGGGACATATTTAAGTTTCTGGTTTTATGTATATTTAAAATTGAGTCTAAAGGCTAAGTCCTAATTGATATGGTTTGCTTAGGGGATAACCAGCAGCAACAGATTCTACTGGAAATCCCACAGGATCCGCAAAAAGACAGTGTCTCAGCCTGGGCAGCCTTTGATGGGCAATTCTGCAGGTCTAGCATCCATCCTGCTCACTGCTGGAGATCCCCCAGGACGAGTAGGAACCAGGACCAAAATGCCCATGTTGCTGAGAACCAGCCACCTATCCCAAATCACCCAGTCACCCTCTCTCCTGTGAGCAGCCAGCACAGAAGGAAGCCATACTGCAAAACCCTCTGTCCTGTGATACTGTCAGAGGGCTCTGGGAGGCTGGCTATGGCAGACCCTGAGCATTTTCCACTGAGGTGTGTAAAACACACTCCTGAAGTTTGCAGTTTGCCATCAACAATTATTAATCATTGGTTATCTCTCTACAAAACGTTTATAGCCTTAATATTCCCTGATCCTACCTCCAAAGTCATGCTGCCAAAAGAGATGAATCTGCTTGGGCTGTAATGCAGAAGAGAAAAAAAAGTTAAGCCCTACCTGTAAGGTGGTAAATTTGGCCATCATCATCATCACCATCATCACACTACTTGTGCTGGCGCCAGGCTGTCATTTAAATATTTCCAAAGTTAATATGTGTACAAGCTATTACCGATTATATGGCATTGCTACGATGCCACAACTCTAGTACAGCTCTTACTTTGGCAGGAGGTAAAACATATAAAAGATTATTTAGACACAGGAGACATCTTTTCATTATAAAAGTTACTGTGGATGACCAGCTCTGTGAGATTCCACAGGCTGTTTCATCGAGCAATCCTTGCAGCAGAATGGTAATAAATAATATAGCTACCAGTTAAAATGTTTGAAGTCCTTGTAAGGGAGGGTGAAGGCAGTTTGAGAGAGATGTCACTAAGATCAACAGCAGACATTTTTTAGAAGCAGGCATTTGTAATGTTACTCAATTCTCTTTCGATCAGCCCTGAAACACAGATAGTGGGTTTTTAAAATTTGCAGTGTCTAAATACAAATGTTTCTTATACTGCCTGATGCTTCACTAAAAATAATGGTAGGAAAGACTTTCAATGCTCAACATGAACCATCTCTCATGAAACACCTGGTTGGTCCTGTTTGTAATGAACAGGCATCTCTTAAAATTCAAATAACCCTGTTTTGTTTTGCGTTATGCCCTGTACATTGAGCAGTTCCCAAAAGTAATAGTAAAGCCATAAAACCTTCCATGTCTCCTCCTTAACTTCTATATCACCTGCCCAATTTCCACAGTATTTCTGTCAGAGTACCTTCTATCTAACCACAAAATTAATCTCCTTATTACTAACTTAAACCTCTGGTTCAGTCTCTTACAAAACATCTCATAGTGTTTTGGTTTCCAGCTATGCACGAATAAACCTCTTGAGGCTTTCTGCAACCACTACTTACATTAAAATACACTAAAAAGAAAAATAACAAAACTCTTTGGAACCATCATTTGAACCAGATGTGCAAAATGATGCCCAAAGGAATCAAAAAATCATTACCTTTAAACAAGCTTTTGAAGCTCGGTTAATGCAGAAGTTATAAAAGAAATAAGAGTATTAGAGTAGTTGCTGTATATAAGGGTTGTCATGACCTTTTTTTTTGGACTGTTGAATTCTATGTTGTGTGGTGGTCAATAAATTTGTTTACTACATTTTGATTGCTTCCGAGTTTGGACAGAATCAATGAGGAAATAGCTGCTAATCTATTGCCTGTGATGCTCTGAAGTGTTTTTCTGAGGGGAGAAAAATCAACAAACAAAGAAGAACTTAGAGACTGCAGCAGCAGCAAGCAAAAATGCGTATCATGCTGGATATAATTTTGCTGAAAAGGAACCTGCCCTGGGTCACTGCCGGCATGAGCACTCCAGGGGTGAGACTGCAAAGGAACATCTCTGCAGCATTGACATTGTACATGGGGTGCTGCATTCAGCAGCCAGGCACCCCCATGGCCACCCAGCCTCTGTGGCACAGGGAGCAGAGCCCACCACCCAGCAAAGCTGCACCCCAGGGGTACGCACTGATGGCAACAGCACAGGGCTTTCTGGAGAAAGCGTGCCGTCCTCTGAGAAAAGCATGGAGCAGTTCTGGTGAAAACCCTTGCGAATGAGTCAGTGGAGAAAAGGGAACAATCCAAACGGTGCCACAGCAGTGAGTTTGATTCCCTAATCATCACGAGGGAGAACTCGGCTCACCTCTTTCCTCACTTGGTTTGCTTTAATCTCTCTGTCGTCTCAGCTGTGTTGGGGAGTGCACTGCCCAGACACAGCTGAAGCAATGCTGCCACAGCAAGAGTAATTACCTATCAGTCTCTGGCCTTCTGCACACAGGCCTGCAACACAAGGCTACATAATGCCTGGCAAAGCCTGAGTCCCAACAGAAGTGAAAATGATTGGGAAAACCTTGTGAAAAATTAAAATCCAATTATTTTCTCAGCCTCTGCAGGCTTCTCTATGGCAGAGCTACGACTTATAGCTCTGTAACTCAAGTAAGCCGTACAGGTTGTTCACTCTAAAACCAAAGAGCATTTGCTGACCTGAGGCAAGGTATTTGAAGGGTGTTCCTGAGCCATGCACACAAGGACTGACCCTGCTTCATTCTCAGATTGCCACCATAGGTTGTAGCTCCCCCAACAGCCCTAAACAGGTTGACTACAGAAAACCCCGATGACAGAAGTTCTTTAAACTTTGTTACTGTCTTGCTCAATCTTTTGCTTTACTACAAAACGCTGCACTTTTCCTTCCTTGGCACAAATGTTACCTCATTTACTGAATGCAAGTCAAAGTGTTTGAAATGATCATGCTTCTGAAGTCCAGGTCAGAACGGATGACTTGGAGAATTAAAACATGGCATGTGTCTCAGACACTAGTTACTTGGTGCAATCTCTTCCCCATTTTCTGGGCTGCATACCTGAGGAGCAGACCCTTGATGTGCCTCGTTCTTGCTTCCTTGGTAACACTAATGGCCTGGTACATCCGTGCTTGAATCATAACATTCCTGTTCCCTCATTGCTTGGGAACAATAGTGATAATCAATCACCTCCTGACAACCTGGGACACCTGTGCCCAAGCCATGGCCCAAAAGGGAGAAATGTCAGAAAAGTTCTGAGTCTGCACAGCTGGTGGGAAGTGCCAGAATGCTTCATCGTCCGAGCAGCCAAACTGGAAAAGTACCTGACAAAAGATCCTATAAAAAGCAATTCTATGTGAGATCCTTTGGAGCTTTCCTGGATTGCAGTGGGCTGTGACCAGTATTCGCTCTGCCCCTTCCAAGTTCAGACATCTCTGAGGCACAAACTTTGTGAGAATCATCTGCCAGGGCGAAGCCAGCCTTCTCCAGACTCAACTGCTGCCCACTGAGGAATGCTGATGCATCGTGAGTATTTTCTCTAAACTCAAAGAGGGAAATTTTCACTGTAAACTCCTTCATCCACCTCTCTACTTACGTATGTGTTTAAATATCTACATTTGCCTTTACTAGTGTGGGTGGCATATGGCACTGGGCCCAAATATTTCTGCTTGTTTGTGTCTGTTTGTCTTATGGTTTATGTTTATATACATATATATATCTATACTCTCTGATTTAAGATACCTCATAGTAAGTTAGTGTGAATCTTGTCATCCCTGAACCTGTAATTAAGTTTGTTTTGATCAGAATACATTTTATTGAATTACTTGTAAATCTTTAGAATTAGTTAACCATTAAGCACTGCTAAAATTTAACCCATGATTTACCTCATACTATTAACAAATTCTGAATTGACCATATTATAACCATGTTAAACAACTTCATCTGGTGTAGAAGGTTTCTGTACCTCAGCAGAAAGTGGTATAAGACCTCTACAGTTTGCCAGAAATTTTTAGAATCCAGAATCAATTGAAAGACAAGTATGCCAATACTCTTCCCAATATAAATTTGCCATGATCCAACTATGAAAATTATTTTGAAGTCTGAAGTTGAAACTGGTTTTTTTGACCAAAGTTTCAATTTTGACCAAAGTGTCAATGTCAATAACTGAGACAGATAACTTATCTATTTTCATTAGGGTATGGTGGGGTTTTTTTGGGGGGAGGGGGTTGTAAATGGATCTTTTAGGAAACTAACAACGTCATTATGATGCTCTTAATCTCACAAGTTGATGGCTGTAATGGCCTCGGCCCTGGCATTAGAAGGAAAACACTTGCAAACTCCTAGCCATAAGCCATTTCTCTTTATGCTCAAATTCTATTAAAGCTAAGAAAAGGTTACCCTGTTTGTTTTGGCATTGTTACACCCAAAGCAGAAGTTTAAGCAGCAGGTAGAAAACCACCAGGGTGCAACCCAGACAAAGTTATTCTTCAAAGCAGGTGATATATTACTGTGAGCAAAATGTTATGCAATAGTATTTTGTCTTTAGGAGTAAGTTCATAGGGCAAAAATATCAATCAGACTGTGTGAGTCATGAAGTGAACACTAAGCAAAATGGCAACAGGGACTAAATCTGAATTAACTTGGATAAAGCAGCTCTTAGGAACCTTTTGTTAAGTTACCCTCAAGAAAACAACAGTAAAAGTGATGTTAAGTAAGTGTTTTCTGTTGTTGATCCCTGGTCATGTACAGAGGTCCAAAGCAAATATTCTCATCAATATGATATGGTACTTCCCTAAAGAGATCAAATGCAAATTAACTGGTCAGGACATAATTTGGGGTCCATTTTTTCACCCTCAGCGTCTCATTTTCTTTCCCACTCTAACAGATCATCATGCCTGCTACTTTGCAGACCATGGACAGAGGTGGCATTCCCACCATGGCCAAAGAGCCTGATCTTTCCATATAGCATTTCAGGGAGCAATTGAAAAAAAACATTTTAATTCCACAAAGCTGTGGTGAGCACATCAAAACCCACAGTGGCACAGTCACACTGTAGATTTTGGTGGTGAATCAAGGTTCTTGGTCATTTAGTCATTGAGACAGTGATGGCTTAAACTCTATGTTAAGTTAGTTACTGAACTGTTATAACATTTTACAGCCTACATACTGCTACATCCAATATTATTTTGAGATAAACACACCTTTCAATCACCTGTGTAGATTACTGATTTCAATTTATTTTATATACTTTAATATTTTCATATACCTACTTATTAAGAAGAAAGATCTTCATATGAAGAATGAAATTGGTCAGAATGAATATTTAGAATGGGCTGATTAAACTGAACTAAATCCTCCTGGGAGATTCTGCCTTTATTGGGAATTAAGGTGAATTGAATTAACTTGGCTTTTGCTTCAGAAATGGAATATAGCCATTTCATTTCGGTGAGACATACAGAACATAGTGCAGTCTAACTAATCTGTTACAAAATCTTGCTGCTACTTAATACAGGGAAATTTTCCTAAGTTTCTCCCCCAGTGACCGGCCCGAAGTAGTTATTCCTTGTGTCACTAATCACCTAAAAGCTGCCAAGTACTAAAAAGTCAACACACTGGCAGTCTGTCAATTTATCACCTTTTCTTTTTAAAAAGGCAGCAGGTAGCACTAAAAAGACTAACAGTTCCTTCTCACTCATTGATTTGTCTGAAAAAAATATGAGACGGATCACCCTGAGCAGCAAGATTATTGTATCTCGCAGCGTTGTGCAACAGAAGGCATTTAAAAGCATATGTTCTCCTCTCCTCTTAATTACACATCCTGTATTCTGCCCAGTTATCCCTCTGAAACAAATGGGAACTAGGTAACACTGTTTGCTAGAGACTGTAACTTTTCAGGGTATCATAGCAGTGCTGGGATGGGTGATCTGTGCAGCGCCCTTCGCTCGTGATTCAGCTGAGTTTCAATTACAAGCGTTCCCCCTCTTTTTCTTGGTCTTGGGTTTAAAGACAGGTGCTGACAGCCGTATTCAGAGTCCTTTTGCCTTCTGTGGTCAGCAAGGTAACTAATTTTCTTTTGTAGAGCCTGAGGCGCTTTTCCTGAACCTTTGATACTGTGTGCAACTCGTTGAAGTCCTTAGAAACTGCCTTTATTCCTCTAGTAGCTGTAGCTGTAGAGGCCATGATTTTCAGTGACTTTCCAAGTTGCCAAATCCTGACTGCCCACAGGTATTCTGTGAGATAAATCAAAATTTAAGCCTCACTGATTTTTATAATCAGTAGCCCGTTAACTCCATTCAATCTAATTACTTAGCAGTATAAAATTTTAAAAAACCGTATTTCCTAATTATTGTTGCCTATATTGACATGTCAGCCATAATGGGTGTTTTCTTGCCTCATTATAGAGAGAAAGCCTACCATTGTGAGTAAATATTAATATTTGAGAAATTGATACTGTATATCCAACTGGCTGGTTTGTTAACCTGGGCTAAGCTATTTATAGTAAACACAAATAATGAGGTAGGCACTTTCCCTTTTTTTATTGATTCAACTTATTAGCAGGCCCTTGTGGGAAGATAAGCGACCGCCCTTTGAATGTCAGAAATAAATGCAGCAAATAGCCAAATGACACACTGCCTCTCCTCATCAAAGCTTTGACTCACTTGCGTCCATGCTTCGATCAAATCAAACTGCAATTTGTATTCCAAATTCCGTATCCAGTGGGACTGTGCTGGCAGGACAGCCGCTTGACCTTTCCATGAATGTCAGAGTGAAACATATCTCCCGAAGGTAAATACGCCCAAGAGCTCCGATAGACACACTGGGTGGTCATGGTAGTACACATAAACCTAAGGCTGTTTCTGCCTTAGCAACTGGTTTAAAATATCATGGCAGAAACAAATCACGACAGAAGGCTTTTATGGATGTCTAGGATCTTCACTTAAAATATTTTCTCCTTTGAGTGAAGTCCAATGGTAATTGCAATCGCTCTGTTTTGCTGCTGGGGAGACTGAACTAAATTAGTTGAACAGCCCACGAGTGGTCCCCTAAAAGGTTGGTCCTTCCAGAGGAGACAAAACCCACAGACAGGGATGTCCAGAGCTTCACCGTGCCTAGAAATAAAAATATTTAGTGGAAAGGTGCTCATTCTCATGGGGCACAGTTTAACAAGTTCTACATATCAACAGTTCACCCAAACCTTCGGCTGCAGCCCCTACCTTGTGCTTCTCTCCAGAAGTAACCACGCATTCAGCACTATGCTTGCTGTGGAGGACGGGCTGTTAGCATTCACTTTGTGTTTTTAATTGGAAGCTGCTCTAAACCCACAGTACAGCCCAACTAAAGGGCTTTAAGGCAAAGTTTGGTTGATTTGATGTACCATTTAACAAGCCTCATCCTGAATGTTCGAATACAATTTACTCCCTTTGTCCTCAGCTTTCAATAGTTGGAGAAAGAGTATGGAGCAGGCTGTAAAGTCCCAACAGTAAATGAATCGTAGATGATTTTGCTCATATCTTGGACTTTCCTGAAATTTCCGGAGTCCTTTTCGAAAGGTAACTTTTGGCAAGCTCAGAAATGATCAGCGAGTTCTTTGTTCAAAAGTAGAGTTGGTCTTTCTGGTTCTTCTTTGACAGTACCTGGCACCACACAGCAAAGGGTAGCCAGGAGATTTGCTGTTAGGTCAGAGGCAGTGGAGAACAATTACTGTAGGTATTTTCACTTATACACAGTTTCTATCATCATATTTGCACCCAAAATAAAAATACTCTGCTTTTTTTTTTTTTCCCCTCTCAAGAAACCACTCAGGTCATGATTTTTTTGAATGGTAGGAATCAAACTTATATTACCATCTACTCAAATTTATCTCACCTTTGAAAGCATGCAAGAACATTCAGCTTAGAAATACAAAGCTTCCATTTTCTTATGAAGAGCCTCTACAGTTAGGAGACAAGCTCTCCTCTTAGAAGTATCAAGCCACGAGTACAAGGAAAATGGATACTTCATGATTTCAAGATATGTTCAGCTAACGCACTATGAGAAACCTTTTGGTCTCACAAAATGAGGGCCTAGAGAAGGTCAGAGAAAGAGAAATGATCTACAATATCTCTTACTGAGTGTTATTTTATTTATGCCTGGAAGATTTCCAAAGCTGGGAGCATTAAGTACATAGCAGACAGTTTCAGGAACTAGCACAATGGCACAAAACTTTCTTAATATCTTGAGAAAATTAAAGACAGAAAACCCCTTTCCTCTAAAGCAATTACTCAACATGGAGGAATATATAGCACAGCTTGGTTACAGTCTCTGAAGATTTTTGAAGCAGAGTTTCTCAGCTACTGTGCAGGTTTGAAAGAGCATGTTCTGTCTTTGCTTCTGTCCTGCTGTTCTTGTTTCATTTATTTTGTTCATCCAACGGTTTGTGTCTCCAATTCTGCTTTGCTGAGCCTTTCCTCATAGGGAAGAAAACAGACTGAACTTTCCCAGAGGTGTCATTGCAATATAAATGTAGGGAAACTCCAGAGACAGCAACATCTATGATGCAGCTGGAAGTAGGAGGATGGACCTCAACCTAACACCTTTGTTGTATTTTCTACCATGGGAAGAACCTTCCAGGGCTTCATGCTCTCCTTCAGCTGACTCTCAGATGTTGAACAACTGTCCAGTAAGGTGTGGCCACAATCCTTGGCCTCAGCCATGATGGTCCCAACTCTCTGTTCTCACTTTACCTCCCCTAGGGAAAGAGAGCTGTCTGTCCCCAAGCTTTCTCCTGTTGAGTACATAACCCAGATAAATCCATACTTGCTTATCAAAACTGGTGTCTGCCAGATTTTCTGGAGAAGAGACACCTGCATAGACAGTGAGCATCTACAGCATTTGAACTGCTCTCCTTCCATATGGGATCGCACTGCAAAGCCTTTCCTCTTTTGTCTTAAGCTATCATCAACCTGGCTTTGTCCCTAGAACTTTTATGGTCTTTGCCAACATAAGCCCTTCATGGAAAGGAAGCAAAGAGACATCATGGGAAACAACTTTTTAAAAAAATGTCCAGCAGTTTCAAGATTCCCTTAGCATTAGACAAAATCTTGAACTCAATATGAATCTAAATTAGTAAAAATGTTTGGCATGTTCCTCAGAAAGCCTGTATAGCAGTGAAGGTTGGTGAGGCTGGTAGCAACAGTGGAGGCAGAAGGCAACAATTCAGTTACAAAGACTCGAGAGTTTGGATTTTATCCCAAGCTTCCTATAGGCAGAAATATCCCAAGGGCCTGTGGACCTCATTACAAAGCACAATGAGAATCTTTCTTAGTCACTAAAATATTCTTCTCCCCATTTTACTTATCTAGGCTCAAAAATACTTCAAACATTAATTTTCTTTCTGTTCTATTTATGTTGAGTTTTCTTCCAAATCCCATTTAAATTGGTGGGATTATTATTCTTCTAATTTTATGGCCAAGATGTTAACATTCACTCAGAAAGTGACAGTGACTTCAAAGAGCTACAAAATGCTGCCTTAAAACTGCAAAGTATTGTCTTTAGACACTGTACTTGGGCTGGCAAGAGAACTGCAATTCATCCAAACAGCAATATTTTGAAGACTTCTTCCCACCTTTCTTTTCCTTTTAAATTGTATTTCATTCCAAAACCAGAACAAGCAAACAGAAGAAAACGGTGCAAAAGAAAGATGCCAGAATGGGGGCTGAAGGATCTGTAACTTTGATGTTCAATGCCTTTGAAGCAGTACTAAATAGCAATAGTTCATGCCAGTAACTAAAAATCACAGTTGTTTTACTGTTTATGTAGAATTCTACTTTTACTAGCAAAAACAAGAATACAGCCTGTCGGGAAACATTCCTGCAAATCTATGTTGCTAGATATTCTTTTCTACTTCTTGTCTCATCTCATCTCAGTTCTCCTTAGTTTCACTTTCAAAATTTCAAATTATTCTACCTTTTCCTTGCAGCAGTAAAGTTTTCATGTGGCAAAAATATATTTTTTTCTTTTGATTTCAAAAGAAGTACATAAATTCCTAGTTTACCTATTTCCTGTGTTGTCCATTGGTATTTTGCAGAGAATGTATTTTTTACAACCAGGATTGTCAAAGTAAACTTGGGCTGATAAGTGTGTGAGTTGTGATGAAAGTCTCTAAAGACTACTGACAATCCTATAATGAGTGTCAGAGCAGACCAAACACTGATTATTGGATTTTTGTGGCAAAAGAGCAAATATAATTTCATGATGCATTGGACTGTTAATCACCGTTAGCATAAGAATAAAAACTACAATGGCAAGTTACAGGTTTTTATTCCTAGGACAAAAAAGTATAAACATAGAAGTAGGCAAAACCAGGCCCCATCCAATGACTGTCATGGGTTTTTTAATTATTATTTTGAAGGACATATTTACAGGGATCTCCTGGAGAGAGTCCAGAGAAGGGCTACGAAGATGATTAAGGGCCTGGAACAGATCCCGTATGAGGAAAGGCTGAGTGAGCTGGGGCTGTTCAGCCTGGAGAAAAGAAGACTGAGGGGGGACCTAATTAATGTTTATAAATATCGTAAGTATGGGATGCAGGGGGAATTGGCCAACCCCTTTTCAGTGGTCTGTGGAGACAGGACAAGGGGCAATGGCTGTAAACTGGAGCACAGGAAGTTCCGCACCAACATGCGGAAGAACTTTTACACAGTGAGGGTGACAGAGCCCTGGGACAGGCTGCCCAGGGAGGTGGTGGAGTCTCCTTCTCTGGAGATATTCAAGACCCGTCTGGACGCCTATCTGTGCAATATGTGCTAGGGAGCTGCTTTGGCAGGGGGGTTGGACCCGATGATCTCTGGAGGTCCCTTCCAACCCCTACAATTCTGTGATTCTGTGATTCTGTCACTCATTGCTGGAGGTAGCATCTTTACCCTTTCAATAACATCATATAGTCTTCATAAAGCCTCAGCTATGCAATAAAGAGAATGCCTGAGGATCTCAGCTTTCAGAATATCCAGAAAAGATTACAAGATCTATTTTGTGAAGATCATAGTATTTGAATGGGGTAATTTGCAAAAATGTCTATAATGTACCCTATTGTTTCAGAAATCCAAGAAAACAAAATGAACCCATCAGTTTCTTGCTGTTTCAGGCTCTTAATTTTTATGTATAAATCATGATTTAGGGTCTTTGTTTATGATTTTTCAACTTCTAGAGTTACAAAAAAGCCCTCTAAAACATGACTCTACACCTCACTGTTTAGTCCAGCTTTAAAATTCCATCCTGCTATCAAGGAAATAAATTACACTTGTTCCAGAACATGGATCTGTATCTGTGTCTTTTGAGCTTAGTAATATACCCTGTTTATTTAATTCTGCATTAAACTAATGGTGTACAGTTCATTCAGCTTCTTAATTTGATTGAAATAGGCATTTAAGAAAAAAAAGAGCAGGCTATAGTTGAAAAATGTTATTTAACATTTCTTTGAACATTAAAATGCCTCATTAGCTCTGAAATGTGTTTCTGAGTAATAATGATTAAACAATAAATCACTGATTGAAGTTAGTTGATTCTCAAAGATACTAATTAAATACAATCTGTTTTCCCTTGTGAAGAAATTTGTATATATTTGAACATAAACATGACATTAGAAGTTATCCACATCTTCTCAGTAGAGTATATAAGACCTAATCCTAAAATTTCATTAAACCTCACGAGTGCAAGACTGTTTTTAAAACACACTGTAACGTTTGGTTTTTCTCTTTTTAGTATTTTTTATGCATGTGACTGGATTTACTCCATAAAAATATACAGCATGAAGGAAAAGCCATGTCTCATCCCTGTCTAAGGCTCTGTGAAGCAAGGAAAGTGTTAATCAAAATGCCCCAAAGCCCATTTCCTAGCTTAGCCACAAACTGGCTGCAACTCAGACTCTAAAAGAGTTTGACCTCCATGCCACCAGGCCACCTCCTTGGCCACCACCAGTGACTGCTCCTGCCTATTTGACCTTTGGTCAGCTCTTTCCTCCCAGACAAAAACACCTGGAGATGCCATTAACCTGCTCCCCAGAACAACTTGCCAGTGATTCTCAGTGCCACAAGCTGTGATGATGTGAATGACAACTCCAAATATAGGACACTGTCTTCAAGCATGCATATGTTCAGTATTTCTTATAAACAGAAGGAAATATGTGACAGCTGTGCACAGTTGCGGGTTTGGCGGTTGCTTTTTATAGTCTATTGGGGCATCCTTTGAGCTTCTTCACTGAAAGCCACTGGACTTGAGATTGGGGAGATGGGGAAAGTGATTTTGTTTCTGGAAGAAGAGTCTCTAATTGAGAAACATCTCCTGAAGTAATCAGCCAGAACCGGGGGTACTTCGAGGGAATTCATCAAAACAAAGTTGGAAAAATATGTGTGTTGTTACTGAAGAATAGCCCTGGAGACCTGAAGAGCCCCTCCAGCTGCTTACCACACAGTGGAGAGAGCCAGTGATGGGGAAATTTCCAGTGTTGCCCGGCCCTTACAAATCCTTCTGACCTCCCAAGTTTTCTATCCCACTTTTCTATCAGCTCTTTCCCTTGCAGGCCATGTCCCTGGCAGGCAGCCCAGAATGCCACGGCTTCGTCTCTCTTCTCCTTTCCCTTCTCACTGCAGCTATTCAGTTATCAGGGAGCCTCTCATGGCTTCAGCTGCAGGCTGGACATGAACTCCAGGTTTACAAAAAACTAAGCAAGTTTAGTAAACAGAAGAGATTATTTATATCAGCTGCACCTTAAACGCCAAATTGAGTGTTTTGGGAAGGGTCACTTAAAACTGGCACTCCAACACCACCTCCATGTATATCTACATGGAATTTCAGTGCATTTAATCATGGGGTGTGTAAAATTGACAACATCCTAAATCCTATGTGCGAGACCTTTTCTCACTGTTCTCTATTAGCATGAGACTTTCAGCATTTAAAAAAATCTAATTCCTTTTACCATTGGCCTCTAGAGTAAATTCTAACCAGTGGATCCTCGAAGCTAGTGAGCTTCCTTATCAACAAATTGCCAATGTTAGCTTTGAGAAAGTCAGATTGTAAATCCAGGGCAAATCCATATTATGTTCTCTCTGGGAGAAGTCAGTACCAACATGGGCTTTAAGAGCAGACAGAGCTTTACTGTAAGGATTTGTACTCTTTTAAAATGTTTCTATGTTGTCTTAACTATATAGAAACCCCAAAATATTAATGTATGCTTGGTCTTCACACTTTGACCCTGTAAACTGTTTCATACTAACTTTCTATGAATGTTACAGAAAAATGTACAAATATGAAGAAAAATACTTCATGCTTCATTATTCAGGTATATTTTTAGAAGGTAAAACATGTGGAATGTGGTATTTTTTGGCGTAGCATTTTGTGGGCTAATGCTGAAATACATATGTGTAATCCCTTCTCTATAAAAAGTATACATATCATGTCTGGTCTAGTCTACCAGTAACCTATGACACTAGATGAGAAGCACAGTGGGAACCAACAAAAACTGTAGGTTGAAATTTTATTTCTTTATTTTCATGTGTGATCCATGGGGATATTTCTTTTTGTGCAGCCTTATTGATCATAATATGACAAAAAGAAGAATCCAACCACAAGAAGATTAAATAGGGCATTCAGATGGAAATGAGAAGCATCATTTTAATTTGTGAAGGACATCATTAGCATATTTTATCAGGCAATAACATGTTTAATTTGTTTCAACCTTAAGCTATTTGTCTTCTTTCATAGCCCAGCAGAATGATTCCAACTGTTGCACATGCTCCTGTTGGAAATGTTGGTGTCCCTCAAAGCCTACACTTGCTGGATGACTAAATGATCCTCTGGGACTTTTAAATCAATGCATGTAAACATATCAGTGCCATCCTAATCACCACTGAGACCTTTACGTCTCACCTTAACATAATAAAAATACTTACAGAATATATACAGAAAAATATCACTATAAGAAAGGTCTCAAAGAAATATCCAGCAAGGAATGGAGGAAACAATTCCAAACATGAAATCTCTGATTTAATGTCTACTGAGCTGGATAAAAAGTAGGGAAAATAAAATGTATATGAAAGGTGATGTGTGTGTGTGTCTGTGTGTGTGCATATATATGTATATGTATGTATGTATATGAACCACCCTTGTCTGTGCATGCAATATTGTGTCTTTATAATTTGCCAGTAGATTTGTGAAAACATGACTGACAGAGTTTACTTATGTGTTGTCCCAAACTCAGAGAGTTAGCATTGCAGGATATGACAGGCAAAGGAAGTAGAGAGAGATTTCTTTCCTCTCCTCCATTTTTTAAAGAAAACTTTGCTAAATTTCAATCCTGGGCACATATCACCGCTTTGCACATTTTTCTTCATACTGCAGTCAGTGCCTGAGCAATGTTAAGAAATCAAATGAAAGAAGGAAGGAAATCAACATAAGTAGAGCCAATATATCAACATAATCACTGATAACAATGACACTATGTATACCACATTGGTTATCACCAAAAAACACTGTTCGGCACCATGTCATTTAGAGCACAGTAGATAAATTGTGCTTTTATTCTTATAATTAGGAAAAAAGAAAAAGGAGAAAAAACATTTCCAGTAGTTTTCCATTCCAGTAGTTTTCCAAAACAGTGTACATTATTCCTCAATGTACACAAGAAATCTGTAGTGAGAGTTGCTAAATATCCCAGGCCTTGTGCGGTATCGGGCCACTGGATACACGTGCTCTTGGGCTTTTAAGCCTGCATGCAGACAAAAGAGTCTGAATCATCTCCTATATGGAGGGGCTAACTTCATCTTGGACTCTCTCTCACAGTACCCCACAGAATAAAAAATGGCATCCTAGAAGTCAGCCAGAAAGGGAGGGAAAAGCCTTAACCTTAATGGTGAAGGAGTAACATCCCTTATTGGCAGTCGTGGTATCAGAGTTTTATCTCAAATACACTCAGGCACAGACGTGTTGGCAGGAGAAATCAATGAGGTGGCAACAGCAGCTCCTTCTCAGCTGCTGGGCAGGGCAGCCTCACCAGCTTGGAGAGGGATTTTGGTAATGATTGCTCTCCTCTAGAGCCACTCAGGCAACTCATCTAACCCCGTCTCAGCCCAGATAATGATCCCCAGGACAAGAACCTTGGCAGCAGCAGCTGCCCACCCAGAGACCTACAGTAGCACCCAGAAATCAGGTGGGGTGTGGGGGGAGGTTTTTAAGAACAAAGAAACTGAAGAAAATCTAACAATTTGTTTGGGTTTGGGAGTTTGTGGGTTTCTTTGTAAATGTTTTCTGCCTGAATTTGTGTCAGAGGAAACTTTAGACTGACTTTTGCTGTGAGTGGCATAATAAAAGAAAAAAATATTAATATATTCATAATTAATTCTTATCAACCCCTGATAAATTTCCACCCAGCATCAAATAAATGCTCTTGTCCTTCTATGATGGGACCACATATAGCAACCCGGGGCAACATCTAGGACCATTCATTCTTCATCGGACCTTTCTTCACCCTTCTTCAGCTCCCAGCAGTGTCTTCCCCTACATAATCAATTTCATTGTGCCAAATTAATATTGGTGAGAATAGGCCTTCTTTATTTTCCCTCCAAAAAAACCCCAACCAAAACAGTAACAAAGATGAGCCCCAAGCTGAAAATCCCATATAGTTCAATATTACCCACTCTCGCTGTGAACTCAGCTGGAGGCCTGCATCTTCCTTCAGTGTGAAGTGACAGGAGTGCTCTGAGAAGTCAGAGAGCTCTGTTGTAAGCTGCATTAGTTTTCCTCTTGCTTCTTAGCACAATTCTCTCAGAAATACTACATGAAAATAATGATGCTCACATTTACTTTCAATAACGACTGTAAATAAAGGTGTTAGCAATTCAGACAGAGGTATGGAGGAATTTGGCCAAGAAAGTTTGAACCAGTAATAGCATTTGTAGTCAGTCTAGATCTGAAACGTATCCTATATACACTAACATGTCTCCATTTTAAATGAGATCATGAATAGAAAATAATTTCAGTGACTGGCATTTTATGAAACTTTCAGAAAGAGGTGGTTCATTCTGCAGATGAAGTGAAACAGCTGCTTAACTGATGTCCAGGGACCACCCAGCAAAAGGAGGAGATATTTGTTCTCAGCAAAACTGGGATAATCCAAAACAACTTATGGCATGACATTATTCACTGCATACATTCGTTTGAACAGAGTTCATTACAGCTAAATATATTAAATCCACAACTTTTAGCCCAAAACCATTCACTTACATTTAATGTGCTCTTACAACAAATACAGCAAGGCAGACAAAGGGAAATTTTTAGTTTGGAAGTTGTGGGGATTGCAAAGGGTTTGGCAGCTCTTCCTTTTTATCCTCCCGGATAATGATCAAATGAGGGTTAGAGGCACTTTATAAATAGCAATGGGAAAGCATTTGATCATGGTATCAACTAACTAAAACGTCGGTTTATTTGTCTGGGCTGGTGACAAGATCATCCTTTTCAAAGCACAGGTTTTAATTATTCAGTTGCAGAACAGTCAATTTTAGTGAATTTCTCCTGACACTCTCCGAAGAAATCCATATGCTGTGAAGCTGCATTTATGGACCAATTATTTCCAACAGAAACACCCCACAGTTGACAAGGTTGCTTTAAATCATCTGACACAATTCCAGCAAACCAATGGAGGAAGCACCCCTCACTTTCCATAACTCTCACGAAATATGTCCAGCAGTGGAGAATGAGGCCATGTTCTTTAAATACATTAGAGTACATATTTCATACAATATATATAAATTTTTTTAAGGTTACTTGTTGTTATTTTTTTCTTGAGACTACATCAAAACTTGGGAACAGCCAAGTGAAAAAAGGCTTGCCTGCCAAAAGTTCATCTTCTTTATCCAGCAGCATCAGATGACTTCATAAAAGATATTACTTCTCCTTGCAACCCAAACTCCACTAAACATATGATAAGCACACTTTTTGAAAGACCCTACCAAACTCTACCCACAATAAATCTTTACAGTTCATGTAACAGCATATGTTTGGGCTACTTGTGAGGGTACTTCTTCCAGCTGGTCTCTGTAACAGCCAAAATAAACAGGGAAGAGCAGGACAAACTTCTGGTTCCTGACAGTCATCTAGGGAACGCTGCAAACACCTTGACATTTCTGGATGTCAGTCTGGCATACACAGCCAGGAGCTGATTACTGAGTTAATTATTCTACAGCCAGACGGTACAGGTTGGTATGTGAAGGTTGTTGTGCTGATTGCTTTTAACCATTATTTTTTGAGACAATTCCCCGCTCTGAAATGAATGTGACAATTCCCTACTCCCAAATTAATTTGAAGCATCACTTCAAATATTTACGGTGTTCTTGACAGTGAGTCTGCAAAGGAAGTGTCCTTTACAGGCTGTAAAGTTAAACAAAATCATCATATCCAAACGATATATTAATTAATAATGGTGGATGAACAACTTCCTTGTTCTTTTCCCCCTGCCACGTTTCTCCACTGGACGCATAAGGGGGAAGGAGGGTATGGAGAAGTGCAGCCACTGTTTCCATACCCAGCATGGGCACTGGCAGCCAGAACGTAACATCTCATTGTATTTTGAAAGTGTTTTCAGGAAAAAATCTCTGCATATCACATCCCAGTTCTGTGCGGTGCTGATGAGCCTTGCAAGGAGCTGGAAACCCCAGTGTAGTTAGGACAGTGGTGAGAGCACTTCTTACTGTGTTAGAAAAGCTTTAGAACATGGTCGTTGCCATCAGGCTCAGGAGGCCCCTGTTGTGGGTCTTGCTAGCATCACAAAGTCAAGCTTCCAGTTTTTAATTTACTTCTCACTGTTTTCTGTTCCTACCACAGTGGAAGCTGCCATTAGTGTGGCTGAGGAATTGATTAAAAGGACACCAGTAGCAGTATAATCTTGAAAGCCTACCTCTAAACTGCCATGAATTTGAAGGCCTTGCTCAAATACAAGAAATCGCTGGCTGAAATTTTCCAGTTGGTTTTGAGTCTGACACTGGGGTTGTCCTTTGCCTCCTTTGCCCCCAAAATCACCTGGGCAGAATTATCTGAGGGTCACTGACACAGTAAATGCTGCTCTGCACGGCTCCGGCAGCCCTGTGCTTGTTTGAGCTGGCAGGAGAGCCAGCTAGCATTCAGCTTTTTTGTGTTGCCAAAACAAAGCAAAATAACTGCAGTGAACGGGTTTCCTTGCTTTATGTTCTTCTCTGTGTGTATATATATACATATATATATATATAGAGAGAGATAGATGTATTCCATGAAGTGAATGGTTTTGCAAGGTTTGCACTTCCAATGAAGTTTTCCTTGAAATGTTGTGTCTGTGTGTGTCTCTGTGTGTACATACATGTGTCTATTTGCTGGGAAAAGTTCCTGCTTGTCCCACTTTTCGGGCAGCAAACAGTGCTGAAGTGGATCACCTGCACTGAAATCAAGTGGCGTAGGTAACGTGTGGGACTTAGACACCTATATTCCAGGAAGATCTCAGCTAAAGCTGCTGAATTAAGTTGCTAAGTGCTGTCCTCGTTAATAACTGACTAGCAAAGTGAAAAAGGGAAGCAGCCAGTTTTTGCAGACTTTGTCAAGCTGGGTAGATGGAGTGCTGAGTACACAGAGGGCTTTTAGGCCACACCAGATGCTTGTGGCCAGGTGCCCCTGGCCTGATTGCCTTGCTAATGGATTAAACTGCCACAGCATGGCTGAATATAAACACCATGCAAACGGCAGAGCTTTAAACTGTCAGTGCCCAGGGTTCAGAGACACCAAACCTTGGGGACACACACACAGGGAAGCCACTGGGCCCATCTGTTCCTCCTCCTGCTGAGTGCTGGGTGATGGCTCCTCAGGCATCCTATGCTGGAGCCCCCAGAGAGCAGGAATTGGGGGCAGTGAGTCCAGGGCTCCCGTTTCCCAGGTGCTGGGGATTGTTCTATTCCCCTGTTGTGCAGCGCAGAGCTTCATGTCAGCCCAGTTAACATCACCCATCTGAAGGCACCTCTATAAAACTGAACAGATGGGCCCAGTGACATCAAATCTTATCATGGGGAAGTAGAACCGATGTATGTTCTTCTGAAACAGAATTAAAGCGAAGCATTATCTCTTCTGGGTGTAGAAAAGGCAAACGACGGTAGCCTTTGGCTGCAGAGCTCCATCTCCTGGTTTTAGGAAGATACTGTATGCTGTAAGGAAACAGGTGATTTTCAAAATAGCTAAGAAATTAGAACATTACTGGTATACTGGAGACATACCAATTCATTGCATTAAAAACCTATGCTATTGTTTATCTTTGAAGTACTGCAAATATTACCAAAATTCTATGAAAATGTATGCTGCTTCTGTGTAGCTTCAGTCTTGCTTCCTTGAGATGAAATGAAAATCCTTTGACCACGTAAGATGTTCCCGCTGTCGCTGGAGCAGCGGAAGGGACTGCTCCTCTGCCTTAGCCTTTGACTAGTTTCTGTAGCTCCCTGGCTCTCTCTGCATTCAAAAAAACTATTGTTTTTCTCAGCCCTATCATCCTCAAGTAAAGTACAGAGAGCAAAACACACACGTCAAACCATTTCAAAGAGGTGCTTTGCTATGTTTTTCCTTTTCTAGGACAAGCTTGCTGGGGCCATCGCTTCAGACATGGGGAATGGAACAGCTCCTCCAAGACATACAACTTTCCAGACCCTCATCATCCTCCCCTGGGAATGCCCAGCTCTGCCCAGACATGCTGGAAATACCGACCTTTAGCACAGTTATGGCCTCATTACCACTCACTCACCAAATAGTTTTGAAACGCATTCTCTTGGGGGTTTTACCTCAATCAAATGGAAAACAAAAAGGGAGATTCCTTTCACTTATTTATCCCCCACATGCTACTCAGAGGCAGACAAACAGCTATGTGATCAGGTCACAGGCCCAAAGCTGGCTACCAGAACAGGGACTGGGCCATATCCCTGCACCGTCTCAGTGCAAAGGCCAGGTAACCAAATAAAAACCGTACTCACAGCAGAGCACAGCTTTTGGGCCAGCCACAGTAATGGCAATCCTTGTACAAGAAGTGAGACCTTGTTTTACTCACAAGTACCGTAGTTCAAAAGCAGTTTTACACGTACATAAAACATACCTGAACGCTAGGATGAAGGTCAGACCTTGAGGGGATCCACCAAGGCGATGTCAGCAGAGGAAATACAGCATTTGCAGTGAAATGAGTAAGACAACCTGGTATATAAGAAGTAAGGTAAGTTACTGAGGATCACCCAATATGAAATTCCTGTCTATTATTTTTAATTATTGAAGATAAAGGCTTTTTATTTCGAGCTATGTATTATTAATGATGACTCACAGTGCACTATCAGAGAAGGAATTGAGAGAAGTCAGCATTCATCACAGTCATTATTTATAGTTAATATTTGATCATTAGTCTAAAAGGCAAAGCATGTCAAGGAAATACCAGATCCCTACATCACCAACCTTGCAGTGTGAGCTTCTCTCTTCTTATCTGCCGGTCACACAGCCAGAAGAATCCTTTCCATTCTTCCTGTACCTCATTCTAAGGGGCCTCTCCTTATCTTCCCACTCTCTCTGAAGTCAATGGAAATTTCCTGCTTTGCAGTGGTGATGAATCTGGTCCTATCTTTTTAAAAATACCACTACCAGCAGGAATTATTCCTCTTCAAAAGAGATAATACTCCACGTGGATCTGACATTTCAAAGGCTGTGGAGGTAGACATACAGGACTGAAAGACCTTCGATGCAAGTTTCATTTTGTCCTGTCCTTCTCACGGTCTCCTTGAACATCACACGTTTTTCATACAACAGTGGCTACAGAAAATTTAAATTTTCATTTTCTGCCACGAGGTGCTGTTTTCACTACTTTGCCCAGCATCTATTTTCCCCAAAGAATATTTTGCCTTCAGTGGATGACATAAATATAAGTGATGGTGTGACGTTGAAAGGCAATTTCAATGTAAATGAGCTACACGAGAACAAGATGATTTCAAATACAGCAGCTTTCCTGTGTCTGTAATAAATGATGGGTTTCTCTGCCCAGTGATCTACGTATACTACATTGGGGAGTATCGTGGCAGCTAATTATGTCCAGATACCAGACATTTTGCAATGCAGTAAAGTCACCATTAACAAATACTTCAACAAACCCTTTTGATCAGGCTCTGGTACCTTTGATCAGGCCATGCAACATTTTCTGATTCATCATTCCCATTGAAACATAAAAAACCACATGGGAATGAGTCACCATATTGTACTTTAACATATTTTCTACTTTTTTTTTTTTTAGGATAGTACTTACGCACAAACAGGTTACAAAATGCCATTTCATATCACCAATATTTGAATAAATAATTTGGCCAAAACCATTATTTTATTGAAATAACTCAGGCATAAGGTCAAATGGATGCAAGAGCTTGACAGCATCTTGAAATCAGACCAGCCTTACATTTGCCTGTGTTTAAAATGACAAACCACTGGGAACTGAATCCTCACAACTTTACAAAGGCAAACTTTTCACTACCTTCATCTCTTGCACAGCTTCCAGATATTACCTAGGAGGGTATTGCACACACAGCTGCCACGTGCCTCTAACTTACACTGTTAATTCTTGCCCAGGGAGGTGGGTAGTGGCTCCATCCTTGTGTGACTCTCTGGAAACTGCATCAGGGCTGACTTCAGTGCATAGGATAGGGCACTGCACTCCCTTCACACCGTTCAGGCTGTGCCATGCACAGGTGACAGTCATGGTAAAGTGAGGGGAGAAAGGCTCTACAGGTGTGGAGTGAAATAAGAAATCTAAAAATATCTTCGTCCCACCTCTCCTTTCTGCCTGGGCTCAACTTTATCGCTGAATTCTCTCCCTTTCCCCCACCCTAGCCCTGCCCCTGTGCCACAGGGGGACAGAGAATGGGGGTTGTGGGTCAGTTCATCACAAGTTGTCTCTGCTGCTCCACCTCAGGGGGAGGGTTCCTCACACTCTTGCCCTGCTCCAGTGTGGGGTCCCTCCCACGGGAAACTGTCCTCCACCAACTTCTCTGTGAGTCCTTTCCACAGGCTGCAGTTCTTCATTAACTGCTCCAGCGTGGGTCCCTTTCATGGGGCATAGACCTTCAGGAACAGACTGCTCCAGTGTGGGTCCCCCAAGGAGTCAAGTCCACCAGCAAACCTGCTCTGGCATGGGCTCCTCTCAATGGGGCCATAGATCCTGCCAGGAGCTTTCTCTCCACCTTCCTCCAGGGCATGTCTGTTGTGGGGTCCTTCACGAGCTGCAGGTTGAATCTCTGCTCCACCATTAACCTCCATGGGCTGCAGGGGGGCAGCCTGCCTCACCATGGCTGCGGGGGAATCTCTGCTGCAGCTCCTGGAGTGCCTCCCCCCAGGAGGGTCCTTTTTCACTAACCTTGGTGTCTGCAGGGTTGTTCCTCTTACATCTTCTCACTCCTCTCCCTCACAGCTGCTGCTCAGCACATTTTACCCTTTCTTATATATGCTACTGCAGAGGTGCTACCAACATTACTGACCCGAGCAGTAGGTCTGTCTTGGAGCTGGCTGGTGCTGGCTCTGTCCAATACATGGGCAGCTCCTGGTGCCTTCTCACAGAAGCCACCCCTGTAGCCCCACCACTACCAAAACCTTGTCAGGTAAACCCAACAGGTAACCTTTTCATGATGAGTGTCACACAAGCCCAGAGCTATCATGTTTAAAACCTGTATGTGGCAGTCAGCATCAGCTTTTGGCCAGTGTTCCCAGTGAAGGGGAGATGCTGCTGTATGAATGTACAGCTGATGTTATGAACAGCACATCCCAAGATACAGTGAAGAAAATGGGAGTCAGCTGAGCTGGAGACTGAATCCTGAGTCTTAGGAGAGCAGGTAGTCCATGCTTCATTCCAATAGCAATCAAATTTTTTAAGCACCACAAATTCTCCCACTTCATTCCCTGATGATATTCCTGACTCATTTCAAGCTGAATTCTGAAAATGATTGCAGCTGTGTACGATGTTTAGTGCTTTATGTAGCCTGCAGAAAATGCTTCTTCCAGGGTATTTGTTTGTTTATTTTTTTCCTTTTTTTTTCTGGTACACATTTTGTATGCATCCTTTTTCTGTACAGAGTTTTGAAATGCATAATGAGATGTCAAAGTGCAATGAGGTCACAGAATTAGAGTCTCAATTTTCCTAATTTTATTTACTGTTGAATGTCAGAATACACATTTTCTACTGCCCTGGGAATAATGAAAATCAACAGAACTAGTTAAAAAATAAATGATGGGGAAATCTATACAGCATTGTGGTTTGTTCTAAGGAAAGCTGCATCTGTGATTCAATGTATTTCCATCGTATCCCCAGGTGATTGTTACTTGCCTTTCCTCTCTACCAGTTATTGTTCTCTGACTTCTTGGGTGTACCATAAAGATTGGTATTTCTTTGCTGAAGGGAGGTGAGAATTTTTCTATTCTCCATTGAAAGGGGTGGTTCATGCCTCCATTACCTGAAACAGTGCTTCTCAAAGAAGGGACTGGGGCTGATAAGGGTGTGTGTGAGGCTCCAGTGCAGATAGCAGCCCACAGTAGTTGAAACCTTTGATCACTGAAGATTCTGAGGGAGACACCAGCTTTCTTTTCCAGGCACAATCCCTAACATGTCATCTGTGGGTTTCTCAAATATAAAGGTATGGGTCAAGCTCTTTGTGTTTGCTCCCCATTCCCAGCAGCTGTGTTTCTATTAAGAGGAGTGGGGACATGTTGTGCAAATTACCTCCTATTTGTATCTGGTGCTTGCTAAAGGAACAGCTCGGTTGCCTACAAGCAGCTATTTCCACATCTAACACAGAGATTTGCAGGGACCCATCATGAGTTTCCCCCAAGAGAATTTTCCTTCATTGTCGTTATCACGCAGCTATGGACAGTCCCCACCAGGCAGATCTGCCTCACCGGGCAGGCAGGAGAAAGGGGTGGTCTCGGGGAGGTGAGGTGAGATGCTGGTGAGGAGTGATGCAGTGGGTGTGTGGAGCAGGTCTGGCTGTGAATCCCTGTGCCTCTTCATAAGCGCCCACCAGTGTGGGAGAAGCACTGTGGGGGCGTTGGGGAGAGCTCTCCGGACAGGACCAGGGTAAGAAAGTCAGCCTGAGGAAGTGTGTGGCTTTCCTCTGCTCTTGCTGGCATGGACAAAAATCGTTGAGTCAGTTTCTGACACACACCTTTGATACAGGAATTATTTTAGAGGGATTTTGGCTGCTTTTCGTTGGGTACCACCTTTTGCCTGATGCATCTCTTTGTAATTCATTTGCTTTGCTTCCTAGTGAATAAAATCTGCTCAATTGATGAGGACAAATATTCTCAGGCCTCTTTTTGTGGCCAGATCCGTGTAAAGTGGGTTTAGTGTAATCGGGGCTCTGACTCTCATGTCTCTTCTCTCCATCAGTCACAAGGTTTATGTAAAGAGCAGGTAGCTCACAGCTTGAAGCCAGATCTTTTTAACATCATCACCTCCTTAAGGGCTCAGTTTGATGGTGGTAAGTAAACACTTACTTCATAACTTACTTTTGACATAATGCAGAGTTAAAACAAGCCAGATGTTACTATTTTACTTTTATGAGACCAAAACCGTACTGCTTTAGCTACAGATGATTTGGGCTATTTCATTCTAGCACCACAATTTACATAACACACAGGTAAGTTCTCATATCCCTCCCAGCAAAGACAAGTGATCACCCCAGAGTGAGCAGAAGGGTAATTTTGCTCAGTTTACTACCAGACTTGTTCGAGCGTTGAGGCACAAAGCTGAAAATTGTCAAAACTCTTTTCCCTCTCCTGATTGTGCACGACTCCAGCAGCTTCCAACAACATCGGTTGCTTTGCTCAGGTAATTTTGCCTCTGGTAGAAAAGGATGAGACTGTTGGGAGTGGCTGGTGCGAGACGGATGGGAATCTCTCCCATAAATGCCTATGTATTTCCAGCCTCCTGAGAAGATCTGATTCCAGTCCTCTCTCTCTCTGTCACTCAAATGCCAGAAATGACAGAGGTTATCAGGAGATGCTGGAGACACCAGAAAGACTTTTATGATGTGTGGAGACATCCTCTAAATGCCACAGTTGCTATGATGAAAGCCAGAACACAGCATACAGAAACATAATTGAGTTCCAGTTTTACCATGACATGTTTTATTCATGGGGCATACTATGTATTTTTTTCTAAATTGCTTCTTGTCATTTAAGCAGGTTTTTCAGGGACACGCATTATGTTTTCTTAAACCAGTTGATACAGTTGGAAAAAGTGGGCAAGTTTCCTTGTTCAGAGTTCTTTCATCAGCCCTGACAAATTGCAAGTCCCTGTTACTGCTTGTTCAAATGACTTACCTTGGCAGTGAGGGGGAGGAGAGAAGAAAGTGGGGAAAGAGAAAGGAGGGTCATGGAAAGGTGGCACACAGAAACATACCGTCTGCATTTCTTTCGTGAAATGTTCCCATCTCCTTATTATCTATCTACCAGAAACTGTCTTTTCCAATTTTATATACATATATATATATATGTTTATTTTAGAAGCTTCAGTGGAGTGTTCTCGTTTGATTAGAGCTGCAGCCAGAGGAGTTACACCCAAGTGTTGCAGCAGCTATAAAAAGTATAAACAGAATGTTATATGATCTCCTGGCAGTTGCAATGAGTTCACCTCAAGTTTTCAGGAAAATGTAGCAAATGCTCTGTTTGGGTTAAACACAGTACATTTATGAGTGTTCAACCCTTCTCAGCCTTCAGAGAAATATACTGACCTGGAACCCTGCGGTGTTGGTGGTAGCCATCTGAGGACTACAGGGTATGTTTGGGTTCATGCCCTGCCATTGAGCTTTGAGAGCAATTGCTTCAGTTTCCTTACCCTGCCATCAGTCTGCAGAGCTCTGGTTATGCTACAATTTTTTTGAATCACCCAGAAAAAAGACCCAAAAAACCTGAACTTTATAGTTTCAACCTAAGATCTCTGCTTCTTCTCCAGTCCTTCATGGTACAGAAAGATGGAGATCATAAAGGAGCCCTCAGGGACCATGGCAGTGCTGTGGCATGAGGCAGTGTTGAGTACAGGATAACTTGCACCAGGACCATGTCCAGCTCTGGATGACATCACAGAGGCTAACGGGCCACTCATCCTCCAGGGCTGTGGGTCAGGGCTGCACAGAAACTCACCCAGAGTATTTCAAAATGTTAGTGTCCTCTACATCATCCAAATAAAAGTGTTGTGCAGTATGTGCATGTACTCACTGGTCCTAGCAGTGAGCTGTACATGGTTCTCTGGTTGCAGTAGTCCTAGAAGTCAGCATTTGGGGGAGAGGCAGCACAAGCTCATAGCCCCTGGGTGTATTTCCCAGCAATATCATTAGGACTAGGAGTAACAATTTAATGATGATGACCAGAAACCTCAGTTTTGGGCAAATTTAAGTAGAGGAGAGAATCTTTATTATTGTGAAGCTTACTTCAGTGAGGTTTCTTCCTTATGTCCATCGCTTTATGGAAACTTGGAAGTGGGATTAGCCTGCAGTTACGGCATACAAATGTAAAGGTTAACTTATAGATCTTAAAATGTCCAATGTACTCCACAAGAATATGGTCAGTGGAGGCCAGAGGGTGATTCAGCCCTGCCTGGGACTTGACTGTGCCATGGAGAACCTCCTCATGCTCTTTGGAGGTATCTGAGACACATGCCAAATCCTGTGGTCAGCCAGGTGCCCTCACATCTTCTCCTGGGCACTAGAGGCCCATGAGAGGACACTGGTGGCTTCTTATCCCAGTAGCTCACTAGCAGCTGTTGACTGTGTTGGCTGGATCCCACGGATTCTGCTGGGATCTTCGATTCCCACACACCAACTCTTGTGTCTCACACCAAATGCTGCTTTGGTAGTTCCTATGGAGTGTCTGACACATCTCCCTTTGCAGGACTGCAGCTCTCCTTGAAGTTTTGATTATTTAGTTCCTCTTCATTTTAACTGGCTTAACAAGGGTTTCGGAGGTGGTTCAGGCATCACTGTAAATTACATCTTTTTATGATGGAATAGCATTATAACATTTATCTATCATGCATCTATCACATACTTCTAAATTTTTCATCCAGTGCTGAATTCAAATTGCAAAATGAAATAAAAATATATTGTTGTAGGCCCATGAGAAAGATAGCATTGTCAGAACTAATCCAACAACAGGAAAATACAGATGTAGGATGTGTTTTGTCACATGGCAGGTAGCACATCAGCTGTATATCCATAACCCCCAACCACAACCTTACACGCTGAGAGCTTTTTCCCTTCTCCCACTATCCGGTTCACAAGAGTGAGTGAACAAGGGGAAGTCTGCCCAGAGCCCTTACTTCTGTGATCTGCTAACAGCTACAATGCAGTGGTGGTGGTGCAAGTGTGAGCACAGTCCCATGGAACAGCAGGACAGCAGGCAGTATGAGAAGGCTTTGCTCTTCTCATCTGGGCAGCCCACAGGCTTTCAGTAGGTAGCCCACAGAAAGGCTGCTGGGTAGGACCAAGGTTGTCTTCAAAGGGTTCTCCCACTCCAGCAGAATATTTATAAATGTGTTCATGGATAAAAGAGCACCAGAGGAGTGGCAAAAGGTGAGATGAGTGTTTGCAGGAGCACTGTCCTTCTCTAACACTGTAAGGGCAGCAAGAACATTCCACTGTTTGGCAGCTGGCGACTTTACAAGATCAAATCCATGCTTATGTTATAAAATTCCTTGGTTGGGTAATACTTTAAAATTAAATGAATGTTCATAAAATGCATTCACTTCTATCCTTGTTATCTTTAAAGGTACTAAAAGGATATTTACCATGGAATTGTGGATACCATATTAATTCACATTGCAATTAACATAGGATGCTTTATTTTTGTTTATAAACTTGAAACCACCATTATAGCAGTTATGACTTGCAGAAACTGAGTAAAATAACTTAATAACATACACTTCTATGCTCAAAATCAGCCAATTGCTGCTATAAAATATTGTTAGTGCTTTCTGTTTCACAAAACCACCAATATTTCACTTAGAGATGTTTCAGGCATGTTTTTCTCCCGTGTCAGCAGTGGCTAGGCATCTGTTAGTTAAAATGTAAATAACCTTTCCCCACAGGCTGTTAACTTCTGTGGATGAACCCTGATGAGACCAATGCATTTCTGCCCTGGAGCAGATGCTACACATACACTGTGTGGTACTCATATGCTGCAATGCAAACGTCATCTCTGCTGGAATATGAGGAAATCTCAGAATTGCTGAGGGGCTGAGGTTTGTATCTGAACCTTTCACTTGTTACGATGTTTGCATCCAGGGTTTCAGCTCATCGAGACAGAGGGACGAATGCCAGGCATGCACCGCAGCTGCTTGAGCATTCAGGAGTGAAGAGTTCTGGTGTTCTGACCTCAAGCAAAGTTTAATCCACAAATGGCCACTGGGTCTTTTATACAAGATTGGATTTTAGAAGCAGAGCCTCAGAGGTCACAGAGGAACTACTCATGTGAGTGAGGGCAGGTTGTACTTACCATGAGGCAGCCTGCACAGGTAAAGTTTGGTCACTGGTTAGAGTAATGTGCAATTCAATGTATTGGGTTAAATTTAACCTAAACCTCTTTCTGTTTGAGCTCGCTCTTCTGAAGTTTGTCCAGTGAATTTTCAAATAGCAAACTCTCAGGCATCCTGACATCATGTAATCCATACCACTGTAAGCATCTCAAGAGTTGAAATCTGAAACAAATGAGCATGATAGCAAAGATTTAATCTAACTTCTCTACATTGCTTGCCATGGCTTGTATCTAGTGTTCTCTTGTGTTTAGGAACATGAAGTTTGTTGAAACCAAGTACCCTCACTCCTACCACCTGACTTGAGAATGGGAAAGTCAGAAATACCTTCACAGACCTTCCCACCTTCCCATCACAAACATGGTTATCTGTCATTTCTAGACTGTGCATGTGATTAGATTATTATTTCTAAGAATATGTAAACTAGCAAAAGCTAAAATGATGAGATTTTCAAGTGAAAGAAAAAAAATCCTTGGTGTTACAAAAGTCTAGCAAAGTTCTTTCTCACTTCATCTCTGGTCAAGTTTAACCCCAATCTTAATGTATTAAGTGCGTTAATCTCCAGGCACGTGAGACTGATGAGGCCTCATCAGTTTCTATGCCATATGGCCCCCAATACAAGAAGGATGTGGAACTGTTGGAGAGGGTTCAGAGGAGGGCCACAAAGATGATGAGAGGGCTGGAGCACCTGCTCTACGAAGAGAGGCTGAGGGAGCTGGGCTTATTCAGTCTGGAGAAGAGAAGGCTGCGGGGGGACCTCATTGCAGCCTTCCAGTACATGAAGGGAGCTTATAAGCAGGAGGGGATTCAACTTTTTAAAAGGATAGACAATGACAGGACAAGGGGGAATGGATTAAAACTAAAGGAAGGAAGGTTTAGATTAGATATTAGGAGGAAGTTTTTTACAGAAAGAGTGGTGAGGTGCTGGAACAGGCTGCCCAGAGAGGTGGTGGATGCCCCGTCCCTGGAAGTGTTCAAGGCCAGGTTGGATGGGGCCCTGGGCAACCTTGTGTAGATCCAGGCCTGAGGTTGGAGGCCCTGCCTGTGGCAGGGGGATTGGAGCTCTGTGATCCTTGGGGTCCCTTCCAACTCATACCATTCTATGATTCTATGATCACCTAGCTTTCACGTGCAAATGTGCCCAGATCATTTCATCACATGAGATATTGTTCCTTAATCAAGCTACTGAAAAACAGAATTCCCACTGAAGAAAGGAAATTATCTCCAGAAAGAAGACAGAGACATTTTCAATTTCAATTTTTTTTTAAATTTTTTTTTTTACCTCTCACCCAAGAATTCTTATTTTAGGAAAGTTAGGAAAGCACCTATCCTATGGCTTTCAATTTTTTTTTTCCTAAGCATTCTTCTAATGTGGTCATTGTTTTCTTTGCCCCCAGTTCCCAAATGGTCAAAGAGCTGGAGCTCTACTGGCACACCTCTGTTTGCTGTGGTCCCTGGGGCTATACAGCATGCAAGGGAGGTTATTAGAAATATTTTAACTCTGTAGTTAAAATGAATGCTGATTAATTAGTTAATACAGTTGTTAAAGTAAATGGCTGCTGCATTAACAAGTAAAATTGTGTTTAGTAAAGCAAAAGGTTCAGAATTCTTTTTTTATTTCCATAAAATTGAATTTTTTTGTAGACTTTATTATCATAATCATGGTGGAAGTCCATGTACTTTGTTTGGGATTCATCTCATCTAACCTTGCTACCTTGCAGCATTTACATCTGAGCTGGTTGTACAATCTCTCCCTCTAGTGAGCAGCAAATACATGCATTTAGGGAATGCAGCTCATGCAATCTCTTTTATACATTTGCTTTTGAATGAGTGAGTGATATTCTGGAAATCCCTATTTCCCTCAATTAGGTAAATGGGGAGACTGCATGACTAGCTCATCTGTTAATATTTAAAGCTGATGATAAGCACTTCTCCCTTTTTTTGTGTATATCAAAAAACTCTCTCTCACATACCACCCCCCCCCCCCTTCCTTAGAAGCCCTTTATATTACAAAAAATAGGACCATCAGATTTAGGTATGATGGGTCTATGATGTCTTGAGCATCCTTAATTTGTCTGTTTTACATAAAGGATTGTGATAGAGTCTTTAATTACAGCATCACATCCTTTTTTTTTCCCATCAGATGCCTCCTTCACCCCGTGCACAACTAATGAGCTCTCATTCAGTGTCTGAGAAAGGAAGAGAGGTTACGAGGGATGGTCAGAATCCTTTAAAATTGGCTCTACACAACATTTTGGTAATTAAAACAAAAGCAATTTGGTACATGGAAAATGAATTTTAAAAAGCCATTGACAGGTGTCCAAACACATTTGTGGAGAGCGGGGCCTCATTAAGGGCAGGTACTCCTAAGGCCACGCTGAGGTCAGCCCCTGTCCTTTACATTTTTGTTAATGGCATGGAAGAAAGCAGAGGAATCTTTGCCAATTCAAGTCCACATGTGACACGTGAAGAGGGTACACTGAAACAAACAGGCTGATAAGCTGCTGCAAGCAAATGCCATGTGAATCAATACAGATAATTGTAATTCAACAATATTCAGGAATTACAGACATAATGAGGCACTATCTTGGGAACAGTAAGTGAAGTGATTGGGGCATCATGTCAGTCAGCTGGAGATGAGCTCCTTGTGCCGTATGCAAAGGAAATAACAGCAAAACAAAAAACCAGTCCTGGGATAAACGAGCAAAATCATACCAAAAAGGGTCAGAAGGGTTACAGGACTTGGCACTAGCAAGTCTTTTTTCTGAGATGCTGTGCACAGTCCCAGCACCCACAACTCAAGAAGAAATAAATTGAATGTCAGGGGTTCAGAGATGAGACAGGATAAATGTTAAAGGATTAGAAAACCTGCCTTAGTGGAAAACTGAAGTTCAGTATGTTTACCTTAACAAAAAGGCTAAAGTGTGCCTTGATCAGAGTTTCTAATTACCTCTAGGGGAAACAGAAATTTGGCAATTGAGGGCTCTTCAGTCTCAAAAGCTCAAAGATAATGAGATCGAGTGCCTAGAAGTTGGAAGTAGAGACATTCATAAATTGCATGCATTAGTATTATGAAAATTAATTACTTCAATAATATAACAAAAATAATGATAGATTTTCCATACTGCAAGTATTTAAATTGAGATTTTCAATCTTCTATCAAGGGATGGCCTAGTTAAACAAAACTAATTCAAGGAAGAATTGTTGGGTGCCACACTGGATGTCAGAGTAAAATATCATGTCTGAATTTAGAATCTGGGATTATATTGCTTCATTTCATTGCTTTGGGGTCTGTTTTAGTTACAGCACATTATTCAAAAACTTATATGGTTATAAAATCTTTCTTTCATGGAATTTCTTTTGCTGTATCATCAAGGTGCTGCACCTGCATTAATCTGTACAACAGGCCAGTTTGAGATGTAGGAGTGGAATTGCTGCTAATTTAAAGAAAGAGCACCAAAGTGAGATTACCTGTGAAATTGCCTGCTAATCATGGATGCACAGATTGAACGGCTTGTACCTGATCCTTCAAAATACCTTGCACTTCACCACACAGCTCCTGCTGGCATCAGTCACGTCTCTGAAAACTGAATACTTCCACAAATCAAACCCTAGCAATTCACATGGACACTCAGAAATTGAGATCACACAGTTAATGACCATTTCTGGATGAAAAATTATTTCAAATGATTCCTGCAGTAGAGAACTGTGGGAGCTCATTGTCCAAGCCCAGTTCTACAGAGTAATGTTCAGTCATATAGTTGTGAGATTAAGCTTTCCTCTCCTTGGATCAGTGGAGAGCTTTTTGCTTCTGTAGTGTAGGATGCAGAGATAATAAGTAACAGTTGCCCTTCACTGCACAGTCCATTCTGAGGATATATCTTGCCACCAGAGTCAGTCTTGCAAAGGTCCTGTGAGAAAATGATGCACAGCAGGGGAATACAAGTACAGTATGCACAATTGTGAGGCTGTAGAGAATTTTTCTGCAATTCTGGAATTCCTAGTTATCAAGGATTAATTGCAATCTTGGCACTTGTTCGAACAGTTTAAATGTGAAAATTCCTGGGTTCTCCTATTGTCTTTTAAGCAGAAAAAAGTATCATTGCTGATTTACCAGCTGGTTCCTCAGCAGAACAAAACTCGGCATGAAGAATTGTGCTGTACGAGCCAGAGCAGGAATGAGCTCACACTAGGCACATGCCATCGTTCTCTATCTGCACATGCTTTCTCTCCAGATTTCCTACAGGGTCACTGGAGCTGAAGAAGAGTGGTCTTCTACCACAGATCACTCTCCCTCATACCTCTGCATGGCACAATCCCCCCCAGCACATTGCTGGCCCTGACCTTTCCTGGTTTCACCCACGGCTGCTTATCCAGATCTGTGTCTCCACATAGGTAGAGATCTAACCGTGAGCTCGTGCAGGTGCAGAAACTAAGAGACAGATCTTCTTGGCATGCATGTGTCTGTGTGCAAGAAAGGTTGGAAAAAAAGGAGAGGTACTTAAAAAAGTTGGAGGAGCTGAGCAGAGAGAGGAATCTAGAAAAACATCTTCTCTGGACTCCTCACCTGCTGGAAAAGCAAGCCTGGGAACCAAACCAGGCATGAGCACCCACAGCTTTGTATCCCAAAAACTTCCCTTGGTTGCTAAGCACTTAGGGACACACCAGGAGCACAGATGAGGCTGAAGGCTGAGCAGAGCTGGCAGCCACCTCACGCAGGAGGCTGCTGCAAGCTGGGGTCTGCACGGCATCTGGAGGTGAGCAGCAAATGCTTCCCAAAGCAGGCTGCAGACTTCCCTGCTGTATCAGCACAGTCGAACCATCCATCGGCAGCACTGCGACAAGGCTGGAGATGCCATCCCAGCCTGACTCACCAGATGTGTTCTAACTTAACTATTTTGCATGGCATGTAATTTTTTTAATAGTGTGGAGATGCCTGGAGGGAAGAAACTTTCTCTAATACACAGGGAGTATATCGTGCCTGACTAATTTTATGAGTCCCTATTGACAAAAGGCTTTATCTGTGCTTTCTATCCATCTAACTATAAATCTCTCTATTTGTGAGTTTTTGACTCATGGGGACCCATATAATTTAGTTTGATGAATGATTCTGTGTTTTATGACAGTGCAATGAAATCTTTTGGTAAGATGTAGTAATTCATTTCCTTGGAAGTAACGTGTGACAGACAACACAGAAATAACAGACTGTTGAATCAACTGGTATATTAAGGTGAGCCAAAGCCTACACAAGCTGCCAGTTGGGAATTAGAAAGTGCCTTTGTAACAGTATAAACTCCAATGCAAAACCAAGATGTGAACATATTGACCAAGCAGTATTAGCCCCAAATATCTACTGTCTGGGGTATTGCTCTGAGACGCCTTTCCCTCCTTTGTTGCCTTGTATACACTGTGGTGCCACACACTGTATGCACACAATTTGCTTTTCCCAAACACAATAACATAATCTTTCCACCATATACTAGTCCTCTTACATCTCCTGGGTATTGAAATATTATGATGTTGCACTAAAACGCCATAAGCCTCACAAAAATCTTCAATTTCCAAGAGTTAACTTCTGAGATGAAGCTGAATAATTGGAACATCATCAGTAGGCCTTTAAAAGGTCAAAACCCCCCTTTTTTTAAATCAGAATTTCTCCATCATCTATCCAAGGACACTTCCCTCCAGAAAAAGCAGAGGCTTGAGAGGAATGCACATCGTTTGCAGCTACAGCAGTAAGCCTACAGCAAACTGTGAGGGATCTTGAGTTGGCACATTGTCCTGGCAAGTCCATTTTCAACAAGGAACTGTAACCAGCAGTCAGTGTCTGCACAGTCAAGATAAATTAAGAGGCTCTGCATCATATATTAGCAAAGGCCCTCCTGCAAAGGCCTTCACTACAAGAAGTGTGATCCTGATATTGCTGACAGCATTGCAAGCATGCTCCTGCAAGACATCTTGTCTTGGGCTGGTATTTTCTCTTTTTGTCTGATGCTGCTGAACACGTGTGGCAGGTTGGAGGAGACAGGATTTGCAGAAGGTGTGGAGTCAGAAAACAGAGGTTGAAAATTCGGTACAAAACCCTCTGTGCCAACTTTGACAAAAGCAAAGGAAATCTACCCCCTTGGCAGTGGGTTTTCTCAAAGGGTGGTTATGGAAATGGCAGGCAGCAGTTCCAAGGTCATGGCACTGGCCATGGTTCACCCCTTGGCAGTAGCATGTGTGGCTTCATCTGAGCAGCCAGAGGAGCAGCTGCTGGTTACCAGTAATGCTCTGCTACATCAACACCCGGCCTCGCAGACTGTAGGCCTGGATTTCCTACAACTGCCTTGTCCTTCATCATCACCTCGCATGCAGACATCCCATCTCTACAGCCAGCTTCATGACTTCCAAGGGCCTTTCAAGTGGACAGTATTGACCAGGGAGTTGTGGGGATGGCTTGCATCTGTGGTGTTTGCAATAGCAAAGCAGGCAGTGTTGTGAGGGCTGATGCTCCATCCCAAAAACATTCCCACAACATTTGCCATGTAATTAATATGTGATTTGGTCCTTTTGTGTTCAGCATTTCCAGATACTTGTATTTCAATCAACACTTAATGACTGTATCATATATGAGTATCGTGATTTATTATTAAAATATTTGTATTTTCTATATAGACCCTCTAAGTTTCTTCCCCTTATCTGTGGAAAGGTCAAAATGGTATTGCAGAGGATCCTGCTGGTATTCTTTGTATATTCAATATCTACTTAGAAGAACAAAAAGTATAAGCCACAGTTGACAGGCTAGACAGGATAACAGATGTTGCTACCTGTAAATAAAATAAGCCCTTCATAATTATACCTTAAAGTATTTGACTGTGAAAATCTATTTAAAAATACTGATGTTGCCTGCTTCCCACCCAGTAGGCTACGGTAGCACTCCTACAGTTTTTTAACAACACAAGTAAAAATAAGTAGCAATTTAGAAGCTTTTCTTTTCTTTCTGCTGGAATATCTCCACAGAGAGACTACTCATGACCAGCATAATGATTTGAAATTTCTACATAGCTTCCATCAGCATTAGACTTTCCTGCCTTGTCATCTATTAACGGATGCCTCCCACTGCAAGTGTTTGGCCCCTGTGCCCTGTCACCTGGGACAGCTGCCACTTGTCTCCTGAATATAATGAAAGATGGTGGGTTTAACATTTAAACCACAGCTTGGTGGGACGCAAAGGAGACAAGCTCACATGCCTGGTGGACAGGAGAAACTGTAAACTCTACATTGCTAAGTCAGACACAGCTAAATTCCCTTAACCTGCATTTATCCTTGATGAGACGCTGGCAGCACACATCTACATGCCTCCTTGCAGGACGTGCTGGCTGCTGCAGACACTACAGCTGCTGTAGCCACTTGCCTCTGGTACTGCAGTGATGAAGGTGGCATGTGTACATTTTCTGCTGAAAGGCTAATGAGTTTTGCCACCTTGGGTCCTCCAGCTACAACCATTCTGATGTGCAGCATAGCCAGCCCCACAGAGCCAATCAGCCCCACAGAGCCAATTAGCCACTGCTGTCTGTTGTCTGTTGCAGGATATGTCGTGACACAGCAACAATAGAGAGGGATTTTGAGAACATGCTCTACAGCACTTCCACAGTTTCCTTACTTGTCCCATATATGTATCTGGTGCTCGATGTAGTGGCTACCTGTCCTGGAGGTGACATCAGATAGTCCAGTGACACAGGGTCTGTCCACAAAAGTCCCTGGCCACTCCTGCCGGAAAGGATATAATTTATAGGCAGTCTGGGCTGAGGCTGAATTCAGGAAGAACTTGTGTGGGTTTGCACTCAGGGAGAAGCTAAGCTGCATACTCATCTTCAGGGTGGTCTGTTGAGCACTGCAGACAGCGTGATAGGGTCTTGTACACTATGAGGTTTTTCTATGTCCTAGCTGGTGACCTTCATCACTGGCAGATTCCTTGACAAGGTGAATCTTTTGTCTGATCCCTATAGAGGCAATCTTGCCTTTGGACTTATTAAACTTTACAACGTACTGCAAGAGGGATCTTCTTAAAATTTTATAAAGGAATGGAGGACTCTCTGAACTATGTTGTCAGCAACAAGGAGGGGCTGGTGGGGAATGTGAAGCTCAGGGCAGCCTTGGCTGCAAAGACCATGAAATGGTGTAGTTCAAAATCCTCAGGGCAGTGAGGAGGGCATAGAGCAAACTCATCATCTTCAGAAAAGACCACTTTGGCCCCTTCAGGGATCTGCTTGGTTAAGTACTATGGGAGAAAGCCCTGAAAGCAAGAGGGCCCCAAGAGAGCTTGTTAGTATTCAAGGATCACCTCCTCCAAGCTCAGGATCAATGCATTCCAACAAAGCAAAAGTCAAGCAAAGCCTTGGCTGAGGCCCAGAAAGCCAACTGTATCCTGGGCTGCATCAAAAGACCAGCAGATCAAGGGAGGTGATTCTCTCTCTCTACTTCACTCTCATGAGACCCCACCTGGAATACTGCATTCAGTTCTGCAGCCCCCAGTACAAGAAAGACATGGAGTTGTTGGAGCAAGTCCAGAGGAGGGCCATTAAGGTGATCAGAGGGCAGAAGCATCTCTTCTATGAAGACAGGCTGAGAGAGTTGGGCTTGTTCGGCCTGGAGAAGACTCTGGGGAGACCTTATTGCAGCCTTCCAGTACCTGGAGGGGCTTACAGGAAAACTGGAGAGGGACTGTTTACAAGGGCATGTAGTGACAGGAGGAGTAATGACTTAAGCTGAAGGAGGGAGATTTAGATTAGGTGTAATGAAGAAACTCTTCACTCTGACAGTGGTGAGGCACTTCCTGAGGCCCTGAGAAGCTGTGGATGCTGCCTCCCTGGAAGTGTTCAAGTGCAGTTGGATGGGGCTTTCTTTGGGCAACCTGATCTAGTGGAGGGTGTCCCTGCCCATGGCAGGGGGGTTGGGGCTAGATGACCTTTAAGGTCTCTTCCAACCAAAACCATTCTATGATAAATTTGGAAGTAGAGGTGATATGTTACTGTAGATGCCATCAGTGTAAGGGAAGGACATGTGGTATAAAGGAGATGTTGGGAAGTTAAGTTTTAAATCCCATTCACTACATTAAATTTGTTTTTGTAATCTGCTTAGAATAGCAGCCAGTAACACTAAAGACTAATTTTAAGCAGAATAAATACATGAGCAGTAAAATAACTATTTTGGGGAATTTGCTGTAGGCCTATTATAAAAGGGAAATGAATGCCTGTGGTGGGGCTTCAGTATCTTATTAAGAAATCTATCAACAGTCAGTAAGTCTCTATCTTTCCCCCCAAGACTAGAAGCTCCAGCTGCTGTGGACTCTGTCCTCAGCCCTTCTGGGAAGAAGAAAGTCTGAAAAAATAGGTCACCCCTTAGATAAGAATGCCAGAGGGAAACCCTGACGCTTTGGCCTGATTCTGGGGTGCCTTACAAAACACACTGCCTTTAGCCAGTCTCCCCATTATTTTTTTTTTTTTGAATGAGAAAACCGGGCAGGTTCCAGTCTCAAAGCTACTCTTGTCACAGACAATATTTCAAACAGAAATTTCCTTTAATAGAAGCACAACAAGCAAATCTTTAGCTACAGCCCTGTTGATCTGTGCACCATTAACCACAGATAAAAATTCTGCAGAAGCTTTCTGCAAACCGCCTAGTTTGAATGCTTATGAGCACTACAAATTAATAACAATGTATTTTTGAAGTTCATAATACATTTCAAAATTTACATTGCAGAAAGGCACCAACAGCCAAAACAGACAACTTGCAACTCCAAAAGTAGTCAGCCAGGCTCCTGTAGCAGTCAGAGGTTGCCAGTATCTGTTTGGCTTCTGTGTCTCTACAGAATGGATTCCCTCTTGTGAAGCTGTGGAGCTTCATGAGCACTCCAAATGCATGCACATTATCCCTGTTGTATTATGATTCCTGCTGTCACAGCAGAGGGGTGCCACCAAACGAGAGACTGAAAATGATGTGGATAAAAAAGCTTAGCAGATGCCCAGAGAGGAATCATGGAAGCATCCTAGTGCCATATTTTTTATAATTACCAGTTCAATTATACAGATTGATTCCTGTGAATGTAGCATTTATTTATTCAGTGGCATAATGATAATACTGTTTTGTTTTCTACTTCTTCCCTAACAATATTGAGAGTGAGGCCTTGTTGACATTCTCTGAGCGTTGCATTGATGCCTTTAGAGCACTAGCTTTTACAACTCTGGGATCTTTTCTCCGTGAATCATAACAACTTATTCAGAGATAATCATTATGCAGCCATAGATAGAGATTCTTTCTTCTTTCAAGCCGAAAGCATTAACTGCCCTTATCAGCACTGACATTTGTCTGCCATGTTGCTGTGCAGTTGCTCAGATGAGGTCTTCTCTACCTTAAATGAAGCATACTGTAACACATGCAGCAAACAAGCCAATACTACCTAACATCACTGTACAGATACCACGTAAAACACAGCAGAACCAATGGTAAGAATTTCCAGTCCCAACACACATTACAGTTATTCAAAGGGCTGAACATGATGTAAACCAAAGAAAAAGACTGAGATCTCTCTTTTGCTCTCTCTTCCTTGCTGTTTCTCTCCTATTACCTGGTGGATTTCTCTCTTTCACAGAATATTCCAGAAGAGGATCTCATACTCAAAAACATCATAACGTCGTTCTTAGTATCACCAATCATTTCAGCATTAATGAGCTGTATTCCTTCATTTACTTCATATGAACAAATATCAGGAAAAAAAAACCCTATTCATTTTACTGTTAGAACATATAGATGTAGCATATATATAAACATATGCTATACAGTATTTGTTACTGAGCAACATGGAGTTCTCAGAACACCGTATCACACTGAATACTAATAAAGCATTAATCACAATGGAAATATTCCAAAGTGTATTTTATATGTTGTGTGAGTTTTTGTGAGGAACTGCTACCTTGAAAACAGACATTGCTGTAAACTTCACTGGGAAATGAAGGAACAAGCATTTGAAAGAATCTGTTCCCAGCAATGGCTGAAGGACACTGTCACTGACCCCATGCCCGCCCTTCTCCATCAACTTCAAGCTGAAACTTTTTATGTTTATGCAGCCACACTGCTTTCAATTGTAGTAAATGAGTACGTACCGTATGACGTCCTGCTGCCATGAAAAATTAAAAGAGGGAAAAAAAAAAAGCCATATACTACCTTCTTGGAGAAAAAATCCACTGATATTCCTGTTGCAGCGCTGCTTAATGCTGCTAGTATCTCTCATGCAGGTCATGGTCCCCCAGCAGGCAGACCAGATATACAGTCATGTGGGTCAAGGCAGTGACTAAGATACGGATTTTTCCGCCTTCTTTTATAAAAAAATGTTAGAATATAAAGAAAACAAGATGTTAAACAGGTTAGAATAGATCCCTGATCACCCTTTACATGATGTGCTAGAAGACTCAGTGCTAATGCAATGTCTTTCCCTCTGCTTTCCATCTTGGCTGCCAAGCTTATATATTTGATCTCAAATTTTCTTGAGTTTTGATCATTTAGTTTCTTATGACAACACTGAACAGGTCATTTACCAAATTGGCAACTACACCATTCTCAGAAGTCCTAAGGACTTCCAAATCAGGAAGCATTGGAAAATATCCCTAAATATTGCATCAGGCTCATCTGCTTCTCCCTCGACAGCAGTGCTGGTCCTGTGTCTCCTCTCTGGAGAGGTCACAGACTAGAAGCACTGACATCAGGAACATGACAGCACGTAATCTAATTCTGCTTAAATATTTACTTAAGATGACAAAGGTTATGGATATTCCCACCAAGAGTGACTGGATGAATTAATCTCTCAGAAAATGACAATTGTCCCTTCTAGATTAGTGTGAGCATCCCTAATGTCAGCCATTCTGACATGGCAACCTCCATATGCAATTGAAATAGAGCTTTGTAACCAATAATTACAAATCTGTATTAAAATGTGAGTATTTCAATATGTATTAGGTGCATTAAGTCAACAGGCAATATCCTTGTGTTAACAATCTACTTCCCTGCACAGGAAGCTGTGGACACATCCATCCGAGGACTTTTTAAAATGGAGCAAATATATACAAGTGGATCAAAAATGTAAAATCAAACCCACAAAATTAGTAGATCAAATACATACTAAAGATTGCCACACCGATGCATAAACTGATTTCAGTGGATTAGCACACGAACACTTTCACTCTCATCTTCTTCCTGTGCTGGAGGACGCTGTGTGCCAGCTGTGTAACTCACTGCCTGTGAAAAGCGGAACAGCACTGTCTACTGGTCTGAGCTGTCTTCACCTGAGGATGGTATGATCAAAGACTGCCCTTCCTCAGGTCCAGTGTGCTGGGCTGGATTTTACCTTCTTATTAGGTTGGATATTAGGATGAACTTCAATATGAGCGTGGTAGATCACTGAAACAGGTTGCCCAGACAGATTGTGGAGGCCCCATCCCTGGAGATGTTCGAGGTCAGGCTTGATGGGACTCTGAGCAACCTGATCTAGTGAAGATGTCCCTGCTTATTGCAGGGGGTTTGGACTGTATGACCTCTAAAGATCCTTTCCAACCTTACGCGTTCTGTGATTCTATGTTTCCATGATTCTGTGACAGTAGGTGGTGGGTTAGGGTCTCACTCTAGTGCAGACACTTAATATTCACAGAGGAACAGAACTGGACTTGAGATTTAGGAAAGCTAAAAAAACTAATGTGTGGACACATGGCATTTAACTACTTTCTGGAGTCTGAAAGGAGGCTGTCACAAAAATGTAGCAAAAACTTCTCTTCTGAACTGCAACAAATGTGGTAGACTACTTCATTCAATCAGATTTTCTGTTTCAATGAAGCCTGAGTTACAAGTCTCACAGCAACACCCATAAGGTTTTTGTAGAGAAGAGATACTATTAACTCTGACCAGTACAAAAGATGCAGTGTTAAAAAATCAGTACCTACCATCATACCAGGATACCTACATATCTTCAACAGGTGAACAGATTTGGCCTACTCTTAGTGTGATCCACCTGATGGACAGATAGGCAGAGCCCCCATATTAAAAGATAAATATTTTGTTCTGATATAAATAGTTTTACTTCCCCCATAAGTTATTTAATCATGAGGGAACTGTGAGATTGCATGAATAGATGCCATTCAGACTGTAAACACTGGAGTCACTTTGATTTGCTCCCTCCTGGCAGAGTACATCTGAAAGGATGATAAGCAAAGATAACATATCTTGAAATTCCATCCTAACAAACAATAAATTACCCTCCTGAAAGCAGACTTTCAAAGTACAATTCTCAGCCCAGCACACAACCAGATGCCTTGAGGCCACATAAACCACTTTACAAGCGACTGTAGATGGCAGGTCATGTAAAGGGGCAATAATGTGAGAATCACACAAATCTCTGAAAATAGGAGCAAATGAATTTCATTACAGATTCACATTCAAGGTTTCAGAAGAGTATGAGTTCTGGAGCTAAAGAACAGTTTTAATAGTTTCCCATTTACTATCTATCTGAGGACTCTGAAAGAATTTGCCATACAATTAAAACCTTTCAGTGGGATGAAAGTGCTCAACAGGAAAAATCAGATGCTCAAAAATATAAAGGTGGCTTCTAAATATAAAATCCTACTACTTACTACAGCTTTCATAATTAGCTTCTTTTTTAGTTCTTTTAACTCACTTCCTACTGGGATATATTCAGAAAGCCTAGGGCTTCCATTATTTCCATATCTAGTAGGGAAAAAAAATTATGAAGATAAAATCAACACAAAGGATTTGATTTAGGCTGCATACATAAGAAGAAGGGCACAGCTGCATTTCCTTAGGTAATTCTGGTATAAATAACTGAGAGCAATGCTCATCATCACAAAAAAAGATGAGTTAGTGGTTCACAAAACGATCTTTCTTCCGCTGAAAGTTGCTGCTTGTCAGCTAAGAGGCAGTAGCTAACAGATTTTTGGTGTCTTCTTAAGATTTATACAGTGGGAAGTAAACAAGTTTCACTTAAACCACCCTCAGGCTGATTACTAACGTGAAACCCAAACAGAGCTATGACAGTAACTCTTCTTGGTAGCTAGCCCAATGAGTGCATGGAGGAGTGAAGCTACCATGCTTAAGGAAGAATAGAAGTTTATTTTGATTCATCTCAGAGCATTTTATTCTGTGTTATCACTACAGATTTTAAAAAAAATTTTAAAATAACAAATAACTTTTCTTCAAAATTAATTTTTATTGAGCCTCTTTCCAGAAGGTAATTTATTTTATTTCTTTGAACTGTTAATTTTAAACTATAAACTGTTCTCCAAAGAAGCACCTTGGGTAACTGTATATGGGCATTACAACAAACAATACTGACTCATAATGCAATGTACCGGCTACCTGCCTGCCTAATATTACCTGAGTGAAGGAGCAGCTGCTTCTGATATCATCCTTTCTACTCAGCTGATGAGATGAGGTGTGGACAGCTACCTGCATCAGGCTGCGCTCCAGCTCGGGGAGAGTTTGTGCAGAGAGTAACCTGCTCCAGAGATGAAGGGAAAAGGTGTTTGATTCTCCTTTTAATTTCCCCTCAACCAGCTGCAGGATGCCACCCTTTTGCAAAATACTCAGTAGTGGCAAGGGCAAGTGCTGTGGTTTTCCATGGCTGGGTTCTGGAGGAGGAGGGGGCTGCAGCGGTGGCTTCTGCAAGAAGCAGCCAGAAGCTCTCTGCAGGCTCCACAGAGCAAACACCAGCCAGCTCAAGGCTGGAGTCATTGCTAAGGCCGAGCCCATCAGCGACGGTCACAGCTCCTCTGGGAATCACATTTAGGAGAAAAAAAACCCACTAGCAGCCAGTTTTAAGCTGCCAGAGAAGGCAGTGAGAAGATGTAAGAAACTGTGCAGACACCAGGACAAAGGGCAGGAGGCACCCCAGGTGCCAGACAGAAAGATGCCCCTGCAGCCCATGGAGAAACCCATGCTGTACGAGTGCTGGTACCACAATTTCCCTTAGCTCTGAAGTGACTGACCTAACTTGTTGCTGTAAATCACATGGGGCCAAGCTGATGCTTGGATGTCTTTTTCATTCCTTGTTAAAACATGAACCAAATCACCACTTTCCCACCCTTACTGATGAAGGAAGTGAAGCTTGACCTCCACTGCAGATCCAGCCCAAGGTCTCTAAATGCTCAGTACTCCCAAAAGCCTTTATTCTAATTGCATCTGTTGAAAGGTTCATTGCACGGTGAGCAGGCACTAGTGAAAACACCACTGTTGAGGAATAATCACACTTCATTCCGAGAAAGTTGTCACATTCAAACAGTAAGCAAGATTTGGAAGAAGCCTAAGGAGGGTATGGTTCAGATCAGATCTAGTTCATATGATTTTGATTTAAACATAAAGACAGCAACTTAAAGAGAATGTTTAAAATAAGGAGGCAGGGAGCCCTTGAACACCTAACTATTTCCATTGCAATTTTTCCAGTCAGAGACCAAGCATATTGAAATTGGGATGAGATAAATTAAATCTCCACAACAGAGCCCTGTGCTCAAGCTTGAGACTAGCAAAAACACAACTTCTGTTAGCCTGTCTTCAGGTCCCAATAGACTTTCACTCATTTGGTTTTTGGCAGTCAAGTTTTGGGTAAGAAACTGTGCCATACATGCAATCTCTGTGTCTGTTTTCATGGGAGTGAAATCAGACTCCAGCAACAAAAGACTCTGACCAATTAGCAGCAGCTAATTCTTCCCCTTCCCCAAAATGCAAAACTGTCATCACTGATGTCACTAAAGAAATGGTAAATCAGAAGTCACCACATAAGAATGACCAGGTACTGAGGGACTAGGGGATGCTATCTAGTATTTAAGCTGCACTTAATACTTTATTAAGTATTGAGGATGACTCACCATCTCAGAGCCCTCCTCCAAATATCTGTGTCCTCTATCTAATACATCTTTAAGCGGCCTGGATTTTAAGATAACAAAAACTGTATCTGGGGCATTCCCCACATAAGAATAATAATAAAAATCTTGATAGGAGAGTACCTCTAGAGTTCTCTAGTCCTGTCTCTAGTTTACAGCAGAACTATCATCAACATAAAATCAGTCGGGACTTTGCCCAGTTGAGTCTTGAAAAGTTCCAATGATGAATATTCACACCTTCTCTGTGTAACCTGTTGCCGTGCTGCACTACCCTTCTAATGAGGTGCTTTATCTTAATGTTCAGCCTGGACCTCATACGCTGCAGTCTGTAGCTTTCTCACCTTCTCTGAGTAATCTGCCAGTACTAAGAACATTTTCTCTCCACCATCTTTGTAAATGCCCTTCAAGTAGTTGTAGGCTTCTATTAAATCTCTCTTTAGCCTCCTTTTTGTGTGACTTCATCAATGTCAAGAAAATGTATGGCTTCCCAAGATCTGCTGGTCACACTGCCTCTAGAGCTGCCCGGTATACAGTTCCTCTTATGTGTAAGGGAAATATCCAGTTGAGTGATATATTAAGTTTGGCATCTGCTGTAACACCAGGTTCTCCTAGAAGGGTTGCAGGCTCCCACCCTGCACTGACACATAGTGTGAAACTTTGCACATCTCTCTGCCAAACTTCACAGATTTGTGTTAGTCCAATTTTCTCATGATCTCTCAAAACTTAAAGTTCAGCCTACAACCCAGCCTCCTGCCTACATTAGTAGCATCTGCAAATTTGCTATCTCATCATTTGGGTCATTGATGAAGAAATTGAACAATACAGTCTTTGGTATGGATCCCTGGGTAATTTTGCTCATTACCAAACACTACCTGGGCACAGAATCATTGTTTACTACTTCCTGAAGGCTCCTTCTTTGACTTTTAGTTCACTAAGAATTTACTTTTAAGCAGGAAGGCCCTCAGCTGAATTTTATCCTTCCTGCCCAAGAAGAGTTTGTTTCTGAGTGCTTAGTACATTTTCCTTAAAAATCAGCCTGCCATAGTGAGGCACCTTTCCACATAATGGTAGCTTCCCAGGTGATTCTCTCAAGCAATATCCTACACATACAGAAGTCTGCTCTCCATAAGATGAGAGTCCAAACTCCACAGCTCACCATTCTAGCCTTCCTCCAGTTTTTAAGCAATTCATTGTTCTAAATAATTTTCAAAAGCCATTTTTTAAAAAGAACTAGAACTTAAGAACAGGCTCAATTCTTCAGCATTGGAGTCACCAGCCAAAGAAGCACTGTGTCCCAAAATCCAATTTCACAAATTCATCTATGTCATGAAATATTTCTCCACTTAGGGCTAACTGAAATTTCCAAACCTACACTGAACGAATCCTACGGCAATTCCATGATACCCTGTCCTGACCAAGGACAACTTTCACACAGACCTGCCCTGTCTTCTGGTAAGACCCCAGATACCAGCAGTGAATAAACTGGACCCCACACTGCCTGCAGCTCTTTGCCAAGTGCTTTATGTTCCTTATCACCTGTGCAATTGCCATGCAAATAAGGCCCATGCATGAATATCACAGGAGATAATCTGATCAAGTGCCAGAGCACAACCAGAACTGCTCCCATGCCAGAGGGAACCACAAACTGCAGCTCTAGAACTCCTCTGTGAGAGATTACATTGCTTGCTCTCTGGAAATGAATTTTAAATAAATTGCAGTTTCAAGTGATTTTTAAATGGCACTGCAACCACCTTGGGTAACACTGTAGACTTTAAACGATCCCTTCATTCCCATGTAGGTCATATAATATAGAAACTCCTGCAATTTCTTTTTTCCCTTGGAATCTGTTAGATGAATGTGATATACAAAAATGTGCCTTTACACTACTCAAAGCAGGAATGGGGGGGGGGAAATTATTATCCCATCTATTACAAAGCCATCATTTATACTATTGAAAAACCTCAATGATCTATGCAAAAGGCCAGTGTAATGGTGCGGGATTTATAAATATACTGAACACATTTATCTGTCTTAGAATTGTACTTCGGATTATAAAAGATTGTAAAAACAGTTTTTAAGAGACTGTATTTAGCATGTTGAAATAGCAAATGAGCCAAAAAGCTTTTATCTGGGTAGGAACATCCAAAGAAATCTTAAAGGAGCAAGCAACTGGCTTTGTGGACTTCCTTTATTTGATACCAACTTAACAAAACGCTGAAGATGCAAGTCATGAGAACAAGGGGGGAACATGGCTGAAGGTAGGCATGGCTAATATCAAATCCAGATATTACAAATAAAATTACACATTTAAAAATATATAAGATGTGAAACAGTCTTGGAAAAAGCAGGTATAAATCTTTTTTGGTGTACAGGAGGAGCCCCTGTGTTTTGAATGGCTTTATGATTTGGTGGGAGGAGACAGGACAGGTCAGAACAGAACAGCTATACAAACAGCCTGGAAATGCTCTAAATGTAACTCATGCCACATGGGAGGCCACATGGTTGGAGAACATCTAAAAATGCTTTCAGATCTGAGAGAAACAGCAGAGCTGAACGCAGCAGTTGTCTCTGTCATTTCATTAGGCTGAAAATCCACTTTATTGGATGCTCCTGTAGTGCATTATTGTCTCAGGAAGAGGTTGCTGTCATTTAAACCAAGAAGCTACACGTCCACAGGTGAACACCCTGTTACTGATCCAGCTGTACCAAAAAAAAAAAGAAAAGAAGTCACTGCCCTAAATTTTTCATCACTATTGTCAGTCCCTTAAGGTCACCTCTCTGCCTCAGGCAATCACCCCCCTGAGGTCACAGTTCAGGGACCATAATTAGTTTCAGGCAAAAGTGAAGTTAACCTAAGCCCTATCTTGCCTGAAGGACAATGTCAGGCTGCATGGACCAGAGCCAGCACAGTGAAGAAGTATTTGCATTAGTCAAACAGGTATTTGCATTAATCAAACAGGGGCTGTTCTCTCTCCCATAACAAGACACCTATGAAGAAGAGAACCTCTGCCAAAGCCCAGGAAGAGTACTGTGATCTGCCACCAGCAGAGAGACTTTCCTCTGTCTATTTTTTCTTTAATTGCCACCTGCAGAGCTCTCCATTTCATTCAGCCTTGTACCTTGCAGCCCAACAGGAGACCTGGGTTTTTCTAGAAAAAAACAAAGTTGTAACAACAGCTGCCCACTACATTCTGTAGGTGGCAGTAGGAAACCTTGCAAACTTCTTAGCTGTTGCCACAATGTCTGTGAAAGGTTAACTATCTTCCTTCCATGTCTAACTGATGCTTGCTGTCCTTCCTAGCTGTGCCCTAAAACCTTGCTCAGGTCTGCAAATTTTATCAATAGAGTTTTGTAGAACTTCCCAGTGACACCTGTCAATCGATTCCAACCCAATGAGCTGAAACTGAGATGAGGCAGGGGATGTTGCAAAATTTAAGAGGTTTCATTGGAAGGGTATATAGTCAGTCATGAATAGTAAAAAAAATGCAAAAATTATTGGTTTTATCATAATATCTACAGAAACAATTACTTTTCATAGACAAAAAAGCTTGCTTTATAGCTCAAATTACTTATGTATAGCATAACGTATTTTGACTTAGGCCTCCAGCCACACTCAGAAGTTTAATTTTGAAACTCCAGGTTAATTTCCTTTTGTTGTAATGAACTCCTGAACAGAATGGGCATTTTTTAAATGTACTTGACACTTCTCTGCTCTTTTGTGTTCTTTTTCCTATTTCTAAACATAGTTATTGAGCCTGATGATACATCTTTTCCCTGTATCTCCTAATTTATGATGCCTCATAACATAAAGATTTTTCCAAATCCCATTAGCTGCTACTATTGGGCTTTTTACCCTCTCCTACACTGTAGGGTATGCCTGCTTCTTAGTATTGTATAGGAGATACGAATTATCTTGAGTGCACAGAGGTCTAAGACATCACTGATGCTCTTGATCTCTCCTCCCTTCTTGTCCTTTAGTCTTCTACAAGGTATCTGGAGTTTCTCACTGAGTCCTAGGACAAAGTACTTGCTAGGCCTTTGTGGGCGCCCACAGACACTGCATATGAAGTACAAGCATTTTCTAAATTTGGCGTCTGCTGAGTGATTTCCCATGATTTTAGGGAACTTCTTGTTAAGGTGGTTCCTTCCAGTTTTATGTTCCGAGAAGCCTTACCTCTATCATCCCTAAACAAAGCCCCTACTCTAAGATCCAAATTCTAGTATCATTCTGTTACATCCATCCCCTCACATGCCCCTTAGTACCTTCTTATCATTAAATATATTCTTAAGTCCCATTGGCTTCTAGGTGATTTGAGTTCACATTACAGGAAAAGCATTTACTTGAACGTTCCTTGATCTGGCTGGAGATTTTGAACAGGACCCAAAGCCCTTTTTATAAAATGAATGTCCATTTTTACATTATGCACAGCTCTCCCCATCCCCTTTTGCCCATGAAATGAGCCAATGCAACTTGCAAAATGTCTGGGAATGAATGGTGTGGGAAATATAAGACTAAGATGTTATGCTCAGGAAGTATATGCCCTCCCGTCTCACACATTTTCACTACATTTTCCCTGTATTATAATTTCTTTCCAAATGATCAAGCATTATCATCTACTATGAGGCCATAATTACTATGGTTGTCCTAAGACTTTGATTGATACTGCCTATTTCTCTCTGGTTGGTACTCCCTCTCCTCTGCTGTCAATAAGAGGACTATGTCATTGCTGTTGTGAAAGACCTGCCAAGCCCTGATCACTACTCTTCCAAACAACATTTGCTTTCCTCTGGTCAGGACCACCCTTCCTCCCACGCTGAGGCACCAAATGGCTGGGCACAGACCACAGGAGCTTCAAGCCCAGACTGGGACCACATGCCAAAGGTGACATCAACTTACTGATGCTCAACAGCCTTAAGTTGTTCAACACTCCTGAACCGAAGTAACTCTTCATTTTGGAAAGCCTCTGGAAGCCCTCACGAGGAGGTCAGCAGACCGTGGAGCCTTCTGCTCCAAGCCACCATGGCAGGAGTAGCAATCACGAAGGCACCAGCACCACCAGGACACCCCACAACAGCATAGGGGTGGAAGGACGAGGCTGAGGACTCAGCTCTCGGCTCCAGGCGCCGAGCTGTGCCAAATGCATTCTCCACGTCCCTGAAGCCCTAAGAGCGATGCTCGGGGCGGGTTGCTAGGCCAGAGGCAGGTCACGGTGCGGGAGACTAAGCCTCTTCCCCAGGGGACGAAGCCTGGGGCCGCGGGCGGAGGCCCCTCCCGCCCCAGCGGGCGCGGCTCACGGCGCCGCCGCCTCACGGCGCCCCCCGCCGGGGCCTCCGCCCGCGCCGGGCGGGATGCGGGGCGCTCGCAAGCGGCTGTGCTCCGCCTTGATCGTCGCTTACGGCCTCTTCTCTCTCTACGCGGCCTACACCGTGTTCCTCCGGCCCCGCCGCTCGGCCGCCCGCCGCCCATCGCACCGGGACCGCCGTGGTCCGCGAGGTGAGACTGGCAGCGAGGCCGCTCCGCGCCGCCCTGCCGCGGCCGGGACGGGCCGGCCGCTACCGGCTGCGCAGCCCGCGGGGACGGGGGGCAGCGAGCTTGATGCCGGTCCGACGCGGATTGTTAGTTCCTGCCTGCGCCGGAGCGGCATCGGCGTGGGGGAGCGGCGGCGCCTCCCACAAAGGTTGTCCCCGGCCGGGAAAGCCTGGGCCAGGCCGAGGGCAGCGCTTCGTCACCCAGCGCCTCTCCTCGGGAGCGCCGCGGCGGGCAGGGCCTAGAGGCGGCCCCTCAGGGACAGCGGGGCCGAAGCCCCCCGTGCCGGGCCTGCGCTGGCGGCGGCCATTTCCTGGGTGCGGTGTTGAGGCAGCGGGCCGGGGAGGCCGTGTGCCAGGGCCCGGGGTGGCGTGGGCGCGGTTGTCAGGTGCTGCCTGAAGTTCCGAATTAAAGAAAATTAGTAATTTTTCCTAAACTTGTAAATAAGTTCTTTTTATGTCAATTACGCTGTGGGGTTTCTTAGATCATGTTGCCTTGGGAAATGAAGAGTGGAACCCATGGGAAGGGGATGAGAAGAATGAACTGGTTGCTTCTCAGCAGAGATATGAAGCTAATCTTAAGATGATACAAAATGCAAGATCTCACTTAGAACAAACCAGTCTTAGAGTACAAATCTGGGGCAAAGCAGCGATTGGTAAGCAGATGGAATCATAGTCTATTAATCACTGAACCTTTCTGTTAGAGTTCCCTATTGTTTTTAATGACTGAGATTTATGTATATGGCTAAATAATATTGATAACTACATGAAGAGTGTTAAGGAAGTGGTAGGTGTTACTCAAAGTTATCTTAATGCCAGTATAAGAGTAGTCGGAGTCCAGTTTCTTGCTATCAGTTCTTTTCAAGAAAATGGTTCAAATGCCAGAGAAACACCATTACTTTTGGAATCCAATCTAGCTTCCGGTAGAACACAAGGACAGGCTTCTTGGTTGGCTACAACAGAGCATTTATTTTTGTCACATTTACACTTTGTGAAATAAAGCATTTTCTGTACTGCAGTACTACTGCCACCAATGAACTTGGAAATCTTACATTGTAGAGGACACCAAGTCCCTGTAAACTGGGGGCCATGGTCATCTCAAGCTCTTTAGCTACTGCTGAAGACATAACGTTCTTATTTTGGCTTTTCTGAAAAGGTAAAATTTCCAGCTTCAGTTGAGCTTTCATGTGGCAATGTAGAACAAATTGATCTATTACATGGTGATACATTCTATCACAGAAAATTGATGTGTTTCACAAAAGCTTAAGAGAACTGTGCTATAGTTAAAATGCTGATTAATATTTGCTCATTTTTAAGTGGTAGGCCTACCAGAAATAGATGGTAACATATATGGTAGTGTGGTATATCTTTATTTACTGATACTTTGACAGCCAAAGAATCTTCTTAAATGCCTCAACGTGTGTGGGAAATTCATCCTAACTAATCCCTAGTCACACGGAATTTGGGAGACAATGTCCATATTGTATAGGAAGTTCTGACATGTTTTTTTACCCCCAAGTTCTTATGTTGTTAAGATTTTTAATCTTCCAGAAATACATTTTTTAAAATTTGCAGAGAGTGTAGAGGAGGCAAGATCCGTGCACTCAAATTCTCCATCACACCTTCATTTACGTAGGTCTTTACCTTTGGCAACATATTTTTGGAGGGCATCTTCAGCCAGCTGATGTGACTGCACAATGGAGAGAAGGAAGCCAAAACGCAGGAAAAACATACTTCAGGTACTAGCTGCATGATGTCAACTTCTGTATTAACTGTATCAAATGATGCATTGGAAAATTACAATGATAAGAGGTACAGGTGCATTATTTTGTCTATCTCAGAGTTGCAATGATTTTAACATCACTCACAAATACTTCAATTTTGTTATGTTTTGATAACTGAGGAATATGCATACAACTTCTCATTAAAAATTATCACAAGGAATAATAACATTTATTCATGGAAATGCATACTTGATAAAAACCAGCAAGTTCTAGCCCAAACATGTTGCCATTAAAAACGAGAAAACTAGGGAGCGATTTCGTCTCCTGTTTTGTCAAGATTTGTGTATTTGAAAGAAATGTGGAGTGATTTAAGAATGTGGGGAGGGAGGGCAGCAGAGAGACCTCAGGAGTGGGGGAAATGCAACCCTGAGAAATATCTAAGATCTGGGGTTTGGGCCTGACTGTTGACTTAAAGAAGCTTGGGGTTGTGAGGCAAGATGATGCCTCCTGCTATTTGGTTTCTGTTGTATTCAGGGAAAAGGGACTTCACTCATCCATTCATAAATAGGATTGCATCAAAACAATAATTTGTTTATAACAAAAATAATTTGTGAGACCTAGTTAACTACTTGATTAACTACAAAGTTTTTATGGACAGCAAGATGACACTTGAAGGGTTGTTTGCTTTGAGAACGGTTTTTGATCCATGATCATGCGTGTTGTAAAACTGTTGTTAAACAGCTGATTTTTCATCTGTTTGGCCAGTTCACCAGGCTGCTGTAATGGCTCTCCTACAGCATCAGGTCACTTGCACCAGGGCCCATCTGCTAAAAAAGTGTTCTTTAAAAGCAGAAATAGCACGCTCAAGTGAATTTAACTTCTGAAAGATGTGTTGCTGCAGAAAGGTGTTTTTTCCTCAAACAGTAAGATGGGTTATAGCTGAAATTTGCAGGTCATGTTTGAGGTAAATATGTGATTGTGAATTGAAAGGTTTTTTTTAGTGATCATAAAAGTTTTTTACCACTTTGATGTGTTTATCAATGTATCTGACTGTGTACGTGGTACAGGACATACATTATTTTCAGTAATGCCTACATCATATTTGTAAACGATCAAATAGACATTTTCTAGAAAGATGTGTAGGCTTGATGTAAACATAGCAATTGAAGAGTCTGTTTTACATCTAAGGAAATGGATCACATTAAATACCCTTTAAAAAAAAAAAAAAACAGCTGTATTCCTTGTCTGCAGATGTAACCTGATCCTACAAGATAAGGGAATCAACTATGAATGATGCTACTGCATCTTGTTATTCTCCTTGACAAGGGCAATAGAGCTTTCCACTCATGGGTTTGGAGAAAGGATCTAATATTTTATTTGAATAGGGAGCAGTGCCTGTAGTGTTACCTTGCTGGGAAAAGACTTCTTTGTTTTCAGAATTAAATACTCAGTAGCTGTAGAAATCAATGACACTCTACCTGATAAATTGTCTTCTTGGTGTGGACATGAGGATTTTTTTTCAAGCCCTTGCTTTTCATGTTTATAATATGAAAATAATTTGCTGCACTTAATGAGTCTGTCAGTTGACTGATTATGGTTATTTTCTCTCTGGTGTGCCTGTTTCACATGAATAATAACCTCACATGGTCCCTTGGGGTATTCGTCTCTCAAAGAAAGACTTCTGTACTAGCATTTAAATATCATCTTGTTATGTTTAGAGGAACCAGTGATAATAGATTCTTTATTTTAACTAACTTAGATTCTAGATCCTATAGAAATACAAAGTTTAGGTTTGATTCCAGTATAACAGAGGTTAAAATTTCACAGGTTAGTGGGAAATTGTAGAAAGTATAGAAAACTTGCAAATGTAACTGTTATTTTAACGATTAGGATTTTGAAATTAAATAGCTGGAATGCTGATTTTTAGTCAAATCGGAAAGGTTACATTGTATTTTTTGTGGGGAGGAATTAGTACATGATTTTAGCTGCTCATTGGTTATAAGATTTTCGAGAATTGTTGAATTCTTTATTGCCTTGCTGAGGTAAATTATCTGCATTTGATTACTAGATGAGGCTAGAGAGAACTAGATGAGGTGGCATATTGGGAGAGTAGATGCTGCTGTGCAGTTTCTTGTGGTAAGTCTAATGATAAAACAGAGCCCTCATGAATGTTTTTTAAGAATATAAGACACGAAAATGCCAAATAATCACTTAAAACACAGTTGCATGAATAATCTCATGTCATATATTTATGATGGAGAATACACATATTTAATACAGATTTTGGTTGTTTCAGGTTTTTACCAAAGAGGTTGCCTAAAGACCGCTAAAATTAACAACTTCTCCATGAAATGCAGGGGTACTTATTTAAAAACACAGGCAGAGAAGGAACTGTGTGGCAGTGGATTTTTGTGACATGTTGGCACGCTTATACAAGGAGCAAGAGAGCAGAGGTTAGCATTTTCCTTGACCTGAAGTATCCTTCTCTCCTGTTACATAGGAGGATGTTGTAGAGCAGGGAGTGCCAAACATCTTCTCTCTTACCATTATGTAAGAGTACTCCCAAATTTCTGTTCTACTGGGAGCCACACCCTGTGTTTCAACATTCGGTGCTGCTTTTCCCCAGTGCCTGTTAGCCCCAGTCGCTGAGCAGTTCTTCCCTCCCATTCTCCTTTCCCCAGTATGCAGACTGCAGCCACCTTGATTCATGCCAGAATGAAAGCGTATCGGTCAACAAAGCTGACAGCAGAGATTTCGTTACCTGCCAGAGGATTCTTCCAAGCATAGCTTGTGGCAATTTGCTTTCCTTAAGAGCCTTTGGTGAAGCTTTTTGAAAATCCAAATACAGTATCTACAGTATGATCCCCTTTATTCTTATTGAAACACTCTCCATCAGATTAGTGAGACAAGATTACTCATTTCCAGCAGTGTTTATCCACATACAGAATCAGTGATCTTACTATTTATGACAGTTTTGTGGAAAGGGAAGTCATACTTCTCTGCTCCAGAGTCTTCTAAGTTGTTTTTGTAGATGGGAGTGTCATTGGAAGACAGCTTCTCATCAGGCACAGTGTCACTTCAGAATGACAGCTGCATGTCTTTGCCAGGGATTCTGAATTTGCATCCCTTGAGAACTCTCAGGTAAATGCCATCCAGGTCCAATCTCTGTCTGATTTTAAGGTGTTTTACCTTGTACATCTTGCTGAAGAGAATGAGTTAGGTGTGGGAATCTGCTATGGCTTTGTCATGCCTTTTTAAACCCGTTCTAAACTGCTGTCAGCAAGTAGTCTCTCCAGTTCAGTAGTTGTCTTTTTGGTTTATTTTTTGGTTTTCATATATTTGAAGAACCTTTACCTGTCGGCCAGAAGATTCTTTTACACGGAGCTTTTCTAATTGCTTTTTAGCCTTAATTTTCTGTTTGCACTTCATCAGCTGTATTTTATGAGCTTTGCTGTCGTCCTTGTTTGGGCAAGCTTTTCATTGCTTTCAGTGCCAACCCTTGCCCTTTGGCAGTTGCCCGAAGTTTTCTGTTAAGCTATATGGTTTGGGGTGTTTTCTGTGAAGGAGGGGGTTGTTACGTTTTTGGATTGAAGCACACAGTGTCCCTGGGTTTATACAGTGTTTTTGAACAGCCTACAAGCTGCTTGAAAGCTGCTTTTTTTTCAGGCTACTCCTTTCACAGTTCTTTTCTTTTTTGTCTCATTTTTAAGTGGTTCCTTTATTGCATATCGAGTATTTGTATGCTGGATGTGTTTGGTATGTTCTCTCCTGCTGCAGTGTTAAGCTTATTCATACTGCTATTGCAGAGTTTTTTGTGTCTGACTGATACTTCTGGAATTAGGTATGGAAGACAGTCTGGAGTAGCATCTTTCTGTAGGGGGGTTTAAGACTAGTAAGGAAAAACAAGGACTTTACAGGAAAAAAATAATTAATTGAGTCCAAAAATGTAATCATGATCTTGATGAGGCGTTGATCTAGCCTGCATGTGAGTAGTGAAAGTCTCTTAGTACTACTGTCTTAATTGTGCATCTTCTGTAATCTCTCTCACATTTCCCAATCCCTGCTGTATTCAGACTGGGACTTAATAGTGCCACTGCGGTACTGTGGGTTTTGTTACTCAACTATGGGATTCCCACAGTGCTTCTGGTTTTCCTCACTGTAGTTTTACACTGTTAAACTTTGCTTCCCCACCTGCATATCCTGCTATTCCTGTAAAGTCGATAGCCTCACAACACTGTGTCCATAGGGAAAATCCTTTTTCCCCAGGTCACACAGCGATCATTGAATCAGCGATGTACCCGGTTCACAATTTAAGGTGTCCTGATGCTCAAGGTGTTCTCTGTTACAAATCCCTGTGATCTTTTCTCATTGTTAAACTTTGGATTTAAGACTTGACCTGACTTGCATTCAATTTATTGAAAGTCTGGATTCATGAGTTTCTTGAATCTTGGCTCCAAACTATGCCACTGCTACTGGCCAGGAGCATGTCAGCTTAACTCAGGTTTAGAATATGCTTGCCTAAGGTCAGTCTGCTTCAGATATGCTAACTGGAGCAGTTTTTGTAGCAGAATCTGTAAATTTTCTTTTCTTCAGGAGGTACACTTGAACAGAAACTAGCTGTTGATCTCAGCGCTTCATGAGTTAAAATTTATGCTCATTCTAAATTAAATTTAGATGGTAGCTGAAAAAACGCAGTAATGCAGAAGACCTAGAAAACTATACATTTCACTGACTCCTGAAAAAAATATTGCTAGTTTTTGAGTTCAGTCAATAGTCTGCTAACACAGACAGGAGCTGGCAAACACTGGTTGGCTTCATTGCAGTTCATAAATGTCTGTCATCAGGTTCTTGTAAATGATCTGTGATGTAATGATTTTGAATTTGTCTTAAGGGTGTTTACTCTTTATATTTTAATTTTCACAGCTTCATCACCGGTCCCTCTGTAGTTCCCGGGTACTTCTCAGTTGAAGCTGAAAACGTTGTGCTGGTTCTGAACGGAAGGGAAAAAGCGAAGATCACTTACGCCACTCAGTGGCTGCATTACGCACAAACGTTAGTTGAGACTCACAAGATACAGCGTGTGGCGGTTGTGCTGCTTGGAAATGAGCAGTGCAACAATGACTGGATTCAGCCGTACCTGAAGAGACACGGAGGATTTGTAAATCTGCTCTTTGTTACATACGACTGTGCATTGGTAAATGAAGAAGATATTTTCCAGTGGCCTTTAGGAGTAGCTACGTAAGTGCTATAGACACAAATTACAATTGAAACTTAATTGTTGTGCATGAGGCACGGAAAATACGTTTGAATGTTACAGCAAATAATGGAAAAAATGATAGTAAGTTGAGAACATGGTCCAGTCAATGATTTTCTAGATCAAACATTGGAATCTTTGGGAATTTCATGTTCCAGATGAATGTTAAAAAAAAAAGCCTCATGTGGTGATAAGGTATCTAAAAGCAGTGTATACAGTTACATTGGATCCCAGGCCTTTGCATTGGTTTTGTTGAGTACAAAAAAAATAAGTTAAGTAGTTTGTATGATGAGCTGATTAGTAGCTAAAAGATAACATTTATAAAGTCCACCCAGATGAATGTGACATTCTCCTCTGAGAGGTTACCAGTGGTATTTTCAGTTGATAAGCTTGCCCATCGTTACCATTAGCCTGGCCATTTCGGTCAAAAGCAGTGATTGCATCAGGAACAGCCACTTTAGAAAAAGCATATTGCTCAGGGACATTTTGGAACATGCACACATACTATCTCTGATGTCAAAATAAGACGTAAGTATTCTGGAATGTCTCTGAAGAGAGTGGTGGAAGCAAAGGGAGTAACGACCAACTTGTAGGACAGGACTTGCACTGGTTTGCTTGTAGGTCTGTAGGTGGAGATAGATGTGGATTGACAGCCAGTAGGTGGTTTTAGTCTTAGAATGCGCTGCAGGAGGGATGAAATGGTGCAAAATGTTTTTTCTTTGACATAAAACTTTATCCATTATCTAATGTGTACATTTTTTTCACAGCTACAGAAATTTTCCAGTTGTAGAACCCAGCTGGTCAATGCTACATGATCCAAGATCGTATCTATGTAATTTCTTAGGAACAGTTTATAAAAACTCTTCTAGGGAAATCCTGATGGAAATTCTGAAGCAGAATGGGCTTGATCAACTTTGCTGGATTGCTGCCAGAGATCAGTAAGGCTTTGATTTACTTTGTGAAAATATTCAGGCTTGTTTATTTAGTGCATCACTGCCAATCCTTCCCTGAGTGTTAAAAAACAGTACAAATAAAAGTGACCAATCATCAGAACAAGACACTTCAAATAGGTCTTTGTAACATAATTGCATTTATATTACTATATTTTATGTAAAGCATATTGTTAAATACATAGAAAAATCTCCTAGATGTACTGCATGTAAAGACCATCTCTTTTTTTCTTGCATACATTTGATTATGATGGAAGGAGAAATGTTTGTCTTATACCTCATGCATATTAACATCTTACTAGAAGATAGACAGCTGTGTTTTGTTGTGTTCTATATAGGAGAGTGGATTTAGTCTGTACAGCATGGCTCTTTTTTATTTCAAGTAGGCAGAACAGATCTTTTGACTAACAGGAATAGGGTTCTGATTTTATTTCTTGATTTTGCCAAGCTGTAAATGTTTGGTAGCGGGCGCAGCAACACTTAGGAAAACCTCAGCTACCCCATTAAAGAATCTCAGGAGATGGATTCTGTCTGTGACATGAACTTCTATCTCACAGATGTTTGGAGGTGCTTCAGGCAGATGGATTCAGGTTACCAGTTTGCTTTACATCCTGACTTTTGTAGAGCAAAACTTTACTGATTTAAAGTATTGGGGGGGAGGGGAAGAAAAAGTCCATGGAGTGTCTCTCTGTATATCTATTTCTGAACTTGACTGTGAAGTACATTGGTACATGCGTCATCCAAGTCACACAGAAGATGTAAAATAGTTCAGTTTGCCTCTTACACTTGGAAGTATTAAGAATTTCCTAAAGGGGGCATCGCTAAAAAGTGTTACAGTCTACTTTTAACAGCAACATTTTAGATAATTTTTAGAAGACTCTTTAAGAATAGTTAAGACTAAAAGTAAAAAGATTGTGTGTGTAATATACAGTTTTTACATTGGCAGCATTTTAGGTTTATAAATAATTGAAATTAGAGTGTATCTATTTTTTTCATTGCAGTGCCTGTGGGGATGTTTATTTTGGACCTCTTTTCTTTCCTAGGTGGCAGCCTCAAGAAACAAATGAAAGTTTCAAAAACTACCAAGATGCCTTGCTGCAGAGTGATTTGACACTGTGCCCAGTGGGAATAAACACAGAATGCTATAGAATTTATGAAGCTTGTTCCTATGGATCTCTGCCTGTTATAGAAGATGTAATGACACTGGGTGATTGCGGAAATTCATCAATGTACCACAGTGCTCCATTACAATTATTAAAAACCATGGGGGCTCCATTTATCTTTATTAAAAACTGGAAGGAGCTTCCTGCTGTTTTAGAGAAAGAAAAAAAAATGAGCTTACAAGAAAAGATTCAAAGGAGAAAAAAGCTTATAGAGTGGTATCGAAACTTCAAAGCGTGGATGAAACAGAAATTCATTAATACTTTGGAAAATTCATTTTTGCCCAGTGATAAAGGATGAATTTTCCTTTTTGAAAATCTAGAATAGATTGAAAGCTTAATTTCCATTAACCTTCCAAGGAAGCTTTTATACAAAAGAAAACTCACAGGGCTGATGCATTCCTTTTGAAGTCAACAGAGTTGTGCTAACTGTGCCAAGAGCTACGTTTGGCCATCCATCCTTAACACAGGGATGTTGTTGACTTAGCGGGATGGTAGTCTGCAAGGATGACAGCAATTTTATTACTGTTTTTACAGTTGTCATGTTGGTGTGTGACCTGGTAATTTTTTTTTAGGAGAATATCTTTGAGCATGTGAACTTGTTAAAATCCAACATGAGTACGACAGTTGTATTTGAAGAAAAGAGAAGATTGAAAGCTGTATGGTACAGAGTAATTTATTATGTAGTCTAAAGAAGAAAAATAGGATGATAACAAAACTGCCAGGTTTAGCACAGTCATTAATATTTATCCTGGTGAGTGCTTGTTTGGAAAATGTGAACTGTTTACTTGATTGACATTTCATTTCCCAGAAAGTGGCCATAAAGCTAATTTAAACACTGTGGAATAAATACATATAATTCAAGGTAAAAACAGAGAACTCTTTCTTAGAAATATTTCATAGCAATATATTTCTTCTTTAATTCCAGGTATCAAAATTGCTTTCTTTAACTTCTGTTTAGTCTTGCGACATACCTTCTGCTGCAGGACCTTTCATGACCAGCAGTTACAGCTGCACATCCTGAACATCAGGCCTTGAACATGCATTTGCTTGTAGTCTGTCTGCTTTCCTAAAATCTGCTGAAACTTATCAACTCCAAAAGATGGCAGAAGTTTAACATTAAATGTTTATGATACTGCTCTTCAGCGGCATTTGTTAAGTGTAGCCAGAGGGGATCTGTTACTGTTCTTGTGCATCAGAAAGGGGGGTGTGCTGTTACCTTCCGTGTGTTCTGCTGAGCAGTGTTTCTGCGTACGCAACAATAGGGTTTGGAAGGTGGTGTAATAGCCGGTTTTCTGTCTCTAAATACCAGCACGCTGTATGGGTTCATTCTCATGCAGGAATTCAAAAGCCAATGCAACTGCATTGCTCAGTAATAATCATTTGTGTGATGATGTTACCAGGTCCTGGAATGTGTATCATGCAAGAGCCCTTCTGTGGGTTTTTTTAAGTTTTCTTGCATTTTTTTTCTGGGAAAAAAAAACAAAATCAAAAACCCACCCACAAAACAGTGCAAAACATTTAAAAACAGTGGGATTGAGTTTGCTAACAGTAGATGATATTCAAGGTGGCTGCTCTAGGTATGGAATAAGGTATGTAGCAGAACACTGGGATTTTTAGGAGTTTGCATTCAATTCTGAAGATAAATAATCTTAAATCCAAATAATCTGGAATTATGTGTCTGGTATGAATTTTCTGTGCCTGTCCACCCATTTGAACTGAAGCAGCATGCTTGCATTGCAAATGCAGTCTGTTCAGTTGAGGCTGGAAGTACAGCTATGACAATTCTGCAATAGACTTATGAGCCCTGCTTAGAGTTGGACCTTGTTACACCAAGTTTACCAGAGATTTCCATTCTGGGGATCTGAGGTAGCCATGGGCACAGTACTACACTGCACGGGTTAGATGAAGCTTGAGTATCTGCAATAGTGTCATTGCTCTAATGTCCACCAAATAGATTTTTTTAATTTTTTTTTTTTTTACACAGGCTGGAAAACTGCGGAGCAGTGATCCAGAGCATCATTTTTCTATGTGTAGTCAGCAGATCAAATCCCTCAGCACTCCTGCAGGATTTCAAAGAACTGCAGAAGAACAATTAAAAGAGAGAATTCTTTACCAGTTAGCCTAGATTCTTATAAAAGTGGCTACAGCTCCTAAAAAAATGTAATGGTGTGCAAGTCGAAGCCTGAAGAACAGATCAGTGTGTTACTTGGTCGTTGAGTAGAAGCAGCATGCGATTCGCGTGTTCATTTCAAAGTAAGTGTGTGTGATTATTTCCCAAGTCCTGTGGCAGTTACATCTTAAAGGAGGCCAAGTCTTACACCACAGTTTTATCAGAACTTCACACCGCAGCTGTTTGGCTGCTCTTGGAGTTCAAAGGGAATTCATTTGTGTTTTATCTATATTTAACCAATTCTTGACACTCCCAATTCACCTGCTTGAATCCAACAGGAATTAGCGCTAGATATTTTTTCCTGTGTTCTGTTTCCAGTGCTAATGGAGCACAGAGAGCAAAGCATCTTGTAACCAGGGGAGGGTTCCTAACACATTAGACAGGTTGCTTCTATTTTAATTATTCCACTGTCCAGTGTGTGGGAGAGATTGCACTTCTGGCTTTGCTTCCCAATCTTTTCTTATTTGGAAAAATTGTCAACTCTGTCAAGAGTTGCTGAACAAGGCAACAAAAGGGACTTTGGCAAAAAAGAATGAGACTGAGGGAAGGCAGGCAGTGAGGGGTGTAAGAAATCACAGAGGAGGTGGTATCAGTGGTAAACTGCTTTAAAAGAAAGGAAGCACTTAAGCCATTAGTTTATTCCCTGAATGACATGTCAAGGCAGGAATGGATTGTATTTACTGCCAGTGTGATGAAAGTTGGTTCAGTTGTTTAATACTGAGGAGAAGGGATGCTCTGTGTTTGCAGTTAGCTTTCTGGTTCGGCGAGTACAGCCTGCCAGAGCATGAAACAAGGGCTTGAGGCCTCTTCTAATCACAAGTGCTGTCTCCCTCATAGAGGGAGTTCACAAAACCAAGCTTGTCATGAGTTAAAGCTGCTAATCGTAACATCAGGTGTAACATCAGAGATTGTTAATCATGCAGTATTTTGCATCAGACTTAGATTTATGTGAGGAATATATAACTCCAGCAGTAGTTTCATTATCAGGTATTTCCTGCTAATGAAGCTGGATTGCCTTGCTATAAGAAGAAATGGATCTAGCGTCTCACAATTTAGTGTAACCCTATCTCTCCTATGTAATTCTGAACCCATTAAGAGTGGCTGTGAACACATGGTGTAAACTCTTTTAAAATGGACTTCTGGAGAGCAGGATGTTTCCAAAGAAACCTAACCAGTCTCAGTAACTGTTGGTAATCGTGTAGACAGGGAGGTGGCTTGCAAAGGATCCGTCTTCCCGTTGCTTACCATTCCGGTAGTTAGGTTTCTGTTCTTCAATGACTGAAGCTTATCCAAGGAGTGATACAACTCAAGAGTTTTGTAGAAGCCCTTCCCACAGCAACTAACTATGAATTGGGATCTCTGTGTGCTGGAATCACCTCTTGGCTTATTGCCCTCACCGAACCACTTGAAAAACCACAGAAATAAAATCCTGTTACTCCTTTGCAAATCTGGCATGTTAGTAATAACCCAAGAGCTGGGCAAATTCAGAACCAGCTTCCACGTGCTGGAGACCTAAAATATTTCCAGGAAGTCTTACTACTGTCATGGGAGAAATGAATGACAGTTGAACAAGAGTGCGCTTATTTTGGCATTGTCCTAAAGACTGGTGTTGGGAGAGGCAAAAGGATTTCAAATGCAATTCCAACCATGCCCTAAGAAAGCTGTTGCTTCCAAGAAAAATGCTACCATAAGGCGTGTTGGGACTTCCCTTTTCCAGTAGCTAAGGAGGAGTTTAATGTTTACGTAATGCTGTGACTCCTACACAAAGGGGTTGATGAGTCAGCCTAAAAAAAAAATTTAAAAATGCTGACCTGATGAAAAAGTGCCTGAAAGGATGATGTATGGTTCACATTGGATCCCAGGGCTTTGTGCTGGATTTTATTTATTTGTTTTGCTTTCTGAGTCCGCAAGGATATATTACAGTTTGTACACTGAGCCCTTCTGGGATAACTGGAGTGATGCTATAAAAACAGTGCCGTGCAGCAAAAGGGACAGTGGGTCAGAACTCTTCTCATCTCAGCAGCTTACACAGTTACAGAGAATCACACAGATTCTGACTAACCACCTGTCCATAAATCACAACTGAGAATCCTCTTGATAGGCAAACAGCTTGCAAAAGGTCATGTTATTTGGAGGTTAAAACATTCTCACAAGCCCAGAGGCTCAGTCACATGCCCTTGACCTAGAGAAAAAAGATTTAAACACAGTATTTTAAATCAGCACATGCTGCCACCAAGGAACTCCTTTGCAAAACACAATGCAAGGACATACCTTTTTACAATTAAGTTTCATAAATAACATTGTGTCACCTGTAAGCATCACCCCGGAGCTGTGTCACCACCCTGGGAAAAGCGAGCCAGGGAAATCAAGGCTTAAGGTCTGCATCCAGAAAGCAGCAGGTCCTTCCAGCAGCTATGGCCCTGCTAAGCTGACCCAACACACACCCATGCTTATGCTTGGTGATTCCACTTTGCCATCTGGCTTCTTGAACACAACTCGGCAGCATCTGCATCTTGGCACTTTGCTCTGTAGTTCCAGTTTCTGGCTCATGCTGCTCCAGGATTGGTCCCACTCTGTTGCACTTGTCTCCACTCCAGCCCCCAGGACCATAATCTACCCTTACCTCACACTTTTCTCCACACACAACACCGTTAGCATCCCCCAGATTACATGTTCCACCTGGACCCAGCTCATGCTTCTTACCTGGCTTCCCAGCCCAGAAATGGTCTTCCCTGGTGCTGGGCTTCAGCTTCACAAAATTTTATATCTGGCTCACGTTTCATATTTATCCCTTTTTGTCTCCAAATATGTGATCTAGAATCACACTCCAAGTGGGAACAACTTTTCAGCAGTTGCTGTGTGCTTCATCTTGCCAAAGCGTCACACCCGACTCCCGATTAGAGGGCAGTTCTGGTGGATCTGGTATTTCTGCAGAAGTTGACAAGGCACATCTCAAGCAGAAAGGAATCACCCATCATAACAACCTATGTGGCTGCACAGCCATCTGCTTAAAAAAAGGGATTGCTGCCTAACAGCAGGTTCTCTTACTGCATTACCCTGGCTGTCAGTTTCATATTGATTTATGAGAAAATGGTCCATCGCTCCAGAACTTACTCTAGTTGGGCAAAGATGGTAGAGCAGAGTGATACAGCCAGGAGCTGCAAACAGGATAAAACCAGAAGACTAACAAAAAGGCAAATCACTTGTCTCTATGCCTAAAGGTAACTACTCTGTCTCTGTATGCAACTCCAGGAATAATTTAAAGGGTAAGAAATGACAAAAAGATTCAAACCCCTCTTAAATAGGCATTAAAGGAGTAGAAGGAAATGGATCAGCTGCTTCCTTTCTGACATAGGCCACTGGTCTAGTTTAGAGACATAAATTCAACATTTTCACCAGGGACACAACAAGCATCAACCTGGACCATGAAAAAAGTTGTCTGTAAGAAGATATTCTCCACCAAAACACATTTTATTTGGGTGTGTGTACAACCCACTGCACTTTAAATCTTAAGAGCACAGAAAACATGAGATTTTCCCCAAAAAATCCAGTTGCGTCTGTCCTGAGAAATAGAAGTACTCATATATAAATGGGATGATACTGTCTGTGAGTGATGCACTTCCTGCAAGTTGGGCAAAACTTGGCCTGCCTAAGGGATTTGTGGAGGCACTGGCTGCAGAAGACGTGGCCGCATGTGGCTGACACAATCAGTCGCTCGCTTTGCATGATCTGGAAGGAAAGAAACCACAACAGCTATTTGGAGCAAAGAGGCCAACTTTGCTGCTGGTCGGTTGGCACCAGGCAGAGAGGACTTGGAGTACCTGTCACCAGTACATTACTGCTGTAATTATAAGGAACCCAGAGAGCTCTCGGTGCTGACTTGGGAAGCGTTTCTCCCTCTGTGGACACGACCTCAGAAATGGCTCTGAGTGACAAGCTAGTTTCCCCTCAACTCCAAGGCCTCCACCTCAAGCCAGCTGTCTGCAGCACCCCACGTAACCCAAGAGAGTTGCACAGTTCACCCTCTACCCAGTTCTCCCTCCAACAGCAACAAAAGGATGACGTGGATTCTTACCTCCGAGTAGCCATCCATGCAAGTCGGACAGCTCACGGTCCCAGAGGGCCTTGTGGGAGAGAACAAAACAAGGACACGTTAATTTCCCTGTGCATTGAGGGTTACCAGTACATAAATGTCATGTAGTCAGCTGTCTGCACAGGCTGTGCATGATGCACTCCATCTGAAGAGCCCTGCGTCCCTGCACATACCTCGGTTTGCTCTCCCTTACCTCAAGGAAAGAGCACCTTGGCCGGCAGTGGGGGAAGATGCAGTCGGGTCACCCTGCTCTGTTAAAGGAAGTAGCAGCTGCCTGCAGCACTCTGCTGTACATGTGTAGCAGTGCTGATCTTCAACAAGTCATAAATTACCGTTTTCTAACAAAAGCATTTAACTGACCTTTCTAGAAGCGAAAGAGGTATGCAGAAATTAAACCTTTCCCTATTTCTAATTTAGCAGCATCTCAGCCCAGGAACATAATTGTACCAAGAACTCCTTCTTAATACAATGTGTAATTATACAAAGCATATTTTCAGACTCTTTGCCAGTGTCTTTTGGGCATTGCAAGCATCTCAGCGTCTCTCAAGCCAAGGTGTAAGATCCATATGTTGACAAACTAAAAAGAAAACCTTGGTGTTGGGGCCTTTTGAGGGTAGGGTTTGTTTGGTGGTTTTTTAACAAATTCTCTTCTAGAATTGCAGTGACATTTTAGGTTTGGAGTTCTTGCACCATAATCAAACTAAGCCAAAATCTAGGAAAAAATCAGTTTCTACTGTCTGTCAGAAATCAGACTTTAGAAATCTAGACACTTTATCTGCTACATAAACATCTTTATCTCCTGGTTAAGCTTCAGTGTTCTGCTGTTGCTGGTGTCTTTCTGCAAGATGTCTGCTTTCTCATTGGCTTTCTTCTTGATCTCCTGTCATTTAATTTTGGTTAGTTAAGTATGTTATATAGCTCTGCTACTTGCTTTGAAATGTACAAATAGAAATAGTCTGTAATGTTTTTCTTTAGTTCCTTCAATGCAATACAGGCTGAAAAAGCTGTTTGACATTTTCTTACAACAGTTGGACTTGATGATCTTAAGCATCTTTTCCAACCTAAATGCGGCTGTGATTTCATTCACAGCACAACTTGTGGTGCTCAGAGCGCTCAATAGATTAATTATAAACTTACAGAACTTCTCTATCTGGGCAATAGGAAAACATACTTTGAGCAGCCTCTGCTCCCCCCGCTAATTGGCAGGGGTGGGACTGAATTATCTGAATGTCCCTCCCAACCCAAACTGTTCTGTGAGTCTCAGGCTGTTCTTTTATTTCCGGTACTTTCCAGGAGCTCTGATAGTGACTCTCAAGCACAGGCAGGATCCATTCTCTAAGAGACTGGGCAGAAGAACCTTTAGCGCTGCCCTCTGCCTTTTGGTAAGTGCAGGTCCAATCCCTGCTGCTCCAGTCGGTGAGAAATGAAAGAAACAAACTTAGCACAATTCCATGATCAATTGTAAAAACGTCAAGGCACCCTCAGCAATCTGGCATCCACAGACACGGCACGGGAGGGAAAAGGAAACATAATTAGTCTTTGGTGCAGGCCTGGTGTTGCACACAAACACCAGACAAGGCAAGCAATTGCAGTAAAACACACTAAGAATGGCAGCACATCACACTCCTTTGGATTAAGACTATTAAAAGTAGAGTCAAGTAGCTACTGCTGGTTATGCTCGGGCTGCTGCTGCAAAGGGATACAAATGGAGGCAGTTTAGGAAGCACCTCAACACCCTCCTCCCTGCTTCACAGTCATTGGATTAGGGCCAGAGGACATGATTTCCCTCTTTCTCCCTCAAACAGTCCAGTTAGCTGTGATGTCCTTCAGGGACTCGCGTTAGATCAAGCTGCTGAAGGAAAAAACCCCAAAACCACAAGGCCCCAACCCGCTGTTGTGTTTGGGGGAACTTGAGCTGGGGCAATGCAGATTAGGTCCTCAGGTGTCAGACCTTTCCCTTCAAAGGATCTGGAACAATCCCACCAGGAGATCCCCCCATGCTTTTCCTCCTCCCGTTGCTGGTTGTGCTCAGTAGTGACAGTATCCAAAAACCATGGATAAAAACTACACTGTGGACTGGATCAAATACTATTCTAGCTTTAAAAGAGCAGTTTAAAAAACACCAATGGGATGAAGTTTAACAAGGCCAAGTGTAGAGTGCTGCATATGGGACATAACAACCCCATGCAGCGCTACAGGCCTGGGGGGAGACTGGCTGGAGAGCTGTCAGGCAGAGAAGGACCTGGGGGTGTTGGTTGACTGCAGGCTGAATATGAGCCAGCAGTGTGCCCAGGTGGCCAGGAAGGCCAATGGCATCTTGGCTTGTATCAAAAACAGTGTGGCCAGTAGGTCTAGGGAGGTGATTGTGCCCCTGTACTCGGCATTGGTGAGGCCACACCTCGAGTACTGTGTCCAGTTCTGGGCTCCTCACCACAGGAAGGACATGGAGGTCCTTGAGCAAGTCCAGAGAAGGGCAACCAGGCTGGTGAAGGGGCTGGAGGGTAAATCCTATGAGGAGCGGCTGAGGGAGGTGGGATGTTTAGTCTGGAGAAGAGGAGGCTGAGGGGAGACCTCATCACCACCTATGACTACCTGAAGGGAGGTTATAGAGAGGTAGGTGATGGTTTCTTCAGCGAGGTGACAGGAGATAGGACAAGGGGGAATGGCATGAAGCTGTGCCAGGGCAGGTTTAGATTAGACGTTAGGAAAAAAATTTTTCACTGGAAGAGTTGTCAGGGCCTGGAACAGGCTGCCCAGGGAGGGGGTTGAGTCACCTTCCCTGGATGTGTTTAAAAAAAGGGTAGATGAGGTACTTAGGGATATGGTTTAGCATAGGACAGGAACGGTTGGACTTGATGATCTTAAAGGTGTTTTCCGACCTTGTGATTCTGTGATATGTTGCTGAAGGATGCTTAAACTCTTTGGGTGGGTCAGAGTTCAGGATTTCTTCATGCCTCCTGAACAATAAATCCCAGTAAATGGGTAGCTATTTTCATCTTGTCAATATAAATATTTTTCACATCTTAACTACTAATCTGAGCATGGAGGGCTGCTTGGAGTGTTAAAATCTCTCCATGTGACTCTAGTTTTAAAGAATGTAAAAGCTGAAAAAGCACTAGAGGTAAAATCCAAGGGCCCTGAGGAATGCTAATCAGAACAAGATTAGTGCCTGTGCACATTTCTGACGAATTTCCTTCGAAGTGTTTGGGAGAAAATGCATCTGAGAACTGAAACTGCACAGCACTGAAACGGTGAGGGAAAGGGTTTCAAACCAGGCTACATGACGGTAGTCAGGTAGTCAGGTTTCTCAGTGTGGCTACTATTGTGTCTCTGCTTCGAGATCCACTTTGGAGGAATCCACGTTTCAAAAATCAATTCAGTCCCCAAAGGCCACTGTCCCGTTCTGAGATTCCTGACCACACAGCCAAGTGTTTGCGATCTGTAGTCTTGCAGCACAGATTGGTTTTGTCAAGCACGCCATGAAATGACATGACTCATTCTCTCAGCCAGTCTCACACCAACCTAATCATAGACGGATAGGTTTAGGTAAGTACCCTCAAATTATTCCCTACTTGATATTCTGCACAGTCCCATCTGTCAATGTAAAATTTCCTGGGTTTAGGTGACACCAATCCCTGTTCCTATGATCTTCATTTTTTTTAAGTCTTCAGGAATTTGTGCCTTGGGCTGGATTTTTAAAATAAACACAACTCAGTTTCCATTAAATGTGTGTTGTCAGAAGATACGAGATGCAAAATAAATGCATCAAACATAAATGAGTCATTCACTAAGATCCAGATGAGGGGACAACCCACTGAAAAATGACAAGTTGTGCAGGTGGCCACATCTCTGAATGACTGAAATTAGCTTGATTCTTTCAGATGAAGTTATTCAAACAGTGAAAATCTGTCACATGTCACAGTTTGAAGTGTTCTGTATCGACTGAGTTTTGTTCAGGGCCCAAAAAGCAAGGTTTCTACAGGAGTGATTTCTTCCTTCATGTTTTGCAAAGGAGTTCTTTTCTGAAGAATAAGGGACATGAGCAGAGATCCACCTTGAGTAGTATTTACACAGGAGATGTTGAAACACCTTCCTCTGGGGCTGCTTATGTACCTGCGACAACCCTTGTCAGCAGTGGGGCTACCAAAAATACTCTGGGGCATGAGATCATAGAATCATAGATTACAGAATTATAGAATGGTTTGAGCTCAAAGCAACCTAAAAGATCATCAAGTTCCAACCCCCCTGTTGTGGGCAGGGACACGTCTCAATAGACGATGCTGCACAAGATCTCATCCAGCCTGGCCTTGAACACTGCGAGGGAAGAGGCAGCCGCAGCTTCTCTGGGCAGTCTGTGCCAGTGCTTCACCACCCTCATAGTGAAGAATTTCTTCCTAATATCCAATCTAAATCTACCCCCTTCCAATTTAAAACTATTCCCCCTCATCCTATCACTACATGCCCTTCTAAAAAGTGCCCCCCTCCAGCTTTCCTGTAGGCCCCTTTGGGTGCTGGAAGGCCGCTATAAGTCTCCCTGGAGCCTTCTCCAGGCTGAACAACCCCAACTCTCAACCTGTCTGCACAGGAGAGGTGCTCCAGCCCTCCAGTCATCTTTGTGGCCCTCCTCTGGACTCATTCCAACAGTTCCATGTCCTTCTTATGTTGGGGACTCCAGAACTGGACACAGTACGCCCGGTGGAGCCTCACAGGAGCAGAGTAGAGGGGCAGAATCACCTCCCTCGGCCTGCTGGCCATGCTCCTTTTGATGCGGCCCAGGATACGATTTGCTCATGTCAAGCTTCTTATCCACCATCACCCCCAAGTCCTCTGCAGGGCTGCTCTCTATCACATCACCTCCCAGCCTGTAGTGATGACAAGGATTGCCCTGACCCAGGTGCAGGACCTTGCACTCGGATACCGAGGTTCAAGCCTTTGGTCCAGCTCAGGGAGACTGGACTCCGCCATTGCCGCTGCCCAGCTGAGCAGATGAAAGGTCTGTGGGGAATCTCTTTGCTCCTATTCCTGATGGGAAAAGAAAGAAAAATACTTCATCATGGTGGAAAGCTGAGAAAAATAAATCCTGAAATTTTGTATAAGACACAGAAACAGTCCTGTGCTATAGGAGTCAGCACCTGTCTGAAGAAACTCAAAAGACCCAAAGAAATAATTCCTCATGGGCTTTAGCTCAAAACCTAATTCTTTTTCTGTTACTAATCGTGTTATCTGTTCAATGGTATTCTTTGATTTCTGCAATAAAATCAATTAAACTATTTGAACAGTAAGATCTACTGTGTAATGGTGGAGCATAGCAGCAATGTTCAGACCTTGCTTGCTGTTAAGGGGTTTTAGTTTTACAGGAGAAGCAATACCCAAGATTAATAAGAAGATGTTCCATTTTCAGTAGAGGATTATTTCGCTATTCAGCAAACTTTTATTTATCAAAATGTGTGAAACCGTTAATATATTAAGAAAGATGCCTTTTCACTAAAATTTGGACTCTTAAAAAGAGTCCTGAGCAAATTTAGTAACTAAACTAAACCTCAGGATAAAATACTTGGTAAATTTTGATAGCCTTATTACTTTGCTTGCTAGTAACATAGATTAGGCAATTTCTGCTTCAAGTGTAGCACAAACATTTCTTTATAACATTAGACAAAAAGAATTGTGCCAGAAAATAGATGTTTAAAAAAATTTAAAACATTCTGTTGTCTGCTACCATTGGGTACATGGAAAGTAGGTAGTTTGCTTTCAAGAGGGTTACTCTTAATTTCCACAAACAGAGCCCAGTGGACTTCAGCTAATGGGTTCTCTTTTTTTATACAGATCTCCACAGTCATTCTCTCTGAATGTGGAAGTGGAGAATTAAGGACAGTTCTGTCCCCCTAAGGGGAACCAGAATTTACTGATTAATTGCTGAAGGAGTTTAAACAGTGCTCCCTTCAAAAGCTGGCGTAGATTTTGGCCGGCCAGTGACGCACACTATCTGGTATGCAGCCTGTAATTGCATATTCCTTATTGCTGGAGGGTCCAGTTTATTCATTTACTAGTGATTTACCAATCTGTCGATGCAACCCTTTCCTGATGGTTGTAGAGTATCGTGATTGTTTTGCAGTGAAAAAACTGAGTAGTCTTACTAATTCTAAAACTGAAGTCAATGTACCACCCAATGAGTCTACAAGCAGGAATCTGCAAGTTAGGCCACATCGTACCAATTTGCCTTCCTTCCCCTGCCTAATCAGGCTCTGCTTCTTCTCATGTGTCTCTTCTCTTTGCTTTTTTTCTCCTTGTGAAATGATTTTACTCAGCTGACCCTCTTTCCACATAGTTATTTTCAGATTATAGCAAATTGCTTTCTCTCTGGTAGAGATATAATTTCCTTCTTCCCGTGGAGAACTTCTACCAGGTACCCAATCTCAGTGTAGCTGTAATTAGGCTTTTGCTGAGCTTCTGCCTTAGCACAGCCCTTGCTGTTACACAGCGTGCTGCCAAAATGTCTCTCTGTAGCTGCCTCTCAGATATGTCATCTCAGTGCTTGTTTCTTAAACATTTCTAGTCTGTGGTTTAAGATTTTTGACTGTCTGTATTAAAGGTCAGTGAACAGGATTTTGTTTGCAGGGGCAGGAAAGGGGACTGACTTAAAACATCTCTTTGCTTTCCATTTTACAGCAAAGATCTTCATTCCCTGAATGAAACTTCACATGCAACTGCAGGTACCTGAACACCGCTTATGGTGTCTGGCACCGAAATCTTAAACACTGGCTCACTGCTTCTGAGATCTGAGTTCAGTTCCTCTCCCCACAAAGTACCAAGGGCCAAATCCCCCACAGGCTATTGACATCCAGTGTAAAGCCCAGGACAGGTCAGTTCTGCTTAGATTAACTGCTCAGATTATTGCCTCCATCAGCAGTATGATGTAAGGTGAAGGCTAAACTCCCTCCCCTCCCCGCCCCCCTCCAGCTGTTGTGTGTTCTCTTCCTTTGCTTAAAATCTTCTCTCACCAGTGGAAACCCCTCCACAGGGATATGGAGGATAAGGTATCCCATATCCTTAGAGATATGGTTTATCATAGGACAGGAACAGTTGGACTTGATGATCTTAAAGGTTTTTTCCAACCTTGTGATTCTGTGGTTCTGTGATTTCTGTGCTTCCACATGCCCCTGAGTTTCCCAGTCTGGTCAGGGTTGAACAACTCCATGCTTACCTCCAGCCAAACGTTTCTCCTCAGATGAGTTGTTCTCATGTTCCTTTCCCTCCAGGCCCATTACACATGCCCACAGCATGCCTAATGCACACCCCTTGGGTTAGATACTTCAAAAGAAAAGGCAAGGGGTTATGTTCAGAAGGCAGCACCTCAGAAGGAGGGGATTATGCCTGTTCGTTCATGTCACTGTTCAAGGGTGACAGCATTTCCCCAAGACGTGTGAAAACTGGGCTCAGTTCCCTTCTCCACCTGTGGAAACTTGAACCCACATGTTCCAGCTCTCAGAGTGAAAAATGCACTGTCAGCATAGGCTGGTGTTTTGGGCTTGAATGGCAAAGTTTTGGTAGCAGGGTGGGTGGGCTGCAGGAGTGGCTTCTGTGAGAAGCTGCTAGAAGCTTCCCCTATGTCCAACAAAGCCAATGCCAGCCAGTTGCAAGACAGACCCACCGCTGGCCAAGGCCAAGCCCATCAGCAACAGTGGTAGCACCCCGTGAATAACATATTTAAGAAAGAAAAAACCCAAGCAGCATATTTGCAGCCAGAGAGAGGTGAGAAGATGTGAGAAACCCTGCAGACACGTCAGTGGAGAAGGAGGTGGATGAGGCTCTCCAGGTGCCAGAGCAGAGATTCCCCTGCAGCCTGTGGAGAAGACCATGGTGAGGCAGGCTATCCCCCTGCAGCCCATGGAGGATGATGGGGAGCAGAGATTATATGTGCAGCCTATGGAATACCCCATGCCCAAACAGGTGGGGCTGTGACCCCATGGGAAGCTCATGCCATAGCAGGGTCCTGGCAGGACCTGCAGACCATGGAAGGAGATGCCCACACTGCAGCAGGTTTGCTGACAGGACTTGTGGTCCTGTGTGGGACCCATGCTGGAGCAGTCTGTTCCTGAAAGTCTGCACACCATGGAAGAGACCTACACTGGGGAAGTTCATGAAGAACTTCAGTCCCTGGGAAGAACTCATTTTGGAGAAGTTGGTGGGGGACTGTCTCCCATGAGAGGCACCCCATGCTGGAGCAGGGGAAGAGTGGAAGGAGTACTGAGGAAAAAGGAATGGCAGAGACAACGTGTGATGAACTGACTGCAACCCTCATTTTCTGTCCCCTTGTGCAGCTGTGGGGGAAGGAGGGAGACAATCTGGGAATAAAGTTGAGCCCAAGAAGAAGGGAGGAGTTGGGGGGAGTGTTTTTAAGATTTGGGATTATTTCTCATTATCCTACTCTGTTTTGCTTGGTAATAAATTGGATGAAAAATATCTGGCAACTGCCTCAACATGGGGATGCTTTCCAAATGCTGCTGCAGGCTTCAATATAACCAGCAAAAATAACAACAAACCATCCTCTTCTGGAATGTCTTGGATTGCAGTAAGGAATATTACAGCTGATTATTGATTTGTGATCAATCCTCACAAATAAGTCTGTTTATGGTTCTCTATACATGTTTGCTGCAGGTGCACCATGAAGAACCCTTGGGAGTGGTAACCAAGAAGAGACTGAAGAAATTGTGGCAGGTAATCCTTACTGCTTCACTAGCCACAGATCAGAAATTACCTGAAATCCACCTGGATGTGAACCATCATTGCTCAACAAGTCAAGAAAAGGTATCATCAACTGTCCAGGTGGGAAGCGAGTCAGCCTGTCAAATACAGATTGATCTCTGACTGCAGACTGTGACAGGGGCATGGACAGACTGTGGTACAAGACAGACAGACCTCTGATGAACAGGGTTCTTTTGATCATCCTTGCAACCACTCTAGCTATAATTGTCCACAGGTTACATGAGGCACAGCATCAAGATGTCAACAAAGGAAGAGTTCTAACAGATGTTGGACAAACCAGTGAGCTATGCCAACCACCTACAGGCTGTATCTCAGGTGAGTACTCATCAGCACTACCTGATACGGCTGCATAAAGAGAACCCCAGACATGGACCATTGTGGGTTGACTGTGGCCAACAACAAAGCACCCCACACAGCTGCTTGCTCACTCAGCCAAGGAAGACGGGGAGAGAACAGGAGGAAAAAAGCAAAAACACTTGTAGGTCAAGATAAATACAGTTTCATAAGTGAAGAAGAAGAAACAAGTAATGCAATAGCAACCCCTCACTGCCTCCTACAAGCCTGGCCAGTCTCTGAGCAAACACTGTTTTGGAAGACAGAAATCCCCTTTCTTTTAGTGCTGAGCATGACAATGTACAATAGGAAATATCCCTGTGACCAGTTTGGTCAGGTTTCCCCATTGTCCTCCGCCCAATTTCTTACCCACCCCCAGCCTACTTGCTGCAGGGGAGGGGGCAGAGCAGGAAAACCAGCAGACACTGGTCACCAATGGCCAAAACTTCTGTGGTACCAACACTGTTTTAGTCACAAGTCCAAACCACAGCACCACAGGGGTTGTTGCTATGTGGAAAGTTAACTCCATCCCAACCAGGGCCAGGAAAACAGCTTGTGCTGTCTTCCTGATGAGGGGGAGCGAAGGGGCAGGCACTGATCTCCTCTCTTTAGTGACCAGTGGTAGAACCCAAGGGAACGGTAGATGTGACAGGGGAGGTTTAGGTTGGGTATTAGGAAGAGGTTCTTTGCTGAGAGGGTGGTTGGGCACTGGAACAGGCTCCCCAGGGAAGTGGTCTCAGTACCAAGCTTGACTGAGTTCAAGAAGCGTCTGGACAATGTGCCATGCTCTGACTGCTGTCCCTGTGTGGAGCTAGGAGTTGGACTTGATGATCCTTATGGGTCCCTTCCAACTCAGTGTATTCTGTGATTCTATAATTCTAGTCTTCCCTGAGCATCCTTTTTCCCTCAAATGATCAGTGGTGACTTTTCACAGCTGACTGCTCTTCATGTTATTTCAAGTAGAAAAGTCAAAGATCTTCAACACATCTATTGTGAACTTCTCCTCTGTCAGATCTGATTTCCAGGAGACCCAGGTGAGAAGCCGTGCTGGAATCATTCCAATACTGTCTCTCTTCATCATAACAGCAAAAGACACTAGACTACCAAATTATCCCTCACTGCTCTCTGGGAACTGAGTGCACTGAGGCTGCTGTGAGTATAGAGGCATTTAGAGAAGGCCAGTGATCCAGGCAGGGCATCACTAGCTTATCACAGTACCCCATCTGCAACTGCTTTTGGCCCAACTCATGAAGAAGTGCCTCTGCACCACAGGTCGGGTGGTAAGCCTATTACAGTTTAAATGTCCCTGGCAGCCACAGGAAGGACAAACAACTCTTGGAACAACAAAAGAGGAGTTACAACAGACGTTAACACAGCATGAGGTCTTTGTGGTCTCTGGTTTAGACTAATTAGTCCAGATAGTCAGTAGGTGCATTGAACAGAGGGACAGTTTGTCACATGGACAGCACTGTAGACACCACATGCTTCTATGTCCTTCACCGCAAGTAGCTGAGGGAGCAATATGGACTCAAAGATGCCAGCTGTGCTCCTGCATCCGTGCCCTGTTTGTCATCCCAGCTTGCCATTCCTGTTGTACTTCTGGCTCATAATTCTGGTTTGTGCTTCTCCTGCTGAAAGCTGAATCAAGAATGAGGGAAAAATCCTCAGAGGCATCTTCTTCAAAGTCACATTTAATTCCTTTCATTGGAAGTAGATGTTTCCCTCAGCTCACTGTTTCCCTACCTCCTCCAGACCTTTCACAGACAGTACTGGTTTGCTGGAGGAACCGAATAAACGGAGACTGCAGAGAGTGGAGCTATAGCTAGGTTTCACTTAAGCAATAAAACAGCAATACTGCCATCCTTAATTGTAGTTTGACACAATTATGTGGTTAGATGATCTGGTAGAACCTTTTATATTCCAAGGAAAGGTACATTTGTCAAGGAAGGAACAACCAGGGAATTACATGCAGTTTATCTCACAACAGACCCAGTACCAGCTCCTGAGAACAGCAAGCAGTTCTCCATTCTAGGGAGTACGTTTAGAGTCAGCCCACTCCCCACGTTGTGCCCCTGAGTAAAGGCATGTGGGGTCATTTATACAGGGCGACCCTCAGAGGACATGGAGCTGGCATTGCCTGTGTGGTAGCATCTATCCTCCTTCATCACCTCATCCCACTACTTCAGCAGTGCCAGATCAATCACAGCCATTGCAATATTGGCAATTCTGGTCTGCCAGTCTCTGTAGGTCCTGAATTCTTGCTCAAACCGTCTTTTGCTTGGTTTCTTCAGCTCCTAATCGGCCAGGTCATACATGTACAAGCTGCTTCTGCGCAGCAAGGTGTCTTCTTTCTCCACATTGGTAACATACTCCCTATCTCAGATCCATGATCTTTCATCAACAGCAACTTGGCTGTGAGCGAGAATGGGAGGGGACAGATTTTCCCCTGGGGTGCCCAGAGCAGCCATGAGTAGCCAGAGTAGTATTAGGCTCCGTTAAGATCATACACAAATGCGTGATAACTGTAGCAACAGCTTGTGTTCTCAAAGGTTGTTTTGCCCTAAAAGAGGATTGAATCTGCACCTTACTTTTTGACAAGCATGATGCCTTCCTCAAAGCAGCAGGTGCCTAGGCTCATTTTGTCATGTTCCAGTAATTTTCCTCTCATGATTGCACTTAGTAATGTTTAACTCCTGAGAAGTTAATGAGACCCGTGCCCATTTTCCAGTGGTTACAGACTGGTATCAGTTAAGAATATTGAAGTGCAGTTTCTTTGGGTTTCTTTGTACCCACAAATGACTATTTAGGAAAAAAAAAGGTGTGTAATCAGGTCAATTTTCATATGACATCTTTTTACTCCAGGAAAATGGCTTGTTATGATACAGCAGTTTTTGAAGGAAAATGTATGTGTCATTTCCTGGAAATCCTCTTTCAATGCATATTTTGGGGCAAACCTCATTTATCTAATATATATTTATATAATCAATTCAAGCTGTTTATTTCTGAAAGCTCTTGCAGATGACAACTCACCTATACAGGGGAATAAAGAGACCTGAGCAGACCAGATGGAGCAGATCTGATGGGTGTCTGAGATCAACCTTCACATCCAAAAACGAAGCAGTTAGCTCAAACCAAACAACAGCGAGGCTGAATGCTGGCCATAATGTTCACCAGGTAAGCTCATGAGATTGGGCACAAACAGCCATGGTGAGAGGTGAGCGGAAGATCCACATGCAGATACACACAGGATGCCCAGCATGGAAGTTGCAGGTAGTAACTTTGGAGATGGGCACCCTGTGTGGTATAACCAAGGGGTATAACCAAGAGCAGCTGCCAGTCAAGCAGGAGAGCTCTCCTGGGGCATGTGTTCTGCTAGAAAGAGAAAAGAAAATCATCCCATAGTGATGAGCAAGTAGCAGGAGGATACTGAGGGGTTCCTGTGGCCAGCAGAGGCAGGGGTGAATGCATTTTGGGCTGAATAAGTGAAGCTGTGCTGGTGGTCATGTGCCATGGCCCCTCTGCACAGCCCATGCTCTCAGAGGAGCATGGAAAGCAAAGGAATATTGAGATAACGTTGAAGCTTCTTCTGTGCCTCTGTAATCAGAGGAGGATCAAATTCTTCCTTGGTCAGACTCCACGGGATGGAAAGTGTTGGTGCAGATGCTGCCAGTTCCAGGGTGACTACCCTGCCCCAGCCCTCTTGGAACCCTGGCAAAAAGGAGGAAAAAAATGATCACTCATTTAACCTGAAATCAGGATGTCAAGAACAAGAACTGATCTTGATGCCCAGAGTTATAAAGGAAAGAAAGGAACTAATTGTCTGCGCACCAATGCTAAGATGCTGGGTAACCAGCAAGAGGAATTGAGTTTTTCCCTCAGGATATAAAATCTGCCAGCTTGGTGTTTCTCAAACCTGTGGGATGATTCAGACCATTAGACTATTAAAACCACAGCTCACAGCCTGATGAAGAAATACAGAGAGGGCAAAAAGGAAAAGGGAGTAGGTCTTGGTGTCAAACATCATCATTTCTCTGAGTCACTAACAGCTTGAAAATCAATTGCCATGGTTACGTGTGTATCAGTGCTCTGCCAAGGCAGAAAGGGCCTTGCAAGCTGGTATTTGCCACAGAGCGTCACACCGCTTGGGTGCACACAACCACCGGCACGTTAACAGCGGTCAGTGACACGCAGGGAGAACAGACAGCGTTCCTGTGAGGGATTTCAGCACACATGATTTAAACACTCCTAAGGCAAAACTGAAATACCCTCAAAACTCTTTGGCACTCTGAATAATGTTTTGGTAACTAGCAGGATACCGCACCCCATACCAGGGGCTTCTAGTCTTGCAGAAACTTCTCACAAAGGAGAGGGGGAAGGAGGGTGCAACCAAAAAGCAAGAGTTGTTTAGGTTACACTGAGTGTTTTGGCCATAAACAGCCTGTTTGCTATGGAGCAGGAGCTCAGACAGCCCTGCAGGCTCTGGTCATTGCCCCCAAAAACAACTCCGTCCGGGCTTGGGGGGGTTCCAGTGCTGGAAGTGTTTAAACCAGCATTGGGCCTTTTTCTGAAAAACATGTTGTTTCAGTCTGAGCTACTGGGCTTGAAGCAGCCATTAATTCCTGAAATCTCATCCCCTGTATAATGCAACAGATCAGCCTAGGAGATCAATGTGGCTTTTTCTTAATAACTTAGCCTTAATAACTCTTAATAACTATGAACATTTGTGTAGGCTAGTGTCACAATTTACTGGTGATGCCATATGCCCAAGGACTTGGTATTCTCAGTGTAAACACTATAAGCTAAACTTCAGAAATTACTGAATTGCAACGTTTGAGTTTCTTTATACACTTTTGCCTTCAGTAGGAGACACTTGGGTTACATTTTGCTGTGTATGCTTTATGTTACTTGGAGATTCATAGTCTTTTCTAAAATCCAGATGATGTGGAATATCATGGCAAATATAATGAGAATTGTTTTCATGTAAGGCTGAAGAAGGTAATTAGCATCCAGAAAGTCAATACTCTATTGACAAGTATCCCCCAGGGACCAGGAGCCGGCCTGTTTACAAAAACAAAGGAGGAGCTGGCACATTATCAAGCCACTCTGGAACCTCCACTCGTCCCCTCATGCACTTTTGATTGTTGTCTTTCACCAACTTTATTTTTTTATTCCTGGTCAAGACAGAATGTCAGGTCCCCAGAGCTGTAGCCAAATATTTAGAAACTATGCACCCTGTTATCATAGTGGAATAATAAGATGTAATTATTAATAATAATTATTGTTATTAAAATAATAACATCAATTGCACTAAAGACATTGGAAATTACATCTTTATTTTTCCCTAAAAAAAAAAAAAAGGAAATTATAGCTTTATATTTTAGATTCAGCATTGTGATGATTAACTAGTTATCGTTCTTGTTTGCTGGGACTCCTAGATTTTATAGACTATCACCAAATCAACAGCATGTGAGCTTTACTGTTACAGATATATATCAAAAGGAATTCAGAAGGTTAGTAGAGTTGTCGGGTTTATTCTGCTGGTAAAACAGGTTCCTGTGTCTATCAGTCGACCTGGTCAAAACCACAACTGGTCTTTTATTTGGCTGTAATTTTCAAACCATTCCTTGAGAAGATACAATTACACTAGTCACTTCATCCCTTGGTCTATTTGCCATGAGAAATACTGCCTTGAGTCTCATAAAAATGCCATACCCTATATTTCTCATCAACTGAACCTCCAGAGGTATTTCTGGTTTAATCCAGTCAGAGGAAAAAACCAAAGATTTCTGTAAAACACCCAGGTTGAGCCAGTTTGAAATAACCAGGAGCACGTTGATAACAGTATAAAGAAAGCGAGCTTTAAGCTAGCACTGAAGTGCATTCAGACTCAATTCTTGCTCAGCAGGGTCTCCTAAATGACATTTATGGGTGGAAAAGTCAAGTCACCCTGAAGTGGAAGAAAAGGGATTATGCCTTTTCTGGCAGAAACACTGTTCAGAAGCTTTTCTTGTATCTCAGTGAGTGTATATGTAACAATGCACTGATTTTATTTCATTTTATTTTTTAACCTTGTTGTCTAACCAGTCACTACAGGTCTCTGTGCCACTTGCAGCTCCTGTTCTCATTCAGCTAATGAGCCTGGTCCTACCTGCATGCACCGAAGCCGCTGCCTAGTGTTCAAATTAAACGTTTTTCTTTCCACCAGCAGAATTCACCCTCTTCCCCCACGAAAGGTTGGTTATTTCAGTTGCAGGGATGAAGAGCAAGCCCTCCTGCAGTTGGATTTAGTGGATGATGGCAGACTGTGATATAGGCAGCTGGAGGAAGGGGATGCTTCCCTTAGCATCTCTGGCCTGGCAGCAGTGCTTACATCACTCCTGGCCACTGAGATACCGCTGCGATACCTCACTGTTCTGCCTCTAGAGAAAAGGGCTGGCTGGACCTGAACAGTGAGACAGTTTATCATTGCTATTTGTCAGCTGTATGGAGCTTTTTTTTTTTAATAATTTATTTACCTGATTTAAACAAACAAAAAAAGAACCCAGTCAATTTCATCATCTCAGCAACATTTCCCATGTTACGTATTCTTTAGAGATTAATGCCCTAAACCCACTGCAAAACTCTGACAGGGTGTGTGTAATCTAACAGTGACACACCCCAGTGCTAAAAAGCCTCCAGCCTTGGGCATATCAAGGATGGAGCACGTTTCTCTTAGATAATCCTGTTCCCTCCCTCCCAGTTTAGTGCTTGAGGATCCAAACCTGTCCCCACTGAAGCGGGTTTTTTGGCAGAAGTTTAAGCCTTTTAGCTGTGGAGGCATTCTTGTTTCACAAGCACAGGGTTAAATTAAACACAAGGAAAAGTCCTTGGTAGCTGTTTGCCAAGGTGAGGAAAGCTGTGATGGTGGAGAGAGGCCCAGCCCAGAAACTGGGAGACCTGAGAGCAGTGTGTGGTTCTGCCACAGGCTTTCCACAACTCAGACTCATCCAGTATGGCTACAGCACTCATCCAAGCCGGTGCTGCTCTGCTGTAGCTGTTCAACACTGCCAGCTCTCTCGCTCTTTCAGCTTCTATTTTCAAGACAGCTAAATTTTCATTCACACTGTAGACGTTGTTTCACAGCACAACTTTCCACATGGCAGGTGGTTTTCTAGCTAGATGACATTTTGTTCTAGTAAGATGACATTTTGTTCCTAATTAACGTCTGCAGTTCGTTGCTCAGGCTAGGTGATCAAAACAAGCCCTGCCAAGAAGAAAGGAACAAAGCATCCGCAGCTTGAACACCGGGCCAGCTCTCTTAACTGTTTCAAGTAATTAGTTCTGAAGACAACGTAAAATGTTTCCCTCTTCCTCCTCTTACTTCTTATTATGATTATGATTATATTGCCTTCTGCAAGATCATGGACAAGGTGAGACTATTGGAGAGCAAGATGCTCTGGGTGATCTGAAAGGCGATGTCTCTTCCTAAATCAGGTTGTATTCTTGTGTAATGAAAATGAATGGTGAGCTGCCTTGCATGATGAGAAAGTTTACAAGTCCATCCATGGAAAGAGGATCTTGGAAGAGGAGAAGCTTTGCAAGTTCATGATCCATTCTGGGGAATGGAAACCAGAAGACAGTAAGTGGCGGTAGATGTGATCTGAATCATCAGAGCTCTGGAAAGCCACTGAAACAAGGTTGAGAGTCTGTGTCACTTATGGGAAAGAAGAACTGATGTAATAGTCTGTTCACCAAATCCTGGCTTCCAACCCTGGCTTTTAGATGGCCACTGCATGGTTAGGAGATGCACCTACTTATCACTTGCATTCACACCCCCACAGCCCAGTGGAAGCTCCTCATCACGACCAATATTTTAATTTTCTTGCCAGGAGGTGACTTTCCAGAAAACAAACTAGAAATGGCTACATGCAGGCACGAGGTGTGTCATGGCATATTTTGAAAAGGAAGTGCAGGTTAGTCAAAGCCATGTGTGGAGACAAGGCCATCATTCACATGTGAGTGTACAAGACTGAACTGCCTGTCTCTGAGTTCTTTGTGAAGGGAAAGCCAACCACTGGCACAGACCCAAGGCATCCTTCAGCAGTGTGAATGCAGCAGTGCAGGCCAATAAATCAACAGCCCCACACTCAGCTTTTCTTACACATGGCAAAGACAGTACAGCCAGGCTGCCAGGTCCTTGGTCTAGGCAGAAAGCACGCGGTGATGGCTTGGTCTCCTCCCGAGGCAAAAGCACTAACCAAAACTGGAGACATGCCCCTCTGTGTGCTGCTCCAAATGGGGCACCACAGAACTCATCTCTCGTCACCAGGCCTCGGTGAGGACTGCCATGCAGAAGGAGCTTTGGATGTTCAGGAGGTGCAATGTAGCCCCAAATACCACAGGTACAAAGGACCTGCCTTGCTCCTTGTGTTCAGAGGTTTGTTGCTTACTCTGAGCTGTTCCTCAAACATGGAGTTTGCTTTTGTCACCTGGCTAGTGCCATCATCTCTTGGTAAATACAGCTGGCCATCTGCTGCCTGCCCTCCCACAGACTGCACAAAAGGCCACAGGTCTGATGAGCAAAGCCTGCTGTGCCCTGAGGCTTGTGGTTTGTAGCTAGACACTTGGAGGGCACTTTGCATACATCTGCATGGCTGTGTAAAATCAGAGAACCATCTTCCAACCAGCCAAAGCTGTTCAACACTTCATCCCTTGCTTCGCATCCCTCTGTGCCCTAGTCTGGAGTGACCAAACTCCTGCAACCCTCCATGCAACTTGGGTAGCCCAGCCCACACACCGGCCCATAGGTGTGTTCAGCTCCCCTGGCAGGATAGATGCACCTGGTTCTGCAGGTTTGTACCTGCTGGGTCCAGCTTAGCCTCTGCCCACTGGACCAGCTGGACCAGTAAAGCAACATGGGGACATTGCCCTGCTCATCACTTGCACCAGCGAGGCAGGAAGGGTGGCTGCTGCAGTGATGTATGCAACTTGCAGTGGAAGTAGCAGGAGAGCTCATTTGTCCCCAGAAAGTGGAGCATGCCACCTCCCCTCTGAGTGGAGGCCAGTCCTTTGGAATGCCCAGTAAGAGGACAGGCTAGGCGTGTGGTGCGCCAGATATGAGCCAGAAGGGGTCAGAAGAGGGATTGAACTGACTTTACAGACCCGGAGTGAACCCGTGGTGCCTTGGACTTACCACATACCGGAGTGCAAACAGCAGGTGTGGGCCCACAGAGGTGCAAATGCTCATCACACGGGAAGACAGGCAGTGGGGAGGGCAGCACAGGAGGAACGTGAAGCCTGCTCTTGGGACAGAGGAACTGCTCTTCATCTCCTCAAAGGGTTTTTTCTTTATTCCTCCCACTACAGGAAGTTATTAAAATATATGAAAAGATGCTGGGATAAAGTAGCTACATCACTGTGTGCTCGGTTAAAAAAGTCTACACCGATATCCTAATGAACTGCTCGCTAAGGCACAGCAGTCTCTTCCTCTTGCCTGGTACTGTGAGAAAAAATGTCTTATTTGTCCTCCCGGTATGAGTCATCTACAAAAAAGGAGCTTATTGCCCTGTTTGCTGCAATTAATGACACCCACATTAAATGAGACTTTTGCCCCCTCTGTGAGCTGCAGCTTAACTTGCAGAAGGATCCTTTTGAACACAGTAGCGCTACACTTATCGGTGGCTTGGCACAAAGCGTTCTCATCTTGCTTTGAAGCCCTTTAGGAGGGACTTGTAGCAGCAGAGAATAAAGTTACCTTTCTCCCCTACGTGCTCCTTCATTACAAGTTCCCCGAGGATCATAGAGAAGGAAGGAAAATAATAAAGATTCATTTTGGAAAATTTAGTTAACGCTTGTGCATGAAGATTTTCAGTGGGTTTATGCAAAAGCACTTTGGAAACTTTGCTGTGTTTCTGTACATAGACCCCAGAATGTCACCCACTCAGATACAGTCATGGCTGACTCTTTCTCTAAATTGTACTGCAAGACTTTATGCCTCATCTACTTTGTCTTTTTATGATCAGACAGCTTTAAATAACCATTCATCTTGAGAAAATTACAGCATACAGTGGACTAAATATGACGTGCAGTAATCCCTAACAACTTTGTCATAGGACTATGGGTAAAGCTGCCTATTTTTAATTATTTTTATACCTTGAGGAGTCCCTTCTTTAAAGCTTATGTGTTGTCTTCTTCAAGCTGATCATGCTGAATCATGTGTCTTGTTCCATTATATATTGTGCAAAATAGATTTTTTTAAAATGTGACCTTACCTCCCATTTGATGCCTTGCCTGCCTGGGGTCAGTCTGAGTGCCCGACCAGTACAACCATCTACTTATTCTTTGCTTTCCCTTCTAGCTTCCTCCTTTTGAGGACCAAAAAATGTAACAAAATTATAGGTTCTAGTACTTTTAGCTTTTTCTTACTACTTTCAGTCATGGAGGACTTCCAATTTCATCTTCCAAGCCGCTTTCCATGGCACTGTAAAAGAGAAAACAGAGCTGTATCTTTACCTGGGCCTGCATAACATGCCTACCTACCCCCACCACCATCACCCCATCCTTACCCCTGAGGCAGCTGCTCAGGCTACACAGCCTCCTGATGTCCCCAGCTGGAATCCAGTCATTTGGCACCCAGTGCCAGTGCCAAGAGCGATGGAAATCCCACTTGTGGCCTCTGCTCCTTGACACAGTAGTGCCAGGGGAAAGATGGGAAATGGATTTGAGCTGGCTCCTGCCTTCTCCTGCTGGTCACCCCGGGAGCTGCAGAGCTTTACCCCCACAGAACAGCGACCAAGTGTGGTGCTGGTAAACCAGGATCCTGTGTTGCACTTCCCATGTGGTCTCATCTCACCCACCAGGAATCCGTCTTGAAAAACAAGAATTAAAAAGGCTCATTTCTTAGTCTGGTGTAAGAGAAGATACATTCTGGCCCATGTATAAGAGTTGTACTTTGAAAACCTTTGAACAATTCCAAAAAGCAACATGAAAATCATAGTGTTGTAGCAGGACACAACAACTGAGGAGGAGATGAGGTCTCAGGTAACTGACCCGAAGCTAAAAGGAACAAGAGCCCTGAAACAGCAGAGCCACCTCACATGGGCACTGAAATCCCCATGTTCCACTCTGACTGTGAGGTTCAGCTGGGATGTTGTGGTTACCATTTAAACTCTGGTTTAATATCTTAGTGAACAAGCTACTGGCAGCATAGCTGAAGGGGGGAAATATGTTTTTCCCAGCAAAGAGAATGCAGAATATCGACAGGTAGAGAACTGTTCCCACCAGAACATAATTTCCCTTTCACCTTTGAGCTTGCTTTCTGTAAAAGGTGTTGGCTTCATACTCCTTTGACAAAGTCAGCTGCAGCAAACATCCACAGTTTGAGCTGTGCAGTATATGAGCTTTGAAATGTTCATTTTCAGAATAATTATTCCACACACGGGTTAAAATTTCAGTTGCCATGCTAAAAAAAAGGAAAAAAGAAAAAAGCTTAATGAGCTTAATGAGATTTCTGGCAGTGAGAGAACCATCTCAGATAAAATGCTTCTAAACATTATATATGATTTATTTTGTGCCCCTTTGGAAAGGAATATCAAATCAGAGCGTTTGCCCTTTCTTCCCAGTTCAAGGTAAGTTGTAGCCACTCTTTCATCGTGTTTCTGGGTTGACTCATCTCAAGTTAAGACAGAAGCTGTTAAAAAGAAAAGTGACAGAGGGTTTTTTCACCCTCTCTGGCTTTTTTGAAGAGCTAATGGAAGACGAGCTGGCTGAAATTCTGTTTGCCTGAGGCAGCAAGTTTTTTTGATGTGTGAGTAAGGTATTAGTTTTTTTCATCATAGTAAACCTGGGACAAGTAGGACTGTGTGCCTAGGCTTGTAAATTTTCGTGACAGCTCTGCACACCAGAATGATTCATAGAATGAAATAATGCTGGGAGTTAATAAAAGAAGCGCAGCTTCTCGCATCATCCAGATACCACCAAGATACAGAACCCTACAGCTTCCTGAAGTCAGTAAACTGGTGCCAGATGATTTCATCAGCTTTGGAACATGCACCTAAAGACCGATTCCAATTTTTCTTCCACGTTGGTACCTGCTCTGTGTGGTGATCTATTCAGGGCGTTGTTCTAGCAGAAGGTAAGCAAAGTACTTAACACAAAAGACAGGAATCAGTCCAGCTTTTCATTAGTAAAGTAGTGAAAATCAGGGAAAAGAGACGATCTGGCTCTAAATACCAATCTGGACACAGTCCTGTCCTAGAAGAGGACTCAAGCAGACCTCAGATGCCTTTTCCCATAAGTGTGATACAAAGATCAACTAAACAGTTGGCCAGACACCTAATCTTGCTGCATACATGCTTGTCTGCTCAACCCAACCACCCCTCCATTCCTGCATTTGGGCATGCAGAGGACCACACTCATCAGAGCAGAAAAATGGCTGTTCTGGACCTGTAATTAAACAGATCCAGAAAACAGACACTGCTTAGCCAGGGAAATAAGAAAAGGAAAAAAAAGGTGTAATGTTTAAAATTGATACCATGAGATCAAACTTAGGCACTGCGGGGATCAGTGTTGCATGTTGTCCTGGTTTCAGGAGGAACAGAGTGAATTTTCTTCCCAGAAGCTGGTACAGTGCTGTGGTTTTGATTTAGGATGAGAATAATATTGATAACACACTGATATTTTAGCTGCTGCCAAGCAGTCAGGGTCCTTTGAGCTTCTCATGTGCCCTGCCAATGAGAAGCTTGGGGCTGCCTAAGAAGCTGGGTGGGAACGCAGCCAGGACAGCTGACCCAAACTGTCCAAATGGATATTCTATACTGTATGATGTCATGCTGCTTATATAACTGGGGGACTTGGCTGGGAGGCAGAGCAGCTCTGGAACTAGGTGGGCATTGGTTCTGGGTGGTGATCAATTGTGCTGGGCATTACCTGGGTTTTTTTAAAAATAATAATAATCAGCATCATCATCTTCCTTTTCTGTCATATTAAACCTTCTTTATCTCAACACACAAGTTTTACCTTTTTCTTTTCAATTCTCCCCCCCATCCCACTGCAGGGGCCAGAGGGAGCACACGGCTGTGGGGTTGTTGTAGCTGCCTGTTGGGTTAAACCATGACAGATGTCTGGCCCTCAAAACAGTGTCCAGGACCCTGTGCTACAGCTCCATATTGAAAGTGCAGAGGTAGGTGGGCATCTCAGCTGGGCAGCCAAAAGCTCTGCACGCAGCATGGACAGTCACTCGGTATGAATCAGCAGGCAGAGCTGAGCATGAACACGCCTGTGAAAAGCTGCTCCTCTCAGCACCGAGATGTCACCTTCTAGGCAGGACCCAGCTGCTCCCAAGGGCAGGTGCTGGCACTCAGCTAGGGGCTTACAACTGCCCTCAGCAAGAGGGAGGCAGTGGATTCAGACCCCACTGCCATTTTCAGCTTTTAGAATAAGTAGTCACTGGATTACTGAAGGGAAAAACAGACTTTGAAGCTGGGAGCAGTGTCCAGGTTTCTGTGGCTCCCACTGACTACCCTGAGCATCAGGATACAGAATTACACTCCTCATGGTCCCTTGCTCCTTCCCTGAATCAGAGAACATTTCACACTTTGCTGGACAGCTATGCAACCCTGCCAGGAGGTAAACATCCTGCTCTTCCAGCACCAAGTTAAGGATGGCATCCCTTCTTCCTTCAGCCCAGCTTTAAAACAAATGTGTATGTCGTGATTAGCCTTTGGGAAGAAGGGATGTGGGAAGAAGTGATGTAGGAAGAAGAGATGTAGGAAGAAGAGGGGATTTCACCTTGGATCCTGAACCAACTGATATTGGCACCAAAATTCTGGTGGTAGCAGCTCACCCATCCTCCCCATTTCCTACTGGCTACTAGTATGGTGGCCTGCTCACGTACTGGTTTTCTAGTACTCTGCCCTGCTATAGTTCGTTCTCCCCATGTACCTGACTTTGTATAAACTTGGGAGACACCTGACACGAGACACGGGACTCTCTTTTGCTTGCCAAATACCTGAGGGCCACCACATCATCTGACTCACCAGCACTGAACTCAGCCAAAGAAAGTAGCAGTTTCAAACCATCAAGCAGAAAATTGGGCCTGAGAAGAAAAGGAAAAGTTTAACTGCAGGGATAAATGTCAATATGCTGTGGGGTGTTTTGGGAAGGTGCAGCTGCAATTGCTTGTGTTCTTAAGAGTCAGCAAAAGCTGCAGCCTGCAAAATGAACCTGATTTGACTTGTTCCCCATGAGTCCCAGAATTGAGTCATACTGCTCGGTATGTCCAACTTTGGTACAAAATCTGTTCATTACATCACCTCCAGATCAACTATGCAAGTAAAACGGATCTGGCACACGTTTGTAACTTGCACTGACTGTCTTTGCCAACTTTTCCTAATTAGTCCAGATACTCTCCATGACCTATTTTCAGTTCAGTCAGGCCTGGCTGATAGGAGCCTGCTCTTTTACTTCCACAAAATAACAAAAAAAGCTCATCTGTAACTTCAAGTTTCCCTTTAGCTGCTGCAAAAACGTTATAGGTGCAAACCGGGTCACTTATTTTCAAGGTTAAACTTTGCAAGTCCTGAAAGTCCTGATAGTCCTGTAAGTCCTCAGCACTGCAGATGTTTTTAATCAGAGAATCTCTTCTCTACTTCATCCCTACTTTACTCTAATCTACATAGATGATGCAACTCCCCCACCATAATTCCTCACCAGAATGCAGAGTCACTCCAGTCTTTAAAAAGGGCAAGAAGGAGGAACCTAGTAACTATAGGCCAGTCAGCCTCACCTCTGCCCCTGGAAAGGTAATGGAACAGCTTGTTCTGGATGCCATCTCCAAGCAATTGGAAGAGAAGAAGGTCATGAGGAGTAGTCAGCATGGATTCACTAAGGGGAAATCGTGCTCGGCCAACCTCATAGCCTTCTACGATCTCATGACAGGCTGGGTAGATGGAGGGAGAGCAGTGGATGTCATCTACCTTGACTTCAGCAAGGCCTTTGATACTGTCTCCCATGACATCCTGATAGCAAAGCTGAGAAAGCATGGGATAGATGAGTGGACAGTGAGGTGGGTTGAGAACTGGCTGTCGGACCGAACCCAGAGGGTTGTGATTCGTGGAGTAGAATCTGACTGGAGGCCTGTTACCAGCGGTGTTCCCCAGGGCTCAGTGTTGGGTCCAGTCCTGTTTAATATCTTCATTGACGATCTTGATGAGGGAATAACATCCACCCTCAGCAAGTACGCCGATGATACAAAGCTGGGAGGAGTGGCTGACACGCAGGAGCACTGCGCTGCCATCCAGAGAGACCTGGACAGGCTGGAGAGCTGGGCAGTGAGAAACCAGATGAAGTTCAACAAAAGCAAGTGTAAAGTCTTGCACCTGGGAAGGAACAACTGTTTGTATCAGTACAGGCTGGGGGATGACCTGCTGGAGAAGAGCTCAGTGGAGAAGGACCTGGGGGTCCTGGTAGATGACAGGTTGGCCATGAGCCAGCAGTGTGCCTCGGTGGCCAAGAGAGCCAATGGGATCCTGGGATGCATCAGGAGGAGTGTAGCCAGCAGGTCAAAGGAGGTGATCCTCCCTCTCTACTCTGCCCTGGTCAGGCCCCACCTGGAGTATTGTGTCCAGTTCTGGGCTCCTTGGTATAAAAAGGACAGGGATCTCCTGGAAAGAGTCCAAAGAAGGGCTACGAAGATGATTAAGGGCCTGGAACAGCTCCCGTATGAGGAAAGGCTGAGTAAGCTGGGACTGTTCAGCCTTGAGAAGAGAAGACTAAGGGGGGACCTAATCAAAGTTTATAATTATCTGAAGCAGGGGATGCAGGGGGAATCAGCCAGCCCCTTTTCAGTGGTCTGTGGGGATAGGACAAGGGGCAATGGCTGCAAGTTGGAGCATAGGAAGTTCCGCACCAACATGCGGAAGAACTTTTTCACAGTGAGGGTGACTGAGCACTGGAATAGGCTGCCCAGGGGGGTGGTGGAGTCTCCTTCACTGGAGATATTCAAGACCCGCCTGGACGCCTATCTGAGCAATATGAGCTAGGGAGCTGCTTTGGCAGGGGGGTTGGACCCGATGATCTCTCGAGGTCCCTTCCAACCCCTACAATTCTGTGATTCTGTGATTCTGTGATTTGCTCATTTTCTTTCTCTTGTGGTCCTGCCTATTTGTTCTTCTTGTATCTGAACAGCCATGCAGTTTAACAGGTGGAGCAGAGACTACTTCTCTGGACATCATTGCCCCAAGTCTAATGGGCAGGACACTTTCTTGGGGAGTAGGAGAAGCAGCTGTGAATCCCCTGGCTATGGCAGGTGTCCTTTCTGAGGGAGTACACTAACCTGTAGGCAGCAACACAGTGGAAAAGATGGGGCTGTGCCCTGTTCTTTGAAAGAATAACTGTAGGTATCAAGAGCTATCTGCCCATATGGCCAAGACACCCACTCCCACGAGGAAGAGCTGAGGATGAACTCCAGGTTTTCCCCTGAAGCCCGTGTCTCCTGGCTGACACAATGCAGCTCCCATGCAGCACACAGGACTTTCTGGGCAGTCACTCCTCCCTACACGCTGTAAAAGGTAAGTGAGCAGCTCAGATTGCACTCAGCATTGGGCACTGCAGTGCTTGATTTGTAGGGACCAAAATCTTGCAATGGGCCAATTTGATGTATCTAACCAACAACCTCTGAAGTGTGCTGGTAACCCTGTACCAATCCTCCACAGTTCTCTTTACTAAAAGAGATATAAAGTCCTCCCAACCAAAGCAAAAAACTCACCAACAAAAAACAATCTTGTGCTACATGGTTCTGTCCTGCCCTGACCTGTCTGCTCGGATGGGACGCAGCAGCTCCCAGCCAAAACAGTTAAACAGGACTTTCCCTTTGTGAACCCACGTTAACTGTGCCTGACAACTGTATTATTCTTTAAATGCTTCTCAACAGTACCCAGTATAATCTTCTCCATAATTTTTTTTTCAGGTACTGAAGTTAAATTAACATGTTTGTAGTCTCCTGGGTCTTTCTTCATGTCCCTTTTATAGACTGGAATAACATTGGCCAGCAGGGACCTCCCCAGACTCCCAAGACCTTTGGCAAATGATTGAGAGGGGTCCTGCCATAACATCCAGTAGCTCCTTCAATACTCTGGAATGAATCCCATCTGCCCCCAAGGACTTGTGAACATTCAGCTGATACAGCTGGTCCTTCACAATTTCAGTGTTCACAAGGGGAAAGTCAACGTTCCTACACTGACAGTCTTCTGACTCAGGGGACTGGTCAGCCCAAGTCTATGTGTATTATTAAAGACTGGGGCAAAAAAAGCATTGAATGGCTCCACTTTTATTCATCCATATAAGTCAGATGACCATCTTCAACAAGTATTGTTCCAATGTTTTCTTTATACCTCCTCTTACTATTAACGTACTTTAAAAAGCCCTTCTTATTATCTGAAACAACACCTGCCAGTTTCAATTCTAACTGAGCTTTGTCCTTTTTTGTCTTCTCCCTGCATATACAAAACATGGCTCTGTACTCTTCTTGTGAAGCCTGACCATGCTTGTAGAGATCATGCAATTTCTTTTGCCTCTTGAGCCAGCTCAAGGCAGAGGGATTGCCTGCTCCTGCGCTTCTGAGAGGTAGCTCTTGAAGGCAGACCAGCACTCATGGGCTCCTAAATTCTCAAAAGCAGATTCTCTGGGTACTTTGTTAAATAGCTCCCTGAATAGCTTAAAGTTTGTTCTTACAGAATCACAGAATTGTAGGGGTTGGAAGGGACCTCCAGAGATCATCGGGTCCAACCCCCCTGCCAAAGCAGGCTCCCTAGGACAGGTCACACAGGTTGGCGTCCAGATGGGTATTGAATATCTCCAGAGCAGGAGACTCCACAAACCCCTGGGCAGCCTGTCCCAGGGCTCTGTCACCCTCACTGTGAAGAAGTTCTTCTGCATATTGGTGTGGAACTTCCTGTGCTACAACTTGAGGCCATTGCCCCTTGTCCTGTCCCACAGACCACTGAGAAGAGGCTGGCCATTTCCCTTTGCCTCCCACACTTCAGATATTTGTAAACATTAATCAGGTCTCCTCTGAGTTTTCTTTTCTCAAGGCTGAACAGCTGAACAGCCCCAGCTGAAGTCCAGGATAGCAACTCTGCTGTCCTTTTCTCTCATTACACTGAAAACTCTAAACTTGACCATGTCATCATCACTGTGGCCAAGACAGCCACTTACCATCACATTACCCCATGAATCCTTCTCTATTCACAATTAGCAAGTCTAGGAGGTCATCCTTCTGACTTGGTTCACTGAGTACATGTGACAAGAAGTTATTTCCTACAAACCTAAAGAATTTCCAAGACCTTTCTATCACAGCAGTATGATGTTTGGGAAGTTAGAATCTCCCATAAGGTCAAGAGTTACCACTGCAGAAATTTCTCCTAATTGTCTACAGAATAACTCATCAGTGTTTACATCCTGGCTGGGTGATCAGTAGTAGACACTCTCTACAACATCTCCTTTGTTTTTCATCCCCCTAATCCTCACCCAGAGGCTCTCAACCACATCCTCACTAACAGTAAGGTCTGTACAGTCAAACTTCTCCCTTACGTATAATCTCGACAGCTCCACCTCACGTGCCTCCCGAACAGCCAGTAGCCCCCCATCCCATCACTCCAACCATGGGACTCACTTCACCCTGTCTCACTAATATCAATGATATCTTATCTCTGGGAGCTGACCAAAGCTTCCGGTTCATCCTGTTTGGTTTTCATACAGCATGCATTGGTGTGCAAGCATTTTTGATGTGTTCCTGAGTCCTCCATGCTCCCAGGAACAGTGTGAATGTTCCCACTACCATTGCCACCCTCAGGCAATGCCATGACAACCCTTGGCTTGGCTACTGCAATTCTGTTGGTATACCCTTCCCACATCAATTCTAGTCTAAAATTCTCTTGATCAGCCTTGCCAGTTTATGCCCAAATCCTTTTTTTCCCCATCAGGACAGGTGGATCCTTCCAGGCCACAGCATACATTGTCTTTCGAAGGGTCTTCTATGGTTTAAACCCCAAATGTTTTGGTGCAGGCATCAGTCCTGGAGCCAGGTATTGTTATCCCGGCTTGCCAGATTCTTCCAAAGTCTCCACCTATTACTGACAGAATTGAAGGAAAACACTACATGTGCTCCCAGAGCTCTGAAGTCTCTTTTGACTGTTCTCAGATTTTATTTTGGAGAAACAAAGGGAATTCTTAGGTCTCTTAAGAGATCCAGACCAAGAGGTGATCTCAGAGTTTACTTAAGGCTCTCAAACAGGCCGGAGTCCACAAAATCAAGAGGTGGTGAAATCATGGCAGCCTTTCTATTACACGTCTTCTGGTTAGAATATCTGCTCCAAAAATAGGAGAGCTGTTTCTAACCCTCTCCATCAGAGTGCACTTGCATAGAGGGCTGAGCCCCACATCGCAGCATGTCCCGGTCACTGTGCTGCGGGCAAATGTCGGCACCGCAGGGTGTTCATCATAGTATTTCTTCTCCCTGTATGTTCTCCACAGAGGTTAGGATACTGAGGACCAGAGGTTACAGCCCTCATCAGAGCTGTGATTTTTGAAAGCGTTTTACTGATCTATTCCAGTCTCAGTCTTTTAAAAACACTGTGCAGCAGTTGCAGTTTACAGAAACGTGGAAAACCATTTATATCTGATCTAATTCTTGAGGTGTCCTCAGCTTTCCTGCACCTGGATAAAGCATATTGTAAACTGCTGTTAGCCTCCATAATAGTGGCTTTCCTTACACAGGGTAGAGGTCCAAGCCATAGGAGAGCAAAACAGTCGCAGTTTCTAGTCTCTGTGGATACAGACATGTAAGTACAAACGGACAGAGGAAACAGAAGGATCAGAATCCTCTGACTATGTGAAGGATTCTTTGTAAATCCTATGAATCCTGGAATATTCAAGGAATATGCAAAGAAGTATTCAAAGAAAAGAGTGTCCATGTAATGATCCTTGAACTGCAGTACTGTAATGTGTAATGTGCTTAGTAACAACATCGGAAGCCCAGGGTGCCTGATTAAGATAAGCCATATTGATGATTGGGAGAAGAACCTTTATTTTTTAATAAATGTCATTTTTAAAGCAATCAGGCAGAGTCGGTGTTCTTAATTCTGTGGTCATGCAATATAACAGGGACATAATTAAAAACACTTACTTTGCAGAGCTGGGAGACATGCAGTTGCCAGGCAACATCTTATGTACCTTGAGAACATATAACAATACACATGATTTATGTAGTGCTGCTGTTGTGTCTCCAGAAGCTGATACCATTGTGTCTAATGGAGATTCTCATAGGCTGAGCCACCACCTAGCTATACCCAGCACACTGAGCCTATTACTTGGTTTGCCAGCACCATCCATCAGCTGCAAGCCCATTTTTAACCCTATAGCTTGAAGTACTACTTAACAGAGTCAGTAACGTAAGCAGAAGTTGGTTGGGAGGAAAAATGAACTGCATTAAACTCCATTCATTACTTTTCTTCTCATATCAATTTATAAATCTAATAATATTAAATTATCAATCTGAAATTTTTAATACAGGTGGTGATTTTTGCTGTAGTTTGGAAAATTAGGGTATTTATAAAATGCATGTTTCACAAGGCATCATATTCCCAGAAGCTACAGACATTTCTGGGATATAAAAATCACACAAACCATTACAAACAGAAATAAAAACATTAGAGATCTCCTGAAAAAAAAAATATTCTGTATTTTCAGGTACTTGTAAAGGAAGAACCCATTCCCATTCTGGATCTGTTACTTAGTCTGGGCTAGATTTGGTCATTCCTATGGATGTGGCTTCATCCACACTTGAAAACCCACAAAAGGTAGCATCAGCTCCTGCAGAGGTTCAAACCCACCAGTAATATGTTTTAGGAAAGAAAACCTACATCAATTCACATATGTTCAAATGAATGGCATTTGTTTTGTGTTGTATTTGTTGCAGTTACTTCATGTCAGAGAATGATACCTGCAGGATGTTAATGTAGGAAACCTTCCTTATCCTAGTAGATCTCAGATGTGGTTTCATGAGCCAAGCCACCCTACTCAACACGAACAAATGTCTGTACACAGTAGTCAACAGGAAATAACTGGCTTGAGGCTGTATTAAAATATCACAGAATCACAGAACGTTAGGAGTTGGAAGGGACCTCAAAAGATCATCTAGTCCAATCCCCCTGCCAGAGCAGGATCACCTAGACTCAATCACACAGGATTGCATCCAGGCAGGTTTTGAATGTCTCCAGAGAAGGAGACTCCACAACCTCTCGGGCAGCCTGTGCCAGTGCTCTGTCACCCTCACTGTGAAAAAGTTCCTCCTTCTATTCACATGGAACTTCCTATGCTCCAGCTTGCACCCGTTGCCTCTTGTCCTTTCGCTGGCCATCACTGAGAAGAGCCTGGCTCTGTCCTCCTGACTCTCAGCTCCGTCAGCCTCTCCTCATGAGGAAGGTGTTTCGTTCCCTTAATCATCTTGGTGGCCCTGCGCTGGACTCTTTCAAGGAGTTCTATGTCCTTCCTGAACTGAGGGGCCCAGAACTGTACACAATATTCCAGGTGCAGTGTCACCAGGGCACAGTAGAGGAGGAGAAGGACCTCTCTTGACCTACTAACCATGCCCCTTCTAATACACCCCAGGATGCCACTGGCCTTAGCCACGAGGGCACATTGCTGGCTCATGGTCATCCTGCTGTCCACCAGGACCCCCAGGTCCCTATCACTTATGCTGCTCTCCAACTGGCCAGTTCCCAACCTATACTGGTACCTGGGGTTGTTCTTCCCTAGAGGCAAGACCCTACACTTGCCCTTGTTAAATCTCATTGAACTCCCCGCCCAACTCTCCAGCCTAAGTCTTGCTGAATGGCAGCACAGCCCTCTGGTGTGCCAGCCACCCCTCCCAGTTTTGTGTTGTCAGCAAACTTGCTGACTGTGCACTCTATTCCCTCATCCAGTTCATCAATGAACATATTGAACAGTACAGGTCCCAGTACCATCTCCTGAGGGTCTCCACTAGATACAGGCCTTCAGCTAGACTGTCCCAATGATCAGAACTTGCTGGCTTCTTCCCTTCTACCAGCTCTCAAACAACCTCACTACTCGACCTTCCAGACCACACTTCCTCAGTTTAGCCACGAGGATGCTGTGGGAGATGGTGTCAAATGCTTTATTGAGGTCAAAGTCCACGTAGGTTAATTTTCTCAGACATTATACAAATCTATATTGTAAGAAGGGAGAATCAGGTACTGTGTTCAGACACACACCAAAAAATGTGGAATATTTCTTACTGAGGTTTGGAAGCTTTGGGTTGGTGCCTGCAGAAACTTCCTCCTGGCAGTAGTCTGCTGCCAGCATCTTCCCACTGGAGGGAGCTGTGACATTTGAAATACAAATCGAAATACAACAGCCTGGACTAGAAACTGCCCCGGAGGCCCACATCTTTTGTCTTCTACACGTCTACACGTCTGAAAACTAAGGATCATCTTAAACTGATATTGTCAGTCACATGAAGTCTTCGGTCAAAATAAATTATTGAAGCAGCTGGCGTTAACAGAAAGCTTTCAGTCAGGTGCCTGAACATGAGAAACAGAGATGACTCTACAATAACATTTGCTTGGAGACAAGTATTTGTGCATATTTCACAGTATTTGCACACCCAGTTATCGGGACATTGAGCTGCTGAACCTAAATAACAAAAGGAATCTAAGACTAAGAAAACTGCAAACAAATGACAACAATGAAATGAAAAATTGCTCTTAAACTCCTCACCGATTGTTTTCCACGTGGGGGACATATTCTCAGACACCAGAACAAAAGCTTGAAAGCTTTAAAGTCACACTAGTGAGGGTCAGATCATTATATTTTACCTTTGAACGACTGCATGTCTCCTGTTGATGAGACCCAGCAGCCCAACAGTGCAGAGAAGGTCAGCTGCAACCTGAGGACATGACAGAGAACCAGATCCAATAAAGGACACGGGTATCTCCAGCATCTCCTGCCTCCTGGCTCCCACTGAGTCTGCTCCTCCACAGCAGGCACTTGGGCATTGCCCAAGGAATCACAGGCACCTCAAAATTCACCCCAAGCCCTGCAGGTTTTATGAAAAGACTCTCACGCCAGGAGATAAGAAAAGGCAAGGACAGAGAAATGTCTGAAGTCTCCCTCCTACCCCAGGAGAGGTGTTTAACACAGAGCTTTGAGAGGAAGACTGCAGCAAGGACCACTTACTTCCCCTTTAGAGAAACATGCAGGTATCAAGTCGTTAAAAGAACACTGTTTAGTGTTTAAACCCTCATCTTTTAAAACACAAAGGCAGGAAAGGACATTGTGATGTCTTTTAATACAGGAGAGAAGCAGCCCAAGAAGTGGGACGTCTGGATTCAATTCTTTCTGCAGCCTGAAACCGTTCCAGCTGCCACCACCCAGCTCACCCTGGAGAGCTTTGGAGCCACACTAGCAGCTGGATTTTTGAGTCCTGCTAAACTGGAATTAAGCAAAATGCAGAAATACTGTGTCTCCCCAGGCCCGGCTTGGTGCCTGTATCCCTTTTTACCTCTGTTTGCCCAGGTGCCACCACCTTTAGTCATCTGACTCCCTTCCCACGTGATTCTGTTCATCTCTTTGCAACAGTGAGGCAAAAGTAGCTGAGGGAAAAAAGAACTCTGGAAAGGAGCATGCTGCTGCTATCAATAATCAAAAGAAAAAAAGCTACAGAAATAGTTTTTCTCTGTCTGCTCTTGCATCTCTCCACACATGCCTTGCTTTTGGGCAAGGGCTCACCCAGAGGGTGGGCCAAGGGGCTGAATCAGAGCAATGGCAGCATGCTGGGTAGACCATTAATAGCAAGGTACTTTTTTAGCCAGATAGGCTGCAGCTATTCCCACCCCTCTAGCCCACACTAATGAATAAGCAGACTAGCTAGATGTTTCTGCAAAAATGAACAAGGCTGACATTTGAAGTTTTATTGCTGGGCCTCAAAATTAATGCCCTTTTGAGATAAATGAGGGTGGTTTGCAACCTTTAAATTACAGGCACAGACTGAAGCAGCGCAGAAAGCTGAGTTTCTGCAAAATCTGGATGGCCTGTGAAGGCCACATAAGGATAGAAAGACCAGGAGTTGCGTTCCCATCTCTACCTTCTGAGGGTGCAATCCAGCTGCCTTATTAAAGTCAGATAACAGCAGTATGATGAAGTACCTAGGACAGGTTTTAAAAAATGCAATGTTCTTCATTCCCTGATGGTGCCTCAAGCAGTTTCTTCTGTTAGACTTAATCCAACTTTCACTGCTCTCCACTCAAAAACATTCGCATGAGAGAGTAGGAAGTAATGAAGTAGCAGAGGTATTTCGGTTTTAGCTGAGAACTGATGGAACAAACATAAACAAAGCAAAGGGAAGATTTAAAACCAAAAGCTAATTATCAGAGTTGCAGTTATCTGCTCATCAAAGACTTGAATTACCACTAACATGGCCCCTTAGGTTCTCTTGGAAGAGCTCTCTCAAACACACCGCCCACCAAGCTTGGAAGGAAAAGCTAAACCAAAAACCACCTTCGTGCTTCTCTGGACAACACGGCTGTTAAAGTTAAGAAGATAAAGATCCATAATAATAGTGGCACATGTAAGCTGGCAGGTGTAGGGCACAAGTAGTTACCTAAATTTAGGTGTGTGAAGCTTACAGATTGGATGTTCAGCTCATTATGTTGAGAAGTGGAATACCAGAGTCTCAAAGGCTACCAACAGAACAAAAGTAGCCCCACAGAGAACAGAAACCCTGCAGTGAGAATGCAATTACTTCTATATTTCTTCTCCTTCAAAATAGCAAGGCTGCCTCAGTCTCTTCTCATTAAGTGCGAAAGTTATTACTCAGAATTCATTCCTCCTTGTAATTACTAATTGGGAAGTGAATAGCAACACCATATAAAAAGAAAGGATAATATTCTTAACAACAGTAAAAGGCATGAAGTAGTTTCATCACTTGCTTTATATTAGTTATGTCATTAGTCCTATTCGCACTGCTCAAAATGAACAAGTTAACAAGGAAACATTAAATGGCACTTCATGACTGTAAAGCCCCAGACTGAATATTGGCATGCCAATTCCTGCTTTAAATCTCATTAATTTCTTCAAACAAAACAGCAACAAAACTGATGTGGTGAGGTTTGGGTTTGGTGCTTTTCTTTTTTTTGCTTGAGAAGAAATGCAGTGCTTGTTCATGTCCCAGGCTGTCACAGTCCTCCAGAGCTGAAACCTGACCTTATTGAGAGAGAAGGATCTCTTTCATTTCAAGTCAGTGATTTCACCTGGAAGATTATTTTTTTTTCCTGTGATGTGAACAATTCTCCACCAGATTCAGTTGTATTTCATGCAGAGAGCGCTATTGTATGCACGTGAACATGGCAAACTGGCTGTCTACACACACACATACACACATGTAGAAGGTTACCTAATGGTATTTTTCCCAAATCCTCCTTCAGACAAGCTGACAGAATTACTTTCTGACATGACTGCAAATAGTAAATGAGCAAACGCAGTCTGCATACGCTCAGCTGTGCATTTTATTCAGGAGGCAGGAGCTATAAATAATAACCATATCCCTAATGGGCTGTTGGTCACATTCAGCGTCTTACATTCAGGTTTTATGAAGAGGATGTCATCCCTGTCTTATATGACCCTTGGTTACAATAGTAAGGGAAACAGGAACAAAATCCACACTAAAAAATATGTCTAAAATAAGTTAAGTGTAGGGATCACCACCAAGGACATGCCCACCTCTCTTGGTTGACTTTTGAAGGAGGTTAAATGCCTTGGTTAAATTCCTCATTTAGACTGCCTAAATTAACTTTAGCTGCCTAAATTTAGGTGTGTGTGAAGCTTACAAAATGGACACCTAGATCATTATGTCCAAAAGAAACCCAGCAATTGCTCCACAGACAAAAACAGTTGTCTGGAGTACAGAGTAAATGTCCAGGGCTTGAAAATGGTCTGGACCCAGGAATAGTATGAATTTAAAGCACATCAACAATTCTACATAATCCACTCTAGGCTCCCTTACTGTGAAATAAGAATGCCTTTCTTCATTGACTCTGCTTCTGGAAGAGACTGTGCCCACAGGCTCTGACAACCAATACACCCATGCCAGGGGTCAGAGTACTGCTCCTGGCAATGAAAGGTTAGTGACACCTTAGGCTCACCTAGAAACTCAGGTGAGGGAAACATCTTCCCTGAATTACTGAAGTTTGGGCAGCTCATGATCCTCATTTCATTGTGCTGAAGGTCCAGCTGAATGCTTTAGAGCCACTCTCAGGTCAGCCAGGGTGAAGCCCTGGCTCTTCTGCAGCCTGGGACTAACCCCTTAAGCCCAGATTGCATCTCCACATCTCAGGAGTTTATAAGCATGTGGCTGCATTAAGTGCTGCACTAGTTGGGGGCAGGGGAGAGGAAAAAAAACCCTTGCTGGTTTTATATCTTAGATAAGCAACTGTATTTACTAAAATAATCTCATTCCTAAGCAAATAGATTTGATTCTATAGAAATATGCATCTTACCAGTGACAAACATTCGAACAAGCTCTTTGAATGGTGCCTCTTACTGGTTTCTCAATAACAATCAAATGTTTCATTGTTTCAATTAAAGCTTGGTCTTTCATCTAGAGACTTACTGTCCAACTGTAAAATGACTGATTGACTGTAATTATAAAGCAAGATGAATTGTTTCTGCCTTCTTTTCAGCCTAAGGAAAATTAGTGTAGGGTTTTGTTGTTTAACGGGGTTGAAGCGTTTCATTATGTGCTCACAGAGAACAGCTCAGTGATATTCCAGCAATCAGTTATATGGTCTATTTTTATTAGCAGCACAAGAAAGCAAATACTGCACAGCTCATCAGGCTGTGTAAATGAAATGCAATAATGAAGTTCTCAAGCAAGCAGAATCCAGCATGCCCCTGTTATTCCCTTTTTGCATTGAGCACATGAAGTATTGCAGGAACTGCTCTCTGTACAAACACATCTCTGTTTTATCATACATAATTCAGGATTTCCAATTCCCTGATGGAACAGATTATCTAACTCCATACACTGAGGTACAGTCCACACATTCTGCACCAGTATTGTACCGCTGCAGTGCCCTACCACACTGCATTATTGATACAACTCTGCCCCTCGCAACAACATATGTGCTCTCAATCAGCTTTATCCTAATACTTTTTAAATGTCCACAGTGGCCTCCTTGCCAAGACCCAAGTGTGCTCTACATGCAATGATTCAGAGTTCACAGAACAACACTGTGGATAAACAAGTGATTTCAAGCATCATCCATGGTGCACAGGGGTTCATACAACTAGACTGCTCACAGCTCCAACACTTGCTGCTCTTGAAGCCGCTGGGAAGTCTGTGGGGACCTCTTTGGGAACAGGTCTCAAAAGACAGGGATATCTGTACTAATCTTCATGCCCAGCAAGTTACCTCAAACCTGGCATTGCAGAGCCCAGGCTGAGTCTGTTCCTGTGCAATCGCCATCCCTGCAATGGGATTGCAGGCTGTATAAATCAGTGTGGAATTGAGTCCGGAGACTTGAGCTGCCACGAACATCTTAAAAGAAGATTACACCCATGTAATAATGCACAATCCTTTGCCAATCCCTAAAGAAGGGCGGGGGGATGAAATCAGATTTCTCAGCCAGCTCAATCCCAGTTGTCCTGGAAGCCAGCCCCAACTCAGGGATCCAGAATCTGTGCAGCTCTCAGCCTAGGATGCTCAAACATTCTGCGACACAGGTCCGTCCTTGGACAGTGGTCCTGCTATGGACATGCAGCCCTGAGTTGAGCAACTGAATGTAGGGAGATCAAACTCCAGAGCCAGCAGATGATTTCTGCATCTTCACTGGCAATTTCCTTTGCAGAGAAACAGAAATGCTCCCTCTGCAGCCTCCATTTTGGCTCTGTGGAGCCTGGCCTATCTGGCTGCAGCATCTAGCCCAGGGAGAAAGGGTGGTGCAGACATAGTTGTTCTGCACCCTTCTCCTAGGGAGAAAGGTCTGGGCTGTATTTCCCAGTGTGGGCTTAGTAGCAAAAGGGGCTGTGTCCTTCCACCCGTGAGCAAGGAGGAGGCAGGTAACTTCATGTCTACACCTCCAATCACATCCCAGGCATGGCTCTCATCCCCTCCTCCTGGGCACCTGGGCAATGGAGGTGGGGACTGGACTGGCTGGAGATGCCAACCTGCACACCCTCACCCAGGGCGTGAGGGGGCTCGACCACCATTCTCTCTTCTTCCCACTTGTGAAAACACTCTGCTCTCCATGACCAGGCAAGGCCCACAGCTAACCTCCAGCTAGCGCCCTACATCCCCTGGGAACACAGCCCACTGTCTTGTAAATCAGTCTGTCCCCAGCCTAACAGATGGACTGGAACAGTCAGGAGGCAAGATACGAGCATCAAAGGCTGAGATGAAAATCAGAGTTGGGTGGGATTACCAATATGACTGCTCTTTTTGAGGCAGGGCTTCTTATTCAAGGGATGTAATTTGACCATTCAGCTTGGAGCTAAATTGGCTTCAGACAATAACCTCCATTACCAAGGATGCTTTAGCTGGTCTGAATTGGGACCAGCACTGGAAAGAGATTGTCCTGGGAAGGCAAAAGGAAGAGACAAAATAATTTTATAGAGATCAACACATGAAGATGGAAAGGAGAACAGAAACCTTCTTATCCTGATCCTGTAGCAGGGATACAGGATCACAGTATGCAATGGCCACAGTACCCAATGAAACTGAAAGATGAACTGTGAAGGACAGATGTACACTTAATGCTGAAATACAGAGGTGTGAAAGTGAGTGACTGCAATGCTATGGCAATCTATTTATAAGAATTAAACATAAACACAACCAAAAATGTCAGCATAAGTACAGTAATTGTGTCATTTCCCTCCAAGGGTCAGGTCCCCCTAGCACTAAAACTCAAATCCAGCCAAATTACTGAGTAACCAGATTGAACTTTCCCAGAAGCAGAAGATCCCACAGTTCAATCCTGTTTGTCCTCATCTGTCAAGTCCTGGTCCGGGACAGGATCTCCAGGCATTTTCACCACATTAAATCATACAGCAGTCACCTTTGGAAAATCCTTGTGAATTGTTTGACGCTTTGCCTACTTACTTCTTGACAGACCTGATGCCAGCAGAGCCCTCTGTGCTTCCAGAAAGTCACCTGCCTGTCTTTAATCTTCTCAGAACTGACCTCCCTGCAGCCCAAACTCTGCAGCTGTGGCCTTGAGGTTTGGTTTTTGGCTTTGACCCATGAATGTCAGCTACATTCTTTGCCCATCACAAGGCGGCAGCGTCGGTCACTGTTTTTTAGCAAGCTCTTGCTGGGCAAAGGCTGAGTTTCTGGGCAGCCAGGGGAAAGGGCTTGTGCAACCCGAGTCACATCTGACTCCTTTTGCAGGTGACTCTCAAGCTTAGAGCCAAGGACCTTGGAGAGATGTGGCTACTGGGTCTGTGAACCACCGTGTTCGGCTCCTGGCACACACAACCTCATCTCCACCTGCAGAGCTGGCAACCAGCTCATCCTACACAGCAGGTGCCAGCTCTGCAGGCAGGGAAGGAAACTGTCCCCATTGCTACTGGAGGAAGCCAGAAGCAAGGGTACATCTGGTCACCTCTCCCCTTGTTGACTTCCCTATGCTCCCAACTCCAGCTCTTCCTGCCCTTCTGGACCACCTTCTTCCCTTCCTCACAGCCCCAACTTCATGGGGAGAGCTGTACACTGTAACTTGCCAGGCCAGAGCCCATCCTTCTGGCAATGACATTGAATGTGACTGCATGGCAGAGCCAACTCTCTCATGTCCCACACCCAGCAATTCAAGGCAGCAGCATTTTGGAGGGCCTCCCCCATTTTGTCTCTGCAGGGAGTGGAGGAAGTGCCCCACACAAGGGTGCTGAAAGAACTGTCCTGGGGAACAAGCTGCATCCTAAGGGGAGCACCACAGGGGCAAGGACAGAGGAATCAAGACCTGCAGTTCTGGGGGACACGGCTGCCCCTCAGTGCCACCCTGCCCCTGGCCCCACGCAGCACAGCCGTGTCCAGCCCCCACAAATACGGGGGAGGGAAACGGTGTCCTCATAGGACAAGTCTCCCCTCCCTGAGCGGCTAGTCGGTGGCAGTAGTGCCGGGGGCTAACTTTCCCGGCCGGATCAAGGGCTTTATGTCGCCATATCGCCGCCTCACACCCTGGTCCCCTGAGGACAGCCGGCCACCATATGCTCGCCGCGGGCCGCAGCCCCTTCCCTCCCACCCCCGCCCGGGCCCGCCGGGCCTGCTAGGCCTCCCGCCGCGGGGCAGCCGGGGGAGGCGGGCGGCGGGGCCTGCGGGCGGTGGGCGGCGGCCGCCGTCCTACCCCGGCTGCCGGCAGGGGGGAGGCGCAGCGGGCGCCACCGGGGCCGCGGCGAGCGAGGAGCAGAGGCGGGCAGGGAGGCAGGCAGGAAGGGAGGAGAAAGCGGCGGGAGGGCGGGGAGAAGTTTATTCCCGGAGACACCTCTCCAGGGCGCGGCGGGGGTGTCGCCCCGCGACGGCCGCTGTTCGGGCTGCGGAGCTGGGACATGCGCCTCCGCACTGCTGCCCGGGGTTAGTCACGGCGAGGCGCCGGCCCCGAGTCCCCACCCAGCCGAGCGCGGCGACAGGAGTAACTAGTGCCTCTGGCGTACGGACCGAGCGCAGTCGCCTGCCTCCCGCCCACCGCCCGCACCCTCTCCCTCTTTCCCCTTTCCCGGGTGCGTGAGGAGAGATAACAATGGTGGGGCGCAGCCGCCGGGCCCCCGCCCTCGCCTAGTGGAACCGAGTGCCCCGCGGCCAGCGGCGGATCCTCCGCCGCCCCGCCCTGCGGCGGCCCCGGGCCGCGGACCGCGTTGCTGCCGGCGGCGGTGCCTGGAGGCGATGGTGCCCGCGCCGGGGTTAGTCTGATCGCAGCCTCCCCGCCTCGCAGCCTCTGGTGCCGGCGGCGCTCCCGCGGGGCCAGCTGCCCGCCGCCGCCCCGGCCGCCGCGCTCGCTTGGGCTTGTGGCCATCTGATACAACTTGGGAGCCCCTCCAGAAAAATAATAGTAATCAATAATAATAATTTAAAACAAGGAGAAGAAGGGGAGAAGCGGAAGAAGCAAGTGGATAATGTCAACCCCCAGCAGATTCAAAAAGGACAAAGAGATTATAGCGGAGTATGAAAGTCAAGTGAAAGGTAAGCGCGGGGCGCGGGAGGCGCCTCCCCGGCCTTAGGGGCGCCGGGCGGCGGCAGCGAGAGCCCCGCGGCGGGCCACCCGCCCTGCCGGCCCCTTCCCCCGGGCTGCGGGCCGAGGCCGGCCCCGCCGCCGTCTGGGCGGTCGGTCACTGTTGCCCGAACTTCGGGGCGGCGGAGAGTGGGCGGCGGGCGCTGCACCCCCCCACACTCCGAGCGGCGCCGGTTTGTGTGAGGGGCCGGCGGGGGCAGGGGCCAGGCGGCAGCTGCGACGGTTGTCCCCTGCCCAGCCCCGGCGGAGCACCTTCCCTTCTTCCACCAACTTCGGTAACACTGGGGAGGGTAAATAAAAAGAAAACAAAACCAAAAAAAAGGGAAAAAAAAAGAGGAGAGGGGGAGAACCCAAGGCTTTGCAGTTAAACTGAAGCGAGAGACAATAGTAAGCCATACCCCATTCTTAAGGCATATGGCTGGTGTCCCCCACCCTTCCCTCAGGGTTGTAGGTTCTGTGTTGAGCTGTGGAACATGGCTAATAAAGACTTCTCCTTGACTATTGAATGAGCCCTTTCAGCCATCCCAGGAAGTACTTCAGTCTCGCATCGCCCGGCTGTATCGTGTCCAACTATTGTGCCAAGGACAGCCCCGGCAGACCCTGGGTTGAGCCACCCACACTTCCAGACCCTCGGGTTTCCTCTCCTTGTGTAGCGTTTTCCCCTCTGCCAGTGTCTTGGGTGGAATAGGGGATGGGAAAGTATGGTATGGGCGGTGGGGTGTGGGTCTCTTGGTGCACATCGTTTTCTTCTTGGTGCTGTCAGGAAATATATTGCATTATACACAAATTGCAATAAATTCAAGCTTTGAGGATGGAGGCAAACCTGAAATGCAGCATTTTAAAAGCTATGTGATACCTGAAGTCTGTTTATTTAAATGATGTGGGTGTGCTCTTTATGTACCTGGGACCTTCCTTGATGCTAACTGCAGTCTTTGATGTGCAGAGGATGGAGCCTGTCCCCATGCAGGTCCGTGGGCTTTGGGAGCCCTCCTGCCTACACAAGAAAAGGCCGGGGACCTTCAGACCAAGGTGTCTGTAATGGGGTGGGAGGAACCACTCTTCAGCTGTTGAAAGATTTATTGACTTTTTGTGATTCTACAGTATCATTTCTTCTCACTTGAACCTGGGAGATCAAATTTTCAAACAATTCTTGGTGTTTCATTGTGGTTTTTTCACTGAAAAAGAAAGAGGTAGTCTTTGAGTTTTCTTCTTCCTAAGCTTAACTTTTTGTAAAAAATACCTGTCGGCAGTGAATGTCTTTTTGAGTCCAGGAAGGCATTTGGGCTTAAAATAAGAGACCTGCCAGATAGGTGGTCAGTGAGGGGTCTTCTGCAAGCTGGTAGGTAGGCCACACTTCAAGTGTTTGTTTGAAATGGGCAGGGCTGAGACAGCTCTCACATATCTGGTGGATTCACTGTCATTGAGCCCTTGGAGGATTGGTGCTTCTGCCGCTCTGTGGAGGTTTGTCTTGATCACTGAGCAGAAAAAATGTTCAGGATCTTAAGCTCTTTGCAGAGTGTGCAGGCTGTTCTTTACCTCCTCCTAACACGATTGTTACGGGTTCAGCCTTTATTAACTACAGCCAGTTGCTATATAAGCTGCTCTTTTATTTTGAATAGTGAAGAAAAAAATGCCATGCCCTTCAGCTACATATATTGGATCATTTCATAAACAACAAAGATTAAGGTGTCAGGCATCTCCAATAACCTGGCTTCTCAGTGTCATGCCCCCCCCCATCACAATTACATAGGGAGGTGGCGTTGGTAAACATAGCTTAGTAGGAATTTTTACTTGCTTTAGCTCCTTTGTGGTGGTCTGTCGTGTGTCTAGTCCTGCCTGCCTCGCTTGAATTGGTGATTAGCAGCTGGTTGAAGAAGTGCCCTGGGCTAGAAATTGTAGCCAGAGCTGCTTTTTCTGTAACCAGCATCACTGCAATTGTATTTCAGGTGGCAAGAACTGTGTGCTCAGAGACAATTCTGCTCCATGCTAGCTCAGTGATGCTATAACAAAGTAGTGATAGCATTGTCTGATACCTTGAAAATAATTTTGATATTGGGGGGGGTTAAGGGCTAAGGAATCAGCCCTAATTAGCCAGCAAAATAACTTTAAGAGAATATAACTGCAGGAAATGCAGGTCTCCATTTGCTACCTGGAATTTAACGCATTAGGGTAGGATGAAGGGTGTGGCCAAACCACTTTGCTGTATGTGACTTCTGGTGTTTGCAACCACTGATTTCTCACTGCTGATGTGTTTAATTGGGTGAAGGATCCAGACAATTTGGCAACAGACTGGCTGTTTGAGGTCCCCTGGTCAGGTGTGTGCAAAGGAGCGTAAGCCACACCTACCCTTCACTTGGTGGTGAGGTTGCTGCAAATCCTGTCGTAAGATGTCTGAATATTGATACCGAAGATAGAGGGGCCTCTAATGTACGTGGCCTGTAGGGTATGTATATGGTGCCATATTTGGAAATGAGGATTTAACAGTGCCATTCTTCACATAGCTTTTCTGCTCTTAACTACTCAAATAGGAAACAGGAACAGATGTTAATTGTTCTGTCTGGTTCCTGGGTGGTGTAGACTGACATCTTCTCCTTGGACTCGTAGCAGTATTGGTAGATTGGCTGTTGCTCTAGTGGAGGACGTGCAGGAACAGTAGAAAGCCTATAAATGTTACCTGCTTGTCAAGTTGAAGTGGATAAGGTACTTCTGACTTGTTGGGTAGAGCATCTTACTGCACATTTTTGTAACATCCCTGTTCATTAGGCTACATTCTGTCAAGAGCTACCTGAATTGTTGCAGTAAAGGAATTGTGTTCACTTTCCAGCACATCATACAGAAAGAAAGAGGGTATTCCTTAAGGATGTCATACTACCAAAGTTAGATCTGCCCAGATGGATACCTATACCCATTGTTTGGGGGATGTAAGGATATTATGATGACATTGGTGCCTTAATTTGTAGACATGAAGATGTGTAGGAAATATTGCTTGGTTCTGTAGCTCTTATTTGTTGGAAGTGATACACTTCAGTTCCAGTGTGACCTTGTTACTTGATAATTTTGCTGAAGCACCTACTTCTGAGCAATGTTACACTTTCCAATTCAAAAGCTTTAGGAAAGGCATCAAGAGCTTGTGTATTCAAGGATGTTTTGCCAGTTCTGAGGAACAATTTATATTATTGTTAAAATGCTTTGGACAGTGTGCCTTGTAGAATTTCTGCAGACAGTGTTGGATTAATGAGTAAAATCACATATTGAAATACCCCATATCATCCAGACTATCAATTGTATGTATTTTTATTGAAGTATGTAATAATTTTATAGGCCCTCTGAAGTCATTTGAGGTAGGTTTCCCACCAAGCCTGCATCTGGGGTGAGGGATACAACTCGAGCTAGAAAGTGGAGGGAATCCAGTTTAAATGAGCAACAGACTGGTGGTGTAGTTAGGAGCTGAGTATTAACTTTCTCATACATGACCCTACTTAGATTTATACACAGCATTCCTTAACTCAAGGCTCAGTTGACTGTATCAGTCTATTATTATCCTACCTTTTGTGTTCTGAGGACCAGCTGCTCCTTGATACTGCTGATAACCTAAAGTAGTGTCTGTTGATACAGTCACAGAGCAGTCACAGTAGTGAAGAAATACTAGATGTCCATGTGGGTATCTCAGGTGAGCTAGTGAGATCTGGACTCACTTCAGAAATTTATCCCTCTGGAGAAGAAATGTTTAGTTGTAAGAGTACTGTGGGTTGCTGCTCAGTAGCTTGCAGATGAAGCACTGTGCTGTCCCATTATCTAAGCTTGTCTATTCAGTGTGATCCTCCATATGGTTTGAACTGTTGAGGATCCTTGGAGTTTAAGTCTGTTGGCCTTTCTATGCAACTGTATCTCCAACCAAAAAGGACTGAGGGAAGAGCTACTTAAATGCTTCCTTTTTCCGCCTTGATTTTCCAGTTGGAAATGACTGAGTTACTTTTAAGATATAAGTGACTCTGTGAAGAGAGCCGCTTCCCTGAGATCAATATTTGGGTGGGCTTTTTCAGAATAAAATACCCCTATTTTCTACCAGAAACAACTTGTTGGCACTCTGTATTAGGTTGCCTGATTAATTTTTATGGAACATGAAAACTCCTAATTTGTGAAACTGAATTTCAACTTACTCCAACCAAGAATTAAAACAACAGCACAAGCCTCTCTAAGGAAAAGTTGAGTTCTGAAATACAAATTGGGTTGATGTTTAAGTAAATGATCAAATAACTATTTTGGGAAAATCTTCATAATGAAAAATTTGGTTGGATGATGCCAGAATTCTCAAGTCTTATTTTGCCGAATTCTGATGAAGCTGATGCCAATTTCCAAAGTTCGAGTTTATCAAGTGTGGTTCAGTAGAAATTTTTCTGCTCAAAGAACTTGACCATAATTAATGTTGTCTTGTATAGAAAGGGTATTGTTCTCTGTGCTGTTTTTCAGTTGGAGTTACATGCTGTTTGAGAAACAGGCTAATGAAGGAGAGTTCCTTACCTTTCCCCACACTGCTTTCCTCCTGTCCACCGATCCTTTCTTTCAGAGTGCAAACTACAGCTGTCCACGTAATGCTGATGAGTTTGTAGTTGGCTGTGGATCTAGAAAGTGGCATCTGCAGGTTTAGATAGTTCAGTTATAAACCAAACAACTCTCTTTCATTTTTTTTTATTCCTTGTTTGAGCGCACACTGCATCTCCCAGCACTGCAGCTAACTTACATATATTATTTTACTTTAATTTAAAGGTGAATAAAGTCCTAATTGCTATAGCACACATGAAATGGCAAGTAATAAATGGACTGTCTGATCAGTGGGGCTTTTTTCTGTCAATATGGCAATCATAATGCATACTTAATGTGCATGTTTTGTGGGTACCTGAACTTTTTTGTTAGTCTTTACGAAAGCTTCATTTGCTTCTGACTCTGAAGCAGCTTAGATCGCTTTATACTCACTTCTTTAGGGCTTTTTTCCCTTTCAAAATGCACTTTCTGTGCAGTTTTTGGTGTTGCAGAGCAAGGCTCTAAATCATGTTAAGGTTCATTTAATTTCCTGCCATTACCTTTTATTGGTCACTTTTTTATGAACTGAAGTCCTAGTTGCTAATAAAATTAAACTTACAGCCTTTGAAATGGCTGCAGTAAGACAGAACAGCGTCCAAATTTCTTCACATTTTCTAGTCAAACTTCACTTGGGATAGGTTTTGCCTTTCGTGAAAATCACTCTCCTTGTCAGTCAGAGGTGATGTATGGTAGCCCTGGAAAAAAGTGGGTCAGTGTTGTTGAGACTGGATAAGAAATCCCCCGCTGACCATTACACAGCCTCCTAGAAATCACTGACCATGACTTGACAGTGCAGCACACCTGATCTCTGTTTTGGACAGGGTTGGATGCAGAGAGCATATATGGAGCCAGTGTCCCTGGTGTTTCTTCTTCCCTTTACCTTTCTTTTTCCAAGCCCCCGCTACACCTAGCTGTCGTGCTATCTGACATCTAACCTTTCTGGTCTCCCTAGTGGAAATTAGTGCCGCCTTAATGTGTATTAATCCCTATTAGAGTCTAATCTACTCTTACTGCTCAGCTTTCACAGAGCAAAATAAGCTTTGGAGTGTGGGGGTTTGTTTTCTTGTGATTAGTCTAAATGTGTACCAGGGCTCCTTGTGCCCTGTGTGCTGCCCCCTCTGCTTCCTGCACGTTTTGTCTGATGACAACGTTTCCTCTGTGACTGGCTTCTCCTAGCTTGCCAGTTACTGACCTGACTTTCCTTGCACCCCCACCCCCCTTTCTCTGAGCTGTCTGAGCTGATCCGATCAAGTGCTGGCCATCTCCGAGGCAGGGCTGGCTGACCTTGTTCTGTGCTGGTCAGTCTGGGAGCTGCACATCATGAATAGCCTGCACTGCCTGGAGTTATATTATATCTTTTCCTTCCCCACTTCTTGTCTCTTGAGCACCGTGCCAAACACCTTGAGGTTCAAGACACTGTGAGTGGTGGTGGTGTATGTGTTTATACATATATATGTGTGTGTGTGCATGCACACTGAGGAAGAGCTAAAAACTGGAAGTACTAATGGAAGGTGTAATGCCTGGCAAGTCACTGCTGTGTACCACTAACATGGATGAGGCTGGTGGGCTGTGCAGCAGTAAATACTTTGGATGAAGCACAGAGGGCCATTGCTGAGACCATGGGACCATCTCCTGGGTAAGCAGCAGAGCTGTCTGCACAGGAAGACTGCTTGCTGCGTGTGTTTTATGTTACCAAGACTTTATCTGGCACCACAACTAAAGGAGCTGGTTATCACTGCTCTTTCCCCTTTGTTTCCAAGGCTTAAACAACTGCAGGCTGTTCAGGCAGTTTGTATGGTGCCTTGGTCCTGTGGGAGTGCTGCAAGACAAACAATTCACTTTGATCTGCTGGAATAGGAGCCGTAATCCTGAGGCACCACTTCCTCAGGAATCCACTGTTTGTCACAGCTTGTGAAAGTTACCTTTTGGCAGACACAGAAGTGTGTCACAAGTCAATTGTAGCCACCTGGTAGGCTAAGGGTGATGTATTAAGTTTTACCTATGCCTTGCTCACTAACCCATCTTGTCCAGGCAAAATGCTGGTATTGTCAAGCCATTTTCTCTGAGTGACACTTTGTAACTGAACAAGGAAAATGTCTTCAGTAGCCCCTTCCCTCTTCTCTGTTCACATCGCTATTCCTCAGGCATATATACCTGTATGCATTTCAAGGTGCAGCATTCAATCTTGCCTCATACAACCCACTGGAAACCTGGATTTTTCTCTCAAGGTGACTGATAAATTCTGAGATTGAGATTCAGTCCTTTTATGGAAAAATGAAGAGTCTTTTGAAAAAAACCCAAGGCAAATCTAATGTTCTGTTTCCAAGAACTGGCTTGTATATGGGAATGGCCATGGCTGCATCTGACTCTGCTAGTCAGTGAGTGCAAATATTATAATGAACACTTTGTCCCCTCTGGAAGGAGAAAACACTTGTTTTAGTTCATGGTTGGCACAATAAAATAATCCCAGCTCTAGGTGCATGCTAATGAGGCAGGTGTTACAGGTAGGAAGAGAAGGTGCTCTTCGTGGTGTTTCACTTGAAACATTTGGGCAAGACTAGGGTCTAGCCTCCTGTGTCAGAAAAATCTCTAGGAAACAAACACCAGCAAAACCACTCAGCAAATGCTGTGGAGAAGGTGCATGCTTTATGATATGACTCTGTAATAATCATATCTGTTAAATGAGTTAAAGATAACATTTGTCTTTAACTTCTAACTCCAGTGCAGGATAGTGGAGTTACTCTGGTTTTAATGAAGTCCTCTTGAAGCTGTGTGGGTACTTAATCTGCATTTACCTTGATCGCAGCATCTGGGGTGTTGCTTTTAATTACAGAGTGGTGAGAAGGGGAAAAAACCCCAGCTTTTCTTTGCCTATCATTTTTCTAGAAAAAGTTTCAGTAAAACTGGCTTTGAAGTTTAATCATGGATTCATCAGTTAGAATATCCCCATTAACTTTGTTATGTTACTGGTTATTGACTGACAAAATTTGTTTGAGTTGTTGCAACCTCCCGAGACTTCCCATTGCAGATGTAGAAGTGCTGACAAGGAGGCAAGAGAGCTGTGTTACCATATTAACCAACACAGTCTCAAACTATACCAGACTTCTCTCTTTTTTTTTTTTTTTTTTTAATTGTGAAATAGAAGTTAAAAAAAACCCCACTAGAACTACTGGTGTAGTAATTCTTGTTAACTATATTAGGAGTAAAAAGCAAATGCAGCTGGCTTACCAGGCAATGACTTCCGGGAAGTAATGATTGTAACTCTTTGCATAATTAGCCGCTGTGGGAAATGTGACTACTGTGGGTTCATGTAAATGGACTGTCCAGAGTCCCTGACTGACTCAGCGCTTACTCATCTGAGTTGCTTCTCGGGTAGGATCTGCTAGCGGTTTGTTGGTGCTGTCTTGTGTCAGGAATCTTCAAGACGCTGCTTTGACTTGTTTCTTCCAAGGTATCAGAAGTGGAGTGGTGCACACTTTCGGCTTTGTTCTGTCTGTATGTTAAACTGAATCAGGAGATGTGCTGATCCCCTTTCATTTTCCAGTGTACATTCTTTCATGCCGTAAAAACCTCAGTCTTTGCTGTTCTAGCTGGTTTCAGAGTATCTGCTTCCTGAAAATCAGAGGAATCTGCTCATGTTTACAAAGTCCAGAGTACAGCAGAAGTCTAATAAGATTCAGTGATAGCTCTTGTATAGCTCTGTTCTTTCAGCAACCTGTCTTCTTTCAAGCTTTGCTGTTCTCTGCTTTCTCCCCAACCTATAGTGTTAGGTCAGAGACAAGATAAAAGAAACGTTCATTCAGTACCAAGATGAGCAGGCATCTGAACAGAAACTTTTAAACTCAATAATTAGTTACTGTTTAGAAAGTAATAGAGACATTGAAAGGATTACAAGTCACTTGGTTTATTTATATATATGTTATTTTTATATATATAAAAAATCGGAACAAGAAGAGATATAATGTTGCTTTTTCTGCTAGGAAAAAAAGAACAAACAACTTTAGTCTTTTGCCATTAACTTTTTTTTTTTTCTTTTTTGGAAGATGCCAATTGTCCAGTAAATAATCTTTTAAGAAAGATTCTAAGATATTATTAGCAAAGATTATAAGATAGGATTGCCTATCCAGAAGTCTGGATTTGATGATCCACACAATCCCTTTCCTTAAAGTTTTATATTGCTGGTATAGTTCAGGGCACAGTGTCAGGCAACTGTCTTATGCCTCTAGTCATTGTCCTCCTTGCTTGCCAGGTTCACAGCCATACAAGCCTCTTTACCAAAACATGCTGCAACTAAGCTGATAGGCATAAAATTACCCTTACTCCTTTGAGAGTGTTTGTGCAGGCATTCAAAAGGTAGCCTAAGACCAAAAAAGTTCTCATACATATTATAAGATACTTAACACACAGCATTGTTGTAAGTGTTTAGATGGCACAGTATGCTCTTCTTGCAAATCACTGATTTGATGATTAGTAGAAATGAAAGTCTATAAACTCTTGTTCGTAGGTGCCTTGTGCATGTGGCAAGTTGGTGTCTCTGAGTTCTTAGCATAAATAAAATCAGCTCCATGAAGAACCAGCAAATGAAAAGCTAGCAATGTAGTAGGGTTGTGTGCATTATGTGCCTCTTTTAAGGCTGCCTTTGTGTATTTGTGCCTTCCTGATTTCCAAGTAACAGTGCATAAAATTAGTGAGATTCTTACTGTCATGATAGAAAATAGAACAAAAGTGTTAATCTCCTCAGATACCCTTCCATGCACAACCAGGTGCAGAGTGGGAGAAGGTCCCTTGTGCAGAAGAGATGAGGGAGCCCGGTGCAGGTAGCAGGTCCCCACTTACTGTGCCTCCTTCCCTCCTGGTGTGCCGCAGAGGAGTCTGGTGGCAGTGAGTGTTGTTGAGTACACCCAGCATCGCTTCTTCCCCAGCAGCCTGTTAGGAGCAGCCTGTGTGCGCATCTGCAGCTGAGCTCATCGGATTATCGTCAACTCTATTGTAATCTTTTAATTGCCAGCCACTTCTGATGCCATGATATTGTAGTTGTGGGTGAAATCCTGTGCTGCTTAAGCAGTACTCACGCTGCTGTCTTTGACTTTACCTGTGGGATGGTAGAATACACAACTCCCCACTAACTGTATTGTATGGTCTTACTGAGAAATAAGCAGCCAGGAGCATCTCAAACCATCCTTTTCCCTGTACCTGACTGAAGTTACTGACCTTCACTGGAGTCTAGACAGACAGCTCTCTGTCAACAAACTTATTTAATCTGGAAACTGTAAATAAAGAATATGGAATAAAATGTTTCTTTTTGAGGTTTCTGTTGGGCTTTAGAGGTTATGGGGTTTGAGAGTTGGGGGTTTTATTGTTTTTCCTCCAACACTCCTTTGAGGCTTCCTGCATCAGGTGGTTTCTGCCAAGGCTTTAATGCATTATCATGATAATCATTCAGTATAAAGGCACCTTAGGGAGGTCTTGTGGAGATGTCTGTGGTACTTAAGTAAAGAAAAATAGGAAAATGTTAATGGCAAAACTGTGGACAAGAAAAATAGCCTGTATTTGAGCGGGGCTCCAGCACTCTTTCTACCTGCTAATATAGGAGAACAGCAGAACCAAATACTGAATTAGCATAAAATTACAGACTAGTTTGGGTTGGAAGGGACCTTAAAGGTCATCTAGTTCCAACCTCACTGGCATGAGGAATGACACCCTCCACTAGACCAGGTTGCCCAAAGCCCCATCCAACCTCGCCCTGAACACTGCCAGGGATGAGGTATACACAGCTTCTCTGGGCAACCTGTGCCAGTGCCTCACCACCCTCATAGTAAAGAATTTCTTCCTAATGTCTAATCTAAATCTCCCCTCCTTCAGTTTAAGGCCAATACCCCTTCTCCTATCACTACACACCCTTGTAAACAGTCCCACTCCAGTTTTCTTGTAGGTTGCCTTAAGGTAGTAGAAGGCTGTAGTAAGGTCTCCCTGGAGCTTTCTCTTCTCCAGGCTGAACAAACCCAAGTCTCTTAGCCTGCCATCCCAGGAGAGGTACTCCAGCCCACTTTGTGGCCCTACTCTGGACTCACTCCAACAACTCCACTTTCTTCTTGTACTGTGGATCCCAGAGCTAGACACAGTAGTCCAGGTAGGGTCTCATGAGGTGAAGTAGAGGGGGACAATAACCTGCCTTGACCTACAGGTCATGCTTCTTTTGATGCAGCCCAAGATGCAGTTTGCTTTCTGGGCTGCAAGTGTGCATTTCCAGCTCATGTTGAGCTTGGCATCACCTGACACTTTCAAGTCCTCCTCTTCAGGTCTGCTCTCAATCCATTCTCTGGCCAGCCTGTAGTTGTGCTTGGGATTACCCCAACCCTTGTGCAGTACCTTGTACTTGGCCTCGTTGAGCTTCATGAGGTTTGCATGGGTCCACCAGCATTGTCAACTGTACCTCCACTTGGACATTGAAGTGCGGTCACCTGAGAGATATGGGTGACTGCTCTAACGACCAGGCAATGGATTCATAATCACCCTGTAAGTAATTTAATTATGTGTGGTTTTGGCTGACTTAAGCTACATGCAGAAATTGGGCCATCTCTTCCTTATAAGACTACTTTCCATGTCTAAAAAGCAATCTGGCAAAGTATTATGTTTGTTGCACTGGGCTGCAATGATGGGGTACTGAGCGACTGATGACAGAGAAAGGGTAACTGACCACCAAAGACTGAAGGTAGCTAGAGTGTATAAAATTGGCTTAGCAGTTTTTGTCTGTCTTTTAGAAAATCTCTGAAACCTTCCTGGACAATCCCTGAGAACTGGTTTGATAATGCTGAGCAAGAACCCCCCTTTCTTAGTACCAAAAGGACAAAATCAATGAAAATTAGAGCCAAAGTGTAATTCCTTTTAGTATATACCACCCTGACTAGCAAAGTAGTCAGGGTGAGAGGGGATAGGTTGGCAGGGGGACTGTTCAAGGAGATGCCAAGTGCGTGTCTTGCTGATGGTCCAACAGCCAGTTCATTGTAGCTCACTGTCATTCCCGGGTAGGTGCAGGACAGCCTCTGCGTGAGGGGGCAGGTCTCTCCTCAGGCCTCAGAGAACAGACTTTCAGGCTACAACAGCAGTTTTCACACTTTTCCGTATGGGCTCGAAGAGGCTTAGGGTGAAAAATATCCCTTGGGATTAAATCCATAAAAGAGCTCCAGCTCCTGTGTTTGCCTTTCAGATGCCATGTTTAGTTCCCCTTTGGCTGCTGCCTTGCTCCAGAGGTGTCTGTGGGGATGTTCATGCGATGTATATGCTGGCCTTCGTGTTTATTCTGCAGACTGTTTGCAGGAGTTATAATCTGAAACACAGCATCTCACTAATATAGTTCCCTTATTTATAGACCAGAAACTGCCTTGCCTCCAGCTGGCAGAGGCAAGAGATAAGTGCTGGCCCCATCCAGGCTGATGTCATGTGAGGTGCCATGAGAGGAGACCTAAAAATGTTAGCTCCTCTTGCTGAGCCATGTGGAAATACGTATGAAATTGTGGTGTTAGGAATCTGATTGTGCTTCCTAGTGCTTCCTGGTGATCAGAGCGCTTGCGTGAGGAGTCTGGTTTCACACCTTACTACCTTCATCTTACTCAAAACTGAATCTTGAATCCAGGTCTCCCACCTTGCAAGTGGTTGCTCTGAGAACCAGGGAACGGAGTGTTCTGGGACAGGTCTCCCTGTTTTCTTGTTTGTTGAAGCTCTCCTGCTTTTTCCCAGACTTAATGAATATTTAATTATTTACAGGATGATTATGACTCCAGTGCCTGGTAGTTAGAGCAATTACCTGAGAGAGATGGGTCTCGCTATGTATTTCAGCAAGTGTGTGCTCCTGGTTGACTACTTTTTTGAAGAAATTGAAAAAAGGGAGGGCTGTAGAATTGGGGTATTTGTGTGACCATTCTAAATTAAGATTACTTTATTAATCTGGAGGGGGAAGTGCTCAGAGGTTGCTTTATGTATTCATTGCTTGTGGTCATACAGTATACAGAGAAAACCCTAACCTCTTCCTTTGTATTGATTTTTAATCTTAACGCCCTGCCAGTATTTAAGGCAATTGTTGGCAGATTGTCTCAAGTTTTTGCAGACAATCTACCAAAAAAATATTTGCTCAGAGTTATTTGAAAGGTTCAAGAGTTAATGTTTGCTTGCATGAACCTTTGCTCCGATGCCTCTTCCTGCAGCACTCCCTTCGTACAGCACGTTCAGTCTTCTGTCCCATGGCGATTCTGTTCCCCGGTTGCCTGAGTTGCAGATTCACAAACAACTGCCATTGCAGCCACCAGAAACTTACTCTGCAAATATTCCTGACTTATTTCATATCTGTGAAGAGTAGGGAGCTTTATTTGAGTGTGGAAGAGTTACCTCAGTTGATGTTTAAGGAGGAAAGAAGGGGAATGGGTCAGCAAATATTACTGAGGTGAGCCTGCAGTTGTTAGTCAAATAACAAGGAATGCTTTGGGGTTTAGTTACTAGGGGTGAATGATTACAGTGCATGGATAGAGCTGTAAGAAGGAAACATGAAGAACTCCATCAGTCATGGCCGTTGATCAGGTTATTTCCTTTGCAGAACTGTTTTGGAGGGCAGCAGACAGTATGTCAAAAAGCCAATGTACTTGTAGATATTGGGCTTTGCTTGGGTGTATTAACAGGCCTGTTCCTTACTTGTACTACTTCAGCTGCATGTGGTGAAGTCAGGTTGTTTGAACAGCTGTATGCAAAATACTGTAGCTCAAAATCGGACAAGAAAATGGAAATGATGGAAATGTCCAAATTCTTTGCAACTTAATTTAAAAAGGGGATTTAAGAAGACCCTTCAGGTATGTTTCTGAATTTGTGCGCTGGCATATTTTGTGTTGGAAGGAACAATTTGTTCTTAGCTCTGTCCTACACTCAGCTCAGTTACCTGGTAATTTATCTAGCTATTCATTTCATTACTTTTCCTTTTTCTTAAATTGTAATTGACTGTTTTGTTAACTGAGTAGCTAATATATCCTGAATGGGTAGCAGTTCCTCCTGGATAAGAGGATGCTTATAAGCTTATTGAAGACACTGTAAATAAGGAGATAGAATATATGTGAAGACTTAGTAGAAACTTCGGTTCTCTAGGTATTTATATGTAATCTGTTGTTTTCTTAGTTGTAACATCTGACTTGCAGAGCACATACTGTTTACCTCTTTTGGCTTTTTTTTTTTTCTTAGCATTCCTTGTGTTAGAATATTTGAAAGTAAAATTAATTCAAAATACTTATTTGTTTAGATATCATCTCTGCACTTACCTTTTTCTCCATTCATAAAATATCAGTAGTATGTGAGATCATGGATTAGCTATGCTAACTACCTCTAGTTGAGGAACCTCAGCCTTGCTTGTAGGTCTATTTGCAAGATGCTCTAAAAGAGGGATTTTAAAGTTGCCACTTGCATGTTGTATAGTGCTGTGGGGATTCAGACCAGTTATTAGGATCATATGGGTCATTATTCCTATTACAGTGTGTTTACCCCTTGGAATCTCATCTCAAGAGTTTGATTTTGGGAAGATGTACCTTCTCTGTAGCTGTTGTGCAAATAGACCTGACTTCATGAAAAAAACCCACGCTTTCTGTCTCTCCCTCTCCAGGTTTGGGACAAGACTCTGCTCTAACTTGTGCAAGAGCACTTAATTTAAAGTGAAGAGAGATCTTAATTTCAGGTGATTGAATGCATTGCCAAGAATCCACAGAAGTGACTGAAGGTAGCCTTTACTCAAAGAAAACACCAGACACAAAGTTCCTTGTAATTTGATGCAGACTTCACAAAGCCAAATGAGTATTGATGAATGTGGTGTTTCCCTTTGAGAATTTTATTTTTCCTGTAACAGCTAAGATTTTTACCAACATCTGGTAATTAGTCAGGTCTCCTTTACTTTAGCTTGTGGTTTCCCAGGCAGTGGTGAGGTGGGCCTTGCAGAAGCAGAGCCCCACATGGATGGGGAGGTGTCGGAGCTGGTAAGTGCTGCTGAAAGTCCTCAGTTGTGTATTGACATGAGGGCTCTCTCTAATGAGCCTTGGCTGCAGAAGAAGTTTGAGACCCACTCGGGTAAAATTTCAGTCAGTTAAGCATCCAGCTTTGTAATGTATTCAGTGCTCTGAATAGTTGCTAACGAATGCAGGGTGGAGGGATGAATGAAGTGGTACCGCTTTTACAGGCAGTATAGTAGCTGCCGTGTGTGTTCTGTTATGTACAGCCTTGTTTACTTTACACACATGAATTTGTTGACCTCACCAGAGCTCTTAACCTTCCTAGGGCTACTAATCTCCATAAATGTCTGCAGGATTTGGCTTAATTTTGGCACAGCAAAATGAGTGAATCAAACTGTGAGTCATCGTTTTTTACAGTAAAACATTCTGACCTCGTCCCACAGTCCACGTGCCTGGCTGATGCTTGCCTGAGAGCATGTAGGATCTGACCCATGCTTTGGGAATCCTGACTTCTTAAGTATAGCAAAGACTGTATTGAAAGAAAGGAAAGGAAATGTAATGCAGAATATAGAGAAGCAAAGGAAAAACTGTCACCAGATTCAGATGCAACTCTCAAGATAAAATTAATGTAGGTTGCAGAAAGGATTATGCATATGTTACAGAATGTTTCAGTGGTGCTTAAGATGCCCTGTGAAAACTGTAGTGGAGATGTTTTCAATTTACTGAATTATTTTCTCTTTTTTTTGCATATAGCTTAACTAAAGTATAGTACAATAAAATTAACTGGAAGCACCGAATTGTGGAACTAATTCAGATACATGATGTGAATGTCACTTTCATGTCTGCACTATAAAATGCAAAGGCACAAACCTAGTAACCACAAGGCTCTTTTTGATATTTTAATCTTTTAAACCTTTGAAATGTTGGTATGCTTGAAAGGGCTTCTAAATCCATTGGTTAGTCTGCGCTGTCTCGTATTGTGTTCAAAATCACAGCAGATAAAGGAAGAGTGATCAGAAAGCTTAATGCAGTCAGAGCCTCACGACCTGTTATGTAAAGCAACATTTGGCCGGGCCTTCCCAGCTGCTGTAAATGAATGTTAACAGCATTTTATCGGCTGCTTTCACTGTCTTTATTACATAATCTGAATATTTATGACCTTATTAATATGTTTAGCTGTGAAATTGCAATATTGATGGAAGGAAGGTTCTATAGAAGAGTGAACAAGGGAAAAGATTTTTGCCTCATGAACAAAAGTTGTGTTAATATTAAAAAAGCTTTGAGTTCATATTTCAAAGAGGTTTGGTGAATTGCTTTACAGATGTGGCATGCTATTTCTCTAAACATTGTCATAGAAAAAGTACATTGGTGGCAGGATAGTGTTGCTGAACATCGTGTATGTCTGTGTGTGTATAAAATACAGAGCACTAACCTGGAAGAGGTGACTTTTTTTTTTTTACTTTTAATGCAAGTCCTTGAATCCATAATGAAGATACTCTGCTGCCTTGAAAAAATATAGCCAACCTGTGGACCATAGACCAGACCCAATTAATCAGAATTACTTCCATCCAGGGAGATACTCCAGGTAGGATTTCAGGGCAAGCTGTGGACCAATTTATTATTAGAGTGACTTTTTTTTTTTGGTGGCCAAGATCTTGCTTTTTGCCCTGCTGCCTCAAGACCCCACGTGCCTTCTTTCTGTGGTGACTAGGTATACTGAAACACGTGTCACATAATTGGGGGGGGGTGTGTACCGTGTTACCTGTCTAGGGACTGTTAGCAGATGCTGTACTGCTACTGAATGCACACATGCTCTGACTTGGCTGCTCCTGCATGGAGGCAGGAGTTGGAGTTGATGATCCGTGTGGGTCCCTTCCAACTCAGTGTATTCTATGATTGTGCTTGGAATGTGTGGGAAGGTAATATGCTTGATCAAGAGATGAATGAGGAGCTGTAAGGTATTTCCCTTGGGAGCCTCTTAGATTATATTATATCCTTAAACAGAACCAAACACCCCCATTTCAACACCTGCAAATTTCTAACAAGATGATGGCATTCAGAGGCTTGAGACTGCCATGGAATATACAAGCAATATTGATGCCGTACTCTCTATCATTCTGCAGGATAAATAGTTCAGTTAGCTGCAGGCTACTTGTCTGCAGGTTGCCTACAAAAAGTTGAGCTGGAAAAGTTTTGCTTTTATTTTGAGTGGGATGACATTATTGGTCAGTTTTATCTATGAGTACAAAACCTATAGCCTGTCTGAAAGCTGCTGTCCTGCATGTTTTGCCACTGGTTACTGGGGTTAGAGCTTCTGAGAAATGTAGCTGTTTGTGGAGGTCCTTTTGGTTTGCAAGTCTCATGCGTGGTAGTGCAAATCCTGTGGTGTGTTCTGACACTATACCTAATTCTTAGTAACTCTGTTTTAATGGTCTCTACTTCCGCCCTCTCCACAGTTCGGACCTGATGGGCTGGTATAGGAGGCAGCTGTACATGACTGAAAATGTAAAAAATGTTAGAAATGTAAAGATAAGTGGGTACAGGGTGTGCAGTGTTAGTCAGGAAGAACATTTAGACGAATACATATTTTTTAATAGTACTTTGTCCTCAAGCCAGTTAGTTATGGTTACTGCAGAGCCTCCAAATGGACTCTCTTCCCTTGTGGGGATTAGAGATTTAAATATGTATTGTTCTTCTGGGCCGTAGTATTGAGCAGTCAAGTAAGGTTCACAGTAGAACAAAGAAACCTTTAATTAGGACAGGGGGTTCAACTGCATTCTTTTTTTGCTTTGTGTAAGAGAAACTTGTATTGAATCAGATAAATAAAACAATGGATGGGATGGAGGAAGTTTGGAAGAAGCACATCTGTTTACAAAGTTAAGTGTTGAGTCTACAATAAACCAGTAATTTTTACTTGGGAAGCTCTTAAAAAGTATTCTTCTTTGCATCCCTAAGCATCTGAGTCAAGATATCTTAAGGAAATATTTTGCATCTTATTCAGTGGTTTGGTTTTGGTTTTTCTTGCGCATTTTAGTTTTCATCACAGGAAATACCTTTATTGCAATGTGAAATTAATAACAATATTTATACTGTTATCTTGTTGTGGTTTTAGTTCTGGCCATGCGTTGTAATCGCATTTGTCCATTATTCATCTTTATACTTAGTTTGTATGACCTAAATACAATGAAGTATTCCCTTTAAACATGAAGAATGACAATAAATCTCTTCTGGTCTTTTCTGGGGTGTACATGGCTCTGTGTTGCTGAGGTCTTGAAGTCAATAACATTCTGTGCAGTCTCAGCAAATTGCCAGTGTGCAACAAATTATAAACCTGAGACCTTTAAGGAATAATAGGTGGTAGCTTCAAGGGTTTCTTAATTTGTGACTGAAATTACATTTGGCAGAAATACAAACTATAGTCTCCTCTCCCCAACAGACACTGCTAAAAGGGAACCTAGCAGAATTGAAGCTGGTGCTCTCTTGCCCAGGCCTTGTCTAATGTTTACTGTCTTATTGCGTGTGATGAGACAGTGGAATAATCTGCTGTCTTGTATGAGTGTTTTTAAAGAACACCTATAAAAGATGTTTGTAACGAAGCTTTGGCCATCTGTCTTATGCCTGTCCTTTGCCGTTTAGGTGCCAAATCCAATGATGACAAAAGACCACTGTTGTCTGGGAAATGATTGATTCTACTCTTTTATTGGTTAGAAAAACTCTCAGACGTGGCTCAAGATAGTCCATTTCCCTAATTGCCTATCTCTCTGGGTATTTTACAGCCTCCTGCTCTTTCCTATCAAGAAAGTGCTTTCCAGAGCAAAATCCATAATACTTCTCTGAAGGACCTAATCAAAACTTGAGAAGTTCAGAAGAAAGGTACTATTTACTTCAGTGGACTTTTGATCAGGCTTTTGGAGAAGAAAAGCATAGCCCTTTGCATTAAATAACTGATGGGATCTTCATTGCTCAAGATTTTATTTTATGGGCTAGAAATCCAACATTCCAGTTTTATTGGGTGAACAGTAAACTCCATTCCAAGTACAGAAAACAGGGCATGTTATTTGTGGAGGTGCAAAGGATACCTGGCAGTAACAATATACTTGGAACTGTACTTGGCCCCTGTACTTGGAATTGATGAGGCCACACCTCGAGTACTGTGTCCAGTTCTGGGCTCCTCACCATAAGAAGGACATTGAGGTCCTGGAGCAAGTCCAGAGAAGGGCAACCAGGCTGGTGAATGGGCTGGAGGGCAAATCCTATGAGGAGCGGCTGAGGGAGCTGGGGCTGTTTAGCCTAGAGAAGAGGAGGCTGAGGGGAGACCTTATCACCACCTACAACTACCTGAAGGGAGGTTGTAGAGAGATAGGTGATGGTCTCTTCAGCCAGGTGACAGGTGATAGGACAAGGGGGAATGGCATGAAGCTGTGCCAGGGCAGGTTTAGATTGGATGTTAGGAAAAAATTTTCACTGAAAGAGTTGTCAGGGCCTGGAACAGGCTGCCCAGGGAGGGGGTTGAGTCACCTTCCCTGGATGTGTTTTAAAAAATGGTAGATGAGATACTTAGGGATATGGTTTAGCACAGGAGAGGAATGTTTGGACTTGATGATCTTAAAGGTCTTTTCAACCTTGTAATTCTGTGATTCTGTAAAGTTGTTTAATTCTCCTGCCCTGGCCAACATCTCACATCCCCTTTATTGCATCTCATACGAGTAATTAATTTGCAGAATAAAGCTATTGTCCTCCCTCTCCTTGGAACAACCTCAGCTGGCACGTGGGATCCTTTGCCAGGAAGAAGAGGCAGGGACATTGTGTTGCATTTATAGAATGTGCTACTAAGTGACTTTTCCTGTTGCCTGATTTGATCGTGGCTGGTTCTTGTTTGCCACAAAGATCAGTACAGTAACCTCATGTAAGGAACGTACTAGTAACCTGAGAGTGGAAACTTCTTTTTCAGGTGTTTTTTTCCTGAATATCAATTAGTGCCAATTGCCTCTTATCCTTTCCCTGGGCATCACTGAGAAGAGTCTGGGTCCGTCTTATCTCTTCCTCTCCCCGTCAGATATTTTTACGCATGGTTAAGATCCTCAGTGAGCCCCCTCTTCTTCAGAATGAACGATCCCAGCTCTCTCAGCTTCGCCCTGTATGTCAGATGCTCCAGTGCTTTGATCATCTTTGTGGCCCTTTGCTGGGCTCACTCTAGTATGCCCATTGTACTGGTGAGTCCAGAACTGGACATGGCACTGCAGATAAGATCTCACCAGTGCTGAGTAGAGACCAAAAAAAAATCACATCCCTTGACCTGCTGCCAATGCCTTCCTAGTGCAAGCCAGGAGGCTGTTGGCCTCCTTTGCCACTCAGGTGCATTGTGAACTTATGTTCATCTTGCTATCTGTCAAGACTTTTTCTTCTGAGCTGCTTCCCAGCCACTACTTTGTAATGGTGCCTGGGGTTACTCCCTTGCAGGTATAGGACTTTGCATTTCCCTTTGGTAAGCTTCATGATGTTCCCATCTGTCCGTTTCACCAAACTGTTGAGGTTCCTTTGAATGGAAGCACAACCATATGGTGTATCAACTGCTCTTCCTGTTTTTTTATTATCCATAGACTTGCTGGATGCACTCTGACCTGCATATACAGGTTATTAATGAAGATGTGAAATACTGCTGGCCCCAGTATCAGCTCCTGGGTACACCACTAGTGACTGGCTTCCAGATGGACTTCATACTAGTGATCACAAGCCTTTGAAATTGACAGTTTAACCAGTTTTCAGTCCACTTCAGTGCTTGTTCATCTGTCAGTTTCATTCATCTAGCCCACACTTCTATCAGTTTTTCCTTGAGAATACTGTATGGGACAGTCCTGAAAGCCTTACTAAAGTCAAGATGGATAACATCCTTCCCTCATCTGCCAAGCGAATCATCTCATTTTAGAAGGCTATTAGTCAAGCCTTAGTTGTCCTTCATTAATACATACTGAATATTTGAATTCACCTTCTTGTCCTTCATAATATTTGAATTCACCTTCTTGTTCTTCGTAAGTTTGGAAATTATTTTCAGAATTGCTTGCTCCTTCACCTTCCCTGGGATCAAGGTGAATTTGATGAGCTGTTCCTGGACTTTCATCCTTTTTTTCTTCTTGAGGATAGGTGTTCAGATTAGATGTTAGAAAAGAAATTTTTACTGAAAGAGTTGTTGGGGCCTGGAACAGGCTGCCCAGGGAGGTGGTTGAGTCACCTTCCCTGGATGCGTTTAAAAAAAGGGTAGATGAGGTACTTAGGGATATGGTTTAGCATAGGACAGGAGTGGTTTGACTTGATGATCTTAAAGGTCTTTTCCAACCTTGTGATTCAGTGTTTGCATTTGGTTGGTTGGTTGGGTTTTTGGGTTTTTGTCCTTAGGAATATCTCCCAATACCTATGACCTTTTGAAGCTAATCAATAGTGGCCTTAAATGGCATTAAGCAGCGCTCTCAGCATTTGTAAGTGCATCCCATCAGGTCTAGTGGATGTCCAGTATGCCCAGTTGCATAAATGTTCCCTAAACTAATCTTCTTGTATCAAGAGTAAGTCTTGCTTGTTCCTGACTTTCCCACCGGTCTGGGGAACCTGAGATTGCAAGTCTTGCCACTGAAGGCCAAAGTGAAGATGGCACTGAGTACATTGGACCCTTTGCTTGTCATCCTGGTCTAGTACTTCCTCACTAGACTATAGTTGTCTTCTTCCCTCCATCATTCCAATTCGAAACTTCTCCTCACCATGTTGTCCAGAGATCCTTTCGCCACTGGTTTACAGGGGGTTTGGATTATGTGATGGTGGCATGTGCTTAAAGAGGTTAAAATACATTGCAGGAACACATTCAAGGGTTCTACTGTAAAATGACTTGGTATATACTTTAACCTTAGTTACTAAAACTTTCCTAGCCATCTCATACAGATTCCTACTTCCTCCACCCCCATGCTTTCTGGAAAGCAGTGGGGAAAAAAAAAAGAGGATAGCTTTTTTCTTGAAAGTGTGGGGGTTTTTTTTAAGTAGTATTTTCTTTGGAAATGAAATGCAAATACGTTTCCATGACCTCAACCAGTTAAAGACTGCCTGAGTCTTCTAACAGCTGTCTTGAAGCTTGCCTTCATCCTGGAAGAGAGTTCCATGCAAAACAGCACTGCTTACTCTACCTACAGGAGAAAGAGGAAGACCCAGGAAGGTTTCCTGATGTCCTTCTGTATCTATTTTAAGGTCTGCCAACTTTTCCCCTGCTCACCTAGAAACACAAGGGAGTACAGAGAAAAGGTGTGGCCTGCAAATTCAGGGGAACTTAGGAACTGACTGCTGTCATGTCTGGATGGCTGGCTTTGTTGCTCTTCTGGAGGCATTTTGTCATACCAGAGCTGCTCTAACACAAGCTGGCTTTGCTGCCTTTGGGTAATTCCCAAATCTGCTCTGTCCAGGAAGAATAGAGAAAAATGTGCTGCTTGTAAGGCTCCCTGTGATTGCTCTTCAAGTCATCTGTGTAGATTAGGAGAGTTTGTTTGTTTGTTTGCTTGTTTTTCCCTTGCTCAAATTTAAAATCAATTCCTCAACTTGATCCAAATAGGACAGAACACGTGGTGAGTCTGTACCGGCAGTGAACATGTGCTTATGATGGATGGATTTATGGAGCTAATTAACTAAATTTAATACAAATTAGATTACATAATTAGAGCAATCAGGAAAATAACTAGTATATAGCTACTAAAGTCCGGACTGATGCTAAAGATTTTGTGAGTTAACCTCTTTGGTTAAGCTGCGCTGTTCCTCTGTAAATTTTTTAAACCAATCTTGTACTGAATAATTCTAGAATCAGTTCTGCAGGGTGGATTTAGGACAAGAATGTCCCTAGGTCAGTGACACATGCTGACTATAGTCTTTGCAAGAGTTTTCTCTGTGAACAACAACAACAAAGTGCATCTTCCATCTTAATTGAGTCCTTGAAATTCGTGCCCACAAACCAAATGAAAACGGAAACTTTATACGTCTTGTCAGCAAATTGCAAGCTATCAGTCACAGCTACAGATGAAAGCTAGCACGACCTACATCTGTCGTGTTGCTACAATGGTGCTGGCATTACAGTTCCATTGTTTAGGTTTAGGGTCAAGCCTGTTGAGACCTCTTTTTATTCAGCTTTGAATGTATCCATTTTCATTAAGTTTTTCAAAGCCATATGAAAGACTCAGCAGGGCAAGATGTGGCGATGTTGAACCTAAGTTAGTCTTGCAGTTATCGAACTGTCGTGTAGTCACAGATGGTCGCTGCGATTGTCCACACCAGTCTACCACCGGAGCTGCTATTGAAAGGGCACAAAACTGATGGTACAAAGGGAAGCCTTTTTTCCCACCAATAAATGAGGCTACTGTTGCTTTGAGCTGGCATTGTCGGAGGTTTTGTGCAGGCAAAGAATGGCTGTTGACAAACCAGTTTCCATGCCGAAAAATGCTACTCTTATTCCTAAACTTAGAGATCTTTCCTTGGGTGAATAACATTGTCTGACTAATATCAGAGTGGCATTTTGCAAACTATTTTCATTGATTATGTGGATGACGGCTGGGCTGGGAGGTCTATTGCTGACAGCAGTAAATGCAAGCTTGTTAATGTGCTAAACAAGGCATGCTTCTGTTTCGTAATTCCATTAAAGGGAAATCTCTTTGGCTGTACACTGTTAAAAACATCAGGGGCATTGATTGCAATGTTTCTGTGTTTAATCCTCAAATTTTAAATTGTCCTTACATAGACTGAAGGAGCTCGGTCAGTTGTCTCCCTGAGTTACGTAACTCGGTTAACCAAGTGCCAAATATATTACTCTTCATGCTATAAAAATGTAAGGTTTTAGAGCTAAGCATCTTCCAAATCCTCCTAATTGACAATGCAAATGTGTTTTGTTTCATCTTTAAACAGAACTGCTTCTTCCAATATTAACTACCATTTTCCTCCTTTTCTGGGATGGTGGGGTGAAAGCCTCCCCACAGACCTGCCGCTTTGTTAGCAGCTTGGCGAAGGTTCTGGTGAGATTAAATAGTTCTTGCCTGAAAGAACAATAAAAAGCAATAAAGCTGATTCCTGTGGTACAGGAGCCTTCATGGCCTCTGACAGATCACTTTACCGCTGGCGAGGGAACCCTTAAAGTTCAAGTGACCATGGTGATGAAATGGATGCTTGTCCTAGGCAGGAAATATCAAGCCTCTACGGAGACCAGTTGAATGATTCACCTCATAACATTTAGAATTCATACAGTAATAATAAGGGGGAAGGTGTGTGTGTGTTTTGTTTTGGTTGGGGTTTTTTGCCACCCCTATCCCACTGCAGCTGGCTGTTGGTTAGCCTCCTGTGCTGGAATTCCTCAGCCCCCTGAGGCCCACCATAATTTCCGAGTGGCCTGTTGCCCCAGGAATTTCAGAGCTCTCCAAGTACAAGTTTATTTTGTCCCTTCCTCTGGCCCTGGAGTCTCTTGCTACATGTAATGTCTTAGCCGGGCAGGTATAAGTTACAGAAGAGTATATTTCTACATGTGGGAGGTAATGAACCTGATAATGTACTTCAGCTTGCCGTCACTAGAATTGAATACTTCTGTGCTGGAGATGGGACTGAAAGAGAGGAAAATCATTTGCAGAGGGATGGATCTGACTGTTCCAGAGAGAAACTTCCAAATTTCTTCTGCCTGGATTATTCTGTTAACAACGGAATCTAAAGAATGAGACTTCTTGCCAGGAAAGAGAAGAATATTGATGATTTTCATGATACTCAAAGAACTGAAAGGAATCTGACACTGACCTAAAGCTGGGTTGCTTGAGCAACTAGTCCTTCTTAATGACTCCAGTCAATGTTCCCTTGCTTTTATGATCATGCTTTCTGCTGCTGCCTTGCTTGCGCTCAGCTCTAGTATTGTTTCTCCCCTCTCTGCTTTACAGTATACTACATGCAAACAATCATAATGTGAATTATTGGAAATTTTCAATAGTGACTTTCTGAAAGTTGTGTCCTGTTTGGTGGGCAGTTTCTAGGCTGGTGTCCTTTCTCAAAGCCTGCTTTTATCAAGATGTCAGCATAGCTCAGGCTATATATGATTCAGGCAGAAGCTTTTCCCTATGGTTTCTGATGTAACAAGTGCTGGTAGACTAAGAAATAAATGTACTTGAGCCAAACAGTACAAATTTCACAAATTCAAAGCCTTGTGCAAAACCCATGAGTCTCTGCAGGCTGTGGACTGAGAGTGGGGAGAACCTGGGATGACACTTGGGTAATCATAGAATCGTAGAATGGCATGAGTTGGAAGGGACCCCAAGGATCACAGAACTCCAACCCCCCTGTCACAGGCAGGGCCGCCAACCTCAGGCCTGGATCTACACTAGGTTGCCCAGGGCCCCATCCAACCTGGCCTTGAACACCTCCAGGGATGGGGCATCCACCACCTCTCTGGGCAGCCTGTTCCAGCACCTCGCCACTCTTTCTGTAAAAAACTTCCCCCTAATATCTAATCTAAACCTTCCTTCCTTTAGTTTTAATCCATTCCCCCTTGTCCTGTCATTGTCTATCCTTTTAAAAAGTTGAATCCCCTCCTGCTTATAAGCTCCCTTCAGGTACTGGAAGGCTGACCCAGAGCCTGGTCTGTCCTCTGTGAAGTGGAACCAAGCTGAGCAAGTGCTGGCAACAGCCATAAGCTGCTTCTGCAGCCTCTGTGCCAGACAGTTCTGGCAACTCCTGCACCTACCTACCTTATATATGGAAGTACTCTTCTGGCTCCATTGGTTCTGTGTTCTGAGACCCTACCACCTACAGATAAACAACCCATCAGTGAAGCGGTCAAGTTTAATTACTAGGTTGAGTAATACTGATAAAGAACTGCTTCAGATTTTTCATAGTCCCAGTCAGAACATAAATACCACTTCAGCCCCCGTTTCAGCTTCAGTTTAGCTTCATGTCCAGAAAGAAATTAAGGTCTTGCCCTGTCAAATGTACAAGAGTCAAACAGAGGATCTTACTAGCATGTCCATGAGTTGTACTAACACAAGCACTAGCTAAGTTTCATTTTAAGAGGATGTTTTCTGGCTTTGCACATGGACTCAAAATTCTAAGGATAAATAAATCTAAAGGAAAAAAACTTTGGGGTACACAGTGTGCTTTGCTGAGGGAGTAACTCCTGGTACATTTAGACTGGTTGTACCTCCTTTGTCTGGTTTCAGATATGACTGTAAGTCGGATGGAAAGGCAAATCAAAAAACAGTTAAAAGACCTTAGGGGTCAGGTGGGGTTTGTGTGGTGGTGCTTTGCTTGCCTTCTCTTTAGCTTTACATTACAATTAAAGGAAAATCTATCAGTTGTACTGCTGGAGTTGAAGTATTAAATAAAATGTGCTGGCTGCTAAATTGTATTGAGGTTTAAGTAACAGCAGTATCCTGGAAAAATAAGGGGCAGGCTTATCCTTTGGATGCTCGAAGACCTTCCTCTTTTGTGAGGAGTTACTAGTCTGCACATTAGGGCAAAGCCAATGTATTGCTGTTCACACTGCAAAATTAATCTCATTTGCATTGCCCCAGTAGTGTCAGGGAATATTCCGGCCAATCACCTACTTAAATGCCCAAAGTGATTCTGTATGCCTTTATTATTATAGTGTTTTAAAAATGTTGCTTACTTATCCTGTGCCACTTCTTTAGATGATACTTGGGAAATCAAGTTTGCAGTTACACACACTGCAGACTCTATTGTAACTTTTTTGTAGATTGTAAAATGGCTTTTTGGATGGTCTCAAAACTCGGAAGAGTATAGGATTATTTCTACCATACCTCCGTCACCCTTAGAGAGGCATCACGTTCTATGACAGAACTGAAATGTGTGGCAAGTGTTCTGTTTGCTGATTATTGTCATTTCCTTCAAGACACCTATTTCCAATGACTATGCTGTGCTATGGCTTTCCTTCAGGAGAAAAGGAGACATTCTACCCCAGGTAGCTGCATTCACCCAGACCATTTTCATACTGTCTGGGAGCCTGAGGGGTGTTTTAGCACTCCAGCCTGGCAGGAGAATACAAAATGCTAGAATGCATCAGCTTGGGGCTGTCACTAGATGAGAGTTTTCAGTGTGAGGACACCTGGGAGCTTGTGAACTCCTTCCAAGGGGGTCTGCAGGGAGAAAACTAGGAAGACAAACCTGTTGATAATAGGCTTATATTTGCTGTGTATATACCTCTTCTGGAAAATGCTTGTGCCCAACTCAAATGGGATTGAAATGCAGTGCAGCCAGGGTACTGGATATCTCTGTATGCCTCAGCCTACAGTTTATTTTAAATTCTAGGTCCATTTTTCAGTGCTCTTTGATGCTTCCCTTCTTTTGTGTTCACTCCTTTTGCATCCTAAGTCTCAAAGGTGGCTGCTGTTACCCTTTTGCCTGAGGAATGCTGGCAGTCTCACCTCTGAGCTCTTCCATCGAAATCCTTAATCAGTCTGTGCCGTGAGAGCAAACGTGCTGCCTCCACGTCTTACTGCCAAGAGCACTGAGCTGATTTGTTTGTTTTTCTGGGGTGGCTGGACCTTGCCCACTCCATGTCAGTCTGGCCATGGGAGTAGGCAGGTTAAGCATCTTAGTTTTAAAGGGTTTCCTGTGTTTTTGGGTAGTTTGCTATTGGTTACTAGCTAGATAGTTCTGCCTGACAAACTGCTGCTACCTTTAAAGCTCCTTTCCCTCCATCCCTTGACTTCCTTTCAGAAGTCTGCAAAAAGTAAATGCAAATATTTCAGGTACTGCTGCTATTATCAAAGCAAACCTTTCAAGGCATTTTCCTGAGGGAAATTAGCAACACCTTATTTATCAGTGTACTTGACAGCAGTCTCACTGGGTTGGGTTGCTGTCATCATTAGTCTACTTTGCATTCCAGTACAAAGCATGGGGAAAACTGTTGGCATGATTTATGACTGGTTTATATCAGGAAGAACTGAAATTTGCTTTCACTCTTTAAGCTTGTAATTCCATCATAAGTTGCTTATTAAATTAAAGATTAATTACAGCTGTAGCTTTACATAAAACTGAGGAGTGGCAGAGAGTAAGAAACTTCCAGTAGCACCTTGAAAGCAGTATGTTGCAGCAGGGACTGGAATTGGGCACCATACTACCTAAAGAGGTGGAGAAACCTCTGTGCTTTAAGTTCATCTTTTGTCACTGTGACTCAAGAAAGAACTCATTCCTCATTTCTTTCTCCACCTTCTGTGTGGTGCTGTGTGTTTGAAAGCAGCTGAAGTTTGATTTTTAGTTTTTTGTTTATTTTTTTTTTCAGATGGAGTTTAACTGTAAAGCTTCTCAGTACATTTTTAAAGAAATATTTTTGGAAAGCGTGTGATATAAAAATCTCAAAATAAAATAGCACAAAGGAACTTCTAACTGCTTGAGCTGCATATGCTTAAATTTTATGAAAAGAGGTATTCAGGGGCAGGGTGCAATGTTGTGTCTTGCATCCTCAACACAGCTGCTTAGCAGCGATAAGGAAGCAATGCTCTATTCATGCTGACCTTGTTTCCAAAGAAGCCTTGTCCTATGAACTACTGAAAATCAGGAAGAATTTCCTGTGACACGCTGCTTGTGTTGGCTTTTAAAGGGGGGTAGAATGAAATCTCTGAGCATGACACATACTGTATCTAACCACACAGGATTTCCTGTGCTGGAATGGAAGCTTAGTGGAAGCCACGTTTTTCTCTTCCTCTTAATTCATTCAGAAAAATAGAGGTCAGCATCATGAATTGATATGGCTGTAGTTGCTCTTAAAAGCTAAAATCAGCAATTGCTAATGGATACATTGTGATGCCAACAGGACTGCAAGGCAAAATTATTTCCCTTTAGCACAATAAAACCTACACATGCTCCTTATTAGACTACTAAACTCTCATAAGAAGACTTGTGCAATTAAAAAAATTTCACTGAAGGTGAGAAAAATAATATATACGTTGCATTAGACTTCATTCTTTTGGTAGTATGCTTTTTTCCTCTAACCAGAATGAATGAAGCTATTGATGAATTTACGAAAGACATATAAAACCACTTGGATTTTGACTCTAAAAACATTGCTGAAGCTGAAGAGCATTAAAAAACATTTTTTTCTTAAATTAAACTTAATTTTATAATCTTTTAGTTAAATAAAATTCTCAGTGTTTCTTCTGTCTGCTGTTGAATTGCAGCATTATCTTCTTAGTACTGTATTTCATTGGGTTTGACTAGTAAAACCAAACCTTTCTGCCGTAAGTTTGGAGTTAAGCAACTGATTTTGATAGGATAAAATGCATATATTTTTAATCCTGCTTAAAAAATAATCACCTTGTTTCCAGCAGATCTTTAGAGAGTGAGCTAAGACCCCGTGCCTTTCCCTCACATCCTACCTGTGCTTACTGGCAAGTGATCTAGACATGCTTACACTGTGTAGTGGGACTGTGCAAGCTCGCTTTACTCCAGAGCCATGCTGGGCAAACAGCCTCCTGACTGTGCTGTCTTGATCCTTGGTCATTCTTGACTTGTGTTCAGTGCTTTTGAGTAGTTAATACTTTTTTTTACTCTTTGTTAGTCCAAATGGTTGTCTGGTGTCATCCTTGAATATCGGTAAGAGTGTGTTTACCGACTGAAGTTGCTTGTGTGTGTTCTGTGCAAGTCTTCCCCACAGTTATGGCATTCACAATGGAGAGTGATTTATTTGTCTGTAGTTTTCACTTTTACTCAAGTGATGTGTTATGTATACTTCAATGTCATTTGGATTTGCTTGGGCTTGTGCCAAAGCAGATTTTTTTTGTCTAAGTAGTAGAAGTTTTCCTACATCTGGAATGGTTCTGCTTCTCTAGCAATTCTGAGATATCTATCTTAAAGAGCTTCTTTTCACATGGGGAAAAACTCATCTGTCTTACAGCACACGGACAGTGTTGCTGCTTGGTAGAGTCTATTTTGCTTTCTTCCAAAACATTCATAGCCTGGTCCTTCAGTCCCTCGGTGTCATGGCAGCCAGTGAATCTATATGCAGAAGGCCTGTATGGATGGACTCAGACTCCTTTTTAGCACAGTCAGGCCTGCTGTGTTTTCATGTTACGCATACAAGCCCAGCACATCGGCTGTTTCTATATGGTGTCTCCACAGTTCAGTTTTCTACTTAAGTCAGGATTTCCATTTGTGTGTTACTGAGGGGATACTTGGATCCTGTATGTCTCATGTAATTGATTACATATTTTAAACTCAAAGCAAAATCACAACAGGAATTTCTCTGTGTGTTTTACATGAGGACTTCCTTCTGTGCCACTTCACATATATTTTTGGTTGTGTATTTATCTTGAAAGAATGGAACAGTACCCTGGAGCCACTACAAACAGATGGGTATGTAAACAGTTTGCAGAAGCAAATAGAACTTGTAGATCAGAACGTTTCCACTCAATTGGATGATCTGTTAATTTAAGGCAGAATTTAAAGGCACTTCTAAACAAAATGCAGTGGGGTTTTTCCTTGCTCTCTCTTCCCACAACTCCCAGCTCCTTTGATAACTGCTTGAACAAGTGTTCTACTTATTACTGGCATTAGCTGGTTAAAGAGGGAATTTGATCTTTTTTATTTTGAGTTCACTATAAAGCATTTTGACTTGCACAGATAAAAAAGTAGCCTAGCCTGTAAAAATATATTTTACTCAAAACACAAGGAATCACAAGTTTTTAAAATGACAAAAACTTAAAGATACTGTATATCTTGCAGCACATTTGAATACTGAGGTAATAATGTCTTTTATCTTTTTACCCAAAAGGAAGAATTGCTTACCTTTCATTTTCGTATCATACTGCATGTGGTACTCTGAGTGAGGATAGTAGAATATGCTGTTCACTCCAAGCAAGACTGTGTGTTGGCCTAGCAGGAATAGTTTGGCAACTCAAAAGTAAGTACTAGAAGTACTTCATTGAGAGGAATAAAGTTTTCTCAGTTCTTCCAAGGACCTTACTAATTTTGGCACCACTTCCATGTTTCCTGTTTCATTGGTCTGCAGAGGAACCACAGTTCTATTCATCAGGTGAATTTCTTCTTCTGAACAATGTTTATGGAATTTGCACAGCACAAGCAGCACTGAAGTCCATTATCCATGGATCTGCAGCACATTGCTTGTCAGCCTGCAATTTCTTTTACTTGCCCATCACCTCTTATAACACAGTTAAATTCCAGTGACAGGTTTTACCTGGTCTGTGGGAAAACACCTAATGCATTTATGCTGCTTTCTGAACCCTTCCATTTAACTAAAACTTAGCTGTGCTAAAAGGACAGAAGCAGCCTGTGTTTAAAATTATGGCTCCTGGGCTTCTATTTGACAATTCTTTTGAGTCTCTGCAAGCAATGGCAGGCAGAGCTTGGCATACTCTTACCTGAATTACAATTCGACTTTCATGTAAGGTTTTGTAGCTATGTACTAAGATAGTCTGATAATTATGCTCTGTACCTGTCTTTAAGGAGGTAAAAGCTGTTTTAAAGTGACAATTTGCCATTAGCAACAATTGGGTAAGACCCAGGAGTTGATAAAACCAAAAGGAGGGTATCTGAAACTACACAGCATGCACAAGCCTGTGTATATCCTGCTAGCTTATAAAGAAGTTCTGCTATGTATTGCTTATCTCAGATAAATTCAGTGCATAAGACAGACATCAGTGCTTGTTACACTGGTCATTGGCCTTCCTTTCCATGCTGCCTAATGAATGACTTGCAGAGAATGGCTGTGCATCTGCAGGTTGTAAATGAAACACTGGATTGCATATTATGTTGATGGCCTCCTGTAGGGAACTCTAGCTGCTCAGAGACACTAACCATACTTCCTTCTGATGCCTAATTTAAATAAGTACATACTAGTTTGTGTGTGTGTGTGTATGAGAGATAAAGTATGAGGATGACCTTTTAATTGCATATGGTCTTTTACTACTATGTTTGCAGTAACCCAGAAATTCAGTTTAAAAAAACCCCAAACCTACTCTAGTATACTTGAGAATCATAGTGTGACCCCACTGGATCAGCACTTTCCTGACACTGTTTGTGTGGGTGCCTGCTGAAGGCTGCGTGCCCGAAGGCTGTGAAGGGGAAGGTGGGATGTGTGCTGACCTTTCTGGGTATCAGACAGACTGTTACTGGGTGATAATGTTTAATGGTTGCTGCGAAGATGCTGAAGCGCAGATGCTAAAGATTATTTCAACTCATCTTCCTTTTGTATTTTTTCCCTCACTTGTTTGAAGACAAAAGAAATTTTGGAGGAAACCCGAGAAGCCAGTCTGACAGTGACCTGTCTGCTTCCTTGGTAAAGGGTTTATCACTCGTGCCCATCTGGAATGGTGCAGCAGCAGGGTTCTCTGGAAAGGAAAGAAACACTTGTCAATAGAATAGACACAGCAGAAAGGAGACACTAAATATTTTAAACTTCATTTTAAGCATTTTTAATTTAAAAATATGAAGGTATTGCTTTTACTTTGTAGTGACAGTGATTGTTTCATGTTGCCTGTAAACAGGAAGATTCATCAATAAACATGAATTGGTCTACTAGCAACTGCATTTCTGTTTTGTGCAGGTTCTTATATATGATAAATGGAAAATAAGAACATATTCCTGAATTGGTGTATAGGGTTTAGTAAGCACACATTGTCAGAATTAAAACTGGAGAATATTTTGTAGAATAATAGATGAAATAAGGAAAGAGGAATCTTTTTGTGTCTCTGCCATAATGTGTGTTGTGCACATGCAGAATAGGAAAAATTGTATTAATAAACTGGAAATCTTATGTGGAAGCACCTGATAAGAATTTCAGGATAACTTGGGATTACTGTTGTATTTTTGTATAATTTGTATTTTATTTGCAATTCACAGAATCACTAGGTTGGAAAATACCTTTGAGGTGGAGTCCAACTGTACCTGTCTTCTACTACCGTATCCCTATTTCTACTGAGTCTTTATTGCTACTGTCAATGAAAACAATTGTTAATCTGCCTAAAGAGTCACTAGTTTTGGTTTGTTTTAGTAGACCAGGATCATCTCCTTAGACCAATTTCCAGTTTTACCATTGGGTGCCCCAGTAAATTCTGTAAGGTCCTCCGTACACGCACGCTTCAATAAATAGCAAACAGCAGGTGTAGCTGGTCACAGATGTTATCACATTTGGCTGTCTGGTCAGATTGATGATGATATTTTGAAGCATGACACTGAGTGAGGTGTTTCCTGTATCTCTTGTGGGAGCTGATGCCTGTCAGGTGCCAAAACTTCATTGGCAAGCTGGACTCACAAAGAACACGTGGGCTCCCTGGAGAAGAGAGAGTCATAATATACATTCAGGGATGACTGCAGCTTCTGGTAGATTGCTAATGTAAAAGAGATGCAAAACTTTTTCTTCTGTAAATGCTCTGGTTTAGTAGACTTTTACCAAAGTAATTTCCAAAGTCAACAGCCTGGGTCTTTCCAGGAGGTTGCTAGGCTGCAGACCACAATTAGTTTTCACAGATCACCCTGTGGTCCCCTCTGTCCCAGGAGACCCATTTTCCTTCTGCTGCCACCAGAATGCTAAGGCTCTCCCATTGTGTGCTAGGCACGCATCTTATCACAGGACTAGATGTACCTGCAAGGCAGCTGCATTTGGGCATGTGGCAATCACAAGCAACTCGCAGTTGTATGCCCAACTGCACCACGTGCCATGGCTGCTGTGTAGCTGTGTACAGGAACACAGGCAAGCTATAGAACTTTCTTTCATTAACCATGATTTGGTGCTACATCAATTAAATGGCTACAGCAGCTTTTAAGAAACTTTGAAGAACTGAAGTCACAGGAGCTATTTCAGTATCACATTGAATGACTTTTCATATATTGACCTATAGCAGGCTATTAATGTCTTCTAGACATGAATTCTTTTCATGTGGCCTTCAGACTCTTGTTTAGTTTCTCTTCTTTAAATCAATAAGTGTACCTATTGCAGTCTCAGCGACAAACAGGGTCAGGTTTAAGGAGAGGGGGAGAAACCCTAAACAAAAGAGAAACAAGCTTGTGGTAGGAACTTGAATAGATCAGAGGGGTGAAGGGGACCTACCAAGCTTTGAATTTTACCTGAACTATTGGTATTTAAATACCATTGCACGCTATTATTTTTAACATGTAGAAGATAGGGGGGAAAGTGTATTCCTAATTTTTGATGAGGACTAAGAAACCATAATGCCATTCTTCAAAAATTTCTGACTTTGCTTTGTGAACCAAATCACAGGAGATACATACATGTTCTCAGCATTTGGGAAGGATCTGGTCTTCCTTAAACTGCTTCATTAATTCTGCACATTAGAAGAGTTCATGAAAGTTCTCCAAAGTTTCTGGATTCTTTTTAGTTCAGAAGTGCAATTACTGTTGAAGTGATCGTAGAGTTGGGAATGGTTATTGTTGCCTACACTTGAAGAAACTCGGTCTCATAGTTCCCTTCCCTGATGAGAATGCCCTCATCATCAGACAGAAGCCTGTTTGAGGCTGAGAGCCTCCTCCTCTCACCCTCCCTCTGGCAGCATTTAGGTTTCCATGGAGTCCTGTATAATGGTTACAGAGTCTATGCAAAAGGGAGTAAAAATGACAACTTTTGAAGCTCTCACTTTTCAGTGGGAATTTTCTTAGAAGCCTCTTACTGATAAAGAGGGATCTTACCTTTTTGTTGTTGTTGGGGTTTTTTGCTTGCCATAGACTAGATGTGAGGACCAGACACTGGTCATAGTTGGGGGTTTTTCTCCTGATCTCTTGAGACAGTGAATGTCTGAACTCACACAGCATAAAGTGAGGCTTCTCTGTATACTCCACATCTCAGTCTTTGGGACAGCCTGGCCCTTGTTTCTTCCAGAGAGGTTCAGCCCAGACCATGTCATACCTAGTGACCACTCTTCCCAACAGGCATTTGAATATCATCAACTTTTGTCTTTCAAGGAAGAATTAGAAGTTTAAATCCTCTCTCAAGGTGAGCGCCTAAGGCGTATCAATGCAGAGAGTTGTTTCTGAGGCTCAGATGTAGCCTGCCAAGTCCCTTCTGTATCGCAGCAGAAGGGAGGAATCTTCATCTGGGGTCTGGAAGCAGCAGAACTTCATTTGCATGATACTGTCTTGGAGCAAGATACTCTTGCTTCTCTAACCAGTCCTCTCCCAGCCATGGAAAAATAAATAAATGCAAATGAACATGCAGTTTGGGATGATGTCTCTTGAATGGTAGAAAGTATAAAAAATTATCTGTGAAGAACAGGTGGAAGTGCTATCAGGTTGCATCAAGAAACAAACTGCAAAGATTCCTTCTAACTGACATTCTCATTTACACACAGAACATAAAAACAGGTAATCAATCCAAAACCCAGGCTGCAAGTGCTTCTATACACATCAAAACCTTACAAGCTAATGCAGATGGATTGGAGTGTCTGGGTTTCAGTTAGGTTTCTGTCACAGTGCATATACCAGGAGTTGTAATTTTGGGTTATATGTCAGAATTAGAGCAGGCTACACCATTGGGATAATGGCTTTGTGCTTTAAGGAAAGTGAAACAGGATAGCATTTATAAGCCAAATGCATCAACAAGTGACTTCAGTGAATATACAGAAATGATCCTGGAAATACACTGGCAGTTATATAACAGAGTGGTGTAAATGATGCAGAATCCAGAGGAAGATGAGGATTGCTGTGGTGTTAGAAAACATTAATGACCAGACTTTGGTTACTTCTGCATACAGGAAAGAAGTCACAAAAGATTTGATGTGGAAATAATAGTCAAGTATAAATTACTTCCTTGGACAATCCACAAGAAAAATTCTGATTTTTTCCCAGGGCTTCATTCACAATTTATGTGCCCAAGAGTTGTAATAGACAATGTAATCTATTTTAATTCAGTATTCTCATTAAAAATTAAAGGGCCTCCAAAAAAAACCCTGCTTCCCACTATGTTTCAGAAAGGAAGTAGATAAAAGTGAGGAAACAATCAAAAGCATATTAAAAGGAGTGGCTGAAAGGGTGAAATACATACTAGACTATGGATTAAACCATGGTTTAAGCTATTAAACCATGGCTATGATTTAATATATTGTCTTTAAGTTAATAGCATCCTACATATCAGAAAGAGTCTGCTATATAAATCCATGGTGCAGAATCTCTTGAATGCTATATATGATTGGAGTTGCTCTATCTCAGAAAAAAGGCAGCATAACTAAAAATGTACAGGAGACAGTCAGAAGTTTGGTGCAGAGGAAATTCCAGATAGTCTGGGAAGAAATGGCTGGGGAAGGAAGGGGGAAGTTATGTCTAACTGAAGTCAGCAAAGTAATAAAGGTCATGGAGAAGATGAGTAAGAATGACTGAAGTGGTGATGCTCCAGAGCACAGTCTCAGGATTCTGAGTACAGACCATGAATAGGATTGGGAAGGAATTGTAGCCCTGTTAGAAAGTCTCCACTGTGAAAGATGGTGATGGGAAGCAGCTGCCACTTCAGCCACCAGTGGTTGGAGATTGGAGTCACATGTAGGAGCCAGCTTGCATCTGCTGTTTCTCTGCTTACCCCAGCTTTTGTTAGAGATAATGTACAGGGACACATGGACTTCTGGACTGAGTTGCTATTGCTGTTCTTCTATTATGCAGTGTTTATTACATTGAGTTTCAACACAGATAACCTTGGTTCCCACAGGCTATGGACAGGAAGCATTGCAATTCACAGGTAAAAATGATTGCCCGATGGACATTTCTTTCTCAGAAGCTCTTAGTTCAGTGTTAAGTAGGTGGAATTATCTTCTGACTGACAATTGAAAAAAATGCCTCTGTACCCTATGAATAGGATATAGTTCTGTGTTTAATTTCTTACTAAGAAGAGAATATTCAGTTCAAGGATGAAGACAAGTATTTGGGATGCTGGAAAGCCTTGTGCTATGGCAAATGTCACCAATTCAAAGGATAAATTTGTTTCCTTTTTTTTGAGAGCAGGTTTTCTCAGTTTTTCTGCACTGTGGGAAAGTAATTTGCTTGATATGCTGTTTAGACTAACTTTTCTTTGACAGTTTTTCACCAAATTGCCTGAAAAGATTGCTTTATAATATAAACGTGAAGGAACTGGTTGTGGACTTTTTAGGATAGATTTTCAGGGAGTGGTTGGGCTTTCTTTTTAACTTTTTCTTATAACTTGGCCTCCATAAAGTAATTTTGCTGGTATTTCCAGTATGTTGTTTACATACTGATGTAGTAAAACTTACAATACATGTCACTTAAACATGAATACTTGACATTTTTATTCATGAAGAATTTTCTTTCCATATCCTGAAATTGTCCCACATTCCTGTACAGACATTAGGTGATATGAAGAGATGCAATTTTTTTTTCCTGAATTTTGTTAGGCTGATCAGATCTTCCAAAAGGTAATGCATATATCGACATGATTCAGTGGCTATTGACCTTGTCATATTAAAAAAAAAAAGTTTGAAATATCCTTATTTCTACCCTGGTGCATATCAGCTAAGTGTAGCTAAGAGTCACTGCCTTTACAGAACCCTTTGTGTTCTCTCAGGGAGATCCAGATGTCTTCCTGATCCAGGCAAATTGTGTGCACAACAATACTATTTCTATTTTAAGAATTATTTTTCTTGTTTCCGAGTAAGTTTAGCATATGGTTTTGTCCATTTGACAAAAATTCTCTCTTGTTTAGGGGGCTGTCCACAATGCAAGGAAGAGTTCAGTCCAGTTCAGTTTTCTTTAACCATGATTACGTATCAAAATTTATTTATAGAGAAGTAGGTGTATGTGAAGAAGAATATTGTCCTGGTTTTGGCTGAGATAGAGTTAATTTTCTTCCTAACAGCTAATTATTCCTAACAGATTAATGTTGATAACACACTGATGTTTTAGTTATTGCTGAGCAGTCAAGGACTTCTCATCTTCTCATCCTGCCCCACCAATGAGGATGGGGGTGCACAAGAAGCTGTGAGGGGGCACAGCCAGGACAGCTGACTCCAACTGCCCAAAGATATTCCATACCCTGTGATGTCATGCTTGGTATATAACCTGGGGGTAGTTGGCCAGGGAGTGCCATGGCTTGGGAACTAACTGGGTATTGATCAGCGGGTGGTGAGCCGTTGTTCTCTGCATCACTTGTTTTGTATATTCATCATCATCATTATTATTTATTATTATAACCATCATCGTTTTCCTTTTCTGTTCTAATAAACTGGTTTTTTCTCAAACCATGAGTTTTACTATGTTTTTGATTTCCTCACTCCCCATGCAACTGGGAGGAGAGTGAGTGAATGGCTGTGTGGTTGTTTTAGTTGCCTGCTGGGTTAAACCACAACAAATATGTACATTCACTTTGCTGGTGAACATGAGGATTATCTTTTCAGTGCCTGTATTGAATCGTGGTATAATTTAGGTTGGGAGTTACATCTGGAAGCCATCTAGTCCAGCTTGCTCTAAGCAGCACCTTAGATCAGGTTGCCTAGGGCCATTTCCACTTGAGCTTTACATATGTCCAAGGACAGAGTTTTCACAACCTCTCTAGACAACCCGATTCCTTGTTTGACCACCATCACAGAGAAAATGTTTTTCTTACAGCTAATCAGAATTTCCTGTCAGGCAGTTTGTGTCTACTCCCTCTCTCTCTGTCAGGTTCACCTCTGAGAACAGCTTGGTCTGTCTTCTCTAGGCCTTCCTGTTAGGCAGTTGAGGACAGCACTAATATCTTTCCTTGTATTTTAGTAATGATTAGAAGTGGAAAAACATTCAAGTTGGCATTTAGTTTTCCTGTGTGAATTGTAATATCAAAGTCTTTTCACTCAAAACTCTGCTGTTGGCTGAATTTTCTAATTACAAGATTTTTTTCCCTTCCTTTTTGAGGTAGTGTAGTCCAGTAAAACTTGTCCATTAGATGGTAGTGGAAAGTATAAAGCACTTGAATTACATCTCTCTGAGAGCTACGATTCCATTTTGAATCCAAATTTTTTTAGCTTGAAGTATTTTGTTCTTTCAGACTCTCTTCCAATAAAATATCAAAATCTTGTGTGGGTAAAGTAATCTTTTATAGGAAAAACTTGAGCTTTGCCATTCAATATAAAATTTGGTTTTGAATTAATTTTGCCAGAAAGCTTTTAAGCAGATGTTTAATACATCTCTATGCCTTTCTGCTACTACCAGAGGAATTGTACCCTGGTGTATTCTGAAAATCACAGAATCACAGAATTGTAGGGGTTAGAAGGGACCTTGAGAGATCATCAGGTCCAACCCCTAAATGATGGCCTTCATCTTGTTGTCCAAGCCCTCTGAAAGTTCCTCTTTGGTGTATGCTAAGTTGTGGCAGTTTTTGATGTTACAACCAATTTTTATTTGGTTGGAATTGTTACCTCTTTTTAATGACCTTTTCTTTCCTACTTTATGCCAAGAAGCAGAAAAAGAGTGTATGTTCTGTGGGTTTTTCGAGTATTAAATGTGAACTTCTTTTGGAATAGCCAGAAAACAAACCAAAAAGGTGGGAGGAGTTGCTGTATGGAACTGGGGTGTTTGGTCCTGGAGTATCGATTCAGATAGGTTTAACTGCTCAAAATGTACCATGCGTGAGCAGGGACACTGCAGGACTCTGACAACAGTTCCTTACTGCCCCTCGATGATGGAATAAGTATGAAATGAGACAGTTTTATCTTCTGAGGTTTATAAAAAAGGCATTTTGTTGGTTGGAGGCTTTCATGTTTTAAAACATTCAAAATCCCTGTGCTTTCAAATTAGAAAAAAAGGAAAAAGAATCAAGTATGATTTATTGTGGCCTCTCAAACAACGTTCAGATGCATAAAATACAAGATTTTTGGGGCCTGATGTTTGATCAGCTTAGCCCCATGGCTCTAATTTAGTTTGCATCACACCTTGATGTGTTTGACTTGGTTTGAGCTTTTTGAAAGGATAAGACACCTTCTGCTTTTTAAGCTTGTTCCTTGGAGGACAAGTTTTGAAAAAGTCTTTTCATCTTGGAAGGTTTTAAAATGGCTTGTTGTGGCAGGCAGAGGCAAACCTCATTCATTGGATTCCCAAGGGAATTAAAAGAAAAACGAGAAGAATTTTACAACTTATTTTTGAGAGGCAACAACACTGATAAAAGTTAATACAGCTACAGCTAGAAACACTGTGTGAAAGCACTGAAAATTTGTTTTTTCAATATTTCTCATGACACACGCTGAAAAGTGCTCGTGGCAACTATCACCAGGGAGACCAGTGAAATCCTGAAAAATCCTGAGGTCGTATGTGAGCACCGGGAGACATTCCATCTTGATTAACTGGGCTTTGGACTGAGCAATCCCTTCCCCCCCATCATCACCATTTCAACATTTTTGAAATGGCTGAAGAGCCCCATGCTTTAGAATAAAGTAATTCCTCATTGCTGAAGAAGGTTACACAGACACAGTGTTACGTAAGGCTAGCACGGGCCTGGCATCGTAATGATCTCAAACCCCAGAGTAAGCTGTCAGAATACCAAATGGCTGTGAAAATCAGTTATGATGGACACACTTAATGCGTCTCGGGCATGAGTCCACAGTCTAACAACAGCTCACAGCTTCCTTATTTTTTTAATGTACAAATGGCCACCTCCTACAAGCACTGTTTTCTTTATTCTTTTTTTTTTTTTTTAACTTAATGTGAAATTTTAGGTAACATAATGACAAATTTCTGGGTTGGGGACTGTGAAGCAGTTGTTAGATGCAAAGCTTGGAGGTGTGCTGAAGAAGGTATTGTTTGTGCTTGTTTTATTCTTAGCTTGTAAATTGGGAGGAAGTACTTCACAATGCTCTTACAAATATTAAGTAAAAAAAGGATATTGGACATTCAGATGTATAATTGGCAAATTCTGGGACAATTTTTCCATGATTTGTTTAATCTGCAAATCTGATTCCTGGATCCGTAAATGCCCCATTTAGAAACACTTCAATAGTGGGTATGACATCCCTGGTGGGACAAGAGGTTTTCTGTTTGTTTTCATTTTCATACAGTGCTTTCTTGAAAGACAGTACCTTTGCATCTATTTCTTGCCTCTCAGTTGCCTCCTTTTCTTTTGCTGTGTCCTGGACTCCCCTCTATCTCACTGTAATACCTCTTCACGTACATTGCTGCACTGAGGTTTACTTGTAACTATTGCCAGTTTTACACTTGGGTTCTGGGAAACGCACACCATGGACGTCACATCCTGGCTCGTCCTCCAGCCAGTCGCTGTCCCCCACTCATCTGGTAAATCCTCTGTTTTGTGGCCTTTTCATTGTCGCTTTTAAAATTGAGAGCAATAAATAGGCCATCCAGCATAGGAAGTCGGGATAGCTGTTTGCTGCTATTGATTAACTTACGCATGACCACGCTTTTTAATTTGGGTGGATAAACAAAAATGACCCAGCCGGGCCAGCAGCTCATCTCTTACATAACGCTTTCAAATGAGTCTCTTTAGGCAGCAGCCTGGATCAGTCGGTCTGGCTTGTATTGATGAAACGTAGCAGCACTGGAAAGAGGCGGCAGCTGTTGGTGTTGTAACTGGCTTCACTGGTCTGTGACCTGATGAGCTCTTCGTAAAACAAATGAGTAGAAAAGTGACTGGGGTGTGTTCTGGGCTGGGAGCATCCTTTAGATTCTGCAGTCTCACTGTAGTGACTGCAATATTTAAGTTCCTGCTAAGAGGGTCTTCGAGGGGACAAAATTTGCTGGTGTTAGAAAATGCTGTAAGATTGCAGACCATGCTATTTGAATGCTGATACACTTCTGCTGCAGCTTCCCTGATCCCCCCATATACACCCTGATGAGCTCACAGGGTTTTGCAGTATCTGGGGAGCAGTCGCGGAGCGGCTTCATTGGCTGCAGCCCAGCTGAACCCATGGCTGTAGTGGGAGAGTGTGGCTCCAGTGGAGACACGGTGCTTTGTGCCAGGGTGACCTGTCCAGATGAGGCCAGCCCATGTAGGAACAGTGGGGAGGTTGCAAAGAGGATGGCAGAGGAGAGAAGGTCTGTGTAGGAAGAGGTGACTGTCTGTGCCCTGTTCCTAGAAGGCTGGAATAGATCTACTTTCTTTGGGCTGGCGACTGTAAGAAGAAAGCAGCAAAGGAAAGCAGAATGCTTTCTTAATAGAACAGACCAGATCAAATGTCTTAGTGTGTTGTATCACTTGCTCAGTGCCAGAGTAAAGTGTAACACTAGACAGAAAGAAGTACCTGTTTTAAGAACTGTGCCTGGCAATGCTGAGAGTTGCAAGAAAATACCAACTGATGAAGTATTTATGGCATTTTCTACTGGAGCACATGCTGATACTGCTAAAGTATTCATGCTACTTTAGTATAAAAGTTAGTCAGAATAGTTCAGAGCTGTCATTGTTTACAAGGCTTGTATTTGTTTTGAGTTAGCAAACTGTCCCTAACATTTTAAGTTTTGTCTTAAAATTCAATTCTCTGGATTCCAGATGCTGACTGCGGCACCCTAATTGTGGTACACACCATCCCTAGCTGCCTCGGTGCTGATCTTGGTTTCAGCTTAGAACAAGGCTCAAGCTTCTTTGAAGCTGAATGAAATGATTCTCTTACAGATACACCACCTTAATTAAAGTTTAATAAAGGATTGGAAAGGTTTCAGGAGAAGAATTGATTTTGTTCTGGAAATGAAAATGTTTTAATACTGAACTTTCATACTATATGAAAGAACAAATTTATTTGACCTTAAAATTTGATTTATGTAAAACAGAAACACATACCACCACCACCACCACCACCCCCCAAATGTTCAATACCTTTTATGTAATTTGCAGAGCTTGGGGTTTGGATGAGGGGGTTGTTGGTTTGGCTTGGGTATTCATAATAGAGTTGCAAAACAGAAGAGTAGGAACTATCTTTTTATGACCTGTAACACACCTTGAATGATTATATCCCTGCCTATTCTAAGAATAATAAATATCATGGCCTTTGCTGAGAAATATGTCCTGTGCCATTTAATATTTTAACTTCATAACAAAATGCTCTGAAAAGAATGCAGAATTGCATCAGAATATGCTGTTTGCTCTCAATAATATGAGGAAATGCTTGTGACTTATGAGACATTTTTTATTTTCACTGACGACGGCGGTGGAAGTATGTTCTGTGAGATGACAGTCCTCTCATAGAACTTAGGAAAATAAATCTTTCATTTCACTAATTTGCTCATAAGCCATCAGTTTGTTTGTCAGGGTTATGAGACTCAGGGAATCTCAAGATGGAAAGAATTGGGTTGGTTCATTAACTTTGCCTTTTAAGTATTTGATTCTTTACTGTCTTGATTCGTAATGGAGAAAGCATGGTAATTCTGAACTTAAGAAGGACTGGACTAGCAGTATCACTTTATTGGATCATTTATAAACATTATGAATTAATTAACTGTCTTAATTACATAAATAATTTATATGTAGCTGTATCTCAAGCACTTTTTTTTTCATGTGGGCTTACACTGAAATCTTGCTAGTCAGTTTAACTGTATACACATTCACAGCAGACTTTAGATTGTAAGCAACTTTGCCTCGGATGATATTGTAGGATGCAGTGTCTGGCACGGTATGGCACAGTATTCATACTCCAAAAACCCTTGCTGTAGCCAGTGCCATGATTTCTGGGTGGGCAGCAGCCTGCCTGTGCCTTCATGGTGTTGTGGTTTTGCCCCAGCTGGCAACTGATCACCCCCCAGCCGCTCGCTCTCTCTTCCCCAGTGAAGTGGGAGAGAGAATTGGAAGAGTAAAAGTGAGAAAACTTGTGGGCTGAGATAAAGACAGTTCAATAGGTAAAGCAGAAGCCAGTGCACACAAGCAAAGCAAAACAAGGAATTCATACACCACTTCCCATGGCAGGCAGGTGTTCAGCCATCCCCAGGACAGCATGCTCCGTCATGTGTAATGGTGACTTGGGAAGACAAATGCTGTAACTTCCACCCTCCTTCCCCCAGCTGTACATGCTGAACATGACATCCTATGCTATGGAATATCCCTTTGGTCAGTTGGGGTCAGCTGTCCAGGCTGTGTCCCCTCCCAAATCCTTGTGCACCCCCAGCCTCCTTGCTAGTGGGGTGGGGTGAGGGGCAGAGAAGGCCTTGGCTCTGTGTAAGCCCTGCTCAGCAGTAACTAAAACATCCCTGTGTTACCAGCACTGCTTCAGCTCAAATACAAGCCACAGCCCCCTCCTAGCTACAATAAAGAAAATTAACTCTACCCCAACCAAAATCAGCACACGTCGCATCTCCAGTTACACCCGGTCTGCGTAGGAGACCTTGAGCCCTCCTGTCTTGGGGAGGAAGCATGCGACTCTCCCACTCTTAGGCAGTACCCTGTGTTTCAGTCCTCCAAATATAGGCTGTGGTTTCCTCACCAGGCCTAAATTATTCCCTAGACTGTGTAATTTTGTTCTTTTTGGAGCAAGGACACACTGGTTTTAGAACAAACCCCATACAAAATAAGCTTTAGCTTTGAAAACATTAAAGTGGTTTAAATACAGTGCATGTTTACTGAATGTTTTGCCAATATTGCATGAGCTCAGATCCTTCTTTGGAGCTTCCCTCTTTGCTACCTTGCTTCTGGGAGCACTGACTCTTTGGGGAATCCCTGGCAACTCATCCAGCCTGTGCAGCAAAGGTGATGTTTATCCTGTCTGGTAAGTCTTTGGTCTGGTGGTGCCAGCTCTTGCAAAGCAAGATTTACACCTAACTGGAGACAGAGGAAATCAATTCCTTGAAGCTACAGCTCGGCCTGTTTTTCAAGAGCACGGTTCAGGGTTCATATCTGGGAACCCACTGTGGTGTGTTAACTCTTGTGCTTCCCACAGCCCTGCTGAATTTCAGCATTAAGACCTACAATAACTGTGCTATTAGGCAACACTAAGTTATGGAGTCTCAACAACTGGCTTATTCTGCAGTGCCTGAAGTATTTTGTTGCATAGCAGCTTTCTCAGTATTAATAGCTTTCTTGTTTACCACTTCTATTTCACAGCTTACACTGTCCATCTTTTATATCATGGCTGATACATTGAAAAGTTCATTACTCCAGACACAGAATATGTCCCGTCGTGGCATTTCTAAGAAGTGTGCTGTAGCACTCAGACAACACATGTGTTATAATTTCTAATGTTTTTCTTTATAGCTACTTTGCAAAATATGTGATACTTCTGTCATTGAAAAAGCAAAGAGGAACCTATGTGCCACTACTGGGGCTTTTTTAAGACATACATCTAAGAGTAAATTGCTTCCATCATCTCCAATGAAATGGACATTAGTAACCATAAAAATAAGCCACTCAGAACAAAAGCTTCAAGTCTTGTGGCTGGAACAGAACATGACAAAACCCCAATGAAATGTATGATATGTTAATGGTAAGTAGGGGAGAATTTAAATGAGGCAATTGAACTATTGGTGACTCTAAAATGACAAATGATGAGTGGGCTACAATTAAATGGGGGAAAAAAAGTAAAGTGGGCAGGCAATCCAAATGGAAAAGGGAGGAAGGAGATTATACCGTGTGAGAGCTACTAGAGCATGAGAGAAGACCTCAGCTTGATCTGAATACAGCTGGAGGTAGACATTGTGTTGCAGATAAGTCAGTTTTATCAGTTCTCTGCAGATCTTAATTCCTTTCTTAGCTTTTCCTGCATGTCTTGAAGAAGACTGTTTCTTTTAAGGGATGGTACTTCCTTTGTCATCCTGCTGATGGTAAACTTGGGACAGTGTGTGTGTTATCCTTTATTTGCACATCATTTAGCAACAGTGGGGTTCTTTCTCAGCTGGGGTTTCTGGGAGCTTTTATACTTAAGGAATAAAATATTTTTATCTACTTTGATTATTAAACAGTGCACAACTTAAAAAAATTAAGATGACAGCTAACTTTCTTTTTTGCCATGTAAATAAATGATGCACTCAGCTTTCTTACTCATTTAAGTACACACTTGATACTGAAAAACATTAACCTTGAACAGAAATATCCTGCCATGTCTTTTACCCTCAAAACCTGCTTTGAAGGAAAAGGAGTTTGTAGTCCTTTAATGTGGAAAGTGTTAGCCTGTTAATTGATATTCACATATCTCATTAAAAAAACAATTCCAGATACTGTTAGTATCAATGCACTCCCTGAGTGCTTCCATTATAGATGTTCCCTGCAAGGGGCACTGACAGTTCAGGTGAGCTATTGTTTTTTCCAATTGTCAGAACTAGGCAAAAACTTCTAATTACAAAACTCAGTAGAAATCTTCCAGGGGATTCCAGTGAAATCAAGCTTCTCGTGTAAGTATTAACATCCTCTAGAGAAGTGTCTTGCTGATTTACATCAAGAAACCCCAGTTCTACTTGTCTGTAGTCTAATAAATGAGATATCAGGCTGGTGTGTTGTACAGTACAACAGAAGTCTCTACCTTCTTCATGAGGTCACTGTGATATATTATCTTGTACCACTATCTCAGAGTCAAGCCAGAAGCACAGTGCAGTTTGGATTAGCTGTTCTGATAAAAACAACCAGTTCTGCCTCCATCACATAACAGAACTGAAGATGGTCTTCATGTATCATTGCCATTGTTAGACTCACAGAATATCCTGAGTTGGAACAGATCAACGAGGATGTCTGAGTCTACTGACTCCATACAAGGTGTACCCTCCAATGCTCAGAGAGAATGACCTACAGCACGGATGAAGGTGGCACATGCTGCAGACACATGAGTGAGTGAGCTTGCCATAAGGTGGAAACCAGCACATTTCACCCTTTTGCCCCGTTAAAGGCTGTGTGACCCACCACAACAGAACTGAGAACTACCATGCTGTTACCTAACACCGTACATAAAGCTTCTGTGATGGGCTTCATGATTGGATATGGAGAATATGTTAGGCATTTCCTGTGCAGTATCAGCTCTTACCTAGTAAAAATCATAGTGACATCTATAAGCTATTTGAGCCTGTTTCCCTTTCCAGTTTTAATATCTGATTGTATTCAGCAGTTGTCCCTAAGGTGGCTGTGGCTGTGGCTGTGCTGCTTCCTCATGTGGTAACCACAGGAAACGGGCTGTTGTTTACGTGACTACTTTTTTCCAGTTGCTGATAACAGATGACAAATTTAAACGGTTCAACCTGCAGTTATTAGTGGGAGAATGTTCAAAAGTATTCTGTCTTTTAGCAACTTTCAAAGAGCATCCTGTTGGCTCATAATAACTGTTGCATTGGTAGCTATGATCCTGAATCTCCTTTCTTGTCATATTTTGTCAAGGAAAAAGCAAGCTAATGCGAATTGCGGTGTGGATGCCCAGAGGCAAGAGCTGGTTCTGGGTGTTACTAGACCCTGTGAAGTTAAAGTTGTGTTAAACTTGAAGGTCAGCAACCACAAGTGAGGACCTGGTGCCTCCTCCAACCCAGTCAGCAGTAGAACTGCCTTTGGTTTCATTGACACAAAACTGGTTCTTAAGTGAACAGTGGCCTCTTCATTCTTGTATGTTTGTCTTGCCTTTAGTTTACATTGTTCTCTGAACTTCAATGATAATTCATAGCATTATTTAAAAAAAACCCAACAGACAATGTCAAAACACAAGATCTGTACTAAAACACACTGGATCTGTACTAAACTGTCAGGGGTGCCTTCAACAAGACTATTGTGTCTCTGATTTGCTAGTCTTGGATTGTACGAGTGTTTCTACATATATGAAAACTGGGAGGCTTGGGTGATCTATCTGAGATTAAGTAAAACCCAATGCATGGATAAGTTTCCTCTTCCTAAAGGTAAACTCTCAAGGAAAGAAAACATTGCTATTTTAATTATTCTTGATTTAGTTACTTGACTTTTTATATAAAAAAATGTAAATATAGTGGTGACCGGAGCACTTGTGTGTCTGGCCCTTTCTGTTCTCATAGCATCGTATTGACACATGGTTCTGTTAAAACCTAAATATTCCTGTTTGCCACCTGGAGCACCCCCTCCTTGTGCTGGACTTGGGGAACATGGTCTTCTCATTTTTTGTAGGAGTCAGGCTTTTCTGAGTCACTGATTGTCTGAAGAGAGAGCTTATGTTTCACTGTAAGTGCCTGTAGTGCTGCTGGTGCCAATATGACTGCTTGGGTTATTCATGCTGGAAATGTATGACTCTTCACAGGGTCATGGCTCTGTAAGAAATTTTTATATTATGCATGAAACTTATTTGTTGTGGTAACTGCCAGAGGGTCTTGGTGACACTACTGCTGCGAGCATCAGAAATAAATTATGGTTTAGAAAATGTGCATCACTTCAGAGTTTAAGTTCACGCTTGCTTTTCTGACTTCCTCAATATATTGGGATTTTACTGACATAGTTGTGCTGACAGTTTGAGAAGCTGTCTTAAAACGTTGAGTTCTTAAATACGCAAAGCAACCTATCAGCACTTCACCTCTTTTCCAGCTGGTTCCCTTTTCCCTCTTAAAAGCCTCAGAAAATAATTTGTTTTCCCTCAGTATAAGATGAACATGTTTGTTTGTATCCCTTTGTCCTTCAGATTTCTAACCTGTTTTCCCCAGGAAACGTGTACCACAAGACCCTGCTGTGTCTGGCTGCCTGGCTGCCTGCCCTCCTCTCTCCAGCACCTTTAGACCTGGCGGCAGATCTCAGCCGCATGGGTCAGGGGGTCAGCAGCCTGAAAGCCAGGATGCTCCTGCAAGCCTTCACAGTATGCATAGCTGCCTGTGGGAGGGAGGTTTTATTCCCGTTCCAGCTGAGGGATGTGCTAATTAGCCCGTCTTTCATTAGCTATCAGGGGACAGAAGCAAATAGGTTTCATCACTTCCACTTTTATTTTTTCCTTTCCTCTGCCCTTGCCTATACTTTCTGCCATTTGCTTCCCCTCTGCGAACAATGCCGCTCTCTTGGGAGATCCTGTTGTTTCTCATCCTGTTATTTTGACCGATACTCTTGTCTTTGCTCCACAGCTGCTTATCTTTTGAACTTTGCTTGCCTAGAACTTATTGGAGATGCTGCAGGGAGGCCAGCTGGAAGTCACAAACAGGGTTGGAGCTGTGAGGTCTGTCAGGAAACAGGAAACCCGAGTTGTAGGGGGGTGAGGGTGTCTCTACTTGCAAGGCTGCGACCAGCAGAAAGTCTAATCCTTCCATCCTTTGCTCAAGTCACTAATCCTAGTTTGTGTGCTCAGAGTCTGGGAAGTCAGCAGAGGCTATCTGTGTGTAAAGAGTTGCTGGACCAATTCCTTATTTTGAGAGCAAGTTGAATTGTTTCTTGCCTTTGAAATTGGTGCCAGCAGCAGCAGCCTGCGTGCGCTGAAAAAGCGATGTACTTTGGTGAGTTAATCACTTGAATGTTCAACAAATGGCTAAGTGGTAAACTTTAAGCAGATTAGTTTCACTGAATTGTTTTCCCCATTTGTTTTTAAAATGTCAAATATATCACAGTGTAATTTATGAAGACATGCCTTCGAGTAGAACCACAAACACTTATAGGGACACTTGCTTCAGACAACATATGGCACATCCTATGAATTATGCACAGCCGACATACGGAGAATGGAGACAGCCTAAGGAAATGATTAGACCTGTTATCATAGCAGTGACTGTACATTATTTTCACTTGACTGGAAAAAATGCAATTTTACTCTAGATTGGGGCTGAGATTGTTGCTTCCAGGTGCAATATATTGAGAAGGTGTATGAATATTTAATGGTTGCTAGGAAATGTGGTGGTTTGGTTTTGGCTACATTAGTTCATTGAAAGGCTAGTTCTGTTCTGAACCCTGTGTTTCTGATGTAGCTGTTAGTGTCTCACTGAAAGAGTAGTGACATAAAAATAGATCTCGATTTCCATAAGTGTATTATTGTAAAACATAAGTTACACACCAGCAAATATCATACTCCAGATGGGCATCTTTCAGCAAGTTTGCATTTACTGATTCCTCCTCTTTTTGATCTGAAAAGTAGCTTCTATGTTTTTACACTCAGGTTAATTGTGTGGTTCCACCAACTGGGTTTGCTCATCCTCCATTAAAATGCTGATTTTTAATTAAGATCCTGCATCTGAGGGTTGTCAGATATCTTCCATAGCATTTACTTCCTGGAAAAAGACCTAAAACTGGTGTGTTCCGCTGCAGCCCAGCCCACAGTGCTTCCCTGCGACCATACAAGTGGCAGTGGGTGACTGGGCACCCTGGACATCTGGGCTGGCTGCAGCAGTCAGTCAGTGTTGGGTGCTCCCAAACTTTCTGCTTTAATTACAAAGAATACCCGGAGGTGACATTTCAAGTTTAGATGGCTCCAGTTTGCATCACAGAATTGAAAATCTTCTGGAACTTCATTTGTGTGATTGGAGTATTGCAAAACCAAAGAAATAGAAGTGGCAGAAAACAACGAGCTGCTTCTGCACCTTGGGGGTTCCAGCCAGACCTGCTGTACACTGGGAACCCGACAGTAGCTTAAGCACCAGACCGCTGCTCTCAAGCCTATCTGAAAAGCACTTGTACTGTCTATTATCTCCTCTTTCCTGACAGGTTTAGCCATTTAATTCTTCCCAGCTGACTGATAGTTAAATAGGTGTTCTTCAGCCTCTTAATTAGATATGTTTGCTGTCACACTTTCTCCAGCCTCCTAGGAAGTGCTGTGGGCTGATAATGAGCTAAATCAGAATCCTTACTCCATGCTAACAGTCTTACTTTGGCCACTTTTGCTTTCAACACCCTATGTATTCGGTATGTTAAAGTATGTTGGCTAAAGATATTAAAGCATCTAGTTTGTACACACTGTAAATCCATAAAACTGTTATGTTTCTGAACTGCTGATAATGCTTTCTGGCTTTACCTTTCCTGAAGACATTGTCAGAGCACTATGTAATAGCTTTCACCATAGAGAATTCACAGATGCTTCACATTTAAATGCAAAAAAAATATGGAAAAGCTTTTATCTTTTCTTGGGAGGGAGAAGAGGGGAAGGCAGGAGGTGTCTCAGTCAAGTGATGAACAACGTTATTAGTTTTGGAAGGGGAAATTTATAGGTAAATCTTCATGTCCATGTATCTAGACAGTAATGTGTAAGCTATTTATCTCACTGATTCTCCTGGAAGTCCAGGGCACCTTCCTTTCAGAGAAGCTGGAGTGAACAAAACTCTTCTCTTTTTGAAATTATCAAGATTTAGAGCAGTGCTGCATTCCTCTGCATAGGTACAGAGTAAAGCAAGTGTGCCCATAGTGATGAGCAAGACTTAGATTTGGGGGTCACATATGCAGTTGTAGATGATGTAACTCTTAAAGACGTTGAATTTATTCAGCTTGATGCCTCTGAAAATTGAGATCAGGGCTTGATCCTAGTTTCACTACAAAGGAGTCCAGAATCCTGGATGTTGTCTCTTTCTTGTTTGTCGTATCTACATCTGTAGAAATGAATATCCAGAGTGCAAGAAGATCAGGCAGTTCTGCCTTGTCCTGTGTAGAACACGATCCTTGTACCGTCGGTCAAAATACAACATAAAATTTGAAAGATTTAAAATCAGAAGAGATTATTTTGATGTCTTTCAAATAGCTCTAACTAAATCAACCTTCTCCTGTGTTATGTTTAGTGAGGTCAAGATTTTCTAAGATAAAATGTATTCCTATGTCTTTTTGCCACCTTGGCTTTTGTCTGTAGCTCTGATGCTCCTGCTGAGCTCTGACCAGCCTTAAGTTGTGGATCTCTTGGGAAAAAAAAAAATCTACAATGGTGTGTGTTTGCATGGTAATGTATCTAATTAAATATTCAGATCATTGGAAAAATACAGACAAGTTCTAGGATGAAACACGGACTTGGAAGTAAGTGAGCAGGAAGCTGATTTGTCTTGGGGCACTCTTATAAAGAGGCACAATGACCTAGGAGCTATCGCTGCAGCTCTTCTGCCTGCTGCAGCCAAGTCACCAGGCAGGCTTGTAATCAGAGAAATATCCTTTTACTTTTGAAGCAAATATGGTTTTCCTTTTTAGGAGGCAGTGAGAGTGCCGCCCTACATTTTAGAGACACTTTTAAAATCAAGAGTCACAAAAGGCCTGAGCTCTTTGAGTCTGAGGATTTGAACTTTAACTTAGGGGTTTTTGACAAGACTTTCTCTGCTCTGTAAAATGCAGTCGCTGTGCTGAGTTTCTTTAAACAAGTTGAAAAGTTTCAGGAGGACAGTTTAGTAATAAATTGTATTTGTAAACAAGAATTGGCTTGAACTGCTGCTGTTCATCTCACTAACATATGCATCAACCACTTTCTGGATTAGAGAGCATTTTTCAGACAGGAAGCAGAAAATGATAAAGCAACATCTTACTATTCAAAAGCACCATGTAAATTTCTAGAGTGAGAATTTTAGATTTGTAGTCAAGATAATACAAAATAGCTACAACTTCATTTTGCAGCCTTCAAAGATGAGTAAAGTTACAAATTATGAGCAAATCACTCTATAAATATAGATTGGTTGAAATGTTGCCAGACAATTTACAGCAGCTTTTCATACTTGAGATATTTTTACTTTACTATGATCTAGTTGTGTCATTCCTTTTTGGGGTTTTTTTTACCTTTCTCTCTTGTTTTTCAGCATTTTGCCTTCTTGCACTTCTCCTCAACAGTAGCACTTATTTCCTCTTGTAGCCTCAGCTGCTGGAAGTAGATGTAGACAGCTGTAGGGCTCTCCTACTTTTGAACATGGACAATTAACTGCTTGTGACTGCGCAGATGTTTGCTTTGCATGCTGAAGGCAGCACTGCACACAATTTCCTCTCTTCATCCTACAGATGTCTGCATATTTGAGTTGTAGAAATGGGTTTCTTGACACCTAGAACAAAATGTTTTCCTTAGGAAGCAGGAGGAAGTTATTAGTATGCAAACCTACAGCAGAGCTTTCGAATGAGCTATTTCAGCAGTACTGGTACGCAAGTAAATGTGCCTTGTATTCCCTCTATACCCGAATTGTTCACTCCTCCTGGATTTCCTTTACCATCAATGCCAGGCATTGTGTCTGCAGTGTGATAGGGGATCAAGTCTATAGCTGGCAGGAGGAGGTGGGTTTGGCGTCCTGAACCTGCCCTCACAGCTCCTTGTTCTGCTGCTCAGCTATTTCTTCAGTGCTGTGCCCCTGTTTCCTCCAGTGGAACCTCAGGCAAGGCCTCCTGCCCATGCCTGCCTGAGCTCCCCAGGCACCACACTGGCATACCAAGAGCTGCCTCGCTCTGTACAGTGCTTTGGTAAGGCAGCATGGATGCTCACTGCGCTATTAATTGTGTGTTGTTTTAATAAGGGCTGCCTCTGTGAGTCATGACAGATGAGCACCTGTAGCTTGGAGGTTCGTGTTAACTCCAGGAGACTAGAACAGCGTCGTGATCAGGGGAGCAGTGGAGGAAAGAGAATTGATTGTGAACTCTGACAATGAGATGTATGATAATCTCTAGCTTGTAGGTCCCTTGTGCTTGATTTCATTAAGGTCAGAAGAAGGAAAGAAAATGCTCTGATCATCTCAACACATTTCCTCCCCTACTGCAGTGCGTATGGAGTGGCAAAACCACTCTTTCCTCCTCAGCGTATGATGGCAGCAAGAGTAAAGAGACCTTATCGTCTCTTTTTTACTCCCTGATAGCAGGCAAGTGGGCAGAAAGAGATGTATAAGTCCTCTCCCACACTCTCTCCATCCTCAGTAGCCTGAGAAAGCAGAGTAGGAAAAAATGAGGAGGAAGGAGGCATAAAGGGCTGAAAATTAGCTTTATCAAGAAGATAGACAACTGAAAGGAGAAGAGATGAGGGATAGGAAGAGTAATACTGTGATGGAAACAGCAGTGTAACACCCCACGGCACTTGCCTGTGTGGAACAGGGCTGCTCTGAGCTGGGGGGCTGTGAAATGCTCTACTTTGAGGATCAGCAGACGGTGCATGGTCATGGCAGACACCCTGGAAAAGACATGGTGAATCCTCGAGGGAAACGTGTAGCTCAGAAGGTTAGAGGGGGAAATGTTTTTCATATTTCTTGGATTTGATCCCTGTGCATTTTGCACCTAGTTAGTTTTCCTCCTTTCTCCTATAGCATTGATTCCCCTGGAGCTTTTTCATTTTTTGTTGGAGAGGATGTTTTTAACATGTCAGCAGAAAAAGTACCCAACAAAACCCCATGAAGTCACTGATCTTTGCCTGAGTGACTCCTTGTGATGGCCTGGAAAGTGTCTGAGTTTAAATTTGTGGTATGCCTTTAAGATAGAAAATGGTAAGAGAAATCAAGCCAGGCCAGCTGAGCTCTGTGGAGAGGCAATTCTGAGCAGATTATTGTCCCATTAGAGCTTCTCATTCTGCCATAGTTATGGGCTTGTCATTACCGTGGTTTTTCTAGCTATCATCTTACACCTGGAAAGTATTAACACGGGATTCACTTCCTTGTAGAATTCCTTCAAATGCCTTTGTTTGTGGAAGTTATCTGTTGCATTTGATGTGACATTTATAATAATTATAATTCCTTCCTCCTGAGACAAATCCTTGTTTTGTTCTTGTGAATGTTTGGGGGTTTTTTTGTCATAACATTTTCTTTCTGATATATTTGCTTTATAGTTTTAAGTCCCTTTGAACAAAGAGATATTTGGATCTGTTCCGTGTTTAATTGCCATAACTACACTCTTTCCTGACTAGTATGTTCATAGGCATTCATAACTTCTTTTGTGTTAGCTTTCCAACATCTGGACTTCGCGGTCCTTACTAAGCGCTTCTGATCCATAATATGCACTGGATATCATCTTCCCTGGAGCTCTTACGTCAGCAGTTGCCTTGGGACATCAAATATATTGCATCCTATCTTACTAACAGAAAAACATGAGTTGGAAAGATCAGTAGCAGTACGGGAAGTGCTGCGGTAGTTACAAAAGGCATCCCACTGGTGCAGGAGAGGTTGACTCAAGTCAGTCTGCTGTGGTGCACAGCGAGGAGGCATGTTTCTACTCCTTCAGAAAAGAGCAGCGTGTGTCCCTGTCTAGCATATGTGCATTAGCCAGCTGGTGACCTGGCCAAGCTCCTGCTTGGCAAATCTGTCCCTTTCAGGCATTGATGTAGAGGCTAATGATGTATCAAACCCCTCAAAAAATAGAGAAGTCCTGAGCAATGCCATAGATCGATGTCCTACCTCTCTGGGACTGGCCATTTTAGAGAGCAGACACCTGTTACAGGAGTCTTTTTTCCCTCCCCAATAAAAATAACCAGACCTACAGGATAAGATATTTCCTTTTCCTTACAAGTGAGTAACATCCTGACACCTCTATGCTTCAGCCTTAATGCACACATGAAGAAGCAATTATATGACAGACTGTTTCCTCTCCAGCTTCCTCCATGAGTCAATGCTTCATATTCCCATGTACTCCCAGCACTGGTTGACCCCATCACAGGTGTCCAGGACTCTCGGGACTCACAGCCTGCACAAAGGTGGTGGAGGAGGGCCTTCACTGTGGGCATTGTGTCTGCTCCAAATTCCCTACAAGAGGACTCCTTTCATAGTTGTCTGAATGAGGAATAATCTGATACCACTATATCTGTGTTAGATACCCAACACGGGTGCTTGCCCTCCTGAGGCACAACATCCTGTGGATTGCTGCTCTGTACACTCCAAACCTGGTAGTGAGGTGGACGTGTTCAATGACGGCCTGATCCGCAAAGCCACAAGTAAATTCTTCCTCAGGAAACGAGGTGAAATACGTGGTTGTGTCTGCTGCAGGCTTTAGGCAAGAGAATCATTTATCAAGGAGGAAGCTGTATCATCCTTCTTGTTAATGCTTTACACATGCATTTTTACTCAAGTGCTTGACAATATCCATTGTACTTTATGGCTGACAGCAACAGAAATCGCCCCCGTGCTGTAGGATTTTGGACAGGAAGACAGTGAGCTCTTGGTATTAGTGCCATTACTCTTGCTAAGGCATCAAAGCATCACTTCTGGGGAAATGTATCCTTGCAAGTACTTCACCAGGGTACCTAGTGCACAGCTGACAGGTAAGACAGGGCCTGTGCCAGGCGCTGCGGGAAACAGCGAAGCATGCCATCAGCTGACAGTGTATCACGCAGGGCAGGGAGGGCTTTTCTCAACCTGTTTTTCCTGACACATCTGACTGCACATCTGAATAATTTAGGAGGGTTTTTTTATCCCTGTGCCACCACACGTGTGCAGTTTTACTTTCTGCCCCTCCCAGACTCACAGCCTGGCAGCCTGACGCTTGACATTTCAGCTGCTACAGATCTGTTTGCCCATGCAAGAGTGGATTATATGGAGACCAGTGGTTTATAGTTATCAAATCTTTTTGGAAAGGGGATGTTTCTCTGCTTTCCCTCTGTCAGCAATTGACAGTGGAGCAGCTCTCCCAGAGAGCAGACCAGATCATGTGGCACTTGGCTGCTGTTGTGAATCAGTGGCTGAAAGAGAAGCAGGGTGAAAGACTCCTAGGCCAGAGTGCTAATGCAGCCCTATTGCAAGGGGAACTGGTGTGGATGGGGAACTGGTGTGGATGGGAAACAAACCTTACTCTCATTTCCCTCACCCTCTTTTTTTTCCTCTGCAGGGATTCAGGCTTTGGTCAGCCAGATCATGTGGCCACATACATCTTACCTCTGGAGGGACTAGAAGGAAAGAGGTGGGGTGAAAGACCAGGGAAAGGAGGGAACGTTGGGCCATATATTTCCTCAGAGATCAGTCCATCTGCACTTAGGTTCCATGACCAGTCCGGTTTGCAATAGCCGCATAACCATATGTTCTTGCCTTCTCCTTTATCTCACACTGGCAGCAGTGTGGTTGCAATGAGAGCTGATATGAAGGATAATCTTATTTACCTTGTTAATTTTTAGCAAGATCAACACCCTGAGCAGGCATAACACATGTTAGCACAGATGCACTGCTCTAGATCCAGCTTAGGTCAGCTTAAGCTGCACCTCTGCATTGTGCAGTGGGGAAAGTCAGATGGAGACTGTCATTTAAGAAGTGCAAAGGTAGGCAATAAGGTTTCCCCTGTCTCACAATAAATGTGATATAATATTACTAACAGTTCTGCTTTTGATAGTGCCTGTGGTACATAGAATAGCTGCTGGGGTTTTGTTCTGCTGGATTTCCTTTTTCCTCAAAGAATCGCTTAGGTCTTGCTTTCAGAACATACAAGTAGACTCATCCTCCCCCTCCGTTGCTTTGTCTGAATGTGAGAGCTTGGGTTTGTCTCCCTGCTGTTGTCTGAGGTCAGCTGGATTTTAGGGAGTGATAAGTGGCCCATGGTAGAGAAAGCATGATCAAATACAGTCCTGTCAAACTGAAATTGCTTTTATTCACAGTGACCGCTCCTAGACAGCTTCATCTTGACATAATACTCCTTCATTTAAAAGTGCTTTTTTGAAAACAAAAACACAGCATGAAAGTAGGTGGTTGCCTGCTTTAGGTGCTTTGTAGCAATCCAACTTTGTACTCAAATATCCTTCCCTTTATTAAAATAACACCAAACACCACACTTCTTTTTCTTTTCTTTTTTTAAGGACTTAAAAATCAAGGGTGCAAAAAATTCCTGAAAAGGTTTATTAAGTTGCAGGACCACTGAATTCAGTCACAGAAGAAGGTAAAACACCTACCTCCTCCTTCGTTCACAAGAGAACTTAGTGAAAGCTGAGAAGAAAATCCCTGTTCCCAGGTGATGTGTTTGTCCCGTGGTCACCCTCAGCCAGGCAGCTCCTGTCTTGCCTGGTGGGTTCTGGCATGGGATACTAAATGCTGCAGGAAAAGCACATTGTTTCAGTATGAGCAGCATTTGTCAAACAGTGGTTTGGAATTTAGATGGACATGGGTGATAGAAAGGTCACCATTATGTACTACATAAGAATAAGGACGACTGCGCATCCATTCATTTGAGCAATACAGCTGCTGTTGTGAGCTGTAAATGGTTTCCTTGACCAGATCTTAACAAAAGATGTCTCGTGTTGAAGAGGGTGCAATATTCTGTCTTGTTACGCAGGGAAGATACAGCTTTCTGAGCTGACCTGACCTTTATGATATTTTATCTTAAGTGGCTCACCCATATAAAGATGTTTGTGTCTACAGGCTTTAAAAAGGAATGTCCTTAAATGTTGCAGAACCTTGTTCTGTGTTTTTTCAGGAGAATTTCTGAATGGAAAGATTAAAAATCCTTCTGACCAAACGGATTTTTTTTTTTACTCTCTTTTGCTCTTCCAAATGTTTCTCATATAAGCTGCCTGCAATGGAGTAAATTATTCTGCTCCTCCAAATTTATTTTTAAAAAACCTCAAAACATATGGGGAATACAGAGGGAGCATATGCTTGCTAAGTAAAACATCTTGGTAAATAGAGAGGAGCATCCTGGAAATCAGTGTGTTTTACATCTCTGTCTAGTGCCTATGTAAAAAGACAATTAAAGGATTTCCTTTTGCCCCAGGCACTTAAAGTTCTTGCTATCCCTCCCTCTCTGCATTCAGAGAGCATCAGCAGAGGCTCTTGACTGATGGCAGAAGGTGTGACATCCGTCTAGGACAGGGGTGACACAGGGAAGGCATCCAAAAAAACCCATTTCTGAAAGGAGACCTGAAACTGATACTGAGGTAACTTTGGATTCATATGTTTGGGAGCACCGTGCTGAAGTAACCCACGCACAGAGGAGCTCGGGGGAAGGACGTAGGTGGTGGTGAAGCCAGCCCACAGCAGAGGCAGATGTATTTGGCATTACAGGAGCAGCGGCCAGCCAGACAGCGTGTTCTCTTGCATAACTAAAATGTGAACGAGTGCAGGTTTCTAATGAGCCCGAGAGTCTGAGACGTGCCACAGCGCTGAGCTGACAGAGTATGTGCTGAGTGATGGCACAAGGACAGCACTTTTTCCTGATATATTTCGGTGACCAAATGCATAGATCTGAAGGTGCAAATTGGGAAAGGTCTGGGACTTGTGAGAATGCTGACAGGTTTGTCAGGTATCCCCTTGCCAGATGCAGCCTCTGCAAGGTTGCTGCTTCTCTTGGATCCACCATTATGTCACGGAAAGCTTTTCTTTCTTCCTTCCCTTAAATCCTTTGGCAGCAGTTGTTTAGTTCTTTTTACTTGGAGATTTACATTTTAGCATTTCTATCTAAATCATACTGAATAACCTATTTTTAAAAAAATAATCAGAATTTCCCTCCTGCAGGAAATGGGAATGGTTTGGATTTTTATTTGCATCTTTGTTACAAGCTTTTAATAAATCAAAAGACTGAAACTTTGCAGAGGAAGGAAGTTTTAATTAAAATCATTAAGCGCCTTAAGAACTGGAACATATTTGTTCTTTTTTGTTGAATAGGAATCACAGAATTGTAGGGGTTGGAAGGGACCTCAAGAGATCGAGTCCAACCCCAATGCCTAAGGGATTTCATGATTTGTTTAGATTTTGGGTTTTTTTTTAAATCAACTCTGCTGACACTGTCCATGCAACCTCATGGGTTGAGATAGGCTTTGAAGGAGTCTTTCCTTTTCTCCCACAAACCTGGTGGCTCTGCAGCTCTGGCAATGGTACCGTTGGCAGGAGCGAGCCCGGTGCAGGCAGGCTGTCCCGCTCGGCGTTCCCAGCGAGACACCTGATGGACAGAGGCAGGTCAGGCTGAGCGGATAGACTTAATGATGATTCAAGAAACAAATAATAATTCAGAAGAGCTAAATGTTTGCAGATGTGTTTCTCACTCAAAGGACATGAGAGAGGTCTCCAGTGGTCGTCTCCTCACACTACTTCAGCCAGAGACTGCCCTAATTCTGGGTGGCTTTTCCGCCCACTCTGAGGAGCTCCAGCAGCTTGTTTGGCTTGAGTGTGAACTGCTTGTAGGTCTGCTGGAAAACTATTTTCCTAGCAAGCTGGCTTACAAACAGCTTTTTCTATTTGAGCTACTGGCTTTTCTCATCGAAATCTCTCCTTCAAGAGTGCCATACACCTGTGTGGTTAGAGGACTCTCTATGGAAAGTGGGGAAAAACTGGCTTGGCTTGGTGGTACAGGAGAGGAGGCTGAGCTCAGCAGCCTGGATGGGTCCCATGCACAATGATCTCCCAGACCAAGGGAGGCCTTTGCCAGCTTCTGTCTCTCAAGTAATTATGTAAATCTGCTCTAGGGTTAAAAAAAAAAACAAATTCAAAAAAAAAAAAGTGTTGTAACTTCTCAGTAGATTTCAGTTGTATTTGAAAGCAGTTTCAGGGTGACTGACAGAGTTTTGAGCAGGGTTGTTTTTTCTCTAAGCAAATTTCCTGTTGTTTGGAGGAAGGGAGAAGACAGTCCTGGTGATACTAGCTGGGCTCATCTGCAGCAGGATCTGGGTGTGATGGTTCTGTTGAGTATTCTGACCAGCCTGTCTTTGTGCATAAAGTTCATTTTTATCTCAAAATGGGTAAATATCAATGCTAATTTGTGATGAAAATGGGTTTTACAGAAAAGGAAAGAGCTTGTACCTTGAACAGCGTGTCAGAAAGGCTTGACTTGCAGGATGCTTAAATACTATCTGAGCATTTACTGATTTTGCTCTCCATTCTAGATTAAAAGTTCTTGGGTTTTTTCCCCTTCTATCAGCAGTTTGTTCCTTTGAAGTAAATAAAAGCAAATTATATTCAAAACTCTTCTCAGCGTCTCCTGGCTCTTTTACTCTTGTTCTTCATAACCTGAAAGTCTGTGTAAAGAAGCAAAGATATATTTCCAAACTTTTTTATGAGCCTACTCACTTCAGAATTTATAACTTGACTTTGGACTTCAGACATTTAGACCTTGCTATTTGTAGTACGCTGGTGTTTAGAAATACAGTGGGAAACACAAGATTCATACAGTTTCCAGCCCTGCGCAAAGGTTGAAGAAAATTTGCAGTAATAGACTTGTACCTTTCTGAACAGTATTTGTGTACATGCTCACAAACAGGTCATGCCACCTGTATAGTGGTGAGTCAAGTAAAGACCTCCATGGTTTCACCATTGATGTGTGTTGTGCCTACAGTCATAGCTGAGCTTGGCACTTTGTTCAGCACACCACAGGCATACAGTCAGTTGGAAGTAGAAGCTGTATTGTAGATGACTATCCTGAGGAGGATACAAGGAATTGTGAGAGGGCGGTTGTTGGATAGAGAGACTGCAGAGGAGGTCTTCTGGATATGCCTGGTTCGGATATGACTAATCTACAGTTTTAGACTTGTCAGGTGTTTGTGTTGCTTCTATGGACTTAACAAGGGTGACTTGAATTTCTTTCAAATGCATTGTTCATTTTGGGGGGATTTTTAAGTGGCTAGATTCTGACAAACTATGAGGGTGCCAAAGAAGTAAAGCAGTAGATTAACACTAAGGTGAAAATGTATATCCAGGTAGAAAGGACAGGATACTTCAGTAAATACTCTGTCTATACTCTGACAGACTAGGTGCTGTCAAGGAAGCTGCAGCCAAAATGCAGGTTTTGTGGAAATTGGAAAGGTGAAATTCTTTTTAACCCAGTTATCTTTGGGGCTTGTGCCCTTTAAATTAAATGGAAGGAGAATAGAATAATTTGAGGCTAAGCACTGTAGGTAACTTGAAACTGAAGGTCAGCTGGGTTTCAGTTATCCACTATCTGTTGATAAGCTTGAGTAACTCTAATAGCTTGCCACTATATAGCTTTCTTTCCCAGGAGCTGCCCTGGTTTATCTGTATCTCCCTATCTACTTTTGTTTTAAAAGTATTTCTGATGAGAGCCTCAGTAACTGACTTGATGCAGAAGTAGTGATTCGCTTGCTTAGAACAGGCTGGCATCTCTCTCTGCACCCCATTCCTATCCAGGAGATGCTCTCCAGCCCTTTGGTCACAGCAGCCTCTTTCGGGGTGGGGGGAGATACATTCTTGTCAGTGTTTTGGCCATGGCACCCCAGGTTCATCCAGGCTTTGTGAGTATGTACTGTCCACACCTCCCAAGTTTATCCTTTAATTTCAGCTCTTTTCCCAGTACTCCTGACTGACTCTAGCTCATCTTATTTTTTTTTTTCCCAACAAAAAAGAACAGGCCTGAGGTAAACATTTGGAAGTTTAGCACTGTTGTAAAACCATATTGGGAGTATTTAGAGTGTTGATGTCATCCTTAACTGAGAATAAAACCCCCTTTGGCAAATTGTCAGAAGTCAATGGGACTCATATCACTTGCTGGCTTGTCTGGTTTGTCCTTCCAAGTACCCTTGCTTTTCTTCCCCAGTTGGTATCCATGTTTACTGCATTTGTTCTTTCCAAAAGTTCCCCTAGGTTCTTTGCTTGTGTTTGGAGGATGGGCTCCTTACATTACAGAGATTTCTCTGATTTCTTCACTAAGTTGTGCACAACTTCCTGTAAATTGCCAAACTACTATATTTTTTACCAGAATAATGAATAACTACTTCTGCAGGTTACCACTTTGCCATCCAGCTGCTTTGGCTGCTGATGTGCTTCTCAGAGCTGGCACTTTATACATACCAAAATTTAGTGCCTCAGGTTCAATTTCAGGTTAGCCCCAGAAAAGACCTGGGAGATGCTGAACCCCAGAAAGGGGCTGGGAGATACTGCCCCTGCCCTGCTCATTGCCCTTCTCCTTTATTCACTCCAGCAGGGCCTTTGCTACCAGAATGCCAGCTTCTAAGTGGAGTTAGGCTAAAAACATAGGCAGTAATAGGGGGATTTTGTGGCCTTTTGTTATAAAGGGATCCCGAATTAAGTAACAGTCATTGGAGCCCTGCTGGAACCCCTAACCATCCATACCTCTTGTGGAGAGAGACATATGTGGAATAGACAAACCAGTGAATTAATGCAGGAAGATGATGCAGATAGTGGGTTCTACAAATCATCTTCAAATTTTACTGGTTCTGATATTTCATCTCATAAAAAATGTGAGTGATTTTTTATTTTTTAATTTCTAACAGGCTGAAGATCATTTCAAGGGGAGCTGGAAATATGTACATTATTTTAGCCCAAAGTTCACTCACTAACAGAGTTAGGGGACAACCTTCTTCTCCTCCTACTGTAGCACCTGAAACTAAATTTAATTAAATGTGGTCCACAATCCAATTTATACTTCCCCCTAGCAGGAAGATGGAAAAAATATCTGCTCTGTGACACTGATGAATCTGTTTTTTTCCCTGCTGCTTTTAGTAGAATTTGGGACTCACAGTAATTGGGTTCAAACTTGCCAGAAAACCTTCCTTTGAGGTAGACATTTTATTTTCTCACTTAGAAATTATCTATTTTACCAAATCAGAGCAATACGTAGATAAATGTGCTCGAGGCTTGGCAGAATTGATATCATCTTATTAATTCAGTGACATATAAAAATACCTGTCTGTTATTACTATTAGTTTGATAGTTATAATCAACCAAGATGGTGATTATCATTTTACATTTTTTTTAGGATTCCCACAGACAGAAGTTGTTCTTCCATCATGCTAAGGGTTACAGCTTTGTTAAATTAGTAAAAATACTAACTTGATCTGCTCAACGTTTAGCATACAAAACTGGTGGGTTTTTTCATTTCTAGAATGCAATGTTGTCATGTTTCTTAAATGATCTATTGAGTCAAATTCAGTTGTAATTGCTATGGGAGATTGAGACAAGGCAAGGAAATGTATTTTTGGATAATATAGTCATGCTCAGAGGACCAGTAGTCACAGACTGAGCCTTGCCTTTCGCAGACTCGCCTCACATCTCTACTGAGAAACGGTGCAGGTCGAGGTGCGTCTGGTCTGGCAGACACGTTCCCCAGCAAGGCTTGCATTTGTGCAGACCAATCTGTACAAGGAGCATGAGGTGTGGTGGTATGATTTGCTCAAAGATCTATTGGGTGATAGACATTACCCTTCTCTCAGTGCTGAGTGGGTGTGGGAGGAGCTCCAGTCCCCCATTGCCACTGGGACACCTCACCAGTGCCATGATGTGGACAGTGCCCTGACCATGCTGTCCCCTGAGCCCTGCACAGCAGGTGCTGGTGAGGAGGGTGTTCGTGGGTTGTGCCTGGAAGTGAGCCATCAGCTTAACCAGACTGTGAAGCTCTGGCGTGTTACCTGAGACTGTGTCTTTGTCCCACCTGGATGACTACAGTAGACAAGGGAGGAGTTAACATGGGTTTTGCACAGAAAGTTTTAGAACTGACATCAAAGGCATCACAGTGGCATAACTTTGTCTCAGTGGAGAAGAGGAGCATCATGGATCTGTCACAGCAAAAAAATGCAGATACTATTTTAGAAGAAAACCTTTGGTGTGCTCAATATGTTACACTGTGTGCTCAATATGTTAAATTTGCATTTCCTAGGAATTAAATGTGTTAGACAAATGAGCAATGGTGAAAGTATTTTGCTGCATGTGGCAGGTTGGGCTGAACAGGGATGTAGGTGAAATCTTGGCAGACAGAGCACAAATTGTGGTTTCCTTTTTGTCCTTAACTGGACTGTGACTTCACCTTGAGACTTAAAAAGCTGTCACTGAAAGTCATAGCTGGGTCAAATGCATGCTCTAATTTATGGCATCCAGTAGGGTCTGTGTCATACTAAAAATGTTTTACTGACCCCTTAAAGATATGCCATGCATGGAGAATCATTTTCACAGGATGTAGGGAGGGCATTTTCCCTAGTTATTAATTCCTGAGTCTTATTGCAGTGATAGTCATTAACGTGCATGAGAGGCTGTATCTGATTGATGTGCAGATTCCATGGCTTTCCTGCTCATCCTGCTGCTCAGGAGTTCCCACCCGGCTCTGCTACCAGCATAGCTCTCATCTTAACAGCTAAGGCACCTGCCAGAGGCTCAGAATAATTTATGTTTTGTCAAGAAAAGAGACATCTCAACATTTAATTTCTAGAAGAAACCTTCAGACATTTTCACTTGTCAGCTGTCCACCTGAGGTATTGAGAAGGAAGGGGTTTATTGGTGGCAGAGTGGTAACAGGATGAAATGCTGTTCACGGCTGTGTGGTAGGGAGGTTTCTGCTTCTCTGGAGGAGGATGTGTAAGGGATGTGTGCCAGCACCAAGCCTGGGGTCATTGCAGGGAGGTGTCAGCGATGTGTGATGCAGTGCCTGTCGCAGAGCATACACTGCTGCACTGCCCAGCCAGCTCCATCCTCAGCCTTGTGGCACCCGGGACAGGAACCTGATGTGGATTCACCTGGTAAGGAAGCTGATTAGGGTGGTTAGGTTCTCATTACTGTTTGGATGGTGACAAACTCATGGTTTTCCTCTTGCATACTTGCCTTTATAGCATTCTACACTTTGAAGAAACTTTAGAAAGAAGATGTTGCAGCTACCAAGGATTTTGTGCTTACTGCGCAGGCTCAACAGTGAGGACATACATATACTGCTTGTTGAAGTAACTGGTGCAGCACCTACCAGTTGACTTCTTGTTTCTACTTAATCTCAGCTAGGGCAGAATAATATGAAATGTTCTTTGAATTGTCGTGTTACATCTTTCAAGAAAATAAATTGTTGGAGTTGGGGGAAACAGGGAGCAGAAAGAGCATGTAAAATAGGGTGGTGAAGGGCTGCAGTTGCCTTGAATTATTTCCAGGGTAACTGGGAACTTGCTTTCTCAACAGATCTTATTTTCCAACCAGCACTGGGATGTTGTTCCAAAAATCATAGCGCTTATGGAAGTCTGAAGTCAGTTTTCAGTATTATTTATGGTTGTGGTTTAGCCCCATCTAAATTTACTTAGAGGAGTCATGAGTTAATAAAAACACTACAATAATTTCTGAGTGCTAGAGAGAAGTGAAAAAAAGTGAACCTAAATCTGCCACATTGAGATAATTAAGTAGTGTGAGGCAGGACACGAGGTTTCCCAGTGCTTCAGCAGCTCCTGCATGCCCAGAACACCATCTCCAAAGTGCAAATTAAACTGAGACCAGAAAGGACTACTGCAGCTTCTATCTGCCTGACTATTTCCTCCTTGCTGCTGATGCTTAACGGGGAAATTGTGAAAACAGATATTGCAGTGACCAAATATGGGTGGATGTGGGAAACAAAAGATTATCCAGAAGTCCACCATAGCCAGAATGGGTTTATTTAACAACCTTGCCTGCATTTTAGTACAAAGTCAATGACTGTGATCTCAGGGTCTGTAAACCTGCACACATCCAGCATTGCTTTTACATTTTGCTTTCACCTTTAAGACTAAAAGCTGCTGCTCCTTTTCTTCTCCATTTCTTGCCATTTGTTGCTGTAGTCTGATGGGTACATCACTCATCTCAGAGGAGCTCTTTGGAGGGCAGCAGGCCACACCATGTCCTAAGAGAGACTCTATGGCCAGTTGGCTACCACACCTAGCAGCTAAAAAGCATAGGGCTGTGGGCCCAAAGATACTCATGGAGGTGGGGACTAGGTCTCAAAGTTTAATTGCTATTGGACTTTTTTGGAGAATGCTTGTTAAGATACATTTCTTGATGTCTTTGCACTCCCGTGGTCACTTTCCATTGACAGAGGCTGGGTGGTGGTTATTTCATTGTGTGGGTAGTAGCTCTATAAGCAGCAACTATTTTGGAACTATGTCCTGGAGTCTGTTCTGGTTTTAAAAAAAAGTAACAAAACACAAACTAAGGAGAAATTATTTTATTATTATATTAATAATATTTGCTATTTTTTAAAAGCAAATATTATTACTCTTTCATTAAAGTAATGAATTCACAGGTAGAGGGTTTCTACAAAAAATAAGATTTTCTTTGGAAGTTTCAGGTGACATTAAATAAAAGCACAACAGGTAGAAGTTATACATACAGAAAGATAAAACCTGCCAGCCATTCTGGAAGATAAAACCTGCCAGCAGTTTGTCTATGAAGAGCAAAAGAATTGACCATCACGGATAAAAATGATACCTTGTAGTTTGATTTGATCTGCAGAACAGATACAGCATTTCAGGAGCAGTAGAACCACCCCAGCTGTCCAACAGTGCTGTGTTCACTTCAGCACAGCTTTTCTGCTGGTCCCTAAAGATGCTCCTGTTCGTAAGGCAGAGTTTCTCTAGCAGTCCTGGCCTTGTGGCCCTGGCCAATCTCTGCTGCTCCCCAGCCTGGCCACTGCCACCCTGCCCACCACACGATGCTATCAGTGGAAAATGGGTAGCCACTTCAAAGCGTTTCTGCATGCTCCTGCCAAGCCTGCTAAGAATGTAGTATTTCACTCACCAGTGCAAACTGCTGCTGGGAAGTGATCTTCACTATAGCTACCAACTTTTGGGAAGGTTTCAAGAGAGACTGAGGCTGGTCTGTGATGGAATGGACATGAGTGGTGTGAGCTACGCCAACCATTCTCTTCCCTGCTCTGGCAATACCTGTGGAGTGTGACTGACAAGAAACACATCTTTTCCCTCTATGGGTTAGTCCTTCTGTCTGTAATAAGTTCTGGTATTGAGATGTGGTGACCTGGAGTAGTTGTGTAGTTGGATGTAAGAGGGAAGACGACTGCCTGCTTTGATAGCAGTATGTCTGTCAGATGAGCATAAGCTTCTTGTAAGTTTAAGTAAAGACCATAATCCCAGCATGAGCAAAGTTAGTGACACATCTCTATTTTGAGGAGGTCAGAATTCAGCTTACAAGCCTTGATTTTTTCTGACATGAATTTTCTGGGAGTTGTGAGTTTGACCATCAGTTGATGCTAAAACTTCTTTTATTGCTGTAGAAATGAAGGGGTTCTTTTGTTCCACTTTACCCAGTGCTGTAGCTGAAATAACATTTCCTTAGGGGCTAGTTAAAATGTAGAGTTTACAATCTAAACACAGAAGAGCAAGTATGTTACAAGAATATAGCACAGGACACGTACTGGGTGAATTCTGTTGAATAGATAAGAGACAGTCTGTGTTCTGTACAGAAAGAATTTTCTATACAGCAAAAATAACCAGAAGGAAGGATACATTTCATCTGCCAATGAGAGCAATCACAGCAGTCTGTAATAACCAAATTAAATAATAGATTTATAGAAATCTGTGGCCAGGAAGGTGTATGGTTTGGGGTTTGGGTTGTTTTTTTTTAACTTGTAGAGTGCTCATGTCAATCTGGCATTCCAGACATTGCTGCAAAGAATTATTCAGGGGAGAGCCAGGAGTCATTTTTCTGCTCCGCTGGCAGATACCTCATTGGTGAGGAGAAAGATTTGAGTATACTGAGTTTCCTTTTCATTTTCTCATGTGCCCAAAATTTCGTCTGCCAGGAGAAGCTCATGGTATCTTTAACAAGCATGAAAAAACCTCGATGGTTGAAGCCCTTTAGAAGCTTCAGAATAAGTTGTCACATAGATCTTGACAGTCTAGATGGCCTAAATAGGTATTTAGACGCCTACTGCATGATCACCTGTCTGCTTAGCAGACAAAGATGTGCACAGACTCCTTGTCTGTCTCTCTCTCTTTTTTTTTCCTTTTCTTTCCTCTCTCCAGCTACAGACCTTTGTCAGGAACACCATGGTTGGGCCAGTTTCTGCTTTGTTTGTTCTAAAATGTGTTTTGGGGCTTAATTGTCATGGATTCTTTGCTGTATTGTGTGCTGTGGTTTGCAGAGCTGATTTGCTTGTCTGGAGGTGGGGCAGTCAGACTGCAGAAGAGCATCTGCTCCCACAGCAGGAGGTGAGGGCTGCCTCATGCTGGTGAAAGACCTTTGCATCAGACTGTTGAGGAGACATCTTGCACTTTGTGGTCTTCTCTTCTGGTCAGCAATGTTTTGGGATGAGCTGGGGTTTTACTGTTGAGCGAAAAAAAGTTCTCTCACCTCTGAGACATGGAAGGACAATATATGCCATGCTCCAGGTTCGGTACGACGTAGAGTCAGCATGCAGTTATGGGTGCAAAGGAGCCGCTGCCGCAGAAGCGGTGGCACTCAGAACGTGGTGCAGGCAGACTGCCTGCTTTCATCCAGGATCTCTTGGCAGTAGCGCTGTGGCAAGAAGTGTCCTGCCAAGTCATGAGCTGGCACGCTGCCCTCCATTCAGGCTCGGACTGTAGGCAGCCAAGTGACCAGCAGCTGTGGCTGTGAATAGCAGGAGGGCGTTAATCCAAGAACAACAAGAAGAAAATCTTCTCCAGCTATGTTTTCTTCTGAGGTTTTCCTGGCTTTTCCAGACATGTCTTCCCATTTCAAGGGGTACTGAAAGGTGGAAGGTGTCCTAATGCAGCCACCCCTTTTGGATCCCATCTGCTGGGAACCCCCAGTTACACGGCTCTTGTTGGAGGCATGTTGTTGCTCAGACTGCGGCTGCAGTCAGTACGAGCGTGTTTGTTTGACTGTGTAGAACAAAGTTTTCAGTTGCAAGGAGAGAGTTCCTTCTTCCTCTGCTGTCTTTGTTTCAGCAGAACAACTGAAGCAACCTGCAAACAATTGTCTTCATCCTGCAAATGGCTTCTACAGTGGCTTTCCTGCTAATGGCTGCACAGGAACTGTTTTTATCTTAAAGCATGCCCAAGTGCTAGAATGAACAATGTTTACAGTTTTTAAAGGGGTTGACAGGTGTCAACAGGGGCCTCAGATTCCTGACCCTTTTGTACAGCCCTTCAGATACTAGATGTGATTCTCATTCCCTGTCCATTTCCACAGGCCACAGCAGCCTGGAGATGTGTTCTGTCGAAGCCAACCTCAACCACATCCCCAGAAACCCCCAAGTAAACAAAAAGTCTGATAAGAATTCTCTGGGAAATGACAAAAAGGCAAACAGTAAGTTTAGAGCTGGGGAGTGCATTGCAGAACTCTCACTTTAAGTGGGAAAATGCATAGAGCTGTATGTTCAATGTCCCCAGTGAAATTGGCTGAGAGGGAGAACCAAGTCCACAAAAACCCTGCCTTCAGAAGCTCCAGGGCATTGCTGTCTATGCAGCCACACTTCTTACTTGCATGTTGAACACAGGGAAGTGATTTCCACTAGTCTGTCACAGAAAGTTAATGTTGTGGGACAGGCTCATGATCTATTTAAAGGCATGTCTGCAGCAGCCCGCGAGATCCTCACCCCAACATCACTCATCAGCTGGCTTTTGAAGTGGAATTTCCTGCTTGTGGTCCAGGAAAATGGCAGCGAGGACCTGGAAGAGAGCACGAGCCAGACTCCCTGCCGACCACAGAGCTTCCCTTGCCATTTGTCATAGAAACACTTAAATAGCTTTCTAGCCATGGCTCTGAGAAGTAAAAGCTTGTCCAGCACTAGTACCTTTAGGCTGTGGACTATCAGCAGCTGGGCCAGAGCACCCACCACACAGCTGATACCTCTCATCATCTTTATCTTCTTGTATATTTAGAGGCAAGTTAACATCCCTGGGAGGTGTGGGACTACTAAGTGTGCACAGGGGCAGCTCCAGGCCCCTCTCAGTAATTCCTGCTGCCGTTTCTTTGCTGGCAGCATCCTTGGTGGGCTGCAGCTAAGTGCTTTCCTGAAACAAAGCTGTGTTCAGCTGGACCACAGCTCTGCCCGTCTCGACAGAGAAGCCAAAAGCAGGTCCTTAGAAAAGGACAAGGCTGGGATGAAACTGGAAAGATCAGTCCCCTGATACAGCACCCCAGCTTCTTGCAGCAGGCTCGGGCATGAGCCACTCTTATGCCAAATAACTGAGACACAGTGTAGGACTCATGTAAGACTCAAGTGTCTTCAAGGAGGAACGGCAACGTGATTAATGCTCCACTATCTGCTTAATTACAAGTGCATGTAGGTCACCAGAAGATATTTAGGATAAATTTAATGTCTAAATCTTTTCCTATGAAATATGGCCTGGATATCATAAATGTAAGAACGAGGGATATGTGTGGTGATACCTCACTGGGTAAAAACTAAGTTGTAATGGTTTGGAAATACAAAGTCTGAGATATCGTATATTGTCTGTAGTGTGTTTGATGAGATATTTCTGAGTATTTTAAAACTAAAATTTTAATTTTTTTGTGAAGGGAGGTGGTACACAGCTTTGTCTGAAGTTACCAGAGCAGGTAAAACCTGCAAGGATAACTACGCCTTGTGAGAGCCTGGTTGTACTCTCAGATGGTTCTGATGAGCTACTTGCTTTTGCAATCATGTGCAGGTTGGAGCCCTGAGGCTGTTTGCATTAGTATCCAGTAATACTACTGGATTAATGTGTCTGCATAGCTTGTGCATTGTAATCATGACTTAAATATAGCTCAGCGCCAGGCAGGGTGAGGCAGCAGGTGTGGGGCTTGCAGTGCAGCCGAGGGGGTGACTGAGGAGAGGTGTCTGGTTCTGTGGGACCTTCCAGAGCTTTCAGCAAACACCACAAATGACAGCGGGGCTGCTCTGCGAGCACAGAAGTTAATTCCATGGGGTGGGAGGCTGCGACAGCTCTCGGGGTGGCTTGGGTGGGAAGCAGCTCGCAGCAGGTGTGTAAGAGCGCTTGCACAGCGTTCATTTGAGTTGCTTTGGTCAAGAGTTGGTAACGAGGGTTCACGGTGGTCTGGGAAGTCTCTGAGGGCTGACAGGACTAGGCACAGCCTGATGCAGCATGACAGGAGCACCGCAGTGTCACAGGGCAGGGATGTGGTCACTGCAGCAAGGCAGCAGTCTGCAGGCAAAGTGGTGGTCTGGCAGTGGATTCATTTGGTTAATACTGTGTATTTAGGAGGGGTCCAGCTTCAGAGGTCAGGAGTGTGTCTTCAGAGGTCAGGTCCTGTGGCTTTCTGAGACGTTTGATGGAACCTGATGCTTTGGGGTATGTAGAAGCAAAAGTGACAAGTTTTGTAGCTTAGTGGTGTGTGGCCAGTGTCATCATAGCATATCTCACCAGGAGTGACATCAGGTGGGTCACTGGCCTATAACTGGTTACACATATTTTCTCCAGGGTAATATGGCGTATTACTGCAGTGCTACACAAGTCATTATTTGTAATACTGTACTGTGTACAGAGGTAACCTTGGAGAGTTTATTTCTGATTATGATTTGGGTGATGTCAGTAGTTCAGCTTCATCCACTCCATACTTAGTTCTCAAAACAGCTATAATCTTGTCTCCTTTTGTTTTTCATAGTGCACTGATTTAACCTCTTGTCAGGAGAAAATAAAGATTTGTTGAAAGGTCAGAGTTATATATCAAAGGCTGCCACAAACAAACCTAATTTTATACTTAAAGCAGTAATTCTAGAGGCTAGTGTCAATGAAGGCATAATCGAAATAATTTTTAACATGACAATCTTCAGAAATAAAACTTTCCTCAGAGGTTATTGATTTAATTATGGTCACATTAGCTGCTTCCTTGCTTTGGTCGTGCGTACAAATCTTGGACAAAGGATGAGTTTGGGGGGTTTGTACTTGATGTGGATTGAGTCTGTTCAAGCTGCAGTGTAAATGGAAGGGATTCCTTTTGAACCAGACCTTAGCCAGAAAACCAGTATGACTGAAAGCTGCTGTACAGAGAAGGAGAAGGTGTTAATTCATCCTGGGTTTAAACATGCCTGTTCCTGGCACAAAATAGCCTGGCAATCATTTGACATCAGCCACCCTACAGAGCAGAATAGGGCAATGTCATTGTCCATTACAGCTGGTATCAGTTCAACTTCGAATTCAAATGTGCCAGCACAGGCACCCTTCTGTTGCCTGCTGCACCTGTCTGTATCTATGGAGTTTGGGGTCTGCTAGTTTCTAACTTGGCATCTTCTTGGCATAATAGGTATTTATTTCTTTGAGTACAGTGCAGCAATTTTCCATGATGCTCTTTGTGGCCCTAGGGAAACTGCACATGTGGATTGGTTAAAGAAGATAGTGTCGCCTTGGTGCGTTTCTCCATAGCAGTAGGTGATGGGTAGTCTCTGCTAGTTAATAGTGCTTAGACAGTTGTGAATTTGTGATGCACAGCCACACAGGCTGGCTGACTGTTATGCCTCTGTGTGCTGGGGGGTTTGTTAGGGGTTTCTTTTGGAGGGGTTTTTTTCAATCCACAGCTTTCTCTTACCCAAAAGTGAAAACCACATTTACTGGTCTGATTTCTTACTCATTTCCATCTCTTCAGCCTGCCAGTGTGGCATTACACACGGTATTCATAAAAGAACAATTAAAAAGTGGAGGGGCAGAAGGACATGAAAGAGTGGAAGGAGAACTGCTATGCTGAATTTCCTTCTGGGCAGACTGGTCAGCTGGCATGTGTGGGATATGCATCTCCTCCAGCGGAAGGAAGGCTCTCAGAGGCCCAGCCTTTGGGAGCGAGCATGTTCTCTTGCCTTGCAAAGATTCAAACAGCCAGAAACTGTGGAACTTTCTTCATAAGGCCGCAGTCCCTCTGTACCCCCAATTTACCACTATATTCAGAGTTTAGACACCTCCAGCCACCATCAGCTTTCAGAGATCGTGCTCCAATTTTGTTTTCTATTATATAAATTTGAGGAAAGCTACTACAGTCCATTGGAAACCCAGACAGCGTCAGAAAGCTAACACAGTTTCTCATATTGTATGTGTCGTCCCTTGTTCATTGTTTCCTGTATCTCTGTTCATATACTCCTGTTCCTAAAATCTTTCTCTTTCCTGTTGCTATGGTAAAAGCCTGCCTAAAAAGGAAGAATTATTGCAGCAAGATCCACTGACCTACAAAAGAAACAGAAATAGTTGCTCCATACAGAGCTCTGCTTTTAAAGTAACTGGTAGAAAATCTGTAGTGGGAAAGGGAGATGGCCAAAGTACAGGGACAATGTGCATTGGTTTGGACTTAGTCAAAACTCCAGCTAATGATCAGAATTACTGATTCTGATCAGTGGATCTGTACAACTGGTTTCCTATATGCAGGAATGTTCCATTATTGCAATTGTAAAAGCAGCAGACACCCAAAAAAACAGTCTTGGGTTTTTGTTTGTGTTAGTAACCTTCCAGCTCCACTGTGGTTTCCTCCTCGGTGTACGCGAATGTCATTGATACAGTGCTGCATTACAGTGGCTCATCCTTGCTGGAGGCATGGTCCTTTTCCAGTGAACTGATTTGAAATGAAATGAAAACCAAACCATGAATTTTTTGGTTCACCTTCCCGACTATAAAAATGGATGGTCTCATTAATGATTAACACAGCAGCTGGTAGCTCAAAGGAGATCTGGAAGAAAACACTGCAGTGTCTCCCTCCTCCAGTAAATATATTGGCTTAACATCCTACCTTATTTCAATGTACACATTGGAATCCCAGCAGAGTGTATCTCTGCCTTCAGACCTAGTTTAAGATCAGTAAGGATGCATGAGTTCCTAGTTACGTCAGGTAATTTTTTGTGATGTTATTACTCCTTACTGGCTTGCAGTTTCCTGTGATGTTGGCAGTGGTTTTTAGAATGCTTTTCTGATTCAAACCAGTGAGGCATCTAAGGTTTCCAACATCTTCTTGTCCACAGCATGGTTACATCATTAGGAATCAAGTAAAAGTTCACAACAGTTACATGGACATCTCTTCTGGCATATTATCATGCTATTGTTAAGTCCTGGTTATTAAAACTGCATTTTTAACAGCTGTTTACAGCTGTTTTTAAAACAGCATTAAACTGTTTTAAAAATATATATACCTATGTTATGGTTGCAAAATGTTTACTCCTGTGTTTACTCCACAATATTGGATTACAGCGTGCCTGGGCAGCTGACAGAGCTCTAATGAACCGGTCTCTCAAAAGAACCACAGGGATGTTTTTAGACTAAGTGTTCCCAGAATGTGATTAACTGCTTAGCACTCAAGAAATAAAAGTGCTACAAAAAAAAAAAAAAAAAAACAAAACCAAACCTAAAAGAAAAACCCTACCACATAGCAATTGTGCATATGGCAAACAGCATATGATACAGTGGAACGAAACCTGGAGGCTTTTGTCCATTGCTCTAGACAATCATTGCGAATATATAATCTCTTCTAATTTGAATTAGTTTATGTTAATAAACACACCTCTCTGGAACCTTGTGCAAATTTTCAAACAGCTGTCTCTAAGTATAGGTACACTTTTTCCTCTGTATTCAGTATAAAATATTGATAAATGCATATGTAGTGTGCCAGTCCCCTCCCTGGCAGAGATGGGACACGTGTAGGAGCTCATCTGCACAGAGTTTATCACACGGTGCTTTCTATGGCACACGTGATGACACCAACCAGCGTGGTCCATCTGGCATTCAGCAGGCTGATCCTGGCCCACAGGCTCTGTGTTTAGCCTGACATTTTTCAGGGCAGCAGAAGGAGCTGCTGCTCAAATGGTTGCACAGCACCTCCTGCAAGGAGATCACACCGAGCCAAATGTTGTGCTCATGCCAGAAAGAGGATGGGAGAGGAAGGGAGAGGCAGGTCTTGGGCCCACGTGAGCCCAGCAGAGTCTGGAGCCTTTGCTGTAGCTGGGAGACAGACAGCAGACAGGAGGGTGCTGTGGCCGGGGTGTAAATGTGTGGTGGCAGAAGTGATGCTGCCACTGCTGCGTCCCACCGCAGGAGCTGAAACCCAGATCCAGCTGGTGTAGCTGCAGAGGCTGAAGCACGCTGGAGCGTTTGTAATTTTGGTTGGAAACACTCAATTCTCACTTGTTTTCACTGACCCGTGTGGATATTTGCTTCTTTCATTAGAGATCCGAGCTCAACTCATCGAGCAGCAGAAATGCCTGGAACAGCAGACTGAGATGAGAGTGCAGCTGCTTCAGGATCTACAGGATTTCTTCCGCAAGAAGTCAGAAATAGAGATGGAATATTCCCGAAACTTGGAAAAATTGGCAGAGAGGTTCATGGCAAAAACAAGAAGTACAAAAGACCATCAGCAGTACAAGTAAGAGAGATTTCCTTCCCCCTCACCCTCATGTTAGCCATTGCTGGAGTGCTGTGCTGCTCGCTACCTCTGCCAGCTTTGAGTACTGCTAGGTCGAGCCCAGATTCATAGTCATGTTTAAAATCCCCACTGGTATTTAGCAGCATGGCAGTTCTCTCTGCAATAGAAGGTAGCCAGGTTCCTAAATACTGTTTTGTTGACATGGCCCTCTGCACTTATTCATGTAACTTCTGACAAGAGATTTCAGTGTCTTGCAAGGTAGGCTGCACACATATTATCCCTAACCTACCACACAGAATTTAAACCATCCCAAATACAGCCAGTATCTCAAAGAGATGCAGAGGCCCTAAAGTGCTTGGAAGCTTTGTGCTGGTCTGTTGAAGTGAAAAAGATGGGAATTCGGGCAAAAAGGCATTAAGAAAAAAAACTATTTTCATTTGTTGTTGCATGTGAGCTTGTGCTGCCTCTTGACACCTCTTAGTCCTAGAAGTAAAAATGATACAAATTTTATGCCTTGCTTACAATTTAATGTATCCCTTTCATGGCATAGTAACTCATGGACAAAACAAAAGTGATCAGATAGTTTCTAGCAAAATGTGTGTACAGCATGTTTTCTGAAGTTTCAAACTCTTTACTTGTTGGCATAGATTGTCTGGTTCTTTTTCTGACTTGGGTTGATTAATCATAGAATAATTTTCATTGTAAAAGACCTTTAAGATCACCAAGTTCACCCATTAACCAAACCCTGCCAAGTCCACTACTAAACCATGTCCCGAAGCACCACATCTAACCATCTTTTGAATATCTCCAGGGATGGTGACCCAACCACTTCCCTGGGCAGACTGTTCTAGGGCTTGACAACCCTTTTGGTGAAGAAGTGTTTCCTAATATCCAATCTAAATCTCCCCTGGTGCAACTTGAGGCCATTTCCTCTTCTCATGTCACTTTTTACTTGCCAGAAGGAACCAGCACCAACCTGACTACAACCTCCTTTCAGGTAGCTGTAGAGAGTGATAAGGTCTCTCCTCAGCCTCCTCTTCTCCAAACTAAATAACCTCAGTTCCCCCAGCTGCTCCTCACCAGCTTCGCTGCCCTTCAGTGGACACACTCCAGCACCTCAATGACCTTCTTGTAGTGAAGGGCCCAAAAGTGAACACAGTACTTGAGGCACTGCCTCACCAATTCCAAGTACAGGGGGACAATCACTGCCCTAGTCCTGCTGGACACACTGTTAGTGATACACACCAGGATGCTGTTGACCTTCTTGGCCACCTGGGCACACTGCTGGGTCATACCCAGCCAGCTGTCAACCAGCACCCCAGGTCTTTTTCCACTGGGCAGCTTTCCAGCCACACTTCCCCAAGCCTGTAGTGCTGCACAGGGTTATTGTGACCCAAGTGCAGAACCTGGCACAAAACATTTGTTTATACCCCTCAGCATAGCAGGGCCAGGCAAACACATCTCCATCCTTTACTGGATGGAGGGGGAAAGGTGGTGACAAAGGATGAGTAAAAGGCTGGGGTATTTAACGCCTCAGTCTTCAGGAGTAAGAACAGTTGCTCTCTGGGTACCCAGCCCCCTGAACTAGAAGACAGGGACAGGAAGCAGAATGAAAACCCATAATCCAAGGGGGAATGGCTAGTGACCTGCTACACCACATAGACACACACGAGTCTATGGGCACAGATGATTTGTCTTTGTAAAACTGAAAAATAGGTCTCTTTTTCCACTGAACCATTGGTGCTGTGCTAGAGATACACAGAGCTTTTGATTCAGAACAGTCTGTTCCAAACACAGCTGGCAAAGGAAAGGTTAATCCAAATACAGCTCGCACAGTTCAAAGAGCAATAACATATATTTCTTAAAATTCAGTTAAGTGACTCAGCGATTCCCTGAAATAACCAACATGTGCATATGTCACCACTTCAGAGGGAGCCCTGGCTTCTGTTCATCTTGTGGTAAAACCTTTTTGCCTTGTGCATACAAACATCATTCTTAAACACGTGTTGAATCCAGGCTGGCAGATGTGCACAGGGGTCAGGACTGGAGTCCTGCCTTCAGACTTGTTCTGCATTTCTTTGATTGCTTTGAGAAGAACTTGCAGAAAGTAACATTAATGGGTGGTCCACCATGCTGTTCCCACCATTTGTCCCAGAACAAGCAGGAAGGTCTGTAGGATTGGCCTTGGTACGTGCAGAAGCAGTAAGGACCAAGTGATACCAGCATGGCTTTTCAGAGGTGCTTGTGTTGGCTAATCCTGGCTAATAAAAGCCTGAAGCTGCGAGTAGCACTGTTAAATGTCCAGCTCAAACCAAATGGGGAAGCTTCCTTAGCTCACTTCTGATTCATAGCAAAGCAAAGCACTGATGAGTAAGAAAGTCTGTTAATCATTCGTTGTTGCTTTGATTCTGGGAGTGAAAACTAAAGGTAGACAATGAGGTGAGGAATTAAAGGGCATATTTCTAACACTGGAAATAGTTAATTATTAAAACAATTTACCAAGAGTTGAATGAGTTTCTCCCTCAGTTCATCACTCCTGTCTTTGTTTATCTTCATGTGCTTGATCCTTTTGACTATAGGAGAATCCCTGCACAAGAGAGGAAAAAAAAAAAAAGAGCAGCAAGTTTCTGAAGCGTTTAGTTACAAGGCAAACTTGAAATTAAAATGTCAACAAAATCATAAGGCAAATATTATAAATAGGTCCTTATTTTCTGTGAAACAGTTGTTGAGTTACATGTATGTTTCTTTTGCTTTCTGTAAAAGAAGAAAGAAGTCATCCAGGATTTCACTTTTCACAATATTAAAAACTTGGAGTGGGCTCACAGTGCCAAAAGTCTGTCAGGGAGATTCAGAACTGGATTGCTGCAGAAAAAGTCCAGTCCTGCTGTTTGTCTTGTAATTGAACCGCCTGGGACTGGCAGTGGCAGGGTATTCATGAGGGCTGTGAATTTATGAATGCTGATCACAGAATATGTATGCCTGTGACATTTCCTCCTGCTTCCATAGCAGTTCCACAAATCCACTGCAATAAAACAGCTACACCTGCAATTTTGCTCATGAAGGATTTGGGATGCACTTGCAGTGCTTGTTTATTTCTATTGCCAAAAATGAATTACTGTTAGCCTTTCAGCAGTGACCTTTATTGATTTTGAATATTTACATGTGCTCCATCTGTTAGTGACTATAAGATCTGTGGCAAGATTTTCTTTTTATACTCTCCAGTATTCTGAATTGTTACATTTTTTTCTGTAATTTTGTATTCATGCCTCATGGGATTTGTGATCTGAAGCTTGACAGCCTTGAGTTATTCCAGGAATGGACTGAATGACTGTTAAGAAGTGGTCACTTTTGCATAACAAGTTAAGATTGTAAATTTCTGGGAGATGTTTGTGTTAATAACGTAACTTTCCCATTTCTATACATAAGACATGTATGTTTCTCCTCCTTAGGAAAGACCAGAACCTCTTGTCACCAGTGAATTGCTGGTACTTACTCCTGAACCAGGTGAGAAGGGAAAGCAAAGACCATGCGACGCTGAGTGACATCTACCTGAACAACGTGATCATGCGGTTCATGCAAATAAGCGAAGACTCCACCAGAATGTTCAAGAAGGTAAGGCCTCTCCTGCGGCCCACCCGCCGCGCTTGCAGCGTGCATGAAGGAGGCAAAAGCGTCCTTCAAGGTGGCATTTGAGGAGAAGATTCAGCACACGTAGCATAAAATCTGTTTTAGCACACATATAAATTCTTCATGAGTGTTCTCACAGAGCAAATCCTTAGTGCTGAAATACCAGGAACCTGCTGTACATGCTGGTCACCTTAATTGCAAATGTCCAAAAGGCAGAGAAAAGACCTGTTCTTCTCTCAAAAGCACGCTTGTCTACCCATGCAGAAAGGAAACAGGTTTTGCTCAGGAATCCCAAAATAGTAAGGCTGTATTAATGAATTATTTGGAAAAAGAGTATTTCATTGTAACTCTGTCATGAGAAAAACAGATTCAAACCACAGTAGGGGTATGCCTTGTAGTGCCTTGGCATAAGCATGGTAACACATGCAGCCATTCTCCTAAAAGTGTTTCCTTCCCAATATTGAATATGAGCATGCACTTTTGGTAACATAACTATTTATACTAGATCATTTCAGCATTGTCTCTGTACATCTCTCTGTTCGTGCCCATTATGTGTTTTCATAGCACATACAATGTATAAATCCCTCTTGTGCTAAGCAAGCACTCTGGGCAGCCTTAGTTTGAGATCTCTGTAGTGTGTTTGCAGTCACTGTTGTTACAATGTTCAGAAATAAAAATAGATTACAAATGCATATCTGTCAGTCACATTGGGATGCTGGTAGGCAAGTGACATCCAAAATGAGTTCAAAAAAAGAATAAAGGTTAAAGAATGTAAAGGGTGTGGCTAAATGAATGCAAGGGTGTCAGATTAATATTTTCTTTGAACTGATTTCACATACACCTGATGACAGTCCTAGATAGATAGCAGTGGGGTGGGGAGAAGAATCATTTAGGGAATGCACAGGTTGTACTCTGAGGACAAAAAGTAAAAACATTAATCAAATTTATTGGTGTGTATTAAAACCTGGAAGAGTAATAGAGTTGAAATTTATAGTTTCTCAATCAGTAAAGTCTGGTCCTATAATATGTCGACACATAAAACCGTAGCTCACAAGCCACTAAACTTTTTAATATAGAAGATCCTTACAGAAGTTGAAAAGATAATGGGAAAAGCAATTTGAGCATGATGCAGTGCTGTTTATGTGGAAAAGTCTCAGGCTTGTTTGGACCAGTGGAAATTTTTCAGTATTGAATCTGTAATAGTCTTTCAGTTGTTTATATCATATCTCAGAAATCTCTCCTTCACTAGGTGTGTGTTATGAGACACTAGCCTGTTTGCTTTCAGCATAGTTCTGTTCCTTAGCACTGGAAATCTTGCTTTTTCCTTCCCCTCTCTCCAGACGGACTGTCCAAAAATATCTAGATAGAGATTTCTGTGGAGAAGTGTGTGTCCATCTTTATTCACTCATAATTTATTAAGGGAGATTGCTGCAGCTTACCTCTCAGGAGGAGGAAAAGATGTGGACGTTTTCAGTGCAATAGCAGGAGATGTATTGTCACATCTTCCTGACACACTTGCCTCTTTACTCCATATTTCCTCCTCCTTCCATAAGAAGCATGGCTTCTTGAACAGCAGCAAGCAGCTGCTTTTGCTTTTTTATTTCTAACTTGGATCTTCTTCAGGGGAAAGAAGTGAAAGGAAGGTGGGGAGAGTCCCTCCTGTGCATAACCTGGACCTCACATTAGTGAGAGTCAGATCCTCAGCAGCCCTATCCTACCTTTCGCTGGGGTTTGCAAGCTGACACTCAGCTTGAAAGAGGTCATAAGAGCAAAGAGGAGGTACACTTAGAACAAGAAAGGTGACATCAAACACCCTCCTCCATCAAAACTGTATTCTCCCTAAAAAGAATGGTGTGGAAATAGAATATTTAACCAGTAGAATATTTAACAAATTACTGTCACTTTCTGGAAGTTATTTTTGAAAAAGACTGGATTTGGAATTAAACTCCATCAGAGAACAAGTATAACTAATCTCACTGGGTGTCATCCCTATGAAAGTGTATGGGATTTGTTCACTGCTCACAGAGTTCAGATCGAAGTAGAGACAAACCATATCCTGCAGATACTCCCACACTGGAGTCTAATCATACTGTTCTATGGAATATGTTCTCTCTCTCTTATGAGTAATAAATGTAAATAATAACAGTAGCAATATGAAGATTTCAAAAATAAAGAGTAACAAGTGCATGCTTAATATCTTACTGCAGTCCCTGGTCAAGAGGGGGAAATACACCCGTCTAACCTATCTCTACTACATTGTCTCTCGCAGCATTGCACATAGGAACACTTAACCTCTTTCTAAGTAATTTCCAAATACCAGCTAATCAAGCTTCCCTATATTCAGTAATTAGATAATTTAATTATATATCTTCCAGTTTGTTACCCTAATAGTGTTATGCATAGCTATTATCATCTCGTTTATTTCTCCCTTGGTCTTGCAGCAGCAGCTTCTGCATCTTTGGAGATGCTTTAGCTCCACTTTCAAGTCTAGAGAATAACTACACCAAGTCCATGATCAGAGCAAACCTCCCTCGTTCTGCTCCAAACCTCCAGTCTGCCTATTGCAGAAAGTGTCTCAGAGTGGATTGCACTGTTGCTCATAAGCAAGATACAGGGAGTTAACAGCAAAGTCACTCTGAGCTTCTTGGCTCCCTCTGTTCCTTCTTTCTTCTCCCTTTCTCTCCTCCTGAGAAGATGAGGCTGCCCATTCTGTTTCTCAGTGGTAGCCCTTACCGGCTTTTTCCGCCTCGCTGGTGGGCACGTAGGTTCTCAAAAGAAGCTTTGCCATAAAGTGAGCCCAACATTTTCTAGAGGGATACTCATTGTAGATTGGCTTCAGCTTGAATAGTGGCAATGAAAAGGCTGAACAATTTCCTCCTTTCCTGGCTATGCTTACCAGGGTAGGGTATTGTTTCATTCCCTCTCCTGCTGATGTCTCCTATGTGGGATGCAGCGCAAAGTTATGAGTCTGTAGCAACCCCTTTCTTTAGTCCTGTAAAAGGTGTGTGCAGTACCCAGTCAATACGAAATGTAGTGATGAGGGGTGTCTGTGTCCCTTGGTCTTTGTACCTGGCCCTTGTCTCACTGTCTGTTCTGAACTCATTCTGGTTCTTTCTTTTGTTTGCATCTCTACATCTGTCTCAACATTTGGATCACTTTGGTGAAATGTTCCCTACTGGTTCTACTTTACACATTCTGATGGGCCAGGACATATTGTGTTCAGGTACTTGATTGTACATGGCCTTCCTGTCTAGGCTGGCCCACTTAACATGCAGATATTCATTATTTTTGTTCTCCCGGGAGCTCTTTGTCATTCTTTTTCCCAGGTGTCAGGATCCAGCATCTGTTTAAATGTACTAAATGCCTGACAAAGATAGGATCTAGTTCAGAGATTTTGTGGCGTTTATCTGATGATATTATGTCAGCCCTCATACTTCCAGATAGGCACTGAAGCTCTTCCTCTTTTTAGTTGCTGGCATATAAAAGCAGTACAGATTGCTGTTCATGCCTGGCCTTCATGCTGCACATAAAATTACAAACATAAAGTAGCAGAGTTCAAACCTTGCATACTTGCATGTTTCTTCAGGCAGATGGGGTAGATGGCCTCATGGGGACAATTAAAGAATAAAGTAATAAGGAAAAATGTCAAGCAGAAGGGAAAAGTATTATGCAGAACATTTCATGCAGTGATTCTGGTTACCCCAGCATTAATAATCAACTGTATAAACGCATACCCACAAAATCCTTAAGCAGATTTGTATATTTATAATTTATAAACATGTATTTTCTTTGGACAGAAACCATAATGAGCCAAGATGAATATATCTTCCAGTGTTTACAGTAAAAGATGCTGGAGAAGCCAAGCACAATAAATATTTTAGTTCCATAATCTGGCTATTAACAAGGAATATGACTACCTGCCAAATCTACTTGACTTTTTAAAGATTGTGGCATATATAGAGATTTCTTTGCATCATTTTCTTAAACATTTAAAGGTTTAAAAGGGTAACAAAGCTATTTGTCACTGTAGACTGAGAAATCTGGGACAAAATTTTACTGAGAGTTGGTTATGTCAGTGTCACCACAGCTCACGAAAGCTCATTAAAAGAAGGGTTTGCACATCAATTCCCCCAGGAACCAGCAGCAGACTCATTTAAAAGCAATAGTCACAGAATATTTTCCCTAAATGATGTAACTGAGAGTAGCATTGTGTGTGCTAAATGCAGACACTAAAGAGTTCCAGGAAAAACTGAACCAACTCCTAAATTTCAATTTAAAAACTCAAAAGAATAAAGTTTGGGTACCCAATTGTTCTCTAACTTAAATGGATGGAAAAATTCTTACAGACTTCAATGAAAGGACATTGATGTGAAATAAAATTTTAAGTTTCTTAGACATTAATCCATAAATATGAATCTTGATAAGATCAGTAGGAGCACTGATGGGTTGTAAGTTGAGCTCATACCGAAAGGCCGGTTTAGGTACGTTTATTTGTCTGTTTTGTGGGTGTGATCTATCCTACTGTCAGGTGAAAAAAAATATGATACTGTCTCTTAATGCTTTGAACCAGATTAGTAACATATATAATATTTTTAGAAAGAGTTTACATGTGCCCTAACATTTTTATTATGTTCTTTGTTCTATTGTTTAATAGATGCTAATACATTTCTCTAGTACTTAGTGAATAAAGGTGCACCTCAGCAATTGTCTGTCAGGTTTTAATGGCCTGAGTAGATCTATCACCTCAGCTCCAGGAAAGTGTGTGCTGCATCTTACAATCTGCTGTTTGGCTGCCCTGAGGACAGGCTCCTAGAGGAGCTCACCATTCAAACACACCAAACTATTGCAGGGAATAGGTAGCATAAAAGAGAAATAGGAAAGCCATTAAGCACTGAAAATAAATGTATTTCTTATCTGGTGCTCTAACATGCTATATATTACACAGTAAAAGCTTGCCACTTGAGTTGGTATTTCTTCATCTTAAATGCTAATGTAAAATATGTTGGTTTTTGAAAATACACTGCTTTTATACTGCTAAGGTTAACCCAACTTCCTGATTTTTATTGGAGAATCCTTACAAAATCTTTCATCAGAAAGAGGCAGCATCTGACATGTTATCCATCACTACAAGCACGCTCTGCAGGTTGGAGTCCCCTGGTTGGAAGGCTGACTCATCTGTACTCATGTGGCTTTGATAGGCCGTCTCTTCCTAATTTTTACTCTTCTTGCTGGTCACCTTCCTCCCTCTCTTTTTGCTTCCCATTTTAAACCTATTGTCCTTCCCTAGAAGTATCTCCCTCTTCCCTTTGTTGTCAACTCTTCCATTCACCTTCAAATTTACCGCTGATCAATGTGTTGCTTGGGAAAGATCATGTACATATGGTGGGCAGTGCATCTTGAGGGCTGGACCACTTGTGCTTCAGTACTGGACGAGGCTCTACAGGAGTAAAGAGAAGAAATGAGTCCTAGTAAATAGTGTTCTTTCCCCAAATCCTCAACTTACCCCATGTCTATTTGCATTAAGGTGTAAGTGAAGAGCAGAAAAGAATGATGCATCTTCCAGTGAACTGCTGTCTGCTTTACTCACAACAAAATCTGCAGAGCGGAAAGAGAAAATTAGTTTGGGCTTTTCCATCTCACCTTCTGAAACTAACTTCTGTGCTGCCAGGTTAAGGCACGCTGCCTTAGAGTCAGCATTGCTGTACTTAGGGCTTGAGCTGTCATCAGCTTTGAGATGGTAGTGACCAAACGTTGAAAGGGATAAATTGCTTGAAGCTGGAGTTCATCAACAGTATTTTCCCACACGTGTGCACTTTCATCTTCCAGTCTTAATGTCAACCATCCTATTTGTATGTTTTGTCTTTCTTTCTCCTAAAGTAATTTAAAAACCAGACCGCTCATATTCAGCACTATAGAAGCAGCTACCCAACAGAAAACAGGCGGCCTCCACTTCTTGGAGCTCTGAGGAGATATGTAAGCTGTGTCAGAGCTGCGCTGCTGACTTTTAAAGGCAGGGTGCCAATGTAAAGCAATGAAAAGCAATTCAGAATTTTTGCTAAAGCTTTTACTGTGTTTCCCTACAGCAGCTTGGAAATCTGCAATCCTTTTCCAATTCCTCACAAGCACCCCGTGTGCTGCTATGCATATGCGTTTCTGTCCTTTGTATTACATGAAAATAATTTGATACTTGCAAATAAATTGAAGGAGTAAGCCTTATGTTCTGGATACTTCAATAGTAAAGCACACATCATGAGAAATACCAGACTTTGAAAAGTATAAGCAGTAAGGGAAGTTTCATAGTAGCTCTGTGTAACTCAGCTCCAGAGCATGTGTTGCACCATGCTCTACTACAGCTAATGGCCTTGGGAATATGAGAATTTCGCTGAAGTGTTTTTTAATTTGTATTTCTAACTTCTTGGCGGTTAAAAATCATCTTATATATAAGGATTGGAGTGAATGCTGATAAGGGATACAGCAGGTTCCTCAAAATAATGCCCAGAGTGAGAAGTATGGCAGTAGGAATAGGGGAAAAAAAATCACAATGTTCAGTTCCAGCTACTGTTTCATCCTCCTGGAAGACGTGGTGGGTGGGACATGTGGATGTGTGGTGAGGCTCCTCCTCACACATGGGTGTTGCACTGGAAATTGTCATTTAGAAACCATTATTCCTGCAGGTGTTTTAGTGATGGCCAAGTATGTGTTAGTGGCTTTGGAGATGAGTTGTCCCCAAGGATCTTCCTTTGGCTTCTATACAAACACAAAGTACCTCTCAAAGCTAAGGCCATTATCTATCATGAAGTTGGAGTTTTTAGAAGCCAGGCTAATTATCAATTTATTCACAGAAAGAGGAAAAAAAAACCCCTGACATTTCCAGCATGGATGTCTCAGTGCTGAGCATTGCAGACGAAACGTAGCCAGGCTGCTGGCCAAGTCCCGTAGCTCTTTTCTATTGCTGTTTTCCAAAGCCTGTGGTACAAACGCCTTCAACTCTTGCACAGTTGCCACAATTTTCATCCAATTGAACAGCTATGGGCGACTAACAAAGGGATATATTTGAATGACGCTCCAATTAAATACTCTTATTTCGAGTATTTACTTGCTTTCTTTAGTAACTACTGCTAAGCATTTCTTTTTTCTGGGTCAGAATGAAAGTAAAGACACAGTCCAGAAAAGCTAAACAAAGCTGTTTCAGCAGGCCCCTCTGTGGAATATTAGGCAGTTGGGTGTCTGTTTCAAAGAGGAGCCACAATTATTTGTTGCATAAATATTTAGATAGTTGCATGTGCTGAGAAACAAAGACTTTTCTAAATGTTAAATTGGGTGGGATGTCCCTCTAGAATATTACATTCCAACGTGGTTTAGTTGTTGTATATATCGTAGCAGTTGTAAAACAGTACATGGGTTTGTTAAGGCTTATACCATTCATCCTGAACTTCACTCTTTCTTTGTGTTGGCACCTAATTTCCTGATGCTTCATGGGAAACTCTTTCTAATTACTTATGGGTTTCGTTTTAGAAGTCTTCCATCCAGATGTTGCCTGTCTACCTCTGCAGCCCTGAATTGTTATTTCTAGTGCACTATAGTTCTGTCAGACTGGTGTCTTCGCAGGCAATATTGCATTCCCTCTCTAGGATGAAAAATGAGTACAAATAACAAGAAGAAAATGTATGTTGCAATTTTTGTGTGCCTTTTTCTAATGGTTTCTTTTTAATTACAGAGCAAAGAGATTGCATTTCAGCTTCATGAAGACTTAATGAAAGTTCTTAACGAGCTTTACACAGTAAGTACAGTTACTTACTCAGCTTATCTTATACAAATTCCGTATCTGACTTCTCCTATAAGCTCTAAGCATCCTTTTATCTTGCAAGTTACCCCCAGTGGAGATGCTCATTTTTGGTTTTTTACACAAGTCTAAATTATCTCTTTTGGAAAGACTACTCACTTGTTTACAATACATATGCTAATACTTTCAGGATTACTCTTTACTTTCAACCCTTGTTCCCCCCAGACTATGCTAAGCCAGTGTAGTATAAGTTTTATTAATTATTAATGAGGCATTTCAACTCAGAGCTTACCAGGGCAAAGCTGCTTCTTTTTCTGCCTTGTTTTCATCAATACTGCCATCAGATAGGTTTGACTCATGGACTACATTCAGTAAAAATCAGTAGATGTTACTTATGTGCCCTCCCCTCTCCCTGTCTTGGATAAGTAAATAATGAAAAGAAAAATAGAAATATGGAGGGTTGTGTAGGCTTTCTGTGCCATTCAGAGAGTTCAAGAAAAAAAAACTCTTAATATACTGGCAAAGCTGCTGCTAACTGGTTGGAAAATCTGAGAGAAGGTAAGTGTAAACTTCTTTACCTCTTTGAAACTCATCTACACGACTTGTTACTAGAGGATAAAGTCTTGTCTACCTAAAAAACACTTCCCAAAATATTTTTGAGGGGATGTGTTCTGAAAAATAACAAAAACAAGAATAACTCTCTTTTAAACATAGCTATAAAACAAAAAGGAGCTAATGACATCCACCTCTTATAAAAGCCTATTGATTCCTGATGGTCAAGGAAGTTGTACATCTAAATTCTCCCTAATGTCTGGAAGAACTGAAACATCTGTGCTCCAGTACCCTGCGTAACCATCTCTAGACTGTTCCTTTCCCTATCCTCATGATTTGAGGGATAAGGAAAAGACCCCACAATATATATATTAAGAAACAATTTGTGATTTTAAGGAAGTTTAGGAGGACATCAGAGACCAGCTTTCCTCCAGGAGAGATCAGTCAAACACTGTTGTGCATTTTGTCATTTTTTCTTTTGACTTAAGGAAATTGGGTTGAAGAACGTTTGAACTCAAGAACAACTTTGGTGGCCAAAAGAAGATCCAAAGAAATTTAGGCCTGTCTTACTGTCCTGGGTTCTTTTGGACTGCAGTTACGGGAGCAGGTTCCCAAACCTGCCTAAACCTTAAGGGCTTTTCTTTGAAGATTTCTTTTTCCTGAAATCACCACTGATTTTGTAGGGTGTGATACTGCAAAACCTTGTTGGCTTAGACCTGTAGTTTGTGAAGTGTGCTGGGATCAGCTTCTGCAAAGCAGCCTTAGCTACAGACAATTCACACAGCTGCAGGGGGTCAGGAACTGCAGGAGCCATTCCACAAGTGGGGCTTAGTGGTGAGTAAGCCCTGAAGATACACTCTAATTTCAGTTACACACTTGCATAACTCCGGTGCTTGGTGAGGCAAGGGATTAGTGTCTGTGCACTCAGCGTAGGAAAACAACAAAGCATGTGTGGAAACACTTTGCTGAATCATTGCTGAAAATCTGCAGAGCTGGATTTTGGTATTTTCACTCTTTCTTCACACTAGTGCTGTATCTTCCTAGTAAAGGCTACAGAGCTATTCAGATATTAACCTCCATGGTATGGCTTCCCGTGAATGTCAATTCCTCTCTCAGAATGTAAATTTTTTGTAAAACAGGAAGCTTTTTGAAGTTCATAGAACACAGAGCATGTGCATCATTTGAATTTTCAAGCATCTGCAGCGTAGGTACATATACCTTAGCTTGCCATCTGGGTTATAGTCACTGGAAATGTAATATGGGGAGGTCAGACCCCTTTGTCTGATCAGACACAAGCATCTGCTTCAGATGAAATGATCTATATCGTTAACTCTGTTGTCTGGCTTTCCATTGATTGCAAAGGAATTGGTCAGCTGTGGGTGCCCACATTTAGGCAGATACAACCCACACGGTGCAGAGTAGCATCTGTTCCACCGCTTGCATCTTTAAGGTCATCATCAGCGTGTCTGTGCCCTATATGTGCTTGTGTATGTCAAGGTAGAATGATATCTAGACAGATGGAAACTTCATGCATAGGTTTTTAACACTGTGACATTTATGGTCTACAGAATAAGATCATACTGGCCTTACCAAACAATTATCTACAGAGTTTATCTCTGGGGGTGATATGTTCCTCAGTCACTTACAAAAGGAGAAGTCAACTTCCTGTTCACCCCTTGATTTTTTTGGGGGGTGGAGGGGGAAATAAAATAATAATTTTAAAAAATTCAGTCTTACTAATGTGAGATAGATCTTTCTGTCAAAAAGAGAGCAAATTAATGTCAAGTAGGGGAATAATAAGCTAATATTGAAGTCTACTTGGTTCTGGGGTTTTTTTTTTTAAAGGAATGGTACCTTCATGAAGTATAACTTAAAATGCAAAGCCTTATTGGAGTTTAAATATCTCTAAAGCCTTTGAGTGAGGGGAAAGTAACGGAGCTTTTAATGAACTGAGGGTGTGTATGAAGAAGGGCTTAATAATCTGTTTACTTCTTAGGAATTCTGGCTGCTTATTTGATGCACCAAAACTCAGAACTGCAATGAAATGTAAAAAAAAAAGTCAGACACTGTGGAGTGTTATATACCTACTGTTCTTTAAAAATGCATGCTAATAAGAGACCTTTCTCCTTGCTTACACTTTATGTAATTAATTCTTTTTTCTGTTTTCATTACTAGGAATTATCATGGAAATAGAAGATTTGTACCATAGGTCTTCATTTACTCCCTGGGGGTAGCTTACCTTGTGTTGACTTTGGCTTGTGCCATCCTTATTAAAATTAAACATCATGTACAGGATTGTTAAAAAATTAAGAACAGAAGCAGGTGAACTGAGGCTTCAGAAGAGGTTCTAAGAACCTGGGAGCAAAGCAAGCTTGCTTTGCTGCAATAATCAGAATTTTGTAAGGGAAACTACTTTTCCCATCTCTTTTACATAGAGAAAGTTTCCCTTTATGTTATACATGTGTATGTTTTCTGCATGTTATTCACATGACTAGTGAAAACACGTGTTAAAACTCTGTATTTTCAATTCTTGGTATTTTATGCACTGTTTCTTAAATTATGACTCTCAAGACATAGTGCTAAAAACAGTTGAGTAGCTAAGATTCAGTCTGTATCTTTGCAAATTTAGTAAATTCTGAGTGGTGAGTACTTTTAATTATGCATGGCTCTCCCTGGCTGTGCCAGCCAGTCAGTATTTCAAGGTCTGCAGTATCCCAGCTGCTGCATTTCCCTCTTTCTCCTCTCCATATTACACTTTCAGCCAAGGTAGACTAGTAGCTAGTCCCATGTTTTACATAAAGATATAAGGTGTTGAAATTAGAGCAGGGCGTACGTACCCTTTGTGTGAGTGGGGATGGGGAAAGAGGAGCCCAGTTAGTTGTGTGGGGTCACAGAGCAGAGCTTATTTCCTGACAACTACAGAGAAAAAAAGTGAGTCAAACTGAAGACTCCAGGAGGTTTGGGTTGGTATTTTTTTGTGAACTGAGAGATTTAGAAACCCTCTTACATGTTTATTTAAAGAGGCAATGGATTATTGACTGTACAATAGGTCATTGCAATAGGCAGAGCTCCCCAGCCGAAGTCGTCTTCCGTTTCTCTGGGGAGATAAAATATCTTCTGTTACCAGATCAAATATTGGAATATGACAGTAACATCTGAGTGATGGGAATGGTAGGAAACACAAGGTAGTCAATATTTTTCTTGCAATGGAGGGAGGTCTCCACTGGATTTATGTAGGAGTGAGGGCGCGTTCATAAATGACCTCTAAAGGAGTAGGGAAGGGGGGGTGAATGAGGTGACAAGTTTGTTAAAAAATACAGAGCTGTTCTGGTAATAAGGATGAGAGGGAAGGATGGAGAAAAGTGATGCCCATCATAAAACTACATCTTCATATCTCCCACGTGGATTTCCAGATTACTCCTACTGGCATCACACTTTTCACAAGTAAAACAAATGTAAGACTTTCAGAAAAATTAAAAAGGACAGTCCAAAGCAAACAATTTCATACTGGATAAGGCAGGGCTGCTGTGCTGCTTGTATTTTCCATTGCTTTATCCTACTCTTTAAAAATCTTGGCTGTTTAATTTCTCAAGGTAGTTTCTGCCAGATTGCCTTTTTTTCTTTGCTGAAATAACACAGAATCTGGATTCTCTATTGAAAAGTGAAGTCCAATTTACTGTAGCACAGCAGAGATCTGAGAAGATGAAACCAGTAATTCTGTATTGGTAGTAATGTATCAGTGACAATTCCTGGAACCACATCAGGGCTTGGTTTGGAAGTGAGCAAGATGCTGAAAACAGTTAACACCAAGCCTGCTGAACAGGTAGAGGCCACTAATGTAGTCAAATTGGCATAAAACTTTATTTATTTCTTGGGGAAAGTACTAGCTAACCTGATTTAATGAATCCCTTGCAACTCCACCTTCTGATAAGAGCTCACAGCTTAGCAGAGACAATTCTGAAACAATTCAAACATGGTAATTGCAACAGGGATGAACTACTCTTCAGTTAAATGCCTATTTCCTGAGAAACACTATGAAAAAGCTCTTAATTATGCAGTTTTATTATAAAAATAAAGCACGTGGTAACACATGGTAATGCCATTATATTTTAACTTTCTAGCATTTGGTCTTAGTGCACTGGATTAAGAAGCTTTCTAGAAAAGAAGTATGCATATAGGAAAGCACCTTGCTATGGGAACATCCCTCTCTTGTAGCCCACAGATGTACAGCACTAATTACCATCTTATTGATGGATTTGCCCAGATAACAACTGTGTGTTTGATTAAAATAATTATCTAAGGGTTTACTCTAATGTGCCCTTCCCTGTGATAAGCGCTATCTTCTGCCCTGAGTCTCTTTGCTGAGCTCTTATGAATGATGCTGAAAACTTGGCACACAAAACGAGACGTTTATATCACTAAGTGAACAGTCTGTCACCTAGAAGTGGGGGAGTACATAGTTTGGGTAGTGTAATCTTTTTCATCTGCTTGTAGTCTGACTTAGTTATCTGTCAGAAAGCTGTATTTAACATCACTGGATCTGCAGAATAAACCTGCTAAATTAATGGGAGATAAATTCTCCGTTTACTTTTACAAAGGGACTAGCATGCATTTAACAATGCTTGTTCACTACAGCAGAGAAGTGCAGCATATGTCATGATGACAGTTCAGCATCTGCAAAATTACGACCTTGCTCTCTCTTTTCAGTGCATACTTGATGGCTGATCAGTAAGCACTTTGGGGACTAATTAAAGTCATTTCAGTGATAGATACTCTCACAGGATAGTCTATAATTCAACAGTTTGGTGGACATTTGAGAAGCAGCATTGCTTATTTCATCAGATTATTCATGGTTTGAATAACAGATCTATGGATCTGATGGATCTTTCACCTATTCATAGATTGGAGATCTGTGGGTGTCAGAACTCCTCATGTAGTAAGTCTATTTACAAGAATTAGGCAGGCCTGTTACAGTATTTAACACTCTTTTAAAAACTCCAGGGAGAAAAAATGGTATAATGTTAAGGGAGAGTCATATATGCAACTTAGAATGCAAATTCGAATTTGTTGAGGAAGTGTGCACTGAAATACTTGGAAGCCAGCTCGCTTGCTTGTTCCTGTTTATTTTCCATATTCATCTGTCTAAAGCTCTCTCAAGTTTAGCTGCTGCAATATCATCTCTTAAAAAACATTGACAAATCATGAAAAGGGCTGGAGCTGTCAGCTTTCCCCAGAGGCTTGTAAAATAATGATATCACTGGTGCATGAGATAAGCCATGCTGTCAACATAACAAACTGGACGAGAGTCAAATGCATAGGCTGATCACTGCTCTGTACATAGTCTGTATTGATTTCTAAAGCAGCGTGGCTCGGGTAGGACAGACTCTGCTTATTTTCCAGTCCTTTTTCAATGTTAGTTATCATCTTAGGAATTATTTCTACCAAGAACTTGTGCAGAGCTTGTTGGGAGAATGTGGATTTCAAGTAGACTTCTTGGTTCTCCGTAGAGACTGTGAGGTCGGTGCCACACACAAAACCTGACCTTCAATCTGTGTGTAGTGAGACACTCTGGATTTCATAGCGTGTGCTGCAAACAGGTGATGAGAGGAAGGAGCCTTCTTCAGTGATGTGAGGTTAGCAGAGTCAGCATGGAGGCATCTGAGCCTCTTGGTGATAGCCAGCAGTGATACACTTGTACTCCTTGACAGAACAAGGAGGCAATGTCACAGCCACCGCAGAAGGACATTTGTTGCCTAGCCCACTGGGCTACATGGCACTTGGAAAAATTACTTCAAAACCTAAAGTGCTTTCTGTTTTTGTCAAGCAGAACAAATCCTTGCTTCACCACTTAAGTCAGGTGCTTTGCAATGTGCTGTTAGGAAACTCTGAGATATTGCTGTTGTTCCCCCTTTGCCAGCAGAAAAACTGAGAGAGTACAAAAGAAAATTACTTTCCTAAGTGGTGAGACACACGAGTTAGCCTTGTCCTACGAACTGAAAGGTCTCTGGAGCTGGCAAAGAACACAAGATAAAATATAAAAGCAAATAGGCCCAGCACAACCTTGCTTTAATTTCCTATTCCCATCATTTTTAATAGAGCCATCTCACTTTCTGTGCTTCTCAGGTTTGTTTTATAACTACTTTCTTTACAAAGTGCTTTACTTCTCTTTTCTGTAAGTCCTTCCAAATGTCTATATGAGTTAGACTCCCTAGGTATAGATTCTCAACAACTTTAGGAATGCCTTTGGTATCAGTGTGGGATATGGAGAGCGCAGCGTGCTGTTCGGTTAAGCTGAGCACTGTGCAGGTCTTGCCTTCTCCTCCCAGCTCTGCTTCTTCCATCTTTGGGGTTTTTGCCTCATCCATGCAGACTGCGCTGCTGAGGCAGGGAGCTCTGCGCTCTGGTGAGGCCTTGGAGCACGACTGTGCTATAAAACAGCAGCAGCAGCAGCAGCAGTGATGATAACGCAAAACCCTGCTCCAGGCAGTTCGGGGCTTTTCAGCAGAGAGCTGTAAACATATGTTTTTCTAAATAAAAACAAGGCCACTCTTTTTGATGTGTGTCTCCAACCGTTTTACCTTACTACAGGAAGTTAGTGAAGAGTTGTCTGGTTTATTTTTTACATCAAATCCTATTTCAGTTGTATCAACAGCATGGCATCAGTGCTGAATGGTGGCATACATGGTTCAGGTGTACAACATATGCATAACATGCATGCAACTCCCTAAAAGCTTGCTTGCTTTCTGTTGCACAAGACTTTAAATATGCATCTGTTCAGGCATCACCTGCCATGGTGTGCAGCTGGTTTGTGTCAATCCACACTAAGCCATGCTGCAGTGAATTTGTCTAGCTTTAGTATCCCCAGTGCAGACCTTAGGCTGGCCTAACCGGTTACAAAAACTACTCATCTCCCCAGCAAATATTTCAAGGCAGCTCCGCAAACTAGTCTGTCTCTCCTCAGCTCTGCTGAGGGAGGACCAGCCCTGTTGATCCCTCCCTTGCTGTGCTCTTCGGAAATGTGAATGGCTTGCAGGGCCTCAACCCAAAGATAACATCTGCTGGGTAGAGCACTCTGGCACCCTGCAAAGAAGAGAGGAGGCTGCTAGCTGCCCGGGGATGCCTTCATGCTTTGTTCCTTGCTTGAAATTTAAGACAACAACAACAAAAAACAAACAAACAAATTAAAGGGCAGGGGAAGGTAGAAAGAGGCATTCTGTGCTGGAGATGGGCAGAGACAGCCCATCCCATTGAAGGTGAGTGGTTTGTGGTTACTTACTGCCCACTGAAGCTTTTCTTGCTTGAAGAAAAGGAGGATGGGGCTGAACCAGTCCCCCTTCCACTCTGGTCTATGCAAACATGTATTTGCCACCTGGCAGCCCAAGCTGTCTTGGCTGCAGAGCCAGCGTGTGTGTAAGGGGAAGGTAACGGTATTAACTGTGGGGAAAGCATCTTCACAACTTATTTACCAGGTGGCTCCTCCTCCAGCACTCATATAGTTTTAGGTTGCACCCAATCTGCTGGCTGCACACTTCTTACCAGGCTGTGGACAAGTGCCCAGCTGGCCGGGGATGTGCTCCCAGACAGAAGCTTCTCCGTGCCTCTGCTTCCTTCCCCTTTCCTCACCGCTGAAGGGATCCTTCCACTTTCAGTCACTCGGTGACCACAGCCAAGCTGTTAACTTAGCACTGAAGAAGTCAGATGGATACTGCACTGTCATGGTTTTATGGCTTGTTATTTCATGCTTTCATTCAAAGACAGGAATCCTGAAGTTTCACAAGAAGGATTTTGCTCTTTTCTATCAGAGCAATGAAAAAAACCCCAACAAAATTTCTACACAGTTTTTGACTGAAATATTAGATTGCTGCCCCATTGCCTGTCAAAGCATTTCAGTAATGCAAGGCCCTTTTGAGCAGAAATAAGGCAGGATGAGAAACAGTCTCACACGCTTAAATTAGAAGTAGTTCTCCATCACCTTTCTCTTTATTCATAGTGCTTGGGAAAGCACTCTGAACCTTTACAGTTTTAGATATATCAAAATAAAATAAGAATGCACCTAGAAATCCTCGGTCTCTGTTGGCAAAGAAACTTGTCCAAGCTCCATGTTTATAAGAGAATGTTTTACTCAAAGACCTTGTGATTTTCCCATAAATACCTTCATGTTTTCTTTTTGTCCTAACTCTCTTTTGACTCTGTCTTCCACAGGTCATGAAAACATACCACATGTATCATGCAGAGAGCATCAGTGCAGAAAGCAAACTGAAGGAGGCAGAGAAGCAAGAAGAAAAACAGATCGGGAGGTCAGGAGACCCTGTTTTTCATATTCGACTAGAAGAAAGGCACCAGAGACGGAGCTCTGTGAAAAAGATTGAAAAAATGAAGGAAAAAGTAAATAGTCCTTTTATTTAGCTTCATCTGAAGTAAATTCAGTGCATTTTTTACATTCTTTAGCATGATATTAAATAGAGGTCCAGCTGGGAAATAAAATTAAACAAGGTACACATAATAAACTAGCAGTGGGTTATAGATAACTTGACTTAATTGCAGTTCATAGACGGGAATACTTTATTCCCAGTATCATTCTTGCAACGTGGTTTGTCACATTTGAAACAAAATATCAAGTTATCACTTTCTATTACATTTTTTATATGCATAACAGGCGGGCAACTAAGCATTATTCTTGTTAAGATCAACATGTATGCTTGAATTGTTAGCATTTCTGCTTCATACCAAAAGTGAAGTAATTCAAATACATTAACATGCAATCTTTTTCCTAGCGTCAAGCAAAATATTCTGAAAACAAGCTGAAATCCATTAAGGCCCGTAATGAATACCTGCTCACCCTTGAAGCAACCAATGCTTCCGTTTTCAAGTATTATATTCATGACCTTTCGGATTTAATTGATGTAAGTATTGGCATATTTGTTTTTATGTTTATTCTGTTCAGGAATAATACTTCTTCTTTTTCTCAAAGCGAATACTGTAGTCAGACGAGTTGCATGCCATATGCTTGTAATTTAAAATATAGTGTGGTATAATCAGCAGATTTTCCTTTCAGCTTTACGTTTCACAAAATAAAGTGCCAATAAGATGCTGCACCCATTCTTTTTAAGTTAGAACATTGTGGTTTCTCCCCATGTGGCAAGAGAAAATATGACAGGAATAACACAAAAAAAGGTAGACATTTCCATTGTGTACTATAAAAGCATTTCTGGGCTACAAATAGTTTTTACAAGATAAGCTTCTTAAGGGGCATCTAATAATGGTATTTTAACTCAAAAGAAGGCATTTCCTCCATTTCTTCAAAATTATTTAGTTCATTCATTTAGTCACTGAATCAATTATACACTGCTTTTTTCCTTATTTCATGTACTTTGCAGAACAGACACAATCAATCCTGTGCTCTGTACTGTCAACAGAATTCTTGCTGATTTTCATTAAGTTATTCCTATGAGAACATCCTAGGAAAATGCGGTTGCACACTGATGTTGACTTGTACTAGTGTTTGGTCTCCAGAACCTGTATTATTGGCATTTTTAGATGATATGGAGGGAGGATCCCACCCTCTATCATGTCCCACTCCCTTCGTAAGCTGACTACAAATTTGATAGAGAAAATTTGGAGGCAGCAAACACAAGCTCAAGCATATCCATTCACTAGCATTAAGTTAGTGGGTACACTTCTGTGGCCCATATGAAACGCTAGATACTCGAATATGCTCTCTACTGCAACAATGGCATTTGTTATTTACAATAGTAAATGGCATTCACATGCAGTCATTTCTAGTGGGATGTTTGTCACAACGATACGCCAGCTGGTTTGTAATATAGCATAAATTTATGCAGCATTGGACAAGAGGTTTCTTATTTCCACTCTCTGGACAAGCAAAGCTTGATAGAGAAGGGGAAAAATGTGTTCTTGAGATGAGTGGGCTAAAGCAGTGCTTTATTGTATACTTTCTAAATACTGAGAGTCAGTGTTCTTTGATGTTTCTGTTTTCCTGGGTTTTCTAAAATATTGCCTGATTTTGTTACAACTTTTTCCTTTTCCCTTTCAACTTTTTTCTCACCAAATGGTTTTGCTCTTTTATTTTTTCTTGCTTCTTTCTTACCAGAGATGGTGATGTACATTTTTCCTGTTTTCAGTATTTCTTTCTGTCTCTATCTCCACATCTCTTTTCTTCCTCTCTCCTACTCCATGTTGCATGTCTTCTCTTGATTTCTTCTGGCTTATTCTGCTTTATATTGTCTCCATCTAATCTATACCAATAATACCTGCACAAACCACTCCACCCACCTGGCCTGGCCAGGAAATGAAATTGTTTATCAGGATCCCAACAGGCAGATGATCAGGGCAGAAAACTAAGGACAAGCAACATACCTGCTAAGGTGCCACCCATTGAGAAGTTGTCCCTACCCTGATGGATGAATTTTCATTTTACTGCTTAAAGAATGATGGATTTCTAACTTATAATTAGGGCTTGTCTGATAAATTAATTTTATGAGTTCTTCCTGGCTGCTGGAAGGAAGGAAGGAAAGGTCCTTTTCCCTCTGTTCCCTGCACTCCCACCCCTTCAGAGGTTGGAAAGATACTGACTTTGTCTTCTCTCCTGCCTTCTCTTTCGGAGTTCACATTTCCCAGTGAATGGCTCCAGTGCATGTTTCCACTTGGTCAAAACTTCCTCAGGTTAGAAAATGTCCCTGACTTTTACCCATTTCACCAGTGCCCACAGAGGCTGCTGTAGCAGTGAAAGCTGAGGACAGGAACCATGGGCCTAGAGCTTCACAAACAATTGCAAGAAGCAAAGTGAAGCACTCTCTGTATACAACACTCTTTTTGAGTGACTATTTGAGAAAATATTTATACAAATATGAAGACTATAGCTCTCTAGCTGCTAGTTTTTAATAGAAATATACTTTCTATAGTATCTAGTAATACAAGAAAACAATACCTGCTTTGAGTGGCTTTTTCCAAGCCAGCGACCAATGCAGACAATAACACTCTTTTGGCAAAGTGGCTTTAGAAATGACTCTTTCCTAAGGAATTTAAATGCAAAATCTAGTTGCCCTTTGCATCACTGTTTTGGAAGAGTAGGCTGTAAACACGTGCAACCAGAATTTGCTTCAGAGCCAATTCGATCCAGTCATGAGCTTGTTTAAATGAAGTGTCTTTCAGACGTTTGTATTTAATGCTGTGAAAGCATTGGTATCTAGACAGACTGTTTACTACTTGACAAAGGAAACGCTTTTTGTAAAGGCAAGAGCCTTGGCAAGATATGGGGGTTATATCATTGGAATGTGAGACATGCCTCTCGCTGGCCATATGTCGCAACAGTCAGACGATCTCATTCTGTAAATCTGTTCATGTAAACGGCACGATTCGGAGTCCTCAGAGCAGTGGTGCCCATGCCATTCTTTGCCCTCTCTACTCTGTCCCCATCTGCCTGCCTGCCCTTCCATGCGTGCCCAAGCTCTCATGTTGCCTGTACAGAAGGAGATTACTTCTCCTCTGTATCTGCATTCCAGTTAACATGGAAGGGATTTAGACCTCCCCGAGCTGTTGGTGTTGCCCATAAATGAAACTGACTGTTTCTCTACATTACTGAAAAATATGGCTGGTAAAAATGGGATAAATATATGAAGGAATGCAGTGAACTGTTCAATATATTTTGTGTAACAAGATTGGAAAGGGTTGTTGGAAATTTTTTTTAAGCAAAAAAATCATAGGTTTTTTCATTTGGCTTCCACTGCAACTTGATTTGTGAGGCTCAGATGGAAAATCCTAAATTGCAGTTCCTCAGCTGAACTCAGTCTGAACTGTTCAACTCCTTCATTTCATTAGCACAGCTCAGAGCTTCTGACTTAAAATGATGATGTGTTGTTCATCTTAAGCTCTTGTGATAAAAGCAAGATAAAAATATTGCTGGAGTCTTAGCTGGATGTTTTAATGCATTTAGTGAGCTGAGGGTTGGGGCCAGCATTTGCAAAGAAGTAGAGGGATAAACAGGATTTGATATGCACAGTGTATTTCTGTCCTCTGCGTATTGTGCTGGAGGAATTTGAATTTTCTGTTGAGTATTTCTTCTCTGCTGATTACATTGTAGGATCTAATTCAAGCAGAAGACATGATTAGGTTTTTTCCTTTATTTGCATTATGTAAAAAGTAGCAAAGATTACTTTTTAGCTGAATTAAGTAAGCTTTATCTAGTAAGCAGAAATATTTTTTTTTAAGATTGTGAGTTTCAGAGGAGCAAGAGTACACACCCCTGCTAATCTACCATTAATGCCAACATCTGTCCATATGACACATACTATTTATTGCTCATTTACTCGAAGGTTTCCATGTAATTGAGTTTATTACATTTATCTGGGTATGAGAGGAAGGTAGGGACCTTTTGTCAGACTTACCACGCACTCATGATATGAAGGTAAATGCTCAGAAATAGTGACCAAAACAATTTGACTGCAGTTCTGCTGCTAGAATAAATAAAATATTCATGTGTTTGTCTTTTTTAGAGTGGAGTTTCTGAATCTCTAATTGCAGTCTGCATGCTTTGATGGTTATGAAGTTAGGGAACATTCAGCTATTATGAACTTCATTTATTCTGTAAAGGTTCTTTGTTAATCATTCATAGAACCACGTTTAAAAGTAGGCTAGAGTGTGTGCAGCTCACAGTCTTTATTACATAAGTACTGATAAACGTGATATGTTCAGCCAGATGCCTTTGATTTGAATGTTGGTGTGTACGTAACAGAATGATTAGAGAGTGACTTATTCAGAGGTTCAGGCATTCTTTTAATGAATTTCCCTCTCTGTTGCCATTAGAATTTTATTATTATTCCTGAAATGAAATGAAGAGCAGCTTGCTTGTTTGGTTGAAGCTCTGTGCTGAGCACTGCAGTGTGTTTTGTTCACGCCTAAATATACTCTAGGGAGCAATAAAGACAGTAAATGCTCTTGAGACTGTTTCAGATTTAATTCTAAATAAGAATAAAATGCAAATTACAAAATTAATTTTTCACACATATCCCAAATGCATCACTCATCTCCCTCCACTTTGCCCAATCACAAGTCTTTATGAATCCAGAAATGCAATGAAACTCATGGTCTATGACTTCATTCATTTCTCATCCTCATGTCTTGCTGCACCAACTGACATCTCATCTCTCCAGCCCATAGATTGGTAGCAGATCTCATTAGCCATCCAGGCTGGAGCTTTAGTGTGCTCAAAGATTCATGTTTATTTTGGCTGACAGTGTGGTTGCTCACTTGGACTTTCCAAAGCTTGCTACCAATCTACAGAGTTTTCCTGAAGGCCGTGTGTGCGTACATGCGCCTGGGCGTGTATCTGCAATCCATCTGTACCTTTTTTGTAACACCAGGCACATTGGTGATTTTTTTTCCCAGCATGGTCAGACAGGATGTGGTGGGGGCAGCAGTGTAGTGGCAGTACCTTCGATTTTTATTCTTGATAATGAACAAATACTCCACGTGCCATCTCCATTATAGACAACTCTCTTTCTAAACCTTTGCAAGTACTAGCAGATTAAAACAGTACTCATCTTTCTAAGTAGGCATGAGATGATACTGTGACAGAGCCGTTCCCCAGTTAAAATTATCTCTGTCTCCAGATTTCAGAGAAAGAGAACCATAGTCTGACAGAAGTAAGACTTGTGATGCCCGAGTGTTTGTTTTTGCCTTTGAAAAATAACTTTACTCATACAACTTCTATTTTTACTTAAATCCTTGAAGCAAAATTCTAAATTCAGGCACTTTATATTCCATTCAATGAGCCACTTGGGATAAGGCATTAGTTCAGGTCCTGGATTTAGTTCTCGTTTGCTCTGCTGGCATTGGCATTGCAGAAAATGCCTTAGGTCTGGCAGGATATTCTGCTTTACTTAAAGAATCCTCCTTCTTGGCTGAGAGGCTCTATTTGTTACCTTGTTCAGCTGCCATCACCTTCAAGGGATGACCACCATGATAGCTGCCAAGTAGATTAAGGGTTAAACAATGAAGTTCTTGGTACTGTCACATCACAGTCTGCAGTCTTACATTGCAACTTGCAAAAAATCTGCATCAGAAACCCACACAACTCTAATTGTAAATCAATAAACTTTCCATTAATACTCCGATTAATCCTCTAGAGTAAAAAATTCAGGCTATAGGCGCCTGTAGTTTTATAATACATGGACAGTTGCCCTCTATTTCTCATTTCCTCTCAGTTTAATCTTCCATGAGTTCTCTCTGAAGCTAATGCACATGAAATAAAACAGCTGTCCCGATCCACTTTCTTATCAGCACTTTTAGTCTGTCTTTTTCATCCAAGATAGTGAATTAAATATGAGATCTGATTTGACACGGAGCAAGAGAAAAACACCAAGAGACTTTTCCTTTTAGAAACAATATTTTTTAGGCTGGAGGTCTTTGAAATATGGATGTGCTTTAGTATAAAAGTTGAGTGCTGTTTTAGTAAGTGTAACACAAATTCCTATTCTATAAATGCGAAAGAGAGAGGTTAACCTATGTGTGTTTGATTGAACATGACATCTTTCTTCCGTTATCTTTAAATGGTTCAACAACTGGTTTTTGGAGAGCCACTGTCCCACCTGCAGTAACTACCTGGAGTACTCACAGGACTGAAAGTTTAGTCTTTCTGGAAGCTTTGCTGTGAGTAAAGCAGCCTTCTGTTATCAGATTTCAGGTAGCAGTTTGGTCACTAGTCAGTAGCATAGCTAAGGCAAGGGATGAGCGCTTTCTTTCTCTTCTACACACAGGTTTAGGTATGGCAAATGGGTTGAAAACTCTTTCCATGTAGTGTGTGCATCTGTATATCTGTCTGTTTCTCTCTTTTTCTCTCCTTTTTCAAATAAGTAAGGGGGAAGGGAGTGGAACATGATTCCATGAGTCCTAAGGGTTTGTAATAGCTGGGAGGGAGGGATGCATATAGACAGTCTACAGCAGACTTTAAATTGCTTCTTTACCCAACTGCATCTCTTAACTTGAGTCCTGCAGAGAATTTTAAACTGCAGGTAGGCACCCAGGATGGGTGGCTGGGGCTGAAGGGCTGAAGCAACCAGCTCCCTGGCTGCCCGAGCCAGGCCTTGGCCTTTGGATGAAATCTCTCATGTTCAAAGAGAGAACACTGCTTTGTATGCAACTGCTAGCAGACTGATGTGCCACTAGTGGGGTGACAGAGAGGTCTGCTACACATCTGCCATTACCTGGAAGCTCACTGAGCGGAAGCTGAGGATATTGTTTACTCTGTAATGGGGTGGGGAATGAAGGAGACAATCACTTGATACCTACTGCTGTGACATTTTAAAAATATATTCAGCTGTTCCTCTAAAATATTAACCAATCATGAATAATGCAAAACAAGGATGTTTAAAATTCAAGAACAAACACAACTTTATGTTCTACCAATTAGGTTTCAATTACATTCCAGTGTTAGTCTCATGCTTAGAAAAAAAGACATAAATTATGACTTTCTGCATTTAGTAACATGATGTATATTGCTGGCTCTGTCTGAGCATGGGAAAATAAGGTGTTGACAGTAAATACATTTTCACTATCAAGGGAAAGGGTGTTAAATCATTCTTGTTGCATCAAAAAACATTTTAGATGGGTCACTACTGCTAGAGACAGTTGTGGCGGTTTTTGTCTGAGCACAGACATGGTGAGCTGGAACTGCTTCATTTTCAGTTTGGTGCTAGCATTGACTTAAATGGTAGAGTTATGTCAGGGTGGTTTAAATAGATGATCCAAGGCTTATATGTAACAATAATACTGAAAAGTCCATTTGTGTGTGGAGTCCCAGACATTTTCTGTGTAAATAGAGCGACTGCACATCTGTATCTGATAAACAGACGCAAACATATTGCCATACTTGTACACTTGATCTCTTTACTAAAACTGTCTTTTAATCTTTGCAGTGGAAAGAGGTACTCAATGCTTACTGTCTGGACCCCAGTATTGTATTTTAATTTAGAAGATATTTTGTAAAATACTTCAAAGGCAGAAGAATTTCAGGACAGAAATTACAGTGATAATGTGTGGCTTGGGATATTGGAGGGGTGTACCTACTTTTTAATTTGTTTTCTTTTCCCTTTTTGGTGTTTTTAGTGTTGTGATCTTGGATACCATGCTAGTCTGAACAGAGCCCTGAGAACATACCTTTCTGCAGAGTATAACCTTGAAACTTCCAGGCACGAGGGCTTAGACATCATTGAAAATGCAGTTGACAGCTTGGAACCACGAAGTGACAAGCAGAGATTCATGGAAATGTACCCCACTGCCTTTTGTCCACCAATGAAATTTGAGTTCCAGTCTCATATGGGTGATGAGGTCTGTATACTGACAGGGATCCCTGCTGTGACTGTTTCTGTTTACCAAGACAGAGAATTTATCTCCCTTTACAAAGAGCCTGGTAAAAGCTGCTACTGCTGCCCAAAACCAAGTGGATCTGCAAAAACATTTTGCAAAACTGGCAGCGCTGTTGTGAGCTTCTTCAGAGGTCTCAAGTAAAACTCAGCATGTATTATTGTGTTCTGTACTATTTGTAATGACATTGCTGCAAATTTGCTGGCCAACCTGTGCTGAGCCCAGCACCTGTGTAAGTAGTGGCTTTATGTCTTTGCTACCTGCCTAGCCCAAAACAGAGCTTGTGGGTGCTGTTTGAGAGCAGCTGCAGAGCTGCTCCAAATCACACATGCTGAACAGCAGCCTTTTCCTCTTCTTCCTTCCCTGTTTTGTCATCTGGAGATGTCAAGCATGCAGGGTATCCCAGCTGTGCCCTGTTCTGCTACACTGAAGACCGGTAGCAAACCAGAGTGTAGAATCACCCATGTACATCATTTATCTGAAGGTAACCCCAGGGATTGCATTTCTTTGTGACAGAGAAGCAGGTAAAACAGCCACACAACAAGGCTTTGCTCTGTAATCATAAGATGTGGTGCATAGTCCCACACTTTGTAACACTTTACATTTAGATGGACCCATTTTATTACCTGTTTTATTGAGTTTCAATAGCTCTGATAGGAATCCACCTGGGTTTAGGGAGAACAACCAAAGACTATTGACTGCTTTGTAATTCCTTGCATCTTACAGCTCTTACTGATTCTTTGTTAGGTTTGTCAGGTCACCGCCCAGCAACCTGTGCAAGCAGAGCTTATGCTTAGGTACCAGCAACTACAGTCACGGTTGGCCACACTCAAAATTGAAAATGAGGAGGTAAGATCTCTGTCTACGTGGGCTATCTGTTGAACATGATCTTCAGGATGATGCAGTGTTTTTATCTTGTCAGAAGCCTGTAAATGACCCTGAAATGGCTTCAGCCTATATGAGATGTTTTAATTTTTAAAATCAAGTACTGGCAAATATGCTAAGGTAGATTGTCTGACTTATGAAAGCTTGGAAACTTCATTTTTCACCTGTCCATATGTTCACATTACTGAGTTCTGTGTTTTGCAGAGCACATATTTTGAAAGTTTTGTGGCAGAAAACCACTAAGCACAGTTACTGTCTTCCATGACCACCCTCCGTCCAGTCTCCAAATTGCTACTTCTGTAGTACAAAGGAATTTGGACTGTCTTTTGTGGTAGCTGAGTCAAAACCTCTTATGCTCTCAGCTACAGCTATTTATAAACACAAGTTCTGAATGCCTGTGATGGGAATAGCTCACCTAGTAAAATAAAATGCTTTAAAAAAAAAAATACAGAAAAGCTATGCTGTTCTCTTTCCCCTGCTCTGGCAGCAGAGAGATCTCCCAGTGGATATAAATTGTACTTTTATCCAATTTAAGGCAGTGTTAAAGGCCCTCAGTTTAAATGAGGGTCTGTTCCTAAATTAAAACATAGGGATAATATGATTTTTTAGTGTCCTTTACTGACAAGTTTTCAGGATTCCAGTTTTTCTCGCTGTGTTATGTGCTAAATGCCTAGAACAAAGCATTGATGTCCACAAAAACAAAGCATTAATGTCCATGAGACATGTCTTTAAAAAAAAAAAATCCACTTGAATTCAGAAAGTATCTTAAGGTAACAAAGACAAAAGGAAGGAGAAAGATTATTTCTTTCAGTGAACCGAAGCACAAGGGCATAGGGGGAGAAATCATGTTGGCAGGCACAGAAAGGGTATTTGCCTGCACTGGACATGTGTAGAAGTGTGCAAGATTTGGGTTTTGGTTAGATTAACTGTACTAGAGACTCTGCTGAAGCAGAACTGGGAGGTAAATCACATCCTTGTGAATCTTGCCAGTTACTTTACTGCATTGTAGAAACATTGCATCCCCTGTTCCATGGCCTCTGTGCCCTGGTTCCCACTATGAGCTGCGGTGCTCCACAGCTCATAGGAAGTGCTTCCAGGCTGAGGTAAACTGTTCTTTCTCCAGCCCACTCCTCCAGCTGTGTATTCCACTTCTGCAGTCTAAGCATCACTGTGCTCCTCACTGTAGCACTCTGCAGAACGGTGTCACAGATCTTTATCTTGGAAGAACATGTTATTCTGGCAGCCAGATCCTTGGATGTACATACTCAATCTAACACGTTGACCACACTTAGGAGAATTGACCCTTCAGAGCAATGTGTCATCTCTATTGCCTCCCAGATATCAAATCATGTCACTGTTTGATTCTTATTCCAGGAAACAAATGCTTGAGAGCACTATACAGCCATCACAAGAGTACATCCGTGTTTGTGGACTGCACTGTGGTAAAGCAGAGAGCTAGAGAGGAGACCTAATTGTGTCATTCTTCTGTTACACAGACACCTGTTAGAGTACAGCTGGTTTTTCACATTCACAGACCAGTGTGCTTGGGGGAGTGTGCCAGGATTAACGAGCTTCCCTTCTAAGCAGTGTGATAGGTATTTATGTTGCATTTGGCAAGCTGTGCATTTTAATATACCAGGTTAAGAAAACAACAGAGGCTACCCTGCAGACAATACAAGACATGGTCACCATTGAGGACTACGACGTGTCAGAGTGTTTCCAGCACAGTCGCTCAACGGAGTCTGTGAAGTCAACGGTCTCTGAGACATACCTGAGTAAGCCCAGCATTGCAAAAAGAAGAGCTAACCAGCAGGAAACGGAGCAGTTCTATTTCATGGTATGTTGGCTGCTTCCTCATTTGTGTGATACAGACCTGAAGTAAACATTATGCAGAAGTTCCTGGGATTTATGTGCCATACGTAGTAATAGATTGATCTGCATCTCTACAGAAATTCAGAGAGTATCTGGAAGGTAGCAATCTCATCACAAAACTTCAAGCAAAACACGACTTGCTGCAGAGGACACTCGGAGAAGGTAAATATCACAATATAAACCAAAAAGTAATTCCAGACTGTACAATAAACCCACTGAAATGCCAAAGGTATGCAGGGAAAACATTACAAAACTTAAAGCTTGATTGTCCAGTAAGCATGGATTTGATATATAGTCATAGTTTCAGTGCAGTGATAAAAGTACACACTATAAATTGATTTTATTTCTTCAACAGATACTTATTTCCACCACGCAGACATTTAGACAAGTGACTATATTTGGAAATGGAACTGTTGAATGAAAAAACTCGTGTCTGAAAGGAGAGCTGACACAGTCAGCACGGGGTGATTTAAGATCAGTGACAAATGCACTGTTTCTAGTTCCTAACAATTTCTGTTGACTTGAGGTTTTTTTAAGAGTTGGGAGAGAGTGATTTTTTTTAAGCATACAAAATTATCCAGGATGCATTTCTTACAACAGACTCAGTAGTGCAATGCCTCTCACACATGGACACGAATGTCCTTCCAGCCTAACAACTCAGTGTAGCATTTATGAAATGTAAAAGGTGAAATGCTGACCTTACTGATGTCAGTAGTGAGATTCTGGTAGACTGAATTTAATGTTGGCCTTCTACAGACTGGAATGAATGAAAACCCCATGAATAGTTTAATACCTGTTGATAATCGTTATTGCATATAAAATTGTTGCATTACAAATCATGATAGCAGAGAATTATCCATTGTCCTGAACATTCTCCACAATTTTTAAAAATACATCTTAAAATATGAACCAAGCCAACAGATGTCTGTGATCAAATGAAGTAAAGCTGAATTAGGGCAGTAATGAGTCAGGCACAATGCACGTTTCCAGCCCACTTCTTCCCAGTCCTCCCAACAGGCACTTCCTCATGGCCCAGAGGGAAAAGGAGAATCGCACTGCAAGCTCTGAGGACTGGGCACAGTGTTAGAGACTTGAGAGGAAGTGAATTACACCACAAAGAGTACAAATCCTCTCCTGAAGGTTAAAGACTATAATTCAAAGTTCAGACCAAAAAAAAAAAAGGAAACTTGCTCTCAAAAGAGTGTTTCTAAAGGATGTGTCAATTTATTTTCATTTTACTGCCAAAAATCTGTTGTTAATCAGATATCTTCTAAGGTGCCTAACAAGCTATTAACATGTCCATGGCTGTGACCCAAACAAAACCCCTGTCCGGGGAGTGACTGGGGCTAGGAAATAAACAGCATTTTCTTGCAAGGCTGGGTGGTAGAAGATGGTGGCTGGTTTTAGGCAACTGACTACATTATGTTCTTTCTCACGGAAGTTTTCATTTAATAGGATTTTTTTTTGAATGTGTGGGTTGAGCAGTTCATTCACACAAAACAATGTGCAGCTGATGTTAGTCAAAAAAAGAGGGAAATTTTCCTTCAAAGGCTCACACAAAATGTGTTTGGAAAAATAAAGTGAATGTTCGTTATTTGGAAGCTGGGTAAAATGCATGATCATTTACTGAGGGGACAAAGATAAAAGGCAGCAGAATCTGATGCCTAATGCATGTTGGAAAGAAATAAAGGACAGACTGTATGAAAGGAATTACAAAGCAAAACTTCTCAGCAGGGTGACCTAAGGAATAAATGGCCGTCAGGCTCTGGGCTGTCCTGCCATGCTCAGGCATGTTCAGACCACTCTGTTTGAAGAGTTCTCTTCGACCTACCAGCAGTAACCCCAGGTAGTTAATCTGTGTTGCCCACAGAGTTTTTGCACATAGTTGTTGTTGTATCATCATAGCTTAACGTGTACAAATAGCAACCCAAATGTATGCATCCACCTTCAGAGCTGATACTTGGAGAAAGAAGCATCATTCTTAAAGGTTAAAAAGTTTAGGAACTGCCTTCTGTTGAGGCATGATCTGCATTACAGTGCACATGCCTGGGAAGGAGGCCCTGGATTCTGTACATTTCTTGAAGGGGGATGGTTGAAAGCGTGGAATTATGGCAGATTAAGAACGTTATTGCTGTAGCTGGTATCAAAATGAATTTGTAGGAAGTGAACTGCTCCCCTGCTCCACTCGAGCTGCCTTTTCTGGCAGCTTTAATGTCAACAGCACAGCAGACAAAGAACACAGGGTGCTGTATTAAGTAATGCAGAGGAGAAGGGGGAAAGAAGGAGAGGATCATCTCAACTGCAAGTTTCGCTTTGGCACCCTCTCTTGCTTTTATTCAGGCCTGTACGGTGTAAGGAGGTAGGCTGAATAAATCCGGATTCTAGTCTGGTGTCCACAACGTTGACAGCATTTGGCTTGTGTTCGAGTTCAGTGACTACCTACTACCATCTCTTACTGTTTATGGAAACAGGAGGTACATATTCAGGATCTGCACAAGGGAGATAGATGAAGTGCTCTGGGCTGAGCCAGCACCTACAAATTTGGAAACATAAATGAGACCTACGGAAATGAAATTGATACTAAACATGGGAAGCACACTGATGCTCATATTAATTCTGACCCAAGGCTCAGCATTTGAATGAACAAACGAACAAAGCAAAGGGAAATACTAGGAGAATGAGCAGTTGTAAAAGAAATTGCCCCTCTGTCCTGGATAATTTTTGCCCTAATCTGTTAAATATCAGAGATATCTGTCCACCAGACGTGGGATTTGTAACATCTTTTGTTTTACTAGCATTTCTTATTGGGATTCTTAGTCTCAATGAACTTCCCCTGTTTACATGAGTAGGGAGAAGCCCCTGGCTTACCCTTTTTCTGTCATGGGTTATTTTACATACTCTTCTTTCATCTCTCTTTTTCATCTCTCTAAACAGATGCCAACAATTTTTTCATGTCGTATTAATGCCAGAGATTTTTCCCAGAGCTTATTCTTTGTGTCAACTTCTGTGAATCCCCACTTTTCTGGTACTGCAAAAAATAGTTTCAGATTAGGGTTTCAGTACTGTGCAGTATTTCAGGTCCCCCTGGACATTGACACATATTATTATGTTTCGCATATCACCGTTTGTCATTCCTTCTGCAGGCTGACAGGCTTTTCTTGGTGTCCCTTTTGAATTGAGCAGTGCACTTAGACTTAGCCCAAGTGATGTCCAGAGTGATTTTCAGAGTCACTATATTGGTCTGTTAGCTGCATAGGTGTTTAACTCTTTCTTCCCCAATATCTCACTTGAACCTGTCAATACTGAATTTCATTTGCCATTCTGTGTCTTGTTCCTTAATGTGGTTAAACCCCTCTGAAAGGCTTCACAGTTTTGTGAGGACCTGATACAAAAGCATTTCAGTCATCTGCACAATATTCTGCTTCCTTAGCTGCTGTGGTCTCCCCAAGACATTAATAAATGTATTCTATATTATGTAAATGGCCCTAGTGGGAAGGCTTGAGTAAGTGACTGTTACACTTTTGCCACGATGAAAAAGGACCGTTTGATTCCACTCAGTTTCCCTTTTCTTCATTAGTTTTTGATCAATGAGAATATTTTGCCAGTCAGCCCATGGCTGTTCAGTTGTTTTAGTCACCTCTTGTGGAGAAACTTACCAGGGGCCTTTGAAAGCCGTGGTAAATTAATTCAACCAATTCTCCTTTGTACAGTATTTTAGTGGCACACTCAAAGGATTCTAATAAATTAATAAGACACAATCTCCCTTTGGGAAAAACTGATTGGAACTTATCACACCATGACCTTCCTACTGTTTCATCGGTTTGCTTTTCGCTGTCATGCCTTGACACAATGCATGTGTCTAACTTACTGGTGTGTTGCTCTGCAAAGGGTCTCCAGGAACCTCTCTGGAATACGATATTTGCTTCTTTACAGTTCTTCAGAGTTCTCTGTGGTGTTTCCCAGTGGCAGCATTGTATTTTTTTTCCCCCTGCAATGCACAGACAAAAGAGATGAAGGAGTCCTTCAGTAGCAAGCCATTGATGTCTAGAGCTCTGTATCCTCAGCACCAAACAGGCACAAGGGGACATGGAGTCTAAGTTTGGTGCAGCTCTATTTCCTTACTGATTTAGCCACTAAAACATACGAGCACTAACAATAGATGTTGTTTGGAGTTTTACTTCAAATTATTTACAGTATTAAGTGACTCTTTAACCTATGGGCAGGCTGCTTAGAAGTTGTTCCATAACATGGGTTGTGTTTGTATTTTCAATGTTACTGTGGAGATGATAGATAACTCCCTGGTTTGTTGTATAACTTTTGCTGGTGACATGAATGTTAGGGTGAAAAGTAATTTGCCAAAAGTAATTGAGATTTTATTTTTTTAAATCTTCCTAAAACCTACAAGTGACTGTTTCCTGTTTATTGACATTTTCTAGGTCACAGGGCTGAATACATGACAACAAGGTAAGATATTGTTATTTTACTTGATTTAGCATTACAAAAGTAATAAAGTTGTAGACATTACAAATTTAAGACCAAGTTTGTAAGAGTATATAATGTTGTTGTTGCTGTTGTTCCATAAATTGTGTACAGACCCTGCGTGCTTTAACATTCAGCGTTTCCTTTACTGCATGCTGGTGGGTAAAGGACCAGACTCCTCATTTTTCTCATTCCTGTGAGCTGCTTAGGCCAGTGTCAAGGGACGAGCTGGGAGATCCAGCTTATCTATGTATATGTGAATGACATACATATCTTATATATGTGTGAATCATAGATCAAATTTGGAAGTTGCAGGGGGCTTATGCTAGAAAATAAATATTTTTAAGTCGCTAGAGACACTTGGCTTCTCATGGTTTGTAATTCCCTCAACCAGGATACAGAGTTTAGAAGAACCTGACACAGAGATGTATTTGGAGTATAGGTTCCATCTTTGATAACCTAGGTCTGGACAGGAATACCTACCTCCCCCAGCACCCATGTGTTTGATACTTCAGTGAGTATATACATTCACAGAAGAGAAGGGATGCATTGTTAGATCTCCCTGCTTTGTGTAGCACATACTTTTTCAGGTGTCTATGGCCATACTTGCAACAGTGCCTCCAGACTTAAACACAGAGGAGCACCGCAGCCCCCAGGGTATCGAACTGTGGGGGGCAATGGCAACTGTTTGGATTTGCAGCTGACACTTGTGTGTGTCACTGCTACAGGCACCACGCTTCCTGTCCTGGTGCCAGCAGGAGCATCCAGCCCAGCTTTCCTGGTCTCACTTTGCCCTTCCCGTTCCATGCAATACATCCTTGCTCAATGCCTGCTCTTTCTGCTTGTTGCTTCCTGGACAGGAGTGGTCTTGCTACCACCCCTTACCTTCAAATTAAAAAAAAAATAAAGCCTTGCACTCTAAGCTAAGAAGTTTGGATCTGGCTTTGCCTTTGCTGGACAACCCCAGCAAAGCAGTTCCAGAAAAGCAGTAGCGAATCAGCGTATTCTTCCCAATCACTGACATCAATTGTGAGACCTACACCTTTAACTCTGCACCCAAATGCTACCAGGAATGCATGGAATTCAGCAAACTTATTGCTGTCCCAGAAGTATGTCTAATGAGAAAAATGTTCTTTCTTGACTCCAAAGCAGGTGACTCATCAGGCTCATATCATCCCAAATTCCCTGCTGTGTAAGCATTTGAAAGAAGATGATGGATTTAGGCAATGATTTTATATTAGTAAAGTGGGGGAGCAGCTCAAAGTCATCTTACATCCTATCTTCTCACAGCTGGTCACTTAGAGAAGGAGCCTCTAAGGTAGAAGGGCCTGCCCATCCATTCCTCAGCACCAGTTCCCCCATTCTGGCTGGGACCTGCCTGTTGCCCCAAGGTGCAGTTAAGTTTCCAGACTGTAAGACATCCAAACAGAAATAGCCTTCAAGCTCAAAGTTAAATGGTAGAAGGGAAGATGATATCTTCAAAGATAAGTTTAAAATATCAGGTAGTACCCAAACAGACCAAAGTCCCACCATTTCATGTTCTGTGCATTATTGTTCCTCATTGTTTCCCCCAAAACGTTTGATTTTTTGCTAATTCCTGAAAAACTGTAGAAATATTGGACTGCCAGTGCAAAGGAGCTAGGGAAGCTGTTGGCATGTAGCACGCCCTGACATTCACAAAACAAAATGTGATCTAGAGAACAATATTTACTTCCTGTAATCTCTTTCAGTTGTAGTCATCACATGTGTAACACTAGGTAAACGTTTTGTGGAGCAAAGCTTTGTGTGTTCTTCCTTTCCTTTTCTTTGTGTTATGCTGCTTTTGTTTGTTTATTTCAAGTTGATTATATTCTTTTATTTAGCTAATTTTCAAAGTGTTTCTTTTCTTCTGTGAAGATATTGATGGTTGGATGTGGAAGGCAAAGGCTGTTTAACCTTCCTGGCTCCAGTTGAAAATGCAGATGGTTTGGTTTTGACGCATCTTAGGAGCGTGCTGAGCAGCTTTAATTTGCATTTGAAGCTTCTCCAGCATGAAAGAACTTTTCTGCTTGATAAGAGGTGCTTCAAGTGGCCTGTGTTCTGCCACAGCTGGCAGGATGAATTCCAGAGGTTGCTGCACATTTTATGCACGACCGCAACAAAAAAAAGACCATTCCAATTGTGCAGTGTTTGGAATAAATGTATTTGGTAAAACTGCAAAGCAGGGATTCATAAAGAGTGTCAAAATTTATCCATAAGTGACATGTTTTTAATGGCGGAAGTTCTCCACTCTTTAATCACTGTTATACTGAAATCTGATGGAAAGTCTTTATTTGATAAGTACTGTGTTTATTGCTCCCTTTACAATGTCATGTTGTTTTGCCATGAGCTTACAGACTTTTCATTTTATTGTGTGACTTCATTCTACCTTGCTCAGTAATCATATTCCCTTCCCTTAGGCCTCCAAATCTTCCCCCTAAGCCCCAGAAACACAGGAAGCCCAGACCCCGATCACAGTATAGTGCTAAGTTGTTTAATGGTGATTTGGAGTCATTCATCAAGGTACTGACACCAGCCACCCCAGTGGCTGATCTCAACACTTCTTACTATAATGGTCACCACCTCACGTGAGCTGAGGCAGATCATTATGTTTAAGTCTGTCCTGGGGCTCTTTTCTTTCCCGGTTGATCAATATAATACTTCCTGAAGTCAGAGGGAAAGAGGGGGATTCATTTCTCACATTAGCCTCCCTACGATTTTGTTAATCAAGTAGGGATAGTAGGCAGCCATGACTTAGCAGCACGTAGAAAATAGGATGTGGTGGTGCATCCCATGACTTGGCACGATTTTCTACTTGCTATTTTCATTACAATCAGTATTCAAAGTCTGTGGAGGAGCAGCATTACCCTGGGCTTGATGTCCAGCTTTTGGTTTCCTGTGACTTTAGGAATTTATTATATTGTGTGAAGTTGTGATCACCGCTCTTCTGGACCTTGTGTCTTTGCTGTATTCACTCTCTTCTTCTTCCCCATACTTTTATTTCTAATACTGCTTCTAGCCGAGGCCGAAGGAACTCTCACACGCGACATCAGGTATAGTTCTGGTGGCAAGGGGACCATCTCCGCTCGCTCGGGTTGCGGTCATGCCTGGCTCAGAAGTAGTTCTTTCAAAGACCTGGAGGGAGAAGTTTGCATTAAGAAATGAGTGAACAAGTGCAGCAGGCAAACCTGAACCAGAGCACAACTTTGGAGTGGTTGCAGTCTTAAATGATGGGTGCTTCCTTCTTCATTAACAAGTACCTGCCCATTACAGACAACTAGTGCCTCTGGGCACGAGCTGACAGAGCTAAGGGAAAGAAATCTTTGAAAAAGATGTAACAGTACATGTAGAAATGTGGTGAATTAAATTCCTGACTGCGAGCTCTGTGAACTGGGTTTGAATGTTACAGGGATTTTTATTTTTTTCCTGTGCAACGTAACTAGAGGCAGATACTTTGCAGAACAATTTCTGTGCTCAGTGAGGCTGTACCAGTTCAGCTGTCTTTGCATCAAGCTTTCAGCCACCCTCAGTACAACTATAGGGAAAACTATGATGCTGCTGCTGATGCACATGGTGCTGTGAGGGGCAAATACTATTAGGAATTCATCGCGATGCAAGAGAGGAGTATCACGAACAGTTTCTTGCTCAAGGATGAACGTAAGCAAAGAAGCAGAAACTCCCATGACAAAAAGTCTCTGGATTAGAGAAGCACAGAACAAATCAGGAGAAATGGTACCCTGTAATTTTCCCTCACAGAGAAGACAGTTATGCTGCATGGCAGTGTAGGGACAGGGCTTTCTTGCAAGTGGAGAGTCCTACATAGTTAATCTTTCGAATGAAAAGAGAAGAAAGCTGGTAGCCTTATGACACATTTTCCAGGGTGGGAGCTAACCTAGGAAAGCATCCCTGCCCCAAAAGGCCATGTTATTCCTGATTGGGATACATCACTTTGACAGGCACAAAAGGATTACAGGGAAACAGTATCACACCAAATTGGTTTTGGGGGTTTTTTTTACCTTTCTGCTTCCTAAGAAATAATTAGTGCCAAGCATGCATTCACTGGCCACACACAGCAGATGAAATTCACAGGAGCAGTGGGGGTCACTGAACTTGACATTTCACCAACACAGATGGTTCCTTCAAACCATTTTCCTGTCACTAGATTCAAAATCAGAAGTTGTTCATTTAGGTGATTTTCAGTGAATTCCTTAACTACAAACTTGTGTGTGGTTCTGAATAGATTCTCCAAAAACAGATGTGAAAGTAAAATGTGTTTTTCTTTGTAATTTCTTAATGCAAACACTCTCTTTTCAAGGCTTTACACTCTTTGCATGAGCGGGTGTACTAACAGGAGGTACGGGTGCATGTGGGGCATGTCTTCTAATACTCTGCTTGTTTGGAGAGCCAGGCTGCTCAGTGTTGGTGAAGATGACAGTATTCCTGGTTTTAACTACTCACCTGTTCCACAGGAGTTTTCTACTCAGCTGTTACTGAATCATGACACATATCAAACAACAAATGCTCATCCAGACACTACTGATTGGTGGTTAGCCAGTCTTTGCTAGGTTTTACATTAAAAACCAAACAAGGCACAAGTTAAATAGTGTAATTTACAGTACAGTCTTTTGTAAGCCCCACTAAAACAACATGGAGCCCAGAGAAGATCAGGGGTTAGGTTATCTCAGGAAGTGCATTGTTTCACTGCCTCCCTGTGTGTTATTTTCCAGCTTTTTTTTTAGTAACTGGTTTTTCTTCTACTTGGGCTTAATTCATAGACTTCCCGTTAATGTAATTTAGCATGAAAGCGAAGGACTAGTTTGTAAGACGAAATATGTGGTCTGGGTTACAGGGTGCTTTTGAATTCATGGTTTTGCAATACAGACTGGTTTTATATTAAACTTTCAAATGAATTAGTCGATTCTCTGAGCACTTACATATTTGAAATTCATTTGGAAAGAAAAATTATAGCTTCCAAGACAAGAATTTCAAAGGTACCTATTATTTATGAAACATTAATTTTTCCAGCATAAGCACTAACATTTCTAAATAATTTTTAATCATAAGATTGGTATCTTTAATAGATATTTGATGACTTGTAGTCATGAATGTGCTTGGGGTAAAACATCCATTTTTCAAAGTGCCAAAACACACAGATGAAAGACTGTGACGACCCTGTTGGAAAATCAGTGGTTTAAAAGAAAGAGACAAATAACTCACTGAAAATTAGTGTATAGTCATCTTCTCCCTGTACCAGCACAAGCAGTGTTTTTCCTTTACCAGAACACCTCTACTTAACTGAAGGTGTAGCAGTAGACCTGCTGCCGTATCATGGCTGAGAGCGGGAGCTTTGATTCCTGAGCCCTGGCAGTAGCAAGTGGGGAGGTGTAGGCTGCAATCTCCCTTTCCCAATGCTTGTGCCTACAGAGGAGACGGCTGAATTGTGTGCACAGTTCAAAGTGTCCCCGGTTCACCACCCAGTGCCCGAAACAGTGTGCCAGGCCATCATCTGCGCTGCATTAGGAGACACAAATCAGCAGAGCACATAGGAATGCTCTGAGATCAGGTGGGAGACAGTTGGTACCTCACGCAATGTCATTCAGTGGCTCTTCTGCAAGAACTTTTCTGCTAGTCCAGCAGGTCCAGAAGAGGTCCTGTCAACTGATCAGCATATTTAACAAAACAAAACAAAACAAAACAAAAAAGAAAAAAAAGAAAAAAGAAAGAATCACCTGAAAGAATTAGGTCCTGTGTAATTAGGTCCTTGTAGGATTATTTCTCCACCAAGAAAAGAAAGGTAAGTTAAATAGATGCAGAGAAATCATCTTTATATGAATTATTATTCTTAATAATAAGCTCTTTAAAAAGCAAATTCACTGCTTTAACTCATTTTGCTTCAAAAATCTAAACCACATGCATGAGCTTAGATGTCACATACAGTGTTAGCCAGATACAGTGGCAGAGGTAGAAGACTCTCAATTATTTTGATGAAGAACCATAATCTTTCCTCCTCACCTGTTCCTTTCCCTCTGTCCCTAAACAGAAAGAGAACTCTGATAGGAATTACATGGGGTTTTATGTGGTTTTTGCCAGCACTGTATGTCCATCTGGATTGACCAAGAAAATGCCTTTTCACATTCAGTCCAGAGTAGGAAGGTTTCCTCTTTCTGGTCTGCATTTCACTCTTTCTGCTCTTGTTTTTCCAGGATTCAGGACAAGTCATTCCTCTTATTGTGGAAAGCTGTATCAGATTTATCAATTTATACGGTAAGCTCTGAAACATACTATGTTATCTCATTATTGTCCTGACTTTTTGTTTATCTTCTGCATAATGCATTTACCACCACAGCTTTTCTTTTAAAATAAAGAAGTATTTTTAAAAATAGATTCATTTCTTACCACTGTCTCCCATCTTTGCTGCAGGTCTTCAGCATCAGGGAATTTTTAGAGTGTCTGGTTCCCAGGTGGAAGTCAATGATATTAAAAATTCATTTGAGAGAGGTAATTGCATTTTCATTTATTCAAGCACCTTAATATCTGACATTTACAAATCTTTTAGATTCTAATTACTTTCTTGGCTGTTTAAGCAGTTTGCATGCACTTTGTGTTCTGCACCTAAAAGTTTGCACCATCAAGATGAAGTATAATAATGACATGTACATGTTTTTCCCCTGTTATGTCCTAGGAGCTTGAGTTGGTTTTTAACTTTGTTTAGACAAGGCGTTTGACTCTTGAATAAACTAAACTTTTGTCATTTGTTAATGATAAACTGCAAATAATAGTTTGCCTATATTTTACTTTAAAGAGCCTCAGAAAGGAAAGATTATGCCTTTTAATTTTATTCAAGAGACTACTTAATGCAATTTGAGAATCCTGTTACTTGATCCCCTGGAACCCAAGTGCTCACCTTTCGGGTCCCTCTGCCAAAGCGGCATCACGATCGATGAGAACATCGATGAGAACACAGACTGTGAAGGGGTCATTCCATTTTCAACCACTGTTTCCAGTCCCAAAGGAAACTTCAGCCCCAGAGGGGGAATTATGGAAAAGATACTAGGAATTTGAAACAGCTTTTTAAGCATGAGTGACTTGCAAGGCCTGGCCTAGGGTTGCTCTGCTAGGGGTACCCAGATCCAGAAATCCCATAATAGTGTTAAAGCAATACCAGTTACACTTTATTTTTTTAAATATCCCATTCTCTTTTCTTGGATTTTAGGAGCTGTTTGTGGTTTTTTTATTTTCAGGAAAACTCTTTGCAGATCATCTGTTAATGAGAAAGCCCTCAGAGCATTAGGTCCTGTGACTAAAAGCGTGAAAAAATATGCACAGTATTTTTCTCCCCGGGATTAGTTCTGTGTCTTGTTAAACCTGATCTTGTCTTTGACAAGATAGGGGAAGCAGCTGTTTTTACATGCTAAGTAAAGCCACATCCTCCTACTCTCCACCTTTTAAATCTCTCTTATTGCTAACTGCTTCTCCCAGGTAGTGTTATCCTGGAAGATACACACCTCTGAAATAAAGATTAAGTCTTCAGAATTCCACATAGTCCAGTGGTGGCCTTTAGGGTCTCAATTCTCATACAGTGTTTTCACAAAATGGTTGCACGTATTCCTGAATATTTTTGTTTTTTAGAAAGAAGACAGATTTCCAATTCAAAGAGTTATCCAACTAGATTTGCTTTATGTAAGCTTCCAAAGAATAGTCTGAGAAACTCTATTCAATTAAGATCATTTGGCTTTTTTATTTTACTCACTGTGAATCATAACGTGTCCATAAATCCTTAGTTGGAAGCTCAAGACCTAAGAGATCACTAGGTTATGTAATTCAAAGGAAGCTTTATTTAGGCTGCTGTTTTTAGTTTAATCATAGCCTGGGATTTCTAAATCAGTGTTTATTATCTTACTTAAATGCTTGCATTGCCACCTCCCACACACTAAAAACAAAAACCCCAAAAAATGTCACTCACTTGACTGAAATGTTGCATGAACAAATGCTCCTGCATGTGTGTTTCATTCACTTTATTTACTTTTTAAGGTGAAAATCCTTTGGCAGACGACCAAAGCAACCATGACATTAACTCAGTTGCTGGAGTACTGAAGCTCTATTTCCGAGGGCTGGAAAATCCTGTCTTTCCTAAGGAAAGATTTAATGATCTTATTTCTTGTATCAGTAAGTAGAAATCTCTATTTCTTTCTCAATATGATTTTACTTTCATATATACAGTAGCAGCCTGAAAAAAGAGCTAACTTCACAGATTTTTCTGAGACAGTTTGTTTGCCATCTCCAGCAGTCTGGGTCAGTTATTAGTCATACTTGCAGCTGTGGTCGTTCCCTTTTTCCAGTGGGATTAATGTACAGTACAACTCTTTGTTTGATAAGGCAGGAAGACTATCTTTTGGTATACAAGAGAGAGTTAAATTTAAATGCATTATTATTTTCCTCTGTGCACTGGGGCAGACAGGAGGGGATGAAGTCATGACCGTGCAAACAGAGTACGTTACTTTTCACAAAGGTTTTCCTGCCCTGCATCTTGGAGTCAGTGCTGGTGAATAAGTAACCAACTGCTCCACATCATGTGGTTCTGGACCTTTGTTGTGCTCAGCTTAAAAACCCCAGTCCAGTTGGCAGGAAAGCCCTTCAGTGTAGGAACAGAGGAGAGCAGCTGAGAAGAGCTGCTGTCTGCAGAAGAGCAGAGTCTTGCCTTCCAACACACAAGCATGACCAAGCTGTAATGGGATGCCTTGGAAGAGCCTTGCATGGGTCTGTGCACTGCTGGTGTTTGCAGCCGGACACCGAGAGGTTGTTGTAATTTAGGAAGTTCTCAGCAGATGAGTGGATTGCTCTGGCATGCACAAAACCTCTTCCAGTTCACAGATTCCTGCAGATGTTGAGGAGGTATGAGGCCAAGCCAGCCATCAGTAGGCTCGCTGTTCCCTGTGGGTACATTAGAAGTGGTCAGAGGTGCTGCCTTTGAGGAAGAATTTCCTCCTGTCAACCCATCCTTTGTAACTCTACTGCTTCAGCCAGATGAGAAAGAGGCAATTTCATAGGTAATGAGGACCAGCCCTTTGGGATATCAATTAGGACGGGATCTCCCCAAATGGTGTTATTTTGACTAAGGGGTCTCAGCCCAGCAGGTAGGACTGCAGATCAATGTGCACACGTTGTCCTGGGCTGGCCATCAGATGGGCTTTTTTGCTCCCAGCCAAGGAGAACCCAGAGTGTGTGGTTTCCTTCTCAGGTAGGGAGGACGGCAGTAATTCAGCCAGGAAGTTACAAATATGTGGATCATTGTGACCAGGTCTATGCACAATATTTTGTGTTTCATTTTCTGCAGCTGATGCTATTTACAGAGGCAATAGTACTGAGGAGTCCTGGAGGACCTCAAAACCACAGTTTGATCCCTGAGGGGACGTTGTCTCTTTAGGAAGCAGATTCTTTGTTCTGCCTGAGTTCAGCTTTAGCTAACTCTGGTGCCACAGCCCAGAAAATGTCTGCAAGTCATAGAAATTGAAATCTAAAAAAGGGTCATTTTGACTGAGTGATTTTCTGCGTGACAGGGATGATGGAACTTTATCTAATAATCCTGCACTGATTTCCATAACTTCTGGATGAATTAAAACATGTCTGCTGGAAAAAATGGCTTCAGTTGACAGAAAATCTACCACATTCTTGGATAAGCTGTTCAAATGATTAATCACTTTCGTTAAACATTTGTACCAGATTTCCTTTTCAAAATTTCTGCTGTCAGATTCAGCCCATTGGATCTTTTTATGACTTTATTATGTTGACTAAGCATTAAGAAAAATAGAAATAGTGGTTCTTATATGTGGAGATGATATTGCACTCTGCTGTGTTGAAGAACTTCAAATAGAACTGTAAAATATTCCAAGAATGAGTATTCAGCTTACAGAGATTATACAAGTGAGCACTTAGGAAATGCAAAAATATTTGCCCAAAACAACCTTATAAATGTGTTCCAGGAAGAGGAACCTGGATGATTTCGTAGCGTTTCATTCACCATTGAAGCTTCTGAAGACAGGATGGGGTATTTAGAAAGAGGGGTAGGAGTTAACGGACTGAGTATGTGTACATGGCACATGCACAGTTGGGAGAGGTTCACCAACCTCTCAGAGTGTCACTATCTGAAAGGGATCCAGTTTAGTTATCCCAAAATGGTCTTTTTTATTAAGCACTTCAAGAAAAATCACAATGAATCTCTAACATTAGGTCTTGGTTTCCTTAGAGGACGTCCAGCTATTGCACGTTCAAGGTAGGCAGTGGGTTGTTTTCCTGAGAAAGAATTGGCAACTGTTTTTTAAATAATACTATCAAGCAGCTGGGCTGAAATCAGTAACAACCAATAGCCTGGAATAAATTTTTTGCAGCCATGTTAGAGCACATTAGAGCTTCAGGATGGTGACGATAGGGTTGAGTGTTTGTGGGTAAGAATCAGGGAGAAGGCCAAAAAGGCACATATCATGGAGGGTGTCTGCTATTGACCACCCAACCAGGATGAAGAGGCAGATGAAATATTCTTTAAGCAGCTGGGAAAAGTCTCACTGTCACTAATCCTTGTTCTTGGGGAGACCTTCAACTTAACCAGATGTCTGCTGGAAATACAATACAGCAGAGGAAACAGTCCAGGATGTCCCTGGAATGTGTGGAAGATAACTTCCTGACACAGCCAGTGAGTGAGCCAACTGGGGAAGGCGCCCTGCTGGACCTGTTTTTTGTGAACAAAGGACTTGTGGGTGATGTGGCAGTTGGAGACCATCTTGGACATAGTGATCGTGACATTATAGTGGTTTTGATTCTCAGAAAAGTAAGGTGGGGGGCAGCAGAACTGCTACCATGGATTTCTGGAGGGCAGGCTTTGGAGCCTGGTTGTCAGTCCTTCGGGAGGCAATTCTGAAGGGCAAAGGAGCCCAGGAAAGCTGTACACACCAAGTAAATCTTAGAGGCATAGGAGCAGGTCACCCGCATGTGCCAAGGACCAGCCTGGCTGAAGAGAGAATTTTGGCTGGAATAAAAGGAGAGTTTGTGGTCTTTGGAAGAAGGGGCAGGCAACTCTGGGGGACTAGAAGGTTGTCATGAGGTTATACAGGGAGAAAATTGGAAGTGCCAAAGCCCAACTAGAACTTAGTCTGGCTACTGCCATAAAAGACAATTAAAAATGTTTCTATAAATACCTTTATATGGTTGAGGCACCATACCTAAAGGTATTTAAAAGATGTGTAGATCTGGTGCTTAGGGGCATGGATTATTGGTTGTCTTGGCAGTGTTTGGTTGGTGGTTGGACTTGATGGTCTTAAAGGTCTTTTCCAACCTAAATGACTCTGATTCAGTGATTTTAAAATGGGACCATTATTGGGAAAGAGGAGTTGCCATCTGATGCTGGTTTAGACCGGCTGTTCTCTGAGGCTGTCATGAGTCTGGATTATCATCTCCACAACAGCTTGTCAAAATGAGGTGCAATGACTGAGTAGTTCTGCTAGGCTTGATTTCCGCTGTCACTGTTACAGAAGAAAGCAGAGGATTTTTCTTCCTGATAATGTGTTGTAAGAGTCCCAGATCTGTTCCTGGCAGGTTTTGGAGGAAGCCAGAGGAGGGTGATTTTGTTGTTTGGTTTGCTTTTCACAAGGTCACTGTTAGGAGCACTCTGACATGGCATGTCAACGCCTTCCTTCAGCAGAGTGAGGCGAGGTAAGTTTGGAACATGGCAGGACAAAAGAGGTTTTCTCTGTGAGCACATTGGGGTAGATTTACTTTGTGTTGTCACAGTGGGGGAGAGAAACAGCTCCTGTACCTTACATACACAGCCAGCTCCACAAGCGCACGCTGGGAACAGCAGGCAGCATGTCTACATCTTCTGATTATCTGAGAAGCCTGAGGTGGAGTGTTTTTACAGCTGTGCACCTGTCTCTGTGCTTTGTTAAGTGGGCTACAACTTGCAGGAAATAAGATGCCTTAAAGAAAAAAGCTACAACAAACAAAAAAGAACCACACACACAAAAAGCAATTCAGTATATACTACCTGTCACAGTCTCCTTTAAATAGCACCTATATGGCAAGTACGATGAGAAACTGTCTGTCTCAAAGACCCTTTCCATTGCTACCTCTTAACCTCAACACTTTGCCCATTTGGCCAAAAGGAAGACAGTCCAGGCAAGGTCTTTCTCCCACTTCAGACTTTGAACCTGTCACAGTTTCATTGGTTTCTTTTTCTGTGCTCATGTGGCCTGATACATTAAGTGTGTTGGTCTTCACACTGATGGGAGCGTAGCCAAACTCCCTGTCCTCTGTGAGAACAGGTTGTTGTAACTTCTTTAGATCATGACTGATATGTAAAGTCCAGAAAGCTCTCACATTTTTAATTAAGAAGGTTGAAACACTTAATTCATATTGCATTTGCTGCCTGCTAAACAGTGAGGAAAGGAATAAATATTATTTTGCGAATAGTTTTTCAAGATAAATGTCAGTATGGGGGTTTTTTAATCATTGGCAGAAATTGTTATAAAAAGGAGGAGGGATAAAGTGAATTCATAAAGTTCATGTTCACATCAAACTGTAAAAGGGCAGAATGTCACACATTCTATATGGAAATGTAATGTTGCCAGTGAAAAACCCCTTGAAACTAAAGTACTTAGTTATGGATGTCAAGCATAATTGAAGCTACAGCTGCAAAATGAACCTTTCCTCAGTAGAACCACTGAGGAATTTCTTTGCATTTATGCATATATTTCCAAATGAAATAGAGTATTGTGATTTAATGCTTTCCCTTTTGCAAATACAGTGGAAACAGTGCAAAACGACTGTGACTTTTAGGGCGATTTGTATTAATTAGACTCATGAGAACAACGTTATTCTGTTTGGGCTTATGAATTGTTTTAGATATGCTTTGGGCCAAATTATGACTTCTCCAAATCAAGCATGGAAGGTGGGACGGGATGTAAAGAATCCATCTGATTATGGGCCACAGTTCGGCATTCTCAGCGAAATGAATGGCTACTGTTGCTCCCAGCAGCGCTGGGCAATCCATAGGGCAAAATAAGGTCAGGGGGAAGGGAGGAGAGTCTCACTGCACCTCTTTTCTGCCCCCTTGTAGAAACAGGTTGTGCCAAACACAAGCAAAACATTTGGAAGAGGAGTTACATGGAGACAGGGGGTGCTGAAGCTGTGCTTAGGGCTAGCCATAATTCCCCTCCACCGCTGAGGGACCACAGCTCCTCTCCTGATGCGAGTCCTTACACGCATGAATTACAGTTCACTTCTGCATCCACAGCTGTGCCACGCAGCAGCAGACACACTGTGGCTGTGCAGGCAGCTTAGCTTCTGCTCAGGTCATTATAATTCCTCTTGGTTTCATCTCCCTTGCCTTAAATTTGATGTACTAAGATGCCAGGGTGGATGAAAGCCTACATCTTTTTTCCCTTCCCGTTTTCATCATTTCAGTCCCCTGCTGCCAGCGGTGCCCGTCTACCCGAAGGCGTAAATGTTATGAGAGGAAATAACCATTGCTTGTTTTTGAGTATTGCACATTACTTAGAAAGTAAAAAGCTATATTCTGGATTGTGAACTCCTCCTGGAAAAGTTTCAACAAAAGGACAATTGTTTACTTCCCTAAGAGACAGTGGAGACAGTTTGTGGCGTTTGTCCTCCTGCAATTCCTTCTTAAGTAGATCTGAAGGAGCTGTAAGTGGCATGGCTGGGTTAATATACATATATCTTTGAGTTGGATTGGACTCATCTACCACAGTGGAGAGAGGCACAAATTGTTAACTTCAGCACTAATACATATCCGTGTAGATTCCTTGTCAGCTGCAAATTGACCATAAAAAGTACATCTGCAAGTGTAACTCAATCCCATTTGCCGTTCAGTGGGTGTGTAAAATACGCATTAGGCACTCACTCTGTTACTACTAAGTGCCACACCAAGTGGAAGTAGCGAGTGGCTACCACATTGGATTTTATCCTTCAAAACAGTGGTCCTAAAGGAGAGAGAGACCTTAGACCTTACATTACCATTGTTTGCTTCCTTCTTCTTCCTTTGTGCTACTCTTGCCTGTGAAACACTATTAGCTTGCACGGCACTGACAGTGTAGCGCTGTTCATTCCTTGCTGACACCAGGTTTCTCCTTCCACGTGTTCTGATCAATAAAATCACCCCTTTGCCAGTTTTTTGCAGTTCTTTTGTTACTACTGAACTGCAGTACTTATGTTACTACAGCCCATGGAGGCTGCTTGTTACGGTGTGGTAGAACATACACGATCTAGAACTCGTGTTTCTGAGCTCTCACTGTTCCCAGGCTGAGTGACTGAGTCTTCTCCTCACTGGGTAACCATGTCTTACCACCAGTGCAGGAGAGGCGGTGTGTAGAACCAAGACCAGGAAAAGTACAGTTCTTTTGTAGAATTTTTAAGTACAACAGAGTGAGAAAGGCATGTAGGTGTCCAGTTGGCCCAAAATATTTCAGAACCACAACTAATTGCTCTCTTGCAGAAGTCTTTTGCTCTCCATCAGCGAAGCACTGCAGTTGTATACTTGAATATTTATTGCCCTTTACACACTCCACTACTTCAGGATTATTGCTTAATTAAACTTCAGTTTACATTTCCTTAATGTTATTTAGGGAGAATGTATCCCTGTCTTCATCGATAATTTCATTTTGGTTCATTCAGCATATGGGGGCTTGTGCTAGTAATTGTGTTTTCTTACCCCCTCAGGTTTCCTTTACTCTTCTGAGGCAGATTGTTGGGTTTTGAGCTGTTTCACTTCAGAGCCTGCCATTGCAAAAGCCTCATTGACAGGCACCAGGTTGTTAAAATGTGTTATTTCTCATGGAAAAGTGGATATTTGTTGATTCTCTGTGTGTCTGCAGTAAAGAAAGGTGACACCGCCTCTCCAGAACAGGTTCCAGTGTTCTTGGAGGCTGAAGATTACACCTTTTAAGGGTTGAATTGCTAGGATTTATGCCTATCACATGGTATTGAGAACTGGCTGACAGAGGCAGCTGGCTGCTAAGTAACTCTGCCATTTATGCAATGACATTAGTCTCAGCTGGATTCATTCGTTCGGTTCAAGGACAAGGTGTGTTTGCAGAGGAAGTCCATGGGAGATTGTCGTGGTTTTGCCCCAGCCGGGGGCCGCACCCCACACAGTCGCTTGTACTTTTAAAAGGAAGGGGGAAGGAAAGTTGGGGGAAGGGGAAAAGGGAAGGAAGAAAGGAGGAAAATAAACCACAACCTAGAAACCAGAACCACGCAGTTTGGGATAAGGATAGTTTACTAAACAATAACAGAAAACTAGATATAACAATAACATAAGTTTAAAGCACAAAATAGATGAAACTGGTGATACACAATGCAATTTCTCACCAAACCACACAACTCAGGCCGCACAGCTTAGAGCCCGTCCCGGACAACCCAACCGTCCCCAGAAACTGCACGTCCTGGCGTTGTCTCCCCCTCTTCCCCCCAGTCCCCCCTTAAACTGAGCATGACGTAACTGGCATGGAATATCCTCTTTGGCCAATTCGAGTCACCTGTCCTGGCTGCGTCCCCTCCTTTCTCACTAGTAAGGAAGTATGCAGAGCTGAGAAAGGTACTTGATTGCCCGGCAACAAATCGGAAACATCAGGGTGCTATCAGCACTATTCTCATGCTAACACCCAAACATGGCATTCCATCCACTGCTAAAAAAAAGTTTAACTCCATCATAGCTGAAACCAGGACAGAGATCAATAAATAAATCTTTTCCAAGAGCAATGCAAGGCTGCACCTGAACAGATTTTCCTGTGGAGGTTGTGATCTGCCTCTTTGGTGAATTTTATGAACACTTTGGACGGATATCTCTCAGAGGTGATTAGGCTGAAGTCAAAGGGTGAGACTGTAGACTTGAATGACCTCTAAAAAGTTCTCTCTTTAATTTTTTGAGGTACCCGATGGAGGCTCTTTAGATCTCAAACACCTCTGATGCTTAGATAATTTTAGGGTTACACAGGAAACTAAGGTCCCTATATTATTACTATGGTATTTTGCTCCATTATTGTCTGATAAAAATATATTAATAATTCTGAGCACAGGTGCCCAGCTTTTCCACAGAATGCTATAGACATGAAGAAGCTGGCCCCTTCCCCTTCTCTTGTTTCACCCCCAAATGTGCCCTGTGCTCTGGGCTACACTGTAGCTCCACTTTGACAGAAGCACAGTGTTCCCATACCAAACACCTTCTTGTCTGGCTGGCAGGAAACTCTCCTGCTCCTGGGTTTGGCCCCCATGGCTAAGACGGGTCTGGAAGCCAGCTGTGTCAGCCCACAGCTCCGAAAGCTTTGCTCTGCTCTGAGAACTGGGAACTAGAAAATGATGACTCTTTCTGTCTGTGATATTTACCTGATGGCAAGCTTGATTTGTGGCTGATATTCACATGTCCTTCACACAAATCTCCTCCCTGACTCCACAGGCAGAAGAAACACATTAGTTCTCGGTGTCCTTGGCCTTGCCAGAGGCTTGTCCTGTTGCTTGTGTTTGGGAATGTGAGTCTCGTCATATCATTAGAGTAATGAACCAGTTTTCAAATCCCCTGATTTCAATTTCTGCTTGGCAGCTAATTGCATTATTAGGACAAGTCAGGTAATATCAGCACTTTGGTTTTCTTAGCTGAGAAATGGGTGTTACCCCACCGGGCACTGAGGTGGGGCTAATTGCAGTTCTTGAAAGTCAGAATAATGAAAAGGGGCCTCCAACAGAAGTGCTGTAAGAGGGGACACACAACCAGCTTTCCACAGTGTTGGGACTGCCGGTGGTTTCTCACAGCAGCCAGTTTACAGCCTGGATGGCCATTCTGCCCCGAGGCTCTCTTCAGCAAATCCACTGGAGGCAAAGCAATGCTGTCTCTTCTCTCTGCATGGGAAGCAGCAGAGCTGCAAATTCTTTCTGCCTGGATGCAGAAAGATCACTCTGTATTCATTCCTTCTTTCCTACATACTCAAACACTCACACACTGCATACACACAAGCAGCTATGAAATTTGGCTCCTCATTTCAAAGCAGCACACAAATACATAACATTATTCCCTATCGCCTTTAAACCAAACGAGTGCCCAGAAAGGAAACCAAGCCTTTTGAAATACCAGGGAAAGCACACTGATTTGCCACTTGGCAGGAGTTTGGATTTTCAATAAAGGGGCTTTCATGGAAACTGGGACTGAGTTACCAGGAAGGTCCTGGAAATAGCACGCACCTCATTCCAGCATGTATAGCTTGTAACTGCTTTAGCATAGGGGTGACCTGCTAGTACTCAGTACTGATCGTGATCCTAGTAGGGCAGCCAGGATAGCTGAAGACATGGCCACACAGCCAAACCCTCTGTACATACTCTGCCATGTCTGTGCTGCTCACTGGGATCAGTTCCTGCCTTGTGCATCCTGCAGACCATGTCAAGGAACTCCTTAGAAGAGCTGCAGCTGGCACAGGCCACAAGCACATTGGAGAGTGTGATAACTGCTGTGTGGTAGCCATCTGCCTGTGTTCAAGGCTGTGCCCCATCCTGGTTTAGCTCACTAGTTCCGACAGAGCTTTTGCATCTGGGTAGGCAGCACGCTGCTGGAAGGAGCCACTGGACCCACCTGGGAGCCTGGCCAGCGCATTTCTCAGGTTTGATTTGACTTCAGCAATGAGTAAACCTGGTCCAGGGCTGGTGTCCAGAACTGGCTGGACAGGCAGGTCTGCAGCACCAGGCATTAGCCAGGAAAGGCATTAATGCAGAAGGCAGGTCCTGGTGCTGTGTCACATCTTCCCTCCAGCTTCCCACCTCCAGCACATAGGGTGGAAAGGCTGGAAAGGAGCTGTGCAGTGCTGCTGAGGCAGAAGTGTTGAAAGATGACCAAATCACCTTCATACCTTCCTCTGCCAACCCTACCCCATAGAAAATCCACCTGTGCACATGCACATGGGCTCAAAACCACACAGACCTGCAACTCTGTGCAGAGACTTGGAGATGGGCTTGTCAGAGGGAAGGTTGGCTGAGCAGGAGTCTCACAAGGTGCCACTTGCTGTAACAGCAGCTGCTTTTGTTGGAGAATTGGGAACCGAAGATATGGTTGGGCTCCTTCAACTGACTCTTGAAGCATTGCTTGGTGGGCTGTGCAGGCAGCAGTGTGATACTGCAGTGCAGAAGGGAGGGTACATCACATTGGCATCTCCAAGACACGGTATGCACTGGAAAGGGAGAGAAGAATTGTGGTCACAGATCCTTACTGTGGAAGCAGCTCCCAGGCTGCACATCCCTGCTATGGACTCAAGTTCTTAACCAGCAACCATGAATACTTCTTGATTCATGGAGTCCAGGTTTCACAGAAACAACAAATTTCAAGTCCCATACTCCACTAGAGAAAGAGTAATGGCTTGAACTGATGTTCAGCTCAGGTTTGGGTTTTATGTGACTCGTTAGGTTATAAATTATACAACTTGTCAGCAGCCCTTTTCCCCACCAGCTCCACTGCAGCCAGTGACATCTCACTGGGACACCCTTCCAGCCTCCAGCTGCTCTGCTGGGGAATAGGGCTTTACCTCACACGGAACTGTCACTTCACTGCTCCCACAGCAGACGCCACAGTGCAGTGGCCTTCCTTCAAGCAAGCAGTGGTGGGCTGTTCTCCTGCAGAAACTTCCAAGGAGCCAAGTGTCACCCCATCCCAAAGTCTTCTGTTCCCCAGCATGCTAGTGGTGCTGAGCCAGTGGGTTCTCCTGTAACAGGTTTTTCCCCTGGAGTGTACTGCACTGCCATTTCCTAATGAAGCACAACACTTCTGTGGGGTAACAGAAGTCTCCCTGCCCACACGCTCTGCTTATGCCTAATTATCAGCACCAAAATACTAATGACTAGACACCGGTTCTTCTTCCCATAAAAGTCAGCACACATTTTGAATCGACAAGGAAATGCAGACTGGGAGAAACAGCCATTCCAAAGAGCACAAATAAACACCAGGAATGCTGTTTACAGTTAGCATGTTTCTGTATAAGTAATTACTTCAACTGTGTGTCGTTAAATATCATATTTTATGGTACAAATAGCTTTTCAGCTGCTGGAATCAGCTTCCATTTCTTATTTCCAGATTTTTGACTCCCCACCTCAGTGCCACTGGGCAGTATTTCTCACAGAGTCTGCTAAGGTTTCCCATAGACGTTGTTATATTGTGGCATTCTTTCTTGGCTGGCATAAAAAGCATTACTGACATTTCAGGTCGTTTCTAAGAGTGTCATTTACACAGAAAGCACACTGAGTAAAAAATTGAGGTATTACTTATTTTGATAAACAATTTATCCTTTTATCCCATCACTACCCCACTTGGAGCCACATAATCTTTCTGACCAACATAGAAGATAATGCACCCTTGTTATAAGACATTAGGAACTGATGCTTTTATCAAGCTGACCTTGTTCTGCCCGTTTCAGAAGAATTTTGGTGGAGTGCTATAAAATCATTTGGGAAAATACATGTGATCTTTGTGTTTGTTGCTTACAAACTGTAAAGCATAAGGCCTTTCTCCTACTTTGCCACTGAGAGAGTTACAGCTGGACATTTGATTAAGAAAACTCATTAGAGAAGCTCGGTGATTGGAATATTATATCTGATCTGACCATTCAAATAAAGGGAATGAATCTTCATTTGAAACTGATGGCAAACATCTCTCCTTGCTTCCTTGAATTTATGTACTGATATTGTGGGTTTGTAAGCTGTCTAGCTTAGCAAGTGGCACAGGGTTTGACATAGGCAGATCTGTAATTTCTTATATTTCAAGATGTTACTTTTAAACTGTGTCATTTTAAGGAGAGGGAGAAGGACTTCTGCATGTTACTTTTCTAATAGGCCAAAACGAGAAGATACTGGCTAGGGATGTGTGCTGGTAAAGAGTCAAAGCAAATTGAGTAAACTGACTGGATGCTATTTTAGACCATCATATGAACAGGAACTTAAAATACTTTCTTCTGTTCTCAGGAATAGACAATCTCTATGAGAGGGCTCTTCACATCCGCAAACTCCTCCTCACTCTGCCCAGGTCGGTCCTTATAGTGATGAGATACCTCTTCGCCTTCCTCAACCAGTAAGTGCTTTATCATTCCCCAGGGTACTGTGTGTTTATCTGCCTTCCTCTGCTGGTATGGGAGTTCTTTGGGTTTGCTCATACTCTTAGGCAGAGTTTATGTTTAAGCTCCATTTAACACGAAAGATGTTCTTCTAATTGGTAATGAAAATAGAAGGAAAACACCAGTTTTCATTCAAATTAAAATTCCATTTGCCCAAAACTGAGCAAGGTTGCAATAAAAGAGATTGAAGTGTTGTCTGAAATGTGGAGTGCAGGCCACATCATTAAAGCTGATAACAAAATAAGCTGATAAGCAAAATAACGAATACTAACTGTAACTACATTAAAAATAATTTACATCATTTAAAAGTAGAATTCTTTTTCCTTACCTCAAGCTGATTTTAATCTCCTGATGGAAAAAATAATCTTCAAGCAGCACAAGCATTACAAGCTACCTGTTTGACACGAGGCACTGTCAGGGTCAGACTTTGTGTTGGTGCTTCTGTTCTCTGGTGACAGGGCTGCCACTATAGAGAATATCCATCCCCTGTGTATGGATAAAGTAGCTCGGTCCTCACGTTGCAAAACAAAGGCAGCCACTGCAAGGAGGGTTGTGTGAGAAAGGGAAAGTGGTCTTTGTGTCTTCATCATCCCAGAGAAACTTCTTTATTCTCAAAACAAAGGACAGGTTGGACAATTGCACTGCGTTTCTCCCTCCAGCCCTTCACAGCCCTCTCTGGTTTTGCTCACCCCAGGATTTTCACTGCAAATTTTGCTTCTTGTCCACTTTGCCCTGATTCTAGCTTTTCTCTTTCTGCTGCCATGTTATCTGTTTCCCGTTATATCTGTTTTCCTATTGTCTTTTTCCTCTTTTTTTTTTCTAAATTTGCCCTCTGCTGAATCATTCTGTCTTTGTGACCTGCCCCATTCCATCCATCCTGTCTGTTCCTATAGAAACAGGGGCTTTGGGCAGGTTACTTGTGTGTGCTCAGCTGTACTCACAGCTGTTCCCATTTCCTTTCTTCTAGTAATTTCTGAACCACTTTCAAGTATTATTTAAAAGAGGGGCAGAGATCTAAAGTCTTACAAAAATAGCCATTCATTGAAAACATGAATTCATCCCTCAGTAGTGATACTGTGTAACTCCTAGGCTTGTATCACAGCAGTCCAGCCTGCTTGGCCACATGAAGTCATCAGACCTCACAACTTTACCTCATCCAGTCTCTCATTCTGCTCCAAACCTCTGAAGTTAGATCAGGTTGCTAGAGTCTTAGTCTTGACTTCATGAGGACAAAGTGAAAGGCTAATAATTATTCCTTTGGCATCCTGGCTTTGCTCTTCCTAATACAGACATGTATATAACTAGCCTTCATCACTGGAAGGCACACTGGTGAACTATATCCTGGGCTGCATCAAAAACAGTGTGACCTCAAGGGAGGTGATTCTCCCCCTTTTCTCCAGGAGACCCCACCTGGAGTACTGCGTCCAGCTCTGGGGCCCCCAGCACAGGAAAGACAGAGAGCTGTTGGAGTGAGTCCAGAGGAGGGACACAAAGATGATCAGAGGGCTGGGGAACCTCTCCTTTGAAGACAGGCTGAGAGTTGAGCTTGTTCAGCCTGGAGAAGAGAAGGCTTATACTAACCTTCCGGTACCTGATAAGGCCTGCAGGAAAGATGGAGAGGGACTCTCTATCAAGGAGTGTAGTGATAGGGCAAGGGGGAATGAGTTTAAACTAAAAGAGGGCAGATTTAGATTAGACATCAGGAAAAACTGTGAGGGTGGTGAGGCACAGGGACAGGTTGCCCAGAGGAATAGTGGGTGCCCCCTCCCTGGAAGCATTCAAGGTCAGGTGTGAGGCTTTGGGCAACCTGGGTGGAACTAGATGATCTTTGAGGTCCATTCCAACCCAAACCATTCAGTGATTTTGTGTTACCAGCCACCAGCAGAACTTCCCATGCTTCACAATAATAACCTTTTTTACACATTCTTGCACACATCTAAAGGCTCCACCACCTTATAAAACAATAGAACAAGATGTCTCAAATTAACACACGGGATATGATAACAAATCATAGCATAAGAAAGAGGAGTGCGTAATTAATTTTACAAGCTAATTATGAAGGGAGTAATTTAGAAGATTTGCCTCTTCAGTTTGTATTGTTTGTACACTACACTCTATAAATTTCCCTTTCTAAATGGAATATGATGCTGTGTTTAAACACGACCAGACACGCTAATTCATATTCTGCCTCAGATTGCAGAACAGCACCGAGGTAAAGGGTATCCCAGTGCTTCAGGTTCTGTTTGACTTGCCCTGCACAGAGCCACTCAAAAGCCAACATTTCCACTAGGAATGCCAATGCTTTTAAGCAAAGTTCAATCAAAATTGAAAACTAGTAATGTTGAATTTTCTGGAGGAAAGGAGACCTTGCAGATGTTGGTTAATAAGAACAATCAAAGTGTTTTGTTTGGTTGCTCCCAAAATGAAATCCCCGTGGATGTTTGTGGGCAGAAGGCAGGGTGTTCAGGGATTTTAGGTTGTATGATAAAAACAGAAAACAGAGTCACAAGGTACCTCCAGAAAACAATTCAGTCTGCCTAAGTTATATTGCAAATTGATGGGAGAGGGTCCATTGAGAAGTGATAAGCATGATCCACTTTGGACCCAGTCCACTTTGGCCTCCAAGGATGAACACTGATGAGACAGAAGCAGTAGAAGCTGATGCATTTTAGCCCATTAGCCCATTAAGTCAGTATATGCTATACAACACTTTGTAGGAATACATAAAGCTGCATACATATATGTGCTAAGAACTCCCTTTATAAAGTGTGTAGCCTATTAAGAAATCCCCCTTTGTATTTGTTGCATTATGTGGGATTGAGTGTCAAGGGAAACAAGAAATCTGAGGTTGTGATGGAAAATAAAGTTTCTCCAGTTTTCAAGATAAGGTTAGTTGCAGTGGAAAAGTCAATTTGTCTTCGATTTTTCTGTTATAACAGCCTTTCACAGTACAGTGATGAAAACATGATGGATCCCTACAACCTGGCTATTTGTTTTGGGCCAACCCTGATGCCTGTTCCAGACATACAAGACCAGGTGTCTTGTCAGGCGCACGTGAATGAGATAATCAAAACTATCATCATCCATCATGAGGCTATTTTTCCAGATGCTAAAGAACTTGATGGCCCAGTGTATGAAAAATGCATGGCTGGAGATGACTACTGGTAAGTCAGAATGTTACTCTTCTTTCTCCTTAACAAAATCATTGGACTGGTTGTCTGGATAGCTGCAGTGATACAGGATGACTTCCACACACATGGAAGTATGAAGATAAATGTGAAGAGCGTTTAGGTTTGCATAGGGAAGTGTTAACTGTAAGAACATGAAGCAAAGGTAATTGTGATGAGGTTCCCTACGATATTTTGTGGAGGAAGCTGCCCTTGTGTTCAGGCAGGTGCAGCCAGAATTCCAGGTGTACTGTGCAGAGCACCCAGCCAGAAGCTGACTTGCTGACCTTGAACCATCTCAACCACTTTCAGCTTGTGATGCCTTCCCCCTGCTCCTTTCCTCTCTTAGCAACACACACGTGCTGTTTGAAGGAGAGGTGTGGAGACTTCCTCAGTAGCTGTGTATTCATAGCATGGCCTGAGAATTACATTGCACATAACTTTGTGGCATTATAAGGGTAACTTCAAACCATCTCACGGGGCTGGCATACTTTTGATATGTGTGGAAAACACCAGTTAACCCCAGCAGATTGGGGAAGGAAGGGACTGGGGTTTAATGCCCACTGAAGCACCCTTCTCATGCTGTGCTCTTTCTGCTCAACTCTGTTTCCCTTCAGTGACAGCCCTTACAGCGAGCATGGTACCTTAGAGGAAGTGGACCAGGATGCCAGCACAGAGCCCCATACCAGTGAAGACGGTATGTCTGCTAAGTTACTGTGCCTTTGACAGAAATAAGCTTTACAGGTGTCTCATGCAGGAGACTTTCTTCCTTCCCTACATGTGCTGTATTTGAAAGAAGAGGATTTCAGTCCCGGTGGTCTGTAGCAAAGCTGGCTTCTTTCATCTCTGTTTGTGTGCTTTTTCCCTCCAGTCCCTGTGTGTTTGACCAGCTGTTTCCCCTTGTTCTCTCCTGATTTGTCCAGTGACAGGAAGGACAAGAGAGAAACTATTTCAGTCAGCACATATTATTTTCTGATATAAGGTTACATTTTTAGTGACTTTTTTTATCTTGTGCCTGCCATAGCTAGACTTATCAAAAGTGTGTCTTTCAGTGTTTTGACTAAAGGATATTTGCTGTTCAGTGGACTCTGTTTTGGTATGACTATAAAAGCTGTTCCATCTAAGGATTTATAACTACTGAAAAACATGTGTGTACCCCCCACAGTGAACCTTCTGAACAATAGTCATTTGCTATAAATATTAATCTGCTGTACTCTGACAGTTCTGGGCATGATAGATATCCATGGAAAAAAAAATCCATGCATTTTTATTATATCAATTCTTTTTATCCAGGTTTCCTAAAGGTGTATTTGACTGTGCCATATTTCACTTGGACCATCCTTCTGATGTCCCTCCCAGTAACTTCTGCCCAGTTTCAAGCAAATATAACAGATGGAAGGGGGTGTCAAAATTGTTAAATAACTACCATTTTCCTGACAATTAGTAGCTAGTTGGAGGTGAAGGATTAAGAATAACGGTCCCTGTAGAGAAGAGCAGCAGTGTGAGCTCACTGCATATCTGGCCAGAGGGCAAAACGGACACAGCAACCAACACACGTGCACTCAGGACCAGCAGAAACAAAAACTGCCCCTTATCCATCTCAGAGGATGTGTGAAGGGAGGAAGAGGAAGAATTGGAGACGGGGAAAGGGGAGGAAAAGAGCCACAGCAGAGAAGGAAATTAGGTAGAGGCTTTATTTTTTTCAGAAAAGGATGTCATAAGGGATACTGGTTAGGAGCTGGGATGATTGCCATAGGGAAGGGGAACAGGAAGGTGTATCTATAGGAAACCTGGCTACACTGGTCCCAATGCACAAAGAACAATGTAAACAATAGTGCTAGTCTAGCTGTACCCATCTGCTTTGTCACGTAGACAAGCTGTCAGAGCCAGATTGCCCGTCTCTTCCCCTCACTGCGGTATGGAGAGGCAGGCAGAGTCTACCAGCACAGCTGCTTGGAAAGGAGGGGAAGCTGGGTGGGAAGGCATCACAGAAGTGGCAGAAAAATGAGGATAGGATAGGAGAGAAGTTGATGTTAATCTTCTGCTGGGGTGTACACCCATGCCTGCCCCACAGAAGGGAATATCCAGAGTTTCACAAGACAACCTGTACATGGGTTCCTCTTGACAAGCTCTATAGTGCTAAACCCCCTGTCTTTGTATAACAGAGCTCTGCTAAATGGTGTGAACAAACTCATAACTGCACTTTATTTTTCCAAGGCAGTATAGCTATACTTCATAAGAGCTCCTTCTTCCATTGGAGGTATGAAGTAATACTTCATGCTAATGAGTCTGTCTGTCTCTCAGAGCATAACCAAAGTAGTGAAATGCAGGTGACACACCAGTTCCACATATTGGGGCCAGCTTTGGGGCCCCATGACCAAACTGAGAGATAAAGGCCTGAGTGGGCATGGAAAAGAAGTGCAGCTTTTCAGTGGCAATCAAAAGTGACTACATCAAAACCATGTCTGGGGAAGATTAAAACATCAGCAGGATCCAGAGGAGCAGGACCACGATATCACACAGTACAGCACCTGTGCCTCAGTAATCACGGGCTCTTCCCCATCACTGTGTCGTTATAACAGCAGCTTTGTGGTGCTACCTGTGTTATGATTGAGTCATTGGTGGAGACAAACCCTGAAGAGAACAGCTGTCAACAGGACAGAGTTCTGTTAAAAGTTTTAGCAGCTCAAGACATGGCTTTTTGTCCACCAGATTGGCCAGCAATTTAATTCTAGTTGCCCCACTGCACCTTTTTAATTAATTGAGCGCTGAAAGGAAGCAGACATTTGTGTTTACAGCTAAACAATTGTCAGCACAGAAATATTTGTAATCCAGGGAAATACTGATGCAAAGATAAAGATTAGCAAGACTGGATCATGTACAAATGGTGTTGGCCTTCAGTTCTCAGCCTGCAAGCTCTAACCCAGGTGGGTTTTTTTCATGGATATGGCTTTCTGTTATAATAGCACATTTTTCTAACATAGGTTACAGACTTTAAGTGCATTCACCATCTCTTTGCACATACATTCATAGTATCATAGAATCTTTTTGGTTGGACAAGACCTTTAAGACCATCAAGCCCAACCACTAACCCAGCACGGCCAAGTCCACCCCATGCTTGTCCTTTCTGCAAGTCCTTTTATAAAATGTTCTTGGTACCAAACATGAGAGTAGGTGAGAATTCTTCAGTTTGTGTATTGAACTTCATGAAAGTCACTGACTGACCTGTGGTGGAACAACAAGTGTTTCCATTAAAGAGTCTGGAGTATTTTGGGGGGTTAATGTGATTGACCGATTGATTGTTTAATTGATTGATTATAAGCTGGATGCATCACTGCCAGCTGTATGCAGAGAGAGAGAAAGAAGGGGAGGCACAGCATCACTGCTGTATTGCTTGTGGTGCTCATATATTTCCCTCTGTTAGGGGACTGAAGAAGCGGATTCTATGAATGTAATTTATTTTGTTCTAATGTTGAAAATCTGATTAGTTTTATGTTAAAATGTTGTATACATACACAAGACCAAGCAGCTAACCCCATAGGAATTCCAGAGCTATTGAAACATAATCCAGAGGCTATGATCAAAAGCAAAAGGATTTATTTTTCTACTTCAGTTATTGTTGTTGTAAGAATTACTTGCCTCATAAAGTTAAAGTGTGAGTGAATCCGCGCCTACTAGAATCAACCCACCTGTAGTGGCTGGCTCAGTGGCACTAGGAATGTTTAATTACAATTTAGAAACCAAGAAGACTTTAAAAATTAAAAAATAAATTATGTCTGCAAAGATAAGATCTGGTAACTTGGGCAAAAGGAGGATGGAACTTATAACTGACCATATTGATAATTCACAGCTGCTTAACTTTAAGCATATAAATTACCTTTTTTTCCTAAGGTTACGGTGTTCATGTGTTTCTGTTGATCTCTGGAAAGGGAAGATGGAAGGAGATGTGTTTTACTATAGTGTTTCCAGTCCTTTTTACATGTGCAGAAAGTATCCCTATTAGGGAAAAAAACCCACAAGTTTCTCCTTTCTCCTAAATCTGGAAATGAAATTTAATTTGTGAAGATCTGTACATTAATCTGAGGCACCAAAAAATCTATCTGCAATTTTGCTGCAGAAAAGCCTTTGCCTGGAAGTGCCCCTTGAGTAAAGATTGAAAGGATATTGTCTGTGCTTTGCTGAAGCAGGTTTTAGCCTGTTTCCTTTACCTTCTGTTTGCTGGCAATTTTTTATTCTTATTGTGGTCACATATGGAAAAGGGTGGCTGGGTTTGTTTTCAAAGGAAGTGAGAGAGAATTTCCTGAGGAAGTTAAACAGATGGGTTTCTCCTGGGAAAACGTACATACAATTAATATCATACTGTTGGTAGATATCTCATAAACATAGGGTAAAACCCGAGATGGTAGTGCTGCTGGAAACAAAGGCACTAGGGGCATGTAAGGCTGTATAAGGTGTTGTCATGTCCCCAGCACAAAGAAGTTCTCCTGCTTTTCAGTAGAGCATTCTGTGATCAACAGTTTGCCAAATTCTGGCCTGTCAACACCTCACAATGCTGCTTTGCTCTTGCCATTCCCCTATCAGGGAGCTGCTGTCCTGAGGGACAGCACTCTTGAGACTGCAAAGCCGCTCTTCTCTGAAGGGGTGCTGAGGAGAAGCACAGCAGGAGAGAGCGACTTCCCAGGGAGTTCAAGGGCATACTCTATTCCTGACAGCCAGGGTACATCTGGGAGAACTGAGGAAGAGCAGAGCAACAGCAACACCCCCAAAGAAAAAATGCAGGGGATGGTCTCCCCTCTTTTCCTTCGCTCCTTGTGCCGTGAGGCATAGAGGGCAGCGCAGTGCAGCTTCGGTGCCATCATTTCTCTAGGGAGGTTAGTCCTGCACCTGCCACCCCAGTCCCAAATTTAAATTAGCACTTATGTTTCCTCTGCCCTTTCTGCATTCCCAAGCTGCTGGATCTGGACAGCTCTACTTGGCATCAAACCTTGATTTTTCAGCAGACTGCAAAATCGTGTGTCATCAAATGGTGGTAGTAATGTATCAAACTTTGGGGGTCATAAGTGAAAGAGTAAGAACGGAGCTGGCTGGTTAACAGAGTCCCTAAAGCCTTTCCCACCTTCAGTTTGTCCTAGTTTTTCACTGGCATGCCATTGCCTGAGTCACAAGAGATGGTAGCTGGTGAGATCCTGCATGTCATCAAATACTTTTTGCTGTTGTAGGCGAATGCCCCCAGGTATGGACAGAGAAGTGCAATTACATTTCCCTCCGAGCTGTCAATTTTACTCTTAGGCATTCACTACCACACAGCATTTGAGTTACAGATCCCAAATTTAGCTTTCATCACCTTTGCTTTTCTGGAAATGCTTGTCTGTCATACAGTAACCTTGGTATTAAAGGGCTTAGCTTTTCAAAATGCATTTATTTCTAGGAGTAACTGTCATGGTACTTTGGTTTTAACTATTAAGGCTTGACCTGTAACAAGGTGAATTGCTGTATGAGTACAGTCCAAGTACTGTTTGGTATAGGAATGTTCCCTCCATGTAAAAGCAACATTCAAGCAAATAAAAATGCCCCTTTCACAATAGTCAACCCTGTCTGAACTTATTTGGGTTCCATTAAGAAAACTGTGTGAGATCTACTGGCCACTCCTCCTCCCTGAGGAGATGGGATTTGTTACCCAGGCAATCTAATGAACACGTCTCAGAAGTCACATCCATTATGGGTCCATTACCAATTCATACAGCTGGTTCCAGTGGGGAAATTTCCATCAGACCTCTGGGAACATGTGTGAGTCTTTCAGGCAATGGGGAGGGGGGTGAAAAAAACAGATTCCCACCATGCACCACTCTTAGATTAGTGTCATTCCACCAAGGGGGATAGAAGTATTTCTAAGCCAGAAAAATTGTAAATAAGAAGACCTGTATACCCCAGTGTGGGGTACTGTATGGTCTGTTGAAATGAGCTGAGAAACAGGAAATCCCATAGCTAATCAGTGTAGGGGTTTGCCAGTCAATCCAGGAGCCATGGCCATTATCAAATTAACTTCAGAGAACATCAAAGGAAAATATGTACAGGGAATTGGGGATTTTCTTGTAACAGTAAGTGTAAAGTTTTTCCTTTTTGATTGGGTTGGGGCTGGGGAGATTTCTGCATTTTAAACTATTGCCCAATAGTGAGTGACTGGCTCACTGAAACCTGGGAGCTTTTGCTTCTGAATTCTTGACCCACCTCACCTGGAGTACTGTATCCAGCTCTGGGGTTCCTGTTACAAAAAGACAGGGATCTCCTGGAGAGAGTCCAGCAAAGGGCTACAAAGATGATTAAGGGCCTGGAGCATCTCCCCTATGAGGAAAGGCTGAGTGAGCTGGGACTGTTCAACCTTGAGAAAAGAAGACTGAGAGGGGATCTCATTAATGTTTATAAATATCTCAAGTGTGGGACACAGGGGGAAATGGCCAACAGTTGTCTGTAGAGACAGAACAAGGGGCAATGGCTTCAAGTTGGAGCACAGGAAGTTCCACACCAATATGCAGAAGAACTTTTTCACAGTGAGGGTGACAGAGCCCTGGGACAGGCTGCCCAGGGGGTTGTGGAATCTCCATCTCTGGAGATATTCAAGACCCGTCTGCACACCTACCTGTGCGAACTGTCCTAGGGAACCATCTTTGGCAGGGGGGTTGGACTCGATGATCTCTTGAGGTCCCTTCCAACCCCTACAGTTCTGTGAATCTGTGACTCAACCCATAACTTCCCTGCAATCTGAGAACAGAGTGTTCATACAAACATCTGCTCCTCCTCAATCCTACCTGATGCCAGTCGTACCTTCTTATTACGAATCCCACGAGCAACACACGTGATATGTGTGAAGACAGCCTTCTGTTGTCAGTGTTACCCTATTGTCCTTTTAAGCATGATGCAAGACAAACAGGCATGTTTAGATTTATTTCTTTTTGTTTGGCAATTGTGGCTTTCCATGCCTGTAGTCACTTTGTCACATCCCTACTTTCAGTTAGAGATAATACTGTAGACAATCTCGAAATGAAAACAAGATTGTGTATTAGAATATATCACTGATATATACACCAGCATTAAAATTTATCTGGTTTCCCAGAATGGATGACTGTATATATCAGTCATCTATACCATCTTTACATTTTCCCTGCTTAAAAAGATAAAACCAAGAAACCTATCACCCCCCACCCACCCACCAAGGATTCACCTGCCAGCAAACCACCCAACAGCAATGCATTTTCAGGAAATAATATGTTTATTGCTGGATTCTTATATGATCAGGGTAATTTTTGCCAGCATATATTACTTTTTTGTTTATAATGGTGAATTCCCCATACCACCACGTGCCATCTCCATCACACGGTTTAGGGTTTGTAACTCCTAAACCCCCCCAGTTCCTCCCTGACAGGAGCTCTTAGCCTGACTGTGGAAGCAGCAAGCCACGAGACAGCTTGCTGCAGGCTGCACAGCTGCAAACTGTAACCTCAATAAAGGTGCTGTCCTTATGTTTCCATGCTGCAGGATGAAGTTAATTTTGAAAAGATATTCCTGAGCAAAACGTTGCCATAAAGGGACAGTGGCTTTTATTAGCAGCCTGGATCTTTGGGGAATTACAACCTCAGTGATTTTAATTTGCACCAGACAGAAAGTTGCTGTGCTAGTCATTAGCCCAGATGTTAATTTCCATCTAAATATTGCTCTAATTATGTAGGGAAAATTGTCATTTTGGGGACTCTGAGTTATTGGAGTCAACAAGGTGTGTGGTTTTCCAGCCTGTATTGTGCAGGTTTTTCGTTATGTTCTGAGGCTGAGGTGACAAATTTCAATCTGTTTGAGCTCAGGTGCTTTCGGTTTTGTGCGGGAGGAACCAGGGGTGGTTGAAAATCACAGCCATTTCACTGGTGTCCCCACACAGCGCTGCAGATACCTGCAGGCACGCATTCAGCAGGGGCCATTTGCCAATATCACTAGGTTTCTGACCCACGCATAGGTTATGGGATGGAGTAGTACCAGTGTAGGGCCGAATTTACCAGCATACTGATGGAAGATTAGGCAGGACTGGTGTAGCCCATGTTTGACTTCAGGAAATACCAGCCTGCCCTGCAGAAACCAGAGGAACGTGGGGGGTCGGAGCAGGCAGAGCTGCCATCAGCAACAGACCACACAGGGACTACCTCACCTGAGAACTCGTCCTTAGGTGGTCTGGAGCTGACTGCCTCACTCCAAAAGGGTGTTAAGGAAGCAGATTAAAGCACGAGGCTTCAATGTTGTGTGAAACGCAAGGGCTTTACTAGGTCCGCACGCTTGTCATGTAGAAGACAGAAGCCCCACAGCCCAGTTAGGCAGAGAATCCCTACCCATGCACGGGAAAACCCTCTCTTCTTTCCTTCACCACTGCAGATGCTAAAGGTGCTCTGGTTTCCTTCTCCTTTATCACGTTGCTCCCTCAGACCTCTGATTATCCATCTGGCTCATCTTATTTTCGGAAGTCTTCATTGCCTGGCCTCCATCTCACTCCCTAGCTGGGAAGGACCCCTAGCAGCAGCTATCGCAACATTGGAGTACACTGTTGTTTTCTGCAGCTCATGAAGCAACTCAGGTGTTTCACGCTTTGGGGCACAGACTGATTATGGTGTTTTTGTACTGCCTGAAGTCTGCCTTAGCTGACCTGATTTCTGTCCGCTCTGCTGAGTAAGAATGAGCAATGAGAAAATGCAATAAACGGGTTTTATGAAAAGAAGATGAGCAGATAAGCTGGTGTGGAATCTGATATCCGTTCCTCTTGTCTCCCTATGCAGAGTGTGAGCCCATAGAAGCTATAGCCAAGTTTGACTACGTTGGAAGATCTGCACGAGAGCTCTCTTTCAAGAAAGGAGCTTCCCTTCTGCTCTATCATCGAGCATCTGAAGACTGGTGGGAAGGAAGGCACAATGGAATTGATGGCCTTGTCCCTCACCAGTACATAGTGGTGCAGGATATGTAAGCAGTGTCTGCTGTGACTAGGTTCTTGGTGGGGTGTATAAACATGCTGAAGCAGCTGATGAAGTGATTTCCAAACGGGGCGGCGGTTTGAAGGCTCAGATAGATTGAACATTAGCCTTCTATGCAGGATGCCTCTGTCTTCATTGCCCCAAATTGACAGCTCTTATTCAAAAGCTTCTACTAGGCTAGGCTAATTTGTTTATGGATATGTTCCCGCTACATTAAGAGATGGATGCTGCTGCACCTACTTTAATTTGACTGTCTCTTCGTAGGAATTGCTGACATCTAACTTCAGATTAGTAAGGGCTGGAGAAATGCAGCCCTGAACTCTTCTTTCACAGTATTAAGTGGGTGCTTTGCCAAGACAGACAAAGTTCTTGTTTGCAGAAAGGTTACAGTCAATATGGAAAGAGCTCAATAAACAGAAGGGTTGTAAGCAGTTTTTGGAGACATGGAGGGGCTGTAGTGCATTGTAACATGTCTGCTTTTCTTAAGGGGATTAATATCTGGGAGTGGCCAAGATGCTCTCTGTCACACCTAACTCGCTAGCTCATCTCACCCTGTGTGTTCTGTTCAGGGATGATACTTTCTCAGATACACTGAGCCAGAAAGCAGACAGTGAGGCCAGCAGTGGACCCATAACTGAGGACAAGTCATCATCAAAGGACATGAACTCTCCCACTGACCGTCACTCTGATGGGTATTTAGGAAGGTAAGCTCAAGCATACCATGTTGTCAGCTCAAAGCTCGGGTGACACAACAATTATGTCTCCACGTGCTGATGGTGGGTCACTACAACTTCTCCTATAACCACTTCTTCGTTGGTGCAGGCAAAGAAAGAGATCAGAACCTCCACCTCCTCTAAGACGCCCCGGCAGAAGCAGTGACGGTCACTGCCCAGTACACCCACCTCACCCTCTCTCCAATTCGTCCATGGAGCTAGGTTCCCCCAACCTGGCACCTCACTGCAGTCCCAGAGCCCTCCTTCAAAACCGTAACCTCAATGCTGACAGCCCCGAAAGGAGGCGTAGGCCTGGACACGGCAGTCTCACTAACATCAGTAGGCACGATTCCCTGAAGAAGATTGATAGCCCTCCGATTAGAAGATCTACATCGTCTGGTCAGTACACAGGTTTCAATGACCATAAACCACTGGACCCCGAGTCGATAGCTCAGGTTGGTGTATTTTTTCATTCTTTGGCATTCACTGATTTTTCTGAGGTGCAAGTCTCGGGGAGCAGCGCGGCGCAGAGCACCTATGCTGGTGGGACAGTATCCTACTTAGTTTTTTTAACAGAGTGTGTGTGAAAGAAGGTGCCTTGATGGATACTGGAAGCACCAGAGGGAACAGATATTGTAGTAGCAGTAAAAAGAAATTAATTCCTGTTATACCATATGAAGTTGCCTCTGCCACCCAGAACAGTAGGACAGTGTATGATTACAGCAGCTGTGTAAATCTGTGTGCCCTGATGAAGGCTGGCCTCTTGGAACTTACATGTGTCTGCTGTTTGGTTCTTTCTCAGTATCGTGCAGAATAGTGCTCTGACTGGCTGGTAGCAACCATTGCCATCCAAAGTGCAGATTTACATTCCAGGATCTTGTGGATTTTACAGTTTGCATATGGCTCATACCATATGTTCAGCCTGGAGAAGAGAAGGCTCCAGGGAGACCTTATAGCAGCCTTCCAGTACCTGAAGGGGCCTACAGGAAAGCTGGGGAGGGACTTTTTTTAGAAGGGCGTGTAGTGACAGGATGAGGGGGAATGGTTTTAAATTGGAAGGGGGTAGATTTAGATTGAATATTAGGAAGAAATCCTTCACTGTGAGGGTGGTGAGGCCCTGGAACATGTTGCCCAGGGAGGTGGTGGCTGCCCCCTCCCTGGAAGTGTTCAAGGCCCGGCCTTGAGCGGCCTGGTCTAGTGGAGGGTGTCCCTGCCCATGGCAGGGGGTTGGAACTTGATGATCTTCAAGGTCCCTTCCAATCCAGACCATTCTATGATTCTATGATACTGATTGGATGGTTGTAGTTGTGCCTAAGAACTCAATGTGCGAGACATAAAGAAATCATAGGCTGCCTTGTCCCTGCATGAGCCCTCACCAGTCTCATTCCTGGCAGTGAAGAGGTGAGGACAGAACAGGGAGCACCCAGGTCGTCAGATTGGTCTGTTGTACAGAGCTGGTAAGAGCTCTTGAGCAAACAGATGCCACTGTCTTCAGAACTCGCCTGTTGTCTCAGTAGTACAACATGATTGCGAGGGGCACCCTGGGGGTACAATATGATTGCAGAAGTATTTTACAATCACGCTGGCACTCATGTTTTAAAATTTAATGTGCTGGTGATGCTTGCTTTCAAAGTCTGCTTCCAGCGAGGGGTGGAAGTCACTGTCATGCTTGGGTCAGAAAGCTGAACCGTGTATTAGAGGGTTGGAAAGTGTAAGTGTTGTCACTGTGTTACCTTACTGTAAGCTATTTATTCCCATTCCTCCAACTGCACATGGTGCTGTTTGCTTGAAGCTGTTATTTAGTCGATGTGTAGACCAGTGATTGTTTGGCAATGAGAGAACCTGGTCTTTGATTAAACTGCAGGGAAGTTGCTGTGAGTGAGCAGGGAACACCAGAGATTTAACCTCAGCTGTAGCTCAGTACCACTGAAGAACAGAAAACTGGGGTCTCAGTGCATTCTTCTAGCATTTGTGCCAGAAATCCTGATGAAAACCAGTCATTTCTTAGGTAGGCTCACGGAAAAACGTCTCGCAGGATTCTTCTGCTTAAAATTGTACTCGGAGAAACAGGAGGAGAGAAGAACTGGTAGATACACAAGCTTTATTTCCTTAAAAAACCTGGTTTGTAATCCCTGTGAGGGAACACTGATCCTGAATCCCTGGGCAGTAGATGTGGGAAGCAGTCAGCTAAGAGGTGGCAAACGGACTGAAATCTTCTTGGTGACCTTGTTAACGTTTATAAATATGTAAAGGGTGAGGGCCAGGAGGGTAGAGCCAGGCTCTTCTCAGTGATGGCCAGCGAAAGGATAAGAGGCAACGGGTGCAAGCTGGAGCATAGGAAGTTCCATGTGAATAGAAGGAGGAACTTTTTCACTGTGAGGGTGACAGCACTGGCACAGGCTGCCCAGAGAGGCTGTGGAGTCTCCTTCTCTGGAAACATTCAAAACCCACCTGGATGTGTTCCTGTGTGATTTAGTCTAGTGATCCTGCTCTGGCAGGGGGGTTGGACTAGGTGATCTTTTGAGGTCCCTTCCAACTCCTTATGTTCTGTGAGTCTGTGATTCGCAGCCGTCAGTACCCAAGAGATGACAGAGCTCTGCACAGCTAAAAATGTTGCTTAGCAATATCCAGTGTCCTGACAATCACTTAACAAAATACCTTGCAGGATTTAGTTTGATTGATATTTTTAATGGTTTTAGCTGAATTTTGGCTCTCTCATGTGAACAGGTTAAATATGTGTAATGTCCAGCCAAAGCTGCCGTCTCTGCCGTACCACGTTAACCATAGCGTCTTTCAAATGCATCTGGTGGAAATTGGCTGTAGCACTGTAATAGTCATTAAAGAGAGGATGGTTGGCAAATTAACTCGGGCCTTATTCACACCCCCTACCCCCTGCTCCTCCAGCGCTTTGCGTTCAGTAGCAATTGGAATGACGTGCCGCTCTCTCTGTGCTCTGACCCAGGACATCGAGGAGACGATGAACACAGCGCTGAACGAGCTCCGTGAGCTGGAGCGGCAGAGCTCAGCGAAGCACGCTCCCGATGTTGTGTTGGACACCTTGGAACAAATGAAAAACACCCCCACCCCTGCCACCTCCACGGAGTCCCTCAGCCCTCTCCACAGCGTCGTTCTAAGGAGCTCCGAGCCTCAGATCCGCCGTAGCACTAGTTCTTCCAGTGACACCATGAGTACTTTCAAGCCCATGGTGGCTCCTAGAATGGGAGTGCAGCTGAAACCTCCTGCTCTTAGGCCAAAACCTATTGTTCTTCCAAAAACAAATCCTAGCATAGGGCCTTCCCCGCCTTCCCAGGGTCCAGCCGACAAATCTTGCACAATGTAGACAGCTCAGCCACCCACAGTGCCCGGCTGGGGTATGCTAGGGAAAGGGATGGATTAACGATAGAAGTCAGGGCTCCATAACAACATTATTTCATGTTTGTAACTGGAGAGGCTTTGTTTTTCAGTGGTTTTGAATGTATTGTCTGAAAGTAGCTACATTAACATGGGCATTTGTACTTTGTATGGTTTCAATTAAAACAAAAACTGGACAATTGTGCATCGTTTTAAAAAACAAACGTAGACTTACTTGAAAACTTGATGCTGCACCATTTATAATAAAACCAACACGGATCACGAACAGCTTGCCACGTTGTACCATACTTCACAGTCTTACTGTAGCTATACAATAACAGATCCTGCACAAAACTAAAGGGGCGGGAGGGGGGTGTCAGGGGAGGTGGGACCTCTCACTTCTGGGTCACCAAACCAAATCTCAAGCAGGTTAATAAGAGCTGAATTCTAGCATGTGAGGATTAAGTGTCTGTGTGGAATATCTAAGTCATCTCAGGCCACATTTCGTATTTAAGACACACCAAAACAAACCCCAAAACCCCACCAAACCCTCACAGCTCTCACCATCGGCACTGAGTTTGAGCTTTCTTGTTGGCAGTCTCACGAGAGACAAGCACTGGGTGGATCTGGAGGTCACACTGCTCTCACCAATAAAAAGCAGCATTGTGAGTCACAGCCAAAGCGCATCTCCTGAAACTCCTTTCGCTGTCCCCTGCAGCAGTGTACCTTTCCCAGTGAAGCTAGACCTTCCTTCCCCCTCCATCACATTTATCACTAGATTCATCTGAAGTCCGTAGTTGAGCAAGCCAGGCTCCGGAGGGTGCGTGAGCCTGTTGGTCCATCCGGCTGCCTGATAGGCGATTAAGAGGATCAACCCCGCGGTATTTCGGCTGAGTGTCCCATTGACTTTATTGCTGAGTGTCCCGTTAAAGGCTCGATTTGAGCTGTAGCAGTCGGGGTGTCGAGCTGACCCAGCTCCGCTGGCTGCCTCGCACAGCGCAAACGCTCTGCGCACACCCTCCGTTACGCTGACGGCAGCGAGACGGGGACTCTGTGACGAGGGCCTACCTCCTGCCAGCCACGCAGGGGTCACTCACAGGACAGACAGCTGAGTTTCTACCACCTAGATTCCAGCCAACTAAAGTTTTCCATAAGCGCTTTTCCCCCCTTCCCCTCTGTTTCTAATGACAGAAATCAGTACCTTCCCGATGTCGGTGTGAGTGGCGACTGTCGACTTTCTGCTTCGCGCTCTGTGGTTGAAGTTTGTTAGGCGTAAGCTAAGTGTACAGCTGTTTTGCACATCGCAGCAGTAAGCCATAGTATGATTTCTGTGAACTTCTTTTCCCACATCCAACCCCTGAACTAAGTTTCAATGAAAAAAGACCTGTTGTGGTCCACCTCCAGTATAACTGGCCTTGGGGAAGAGCTCTCTTCCCAAATTATTATTTAAGATCTCACCACTGGAAAGGTTGAAGTTGTGCCACTCGCTATACGTAACCAATTGAGTTTGGGAGGAGGAGAGCAGTGACAAAATGTGATAGGCATGATTACCAAGGTGACAGGAGTCATTTCCTGTTGTTATTTAGGAGCAACTTAATCCTGTTCTGGTGCACACCTTGTAGATAGGCAATGTGAAGCCCCAGGTGTGAAAAGGACCCTAGGAACTGCCTCAGAGAGCCCAACTGCTCCTGGCATTTGCAAACCCATCTTGATGCAACCGCAGATTTCGGGTGCACCCAGGTTACAGACAAAGTCTTAATCCACCTCGGCAGACTGTGTGGTGCCAGTCAGTGACCCTCCAGCCCTCTCAACTGTACCACCTAGTCCTAAGGCTGGAGCAAGAGCCCACAGCAGGCTCGCCCCAGCTGCAGACCAGAGCTGGTCTACAGGGTCTGTTCACTTGGTTGGGACCAGAGATAATTTTAAGTAGTTCCCCAATTTACTAGAATCAGTGGAACAAACTGGAATTTTGGCTTTCATTCATATGCAGTTTTAGTCTAGCATCATATTTTTTTGGTTTTTGGTTGTTTTTTATTTTAAATTAACCCACCTGGCATAATTGAGATGGATACCTGTATCTTTAAATTGCATAGGGAATTTTGTATGTTTAAATAACTGTACTGGACTCCATAATGCTTATATTAGAAATTGTTTAGCAAAAGAAAATATTAGAAGCAGTGCATTTAGTGAATGCATCCACTTAGAGCATTCACGCAGTTAAATGTGTAGTTTGATGGTTATTATAGATACTTAAAAGTATAGTAAGTGGATATGTAACAGGAAAGACTGCTACAACTACAGGCGTACTAAAGGGTAACTCCTGCACACCTAATCCGATCAGTATCATCCTTTACTGTCAAGTTTGATGAACTGCAGTACTGGTAGCTTCCTGCTTGTTGACTGTTACCTAATTGTGTCAATGTACATCTGTAGTATGTACATGTGAAAGTGCCTTTAAATTTTAGAGGAGCTTTAGCCTTGCTCTTGTACTGTTGCATTTCCATCGCATCCTTCCCTGTTCGTGTCTGGCTGCATTCCCATCGCATTCCTTCCACTCTCGAAGAACAAATGAAAACATGGAAATTTCACGGTTCTGGAAGAGAAATGTACTGTTAATCTGTTGTGACAATGCACTTTTATGTATAGTACTGTACATTTTTTGGCATGTACCATTACGAGCTTCAGTATACATTCAGGTTTGTTCCTCATAGTGTATCTTTATAATAAAGCAGATAGTTCTGTCTCTGCCTGTGGTTTTGCTGGGTAAGACGCCTATCTTCAGACGTGGGTTGCAAACCCACCTTTACCTTCCATAGGAAGAGGAAACAATCGGCATCCCCCAGCCACCCATGCCCCACCCCACACCAGGTCCCATCGCTGGCTCAGCCCAACAAAGTGTTTGTTCCCGGGCAACTTAAAGAGCACCATTGCTCGAAGCTCACCCAACTTCCTCCATGCATGAAGAGTCCCACAAAGAGCCACATGGCCAGTTGCTCCCCCTGGCCCCACTCCTGCTGCCTGTGGGAACCCACCACCCACTCAGCCAGCACCCTGTCATGACCCTCCTGCTCCCCACAAGAAAAATGGGGAGGTGGGGAAGGCACCCCAGCTTCCACATTTTAGAAACACGGCCCCAGAGGGAAAGGAAGGAGAATCATCTCCAGGGGGGGTATTTCTTGCAGCAGAAGCAGGGATGCCATCACACTGGGCAGGGTCGGGGGAGTGCCACAGGCAGTGACCTTATGTCCAAGAAATGGTGGGAATACACATGCCTCCATGGCTGGCTCCAGAGCCAGGGCAGCCGGCAGTGCAGCCTGATGGCTGTGAGAGACATTCAGCCACAGCTTGGATGCTGTCAAGGACCATTCCTGGGCTTGGACTGCATCTGCCCAAACAGCCCTGCCATGCTGCCCAGCCGACATGGGTTTAGGGGGAGAAGAACCACATCAAAACCCATTTCTAACCCTTGCTTAAAAAATAATCAGGGGCAGGAGCTGCAGCTGAAGGGCCCAATTTCAAAGTCATCTCTGGCTGTGGTTGAGGAACACCTGCCCGCAGAGGAAGGGGACAGATGTCAGGTGGTGCAGGCGGTACAGAGGGACGGACATGCTGGCCACCCCAGCTCAGAGCAGGGCTTTTGTTCTTCGTGCTGGGAAAGCCACACAACTGTTCATTAGCAGGCTCATCGATCAACCCGTGGTGGCAGCCTTTGTATCACAGTGTCCAGTGACCTACTTTGGGTACTTCTTGTCCCCTACCGCACAAAAGCCGACTAGGACATGCAGGAGGGGACAGCAAAGGTCATTCCTCATTCAAGGTCCTGCACAGAGCCTGGAGGATGCATAACCCAATTTCCACAGCCAGCCCATAGGCTGCCGAGGCGAGAGGCTCCTGTGGCGGCTTTTAACCTGTTTTAAAATAAATGAGAAAACACAAGAAGAGGGATCTCCTCCTGTGGGGTAACGTGAAGTTCGGTGTTACACTGCGCTGGCTTCTTAGCTTGCTTCCAGGTTGTGTAGTGGAAAAAAGCCTGGCTCTCATGGAGACAGCCAAAGGTTTTGGCAGGTGACTGGGAACCGCTGACTTCACTGGCACTCGCTAAAGCAAAGGGGAGACGAGTTGTTTTCTCAGGAAAAGTGTGTTAACTGGACAGAAAGTGAGCGGCAGTGGGTGTCCAGCTCCCAGGACACCACTGAAAATTGCTTTCCCAAGCCACGTGCAGCTCCAGGATGCAGCGCTGCCCCAGCCTGCACAGACCCCTCCTCACCCAGCGTAAGGAAACCGTGGAGACCTCAGCCCAGGTTTTAAGTGCTCCTTGGTGGAGGCGTGTGGTTTACTAGCATACTCTGAGGCTCACAAACACCCAAACTGCCCAGAAGCATCCACAATCACTCTGTTCAATCACTGCTACCCCATGGGACAAGACTTTATGTTGGCCTGGGCGGTACCAGTACGTGGGGAACCAAAACCAGCCTCGGTATTAACTAGCGGTGGTGCGGGATGACAGTACCATTCTCATAGGTAGTAGTGCTTCTTCCATGAGCTTGGCTCTTGGGGTGGAAGGGGAACAAACCCTGTAATGTATGAAAGGCCAAATAGATCAGCAATTTAGCACTTTAAAATCCAGTTAAACAACACAGCTCAAATACTGTTAAAAAATAAAAGATAAAATAAAATAAAATCAACCACTAGTTTCACCATGCCACTGTAATTGCAGCTACTCCCTCGCTGGTTTATGCCAGGGCATTTCCAGCTCCTGCAGCTGACAGCACTGGTCCTTGTCAGCACTAGTCCCTGCCAGCACTACAGCTCTGGCAAACCTGTCACTAGCCAGTTTTCCTGCTGGAGGGACCACGACATCGGCAACCTCATGACTTGGAGGTGCCACTCACTCTCTCTGCTGCAGTGCCACAGCCTGCCTGGACTGCAGCAGGCTCAGCCCCAGCCTGGCTCATGCTGCTGCTCCAGCCCCCTCCCTGCATACAGCCCCATTGTATCCCCCAGAAGCCCTCACGCCCCAGCCCCAGTTAGAACAGTAGCCCTAACACAGCACTTCAAGTCCTCCCATCCAGCCATCCTACTGATCAACCAGGTCAGAACTGGTGAGGAAAGGAAACAAAAAATGGCTGGTACGGACGAGGCTGCCTGATGCATTACCCCACTGAGCTGGTTTGGCTGGGAGTTAATTTTCTTCACAGTAGATAGCAGGGGGCTGTGGTTTGGATTTGGGCTGGAAACAGCGCTAGTAACATGGGGATGTTTTAGTTACTGCTGAGCAGGGCTTACACAGAGCCAAGGCCTTCTCTGCTCCTCACCCCACCCCACCACTGAGGAGGCTGGGGGTGCACAAGGAGTTGGGAGGGGACACAGCCAGGACAGCTGACCCCAAATGACCAAACAGGTATTCTGTGACGTATGATGTCATGCTCAGCATGTCAGCATGTACAGCTGGGGGATAGAAGTGGGGGAGCATTCAGACTGATGGTGTTTGTCTTCCCAAGGCACCATTACATGTGATGGAGCCCTGCTGTCCTGGGGATGGCTGAACACCTGCCTGTGATGGGAAGTAGGGAATGAATTGTCCTGCTTTGCTTTTGCTTTACCTATTAAACTGTCTTTCTACGAACCTGTTTTCACTCTTCCAATTCTCTCCCCCGTCCCTCCAGGGGCAGAGCGACCAAGCATCTGTGTGGGGCCCAGCTGCGGGCTGGGGTTAAGCCACAACACCCAGCCAGATGGGAGGACAAAACTTGTGCGGTCGCACTATGCCCAGGGGAGAGAGCAGCCATGTCTTTCCTTCACTTCTCACTCACGTGACAGACAAGGCAAGAGCTGGCAGGGCCACGTGCTGGAAGGTGACATGCCAAATTCAGTGCTGGCTGAGGGAATAAGGAGCATTAAGTAACAAACTGGGCCCGGCTGAATTGGACAAGTCAGCGGGTTTTCCCCATCTTTCTCAATCCGTACACACAAACCAAAACCATCAGGAACATGTTGTTATGCCCCATTCTGCTATTAGGTGAGCCCATGCCCCACGGCAGCACAAGGACAGTGCATCTCCAGTTGTGCCACTGCCACATCCCAGCAGGGTCAGGGTCAGGGCACACTGGTCACCGCAGACACCCAAGAGCAGCTTTTTGGTCCAAGGCTGGAGGTTGGGGGACGATCATGTGGTTTTTCTTAATTAACAAACTGCATTGATTAATTTCTTTTTCAGGTAGCATAGTAATGGAACGAGAGTGCGAAGGACAAGGCACAACAAATCCAGCTGTGAAATATGAAGACAGACAAGTTGTGCTGTACAAAGGAGGTCAGACGCTCGCGGGATTGAAATCAATATAGCTGCACTCAGTATGGCAGCAAGGATAAACCAAACCCAAACCCTGCCTGTTCTTAAATCTGTGGAGCACATCGATTTAGTATCTACCACGGGCATCTTCAGCAGTGTAACGCTGACATCTATAAACACTGACCAAACCACATAAAAAAGCGGTTTGCATTTATTTTAATGAATTACCCTCTGGGAGAGACAAACCACTGGGACCAGCGGGGCTCTAGCAGGGAATTAGGCACTCACTGAAACAGCCGTTTTTCCAGCAGTGACTTCTTGGTTGTGATGAAATAGCATTAATGTGGAGATTATTACCAGAGTCCTAAGCAGTGAACTGAAGTGTGCTGAAGGTTGAAAATACCTAAAATCCTTCACAGCTCTGACCGCAAACTACCAAGTACTGTTGTGGTAGTTTTGTGTGGCTGGGTTCTGGTGGAGGAGGGGGGATGCAGGGGTGGCTTCTGCAAGAAGCAGCCATAAGCTCTCTGCAGGCCCCACAGAGCAAACACCAGCCAGCTCAAGGCTGGAGTCATTGCTGACCAAGGCCAAGCCCATCAGGGACAGTCACAGCTCCTCTGGGAATCACATTTATGAGAAAAAAAACCCAGCAAGCAGCTGCTTTTTGCCACCAGAGAGTGAAAAGATGTAAGAAACTGTGTAGACACCAAGGCCAGGGAAGAGGGGGGAAGAGGCGCCCCAGGTCCCAGAGAGAAAGATGCCCCAGCAGCCCATGGAGAAACCCAGTATTTTAATTGGGGGTTTTTTCCCTGCCTCAAATGTTTTCAGAGATAACCATTACAGGAGTATGCCAGCAGCCCTGTTAACCAGCACTGAGCTGAACACAACCAGTGTATCCACCAGTACTTGGGGATCTGAGCTGAATTTTGTTCAAATGGTTTCCTCAGCTCTTTACATGTGGGTTTTTTTTTCCCAAACACTATTCCAAGAACATGTCAAACCTTGATTTCGGATCTAGTGTCAAGACCTTTTTTCATTTGTCACACACACACATCACAAGGCTTATTTTAGGGCTAAATCAAAGTTAGTCTGAATAAAATTGGTTCATATACAAGGTTGCAACCAGGGATTGAAACATGGCTAATCTGGGGCTGTCAAATACCATAGTTAAATCTGAACTCTCCTCCAGTGCCTTTCCAAAATTGCAAACTAAATATATATATTTTATATATATCTCATATATATGCACATATCATTTCTCAAAAGCAAGGAACAAGGCACATTGCAAAATTCCTGCTTCATGCTTTATTTCTAGTTAAGAAAATACAGCAACGCAGTTTGTTGGGGCCTCCTCCCTCCTCCATGGCCCCAAGAGCAGGTGAGAGGGGAATCAGAGACTCATAGAGTGCTTTGGGTTGGAAGAGACCTCAAAGACCATCTAGTTCCAACCTCTGCCATGGGCAGGGGCACCCTCCACTAGAGGAAGTTGCCCAAAGCCCCACCCAGCCTGGCCTTGAACACTGCCAGGGAGGGGGCAGCCACAGCTTCTCTGGGCAGCCTCTGCCAGGGCCTCACCGCCCTCATAGTAAAGAATTTCTTCCCAGTATCTAACCTAAACCTACCCTCTTTCAGCTTAAAGCCATTGCCCCTTGTCCTATCATTACAGGGGAGTACAGAGGTGGGCAGCAGCATGGGGAAACACAGCACACCCTCATTGAAGGGACCCCCATTTTCACATACCAGCAGGACCAGACCTCTCCTGCAGCCCCAGGTTGGGGTTTGAGGGAGCTGCAGTGAGTGATCCAGAGGCCAGGGGAAACAAAACCCCACCAACAATGTGGCTTCTCTTTTTTTTCCCCCAAAATAGGACAATGAAACGAGGAACTTTTGGGAGAGATGGAACAGAAGCACTTTGGTGAAAGACCCCAATGCAGCTTGAGCAACTGGCCTGAGCAGTCTTTGTACCTCAGTCCTTCAAAGTGTTCCTGGTGTTAAAAGTGAACTTACTTTGTCAGATACTAGAAGTTTAGGAATAATGTAAGGTCTTAGGTACTGTAAGCCTAAATGCCATTCATGCCTGCCTACATCCATGACATGTGCACATGAAAACGCACGTGTGCAGTGAAACAGCAGCTGATTTACAAGCTTCTCTGTAGAAACCAAAGTTTCTTCCATACCTGTGTTGTAATACCAGGTCGCTGGTTTGACCCCTACAGAAACAACATGATTTTTCTGTTCACAAGTCATTCTGATCACTCACTGGTCACAGGTTTTGGTGTTTGCTGCTTCATTGGTTTTGCTTTTTCCTGCTTTCGAGGCGTCCCAGCAGGCTCAGGTATTTACTGGACAAGTCTGTGTGCACCACGGTTCCGGCCCCACCATCAGGTATGGTTGCTGTTGCTCTAAGGTCAACTCAGTTTTTCCAGAGGTCTGTCAGCAATGCCCATCGTAGAATAATTCCACTATGCTCAACGTGCTTTTCATGCTTAGCTAAATGCAACTGATGAGAAGCCAATTCCTGCAGATAATGTAACTTTTTCACAGTGTTTCCTTCTTTTGGTGAAAAAATAAGGAGCACTGTTCGGGCCTTAGAAATTCCCCAGCAGCTGCCAGGACCCCAGATGTCAGCCCATGGAGGAGACCTGTTGGAGAGTGCCTGTGCTGACAGCAGCACTACCCCGGTCCCTGCACCGCCACCTCCAGTGCTCACCCCAACAGCCCTGGTCATCACAGTGTCACTAGGACATCTTCCCTCTCTCTTAACCTGACTGAGAATATGCATGAGAACAATCAAATCCATACATCTCCCCAAACAGACTCTGAATCCTGTGTAGGGTGGTCTGAGTAACGCAGCATTCAAATGCTGTAGGAGCTGATCCACACCTTGATCACTTGGAGGAGGTGTGGAGGCAAAAGTGTCTCTACAAAGCTACTCTGGGTCAGACATCATCCCTGAGGCTTTTTGCTCATGTTTGCTGACATGAGCATTTCCAAGGGCTTCTCTGTCATCTTTGATGAAAGCAGTCTGGTTTAGCTGTGGCAGTACACTAATTTGGAAAGAGTTTTCCATTTTGCAACCAAAGAGGTGATGGACCAAGGAGGTCTGAGTTACTCCTGTGTTCCTGGCATGCCAGGAGGCTTTTTTTTGACACATTCTCCTCCCTGCCAGACCAGGGGGAAGGACACAGCACAAGCCAGAGGAAGTTGCAGGACACTTCAAGCCCAGTTTTATCTGATATTTCAACACTTTAAAGATAGGGATGAAAAAAACCCACTGTAATTCAGGAGAAAAGCAATGTTTTGATTCCAGTCAAACTTCCTATCCACCACAGGATTTTTTTGTGTGCCCATCACCTTGTTCTTAAAGACACAAGCAACAGCTCACACTGCAGGAGGCCTTCAAGTGCCACAAGATAAGTCTTGACCAGGGAGGAGGTGAGATGCCAGGCACAGACAGGCAACAAAAGACACAGCCAGATCATTTCCCCCCGGTGCAGACCTGGTACAAACCTGTCTCCAGGATATTTGTAAAACTGTCCTAGTTAAACAAAAGCAAGCATGCTTAGGAAACGTCTGTTCTCCTCCTGTGCTACTCAGAGTACAAAACGTAACTTATTTTAAGGTTCGCACCTCAGGGTATCCAAGTATTAAAAATTCATGGTTTGATTAATAACGGTTGCTCCCAATGTGTGGGGGTTTTCTGCAGGGCTTACCTTTGAAGGAGAGCTGAACTCATGTTTCATGGCAAGAGCACTGGTGTTGGGCCTGCACTGCACTGGGCAGCTCACGAGCAAAGGCCTACCCCAGCAGGTTAACCTGGATGAAAAAATATTGGCTTGTCCTCCAAAATACACCATCTGGACTTTTATAAAGGAAAAACCCTCCAAAAGACCTAAACCAAAGTGTCCAGCAGCCCCTGACTGGCTTCTGTGTAAATCTGACGAATTATTTCACAAGTGACACCCTCTCTTCCAGGCTTAAATACCAACCCAACGGGCCTCACGGTCCTTCAGGAGAGTCAGGACTTAACAACCACGTCCCTCATTCTATCTGCTGGGCGTTAACTCTGCACCGCACCTCTGTGAAGGTGGTGTATACCTAAGCTATCAAGTACAGAAGGCTGGACTGTAAAGATATCATACAGCAAATAAGTTTAAGCAATCAAAAGGTCAACCACAAACTGAAAAGCCATTATTCCCTGCACAGCCAAACACCTCATTAATGCAAGGCATAACATGAAACGAGAAGCAGCACAGGGAGACTCAGCTTCTAACAAGATTTTTCCCTTTCATATCTGATTCTACAAGTTTAAATATGTTTTCTGCAATAAAAATGGAGAAAAGATCTCTGTAACTTGTCCCAGAATGTTTCTTCTTTAATTGAAATGCTTTGCTGCCATTTTCTCATCCTTACAGGAAAAATGCGTTTCACTGTAACATCCCCTATCAAACAATTCTGCTATAAAATAAGCAAAATCCTTTTCTCTGCTCTTTCTAGAATGAAATATTGCTCCAAAATATGTCTTCAGGGAATATCCAGGGTTTCACAAAGCAGCTTTTATTGATGGGACAACAGCTTACAGGGAAATTACTGGTCAGTTCTGGCAAATGACTTTGGGATGTCTGGACCCCCTGGTGCACAGAACCCCCCTGGGGCACCCAGGGAAACACCAAATTCCAAGCCAGGGTGGGGGTGAGCAAGTGCTGCTATTAAAATAGCAATATTGAAGAATGCAAAGGAGAAGTTGTCAGACTAAGAGCTTTGATTTGAGAGAGGCAGATGAAAATTTTAACAGCCGCATGTTTTATTTAAAAGAGTTCAGCTCCGTGATCTGAGGACACTGCAACATGACTTCTCTCCCTTCCTCTGGCAGCACACACCACCCTCTGCTCAGCAGGACCCCGAGGAGAAGGTCACCCAGTGAAATATAAGGCATATAAATTGAGGTTTTCATAACAGTCTTGTTAGCAGCAGCACTTAGCTCAGGCTGAGGAGTCTCAGCTCTTACCTACCTAAACCTCCTTCCCCTGCCCATTTCCTTCAGTCCACAAACACCACAGGAAGCGAAGGAAATTTGTGGCCTTTTAAACTGTAGCTGTTAATCATTCATGGTTTGCAAATGTCCTGCAGCCACCAACTTTTCACAAACGTTACTTTTTTTTTGACACTGCTTTCTTTTCAATGAACCTGTTAACATCAAGCGTCCCTTGGTGAGCTCTTGGAGTGTTTTATGGAGAAATAACCCCTGTGTGTTTTTTTTTTCTTAGCAGCTGCTTGATTAAACTGCTACAACATCATTTTTCACTCCTCCCATTTTATTGTGCATCCAGCTACTTTTGGATCCCTGCAAGGATAAGATCAATAGCTCTTGGTTTCTCTTTCAAGTCTCCAGTTCACACACCCACACACGGGGACACACACACACAGAGACTGGTCTCACACCCCTACCCCAAACCTGGAGGATGGGAGGTTTCCTACTCCCAAGGCTTTGGGAAAGGTCCCTAACATCTTCCCTCAGCCAACAGACCCCTGGAGTAGGAATAACGACTCCCCAGGTTTTTACATACACGAATTTGCGTATTTACAAAGGTTGAAGGTGACGATGTCACAAGTTGAAATCCTCTTTGAGGCAGCATACCATCAAAACCAGCTCACCAGCACCCCAGTCACCAACACATAAATGGCCAACTTCAATTCCCTCCTCAAATTCCTTTGGATTTTAGCATGCAGCGTTCAGCAGTACGTTCATGGCACAGCATCAAGAACCCATTGTCTGTGCCTTGGCTTTGCTCACAGAAGGAAGAAGATTGGCCCAATTTCTTTTGGTAGTTCTTTGCAGCATGCTGCAACATCCCATTACCACTCCTTGCCACGCAATGAAGCAGCGACATGCATATCAGAGGAGTTCTACTGCTGTTTAAAATTGCTCCCACTCATCTTCTTTAGAAAGAAACTTTTCACAATGAGGGTGGTTAGACACTGGAACAGGTTGCTCAGTGAGGTAGTGGAGGCCCTGGAGACACTCAAAGTCAGGCTTGATGAAGCACTGAGCAATCTGATGTAAAGGTGTCCCTGCTTCCTGCAGGGGCGTTGGACTAGAGGATCCTTAAAGGTCCCTTCCAACCTAACCCATTCTATGACTCTATAATCCACTAACCATAATAGTTTGTTGAACACCTTAGGAAAATCTCAAGGATGAGCACTCATTCATCAGAGCTTCCTATGAAAACACTTGCAGCGATTTCAGAAACCTTCCTTCTAGCATGAGAACAAGTTTCCAGAGCAGTGCTGTCCCTCTGAATAAACACTTTCCCAGAAGAAGAGGGGTTTGGCTGTATCTAGCAGAGTTAGTTTAACATCACTGGAAAGTTCTCTCAGTGCTCATAAACCCCCAATTCACTCATTAGTGGGCTTTCAGCAAGCAGCCTCCCCTGGAAGAACCTATGAGCATGACTTCAAACAGTATCCTTCATCTCAGCAAGCAGCTGGACACAGAGAAATCCATGTCTCTTGCAGTGCGGTGGCAGACACCGTGCCTTCCTTTTGGGAGGGAGGAGGGAGGGCAGGCGAGCAGAGGGAGCGCTCAACAAATCTGGGCCTAAATCTTCTAATCTGTACCGGTGTGATGCCAGAGCTATTAACGATTTCAAAAGCCAGTTTTCCTTTATCATCAGAAAGACTGATAAGGTGGAAGAAAATCACTGTGGTATGAGATTTCTTGGGGCCACTTGCCAGAGAGCCATGCACAATAACATACCTGCAGAGCAATCACGCAGTTTACAAATCTCATTTTACAATTCCAGTCACTGGCGTCACCCAACCTGGGACCCAGCTGGATTCACATCACAGTTTATGCCTGAATAAATATCCAAATAAAGATCCTACAAAGTCTTTCATACTTCATTTATTTGCAATTGCTCCGTGACCTCCGACTCACATTAACCCAAACAAAAGTAGATTGAGCAGATCCTAGTGGAGGGCGGGGACTGTCTGGGGAGGTTTTGAATGGCTTCTTGGGCTGATGCAACACCTGAAGAGCAGGATGGGCCCTGCACAGGCCTCCCATCTTGTGCTTATTTTTTATGTCACTGGGACAACCCTATGGGACTCTGGATTTAGGTCCAGCACTTGAAAGATTCTAGCAAGTCAAAGCACTGAATATTTTGTATGAAAAGCAACAAACGGGGAGAAGATGGGATAATAGAGCAGAGGTGTTACATCTGCAAGTTCTTTAATGAGATGGAGCAACAATTTCCCAATATCTTACAGTTTCTTGAAAACTAATGGCTCTGAGGAGCCTGTGTTAAGAAGCCAACTGAGAAAGGCTGCTGGGTCTGACTACAGGTTCCACCTCTAACAGGGTCATCTGGGTATATCCAGGAAAGTTTGAGAAAACAGGACCAGCACAAGGTAGTATCTCGCTGCTTCCCAGCAACTCGCAGCTGAGAGTTTACCTCACTCAGAGGCTGCTTTTTTTCTTATTTTCTTAGTACCTGGGAGCCACACAGCTCAGGGAATTTCTGAAAGCTGAGTTTCTTAGGCCAATGAGTTTAACATTATTTATGAGAGTAATTATAAAGCTGTGAACAAGGAAAAGAAACATAAAAGGCACTGTCTTTTGTAGATGTCAGTAGTGATGCTGTGAGAGCTGGACTCTGCTTAGAGGAACTAGAACAAGCGCTCCAGCATGTGAAACTGATGGGAGCTCCTCACATTAGTAGAATGCTGAAGCACAGAGCAATTGGAGCTTTTTAAAAAGCAAAAGGGATTTAAAACATATCACCATGATTACTTTCCTAAATCTAAAGCTCCTCAGCCTCAAGCATAACCCAGTTTCTAACCCAGCTCTCTACAAGTCCAAGTCCCAAGACATCTCTGGGCCAATATTGTTCCTATGCTCCCTGGCAATCAATAGAGATCCGCTGGCACACCCAAAACTTACCTGCTAAAAAGCATGGGACAAAATACAATATTGAAGACACTCATGAAACAACAGTCCTAACAAGTTGTAACCCCTAAATTCAGATTTTCCATTTCCCAGACTCCCTGGTGCCTGCAAACAACAGAGTATGGAAGCAGCACGTATACCTTGTTGTGAAACAATGCTGCTGCCATTTTCCAGGCTTCATTTGGAGGTTTAGCATAGAAACTTACATGTAATGAAGGGGTTTGGGGATTGATTTTTCTTTTATAAAGTAGATTATGGGTGGAATGTTTGGTTTTGTAAAAACTGCCACCATCTTGAGTCAAGCGGAATGTGAGATTTTTATCCTTACCAAACCAAGTCACCGAACACGCTCTGCAATCTGGGAGCTTACTGTCTTGCACAACTGAAAAAACATAGCTCCTGGTTTCCAGAGGGGAAAAACAGGAGTTAGCCTAGGTGTCCTGAGGAAAGAACCATTGAAAGCAATGTAATTTACGTACAGTGTACTTGTCCTGGAGATGACATACATGAAAAAAATACCTGACAGAGAACTGATGTATAGCTCATGAGTAAGGGAAAAAGATTGTGTACGGCACTTGAAGCCTGAGAAGGAAGAGAAAGCAAAGGAAATTTCAATAAAACTGCAGCACAGAGATGCATTCCCAAGGCAGAGCATACATCATTCTGCTCTATTTTTCAAACAGACACCTAATATCCTATTGAATTGCATTATGGACAGATACAGAGGTGAAGAGTGCGCACAAGATTCAGGCAGTGTCTGGGAGCAGCCTCACTGGCAGAAGTATGTTTTAGTAACACACCTTGTATAACGGTGCACATAATTAGGTTAGGCTTAATGACTTAGGGCTTACCAGAGGTGTCCTTAACTTTCTAAATGTAAAAGAAAAATTTAGCATGGGGACGTGGAAAACCAGGTACCGGTTCTGGAAGGACAGGTACATTCACCCACTGCAGCAGCTGTGTTTCTATCAAGGAAGAAGGTACGAGGCAAATGGTCAAGCTTTGAGGCCCCAAAATGGCATCCATCACCCTCCAGCAGGGAGGTGACGAAAAAAATCTGCTCTGTCACCATGACAACTCATGCTACATCATTGCCATAGTAACAGGCTGAACATCTTTAGATTTTAACCACATGCACGGGGGGCCAACGAGCCAACGAGGAGGAGCCGCCTCTGTGTCCGGGTACTTGGCTCTGCCCTGCAGCCAGTCCTACCCCAACCCATCACTGCAGTTCAATCCAACAACCTTCCACTTTTCCCAGCCCCAAGCTGCTGGCTGAGCTCCCCACCACTGCTGGCTCTGCGAACCCAAGTCCATCTCATCACTGGACTATTAATTTCAAGCATTTTATCATTACTTTTTTCTTCTTCCCACCCAGTGATTTATCAGGCTGAGATTAAATGGGAGCAGAAAATCTTCGTCTTCCCAGTGAGTCATTGAAAATCTGTTCTATTAAAGCAGCACACCACAGGGTGGCTTTACATGCTGCATTTGCATCCCACGCACGCAGTCGCAGTATCAGTTCAAAGGCACCGTCCTGTCCCCTGAAGAGCCACGGCTTCTCCCTCGTCACGGCGAAGGAATGTGTTTACTGCGCAGCACCAAAACCCAGGCGATCGTCATTGCCATACGCCAGCTCAGGCCGGGCCCCTGCTCTCCCTGGCAGAGCTGTCGTCATGTGTGGTGATGTAAAACAGCAGCAGGCAAAACACACACTAATGCGTTTCAGGTCACATCAAAGCCCAGAAGTTCTGCGGCTCGATGATGTCTTTCATCCACCTATCTCCCAACACAGAAGAAGGAAAAATAAATTCAATTATTACTGGGTTTCAAGCCAGCCTGGGGGGAGAGGGTGAAGAACGGGTGATGCGACAGCTTGACCATCAGCACAGAAGAATGTAGGAGGTTTGGAGCAGTTTGTGGTGGGGGCATGGGGGCAGCCCCACAGCCTAGGGACACCATCCCCACCTGGGTCCTGGGCACAGCAAGACCATGCTGTAGGTCCACCCTGAGTATACCAATTATGCTGAAAGTGCCACAAAATTAGCTTGTTCTCCTCTTGGAAGACAGGTTGGAGAGGGTGAGCTCCCAGACGCTGCTTTGGCCCTCATGTTCCCTTCCACTTTCCCTCCATCTCTCAAACCCCTCCTTTGCCTCCCACAGCTCCTCCTTTGGGTTGATGCAGATCTTGGCTCTGAAGGGCAGCGGTGGGGTGGCACAGGCACATGCCCACAGCCCTTGCTCCCAAGCACAGCCAGCAGCATCAAGTAGAGCTTGTGATGGCCCAAAGTGGCACCATCAGCCCTGATGCCTGGACCAGACAGCCCAAGACTGGCCATCCAGCCCCTGCACAGCCTCATACCTGTATCTCAGCCTCCGCTGCTCAGGGTTGGTATAATAAAGCCATTCTTTGACTGGTCATACCATACATACATATATACACACGCTGTTATTCCATGTACCATATATATATATATTCCATATACCATATATATATATATATAGCTATATTATCCCAGTAGCTCTGCCCACATGAGACTATCAAAACCCTCTTATTTTGCATTTAATCCCTATCCTGGTGCTCCATAAATGGACTTTAAAAGGCATGGGATCCTACTGCACTGCCTCGATAAAAAATAATTTAGTTCTCTCACTATTAAGGAAGGGGAATAAAAAAAAAGGAAGGAAGGAGGAGAAAAAAAGAACCCCCCACCCCATCTTTTCTAAAAGGGAATGCAATTTTAAGTGGGTAGTTTTTAACAGAAAAAAAAAATAATAAAAGCTTTTTATAGGGTTGGGTTTTTTGCAATTTAATAAAAAAGTCCCTGGCAAAGAAGATGAAATAACATCTTTTTAGTATTCATGTATACATTAAATTATGAAACTAGATACCTGCGATTGCTGTTTACAGCTGAAACAGAGCTACAGAATCACTCGACAGGGGGAAAAAATAAAAAAGCCAACAAAACCCAAACAAGTCTGTAAAAATCTATCCCATGTTTATAAACATGTAGGAGAGTATAAATACTTTTATCCTGGAAAAAGACTGATTCCAACATGACTTTTTTCCTTACCGTATTACCACTACCCTCTAGTGGCAGTCTCTCTGCTTTGCTGAAGCAAAGATGCACTTGAACATCTTGATCTTACCTGTTAAGAAGTGGCACAAAAATTGCAAAGGGCAATTCACCTCCCTGTGCTGAATTCAGTGCCCACACTCTGCAGTGCCCGAGTCGCTGCAGCTTTGGGAAAGGGCCTTTCTGGCTCGTTTCAAACGTCACTTGTAAAAAGAAGCGTCTAAGAAAACGCTACCATGAAATGCATGAAGTGATAAGGTCCCCATAATGGACAGTTGCAGAATAGCCTTCCAGATGAATGATTTCCTCAGTGCTGAGTGAGAAAATTACACTCTGAAGCATGATCCTTATGCTCTTATTGTATTATTATCTTATCAACCCCCAGAGGTATTTTGGTTGATAGCTTTAAAGATAGATATGGCAAGAACTTGTGACAGTTCAGTTTCTGGACTTGCATCTCCTTTTTGGCCATAATACAAGTTCATCAGTAAGGTGAGATTTTTTTTACTGTTCTCTTGCAATTTCAGTCAGAAACATCTAGAAGGAAGCATTCCTAATCTAGCAGCCATCATTTTACCAAATCATTCCTAGCTGGAGATGGGTCTGAGGCACCTAGGGCATATTTAGATGTTGAAACCCTTACATGTTCGGGGATGAGAGGATCTGGGGTATCATTTCACTCTGCAGGGATAGCCAAAAAAAAAAAAAAAAAAAAGAAGGTAGTGCCACAAATCGAACTAGGCTGGCCCAAGATTTAAGCCCATCTGTTTTTATATCTTATAGAGAAGAAGTAATGCACAACTTCTTCAGAAATTTGCCTCCTGCTTTGTCTCGCTGCAAGGTACAGTCAGCAGGTCAGCCAGCTGGAGGCAACTGCTGGCTTGGGAAAACTCAACTCATGAAATTTTGGAGTTCCCCAAACAAAGGCAGCCCCTCTGCAGCATGTAACTTCTGCATGGAAGTGGCAGATCAGCTACACCTAAGTGTTTTGAATTTGCAGGCTTGCTTAGGAGCTTGGGGTGGGGACTTGATTCATTGCACTAATTCCCTGCTTCTGTAACAATAAATGACAAATGGGCTTTTCCCAAAAATCTATTACCCAATAACAGTTAAAAGCAATTTTCTCTTGCTCTCTCTTGACAGGGATGCATAAAGAGAAGATAGCTTTTACTTGGCTTACACATCTTGACTTCATCAGCGCTCCAAGTGCTTTACTCGGAGGTGAGCTCTACAAAAAGGCTTCCACACCTAGAATGGGACTTAATCGGACAATGTTTTTAAATAGTTTGGACAGATTTGCAGCATCAGATTAAAAGCAGAAGGTTAAACCTGTTAGTGCTCCCAACCTCTCACCCATCCCTCTGACGAAGTACTGGCATCTCTCAGGATGAGGACACCAAATTTAATTAGGGAGAGGGACACCTCTCAGATGGGCTTGTTGTACTGCTGGAGGCAAAAGCAGCCTCAGCTGCCCCACTGCATGTCTAACCAAGCCCTCAGAGGCAAAGCCTGGTCTCATAGCCCAAGTTTTCACCTTTTAAGCATTGCGTGTTTCTAGGGTTTTACCTCCGGGTGATATGCAGAGTGTCACACAGACCCAGGCAGTCCTTGGAGAAGCATCACGGCCAGGCCCCAAAGAACCAGACCCAGCAAGTGCCCTAGAAAGACAAAAACCCCAGCCTGCAGCAGCCCCCCTGAGCCTGCAGAAGATGACAGACCTTTCGCTACTGTCCGCTGTGCACACAGTAGCCCAGTGACAACTGCATGCACCCAAGGAAATAAACGAGTTTCTCCTCTTCAGGCATTTAACCTCTCATCCCCATTGACCAAGAGAATGACTCTATATGTGTCCTGATGTTTGATGCAAACCCCTACCGTGCAGCTGACGCTGTGGCACCCTCCAGCAAAACTTGGAAGTCACAGGCCCATGGAGAGGAAGCATGGACCTCACCTGAGAGAGAAAAGGAACACCAGGGCACTCTGCTGAACATCTGTGTAAACATGCAGAGGAGGAAGATGTCATCCTGGATTCCTCTGGTTGAAGACAACATTGAACCATTTAATAATTAAATGCCTAAGACACCATCAGGCTGCTCCGTACTGCGGGAGGCCATGTTCGCTCCACCTACGTTGCCACCGAGGATTAACTCCAAGACAAAATTAAGGACTGGGAATTCAGTTTGACAGGGAACCCCCAATCTCCCTTAGGATCTCCCACTGGCCCTCATTTTCCCTCTGACCACTGAGTGGTATGAACCATCCTCCCCATAGGAAACTTAAAAGTCTTGGTTCAAGGTTGCACATCCCAGCAGGGGATCATGGCGATGCTGGTTCTTTATGGCTCTCACCTGAGGAATATGACTTGCAGATACTAAAAAACCTCCTGGTATTTTTGTAGCGAATGATGCATACACCACAGAGTCAAAAATTTAGTGCTACTACATATTTTATCTGATCAGAGAGCTGCACAAATAAAGCACAACATAGCACCACTCAGGTGCTAGCTCGTAACTTCATAGCAGCACTTCCCAGTTAATACTGGGATACAGCGAACCCTGTCTTAATCTTCTGTCCAAAACCAGCTGCTGTGCCAGGTTTGTTGGTACCTGAAGATAGAACCCCGTCATCCTGGAAATAGTGTGATTATTTTAAAGCAATCACATAAAACCAGCAGCTGCAACTACAGGTGGGGTCTAGCACAGCTTTTGCAGGATATAAAATTTATATCGATTCCTGCAAAATTAGGCCAGCACCACGGAGGGGCCAGCAAAAACCTTCTGCTCACAGTCTGTCTGCATTGCAGTCCTTTTGCTTCCTCCCAGCTGTCGTCTGCCCCAGCTCATCTTGCAGTGACTTTCCTCCTCTTCGCATCCACTTTGCTATTCTTATGCCTGCCACAGACAGCTAGGGCATGGTCAGGTCCCAGCTGCAAGGTGGAGAGCTCTGTTATTCTACCACAAGCCCAGCAGCTGCAAGACCAGGTTGTAAGTTAGAAGAGCACTGAGCTCCAACAGGTGAACTCTCCCAGAAAAGCTCCACAGCAATTATAAAAATAAGCCAGGCGATGTGTCAAAAGCACACATGCACAATAGGGAAAGAGGCACTTCCTGGAGGAAGATTATCAAGCATTTAATTTCATGGCAAAAGAATCCCTTACCTTTATCCTCCAAAGGAGACTTTATCTTTAAATCACTGTTTGGAAAGGAAATTGAAGAGGAATTCCAACTTGTGTTTGACTCGTTTCGCGTCTGCTCTGTGAAGCGTTACTGCTGCCCTGTCTCAGCATTCATTGCCAGAGGCCTCTCCTGCTATTCCCAAAATCGCCTCCTACCTTAACACAATCACTACCCGAAGGCCATCCTGAACAAGCAGCACAACGGTTGTCCCCAGCACTTAGGACACTGACTTAGTGCTCTTGAGGCACAGGAGGAGCCTGAGCAGTAAGCAGGGCTTGGCCTTGGCTGCATCCACCTGGGCAGGGCTGGCTTGCATCTCCGGGTGCCTGCAAGCAGGACTGCTGGGGAACACAGGGCAGAAACACCAATGGTTCAGCCAAGCTAGTTAGCCTAGTGCCAGCACTTCTGGTGCAGTCACACAGGGAGCCGCAGCCCCAGGGCCAGCCACGCTGTGCGACACTCATCTTACAGCAAGGCGAGGGCTCTGGATACTGGGAGGAAAAGAGGGCTTGAGGAATGAAGTGTACAGCACACTGCTGATTTTCTTAAGCAAAGCTTGGTTGTGTGAAGATTGGGGTGACCTGCTGTTGGAACAAGTCCAGACAAGGGCCACAAAGATGATCAGAGGGCCAATAGCTCTCCTGGGATGGCAGGCTGAGAGAGTTGGGCTTGTTCAGCCTGGACAAGGCTCCAGGGAGACCTACTAGCCTTCCAGGCCTGAAGGGGCCTACAAGAACACTGGTTACAAGGGCATGTAGCAATAGGACAAGGGTTGATGGCTTTAAACTAAAAGAGAGATTTAGATTACAAATTAGGAAGAAATTTGTTTTATGATGAGGGTGGTGAGGCTTCTGGCACAGGCTGCCCAGAGAAGCTGTGGCTGCCCCCTCCCCAGCAGCATTAAAGGCCAAGCTGGATGGGGCTTTGGGCAGCCTGGGCTAGTGCAGGGTGTCCCTGTCTGTGGCAGGGAGCTGGGACTAAATGATCTTTGAGGTCCTTTCCAACCCAAACCACCCTATGACTGTATGGCCTGCAGCAGCAGGCACCATAGACACATGCACAGGGAAGCTTCAGATAACAGGTATCAAAGAACAACCACTGAAGTGATCACAAGTGTCTCAAAATGGATTAAAACTAAAGGAAGGAAGGTTTAGATTAGATATTAGGGGGAAGTTTTTTACAGAAAGAGTGGTGAGGTGCTGGAATGGGCTGCCCAGGGAGGTAGTGGATGCCCCGTCCCTGGAAGTGTTCAAGGCCAGGTTGGATGGGGCCCTGGGCAACCTAGTGTAGATCCAGGCCTGAGGTTGGTGGCCCTGCCTGTGGCAGGGGGGTTGGAGCTCTGTGATCCTTGGATTCCCTTCCAACTCATACCATTCTATGATTCTGTGATTCTATGACCCGATGCTCATCGATTGCCCCTTTATGAAGGACCCCAACCACCAGAAATCTGACTGAAATACTCTGTTTTTATACTTCAGCAAGCAACTTTTTACAGGCAACTGAAACACTTGTGAGCCTCTGTTTGCCTCTCAAGGTCCTTTTAGTAGTACGATGCACCAGTCTTCTCACAGAGCCCCACCAACCTTGCCACATAAACCACATAAGTACACCAACACATGCCATTCTATGATTCTATGAAAAGGCTTATGTATGAAGAACTGTGGACCAGAGCAATAAGTAACTGGCAGAGTGCCATAAAATTATTTCCACTTACAGCACAGACCATTTTTTTAAAGTGAATTAGTTGAACATTGAGTGTGACTATTCAAACATATACCAGGAATTTGTTACTTTTCAGTCATTAAAACCTGAATATTACGTGCATTGTGCATGTACTGACGTCCTTTGCAGCACAACACAAAATACATTGTTTCCATTCTCCACATTGTCCTCATCCAAGGGATGGGGGGAGGCGGGGGGCAGAAAGATGTTTTATTCAAGGAAAACCCTGAGCACCACATATAAAAGAAAACAGCTTATGAGACATAAATATAAAACATGTACAAGATCTGAGAATACATTTGCAGCCAACTTCACATTCCAAGCAACAGATACTAAATTAAATGTTCTGTCAAAATCCTCGTGGACTCCAGTAAGTGATGAGGTATATGACACTTGCTATAAGCTTCCACCTTGCTCTTCAAAGCAATCAGAGTGGGTATGAAATCTCGGTACCTGTTTTAAAACATTTCAAATATGCCTGGAAGTGTTGGCGTTCATTATGTCATCATAAACATCTTTACATCTTGTATTTAAAGCAGGCACTTAGACAAGTCTTTTAAAGCACATCTACTACATTCGATCTCGCTTAGTTAAATTGGTGGGGAGGAAAAGTTGCAGATGGGGCAGCACCAAGCTTGATAAAAGTGCATTTGTACTCCACTTCTTACAATAAAGAGACTGACCAATCCTTCCAGTACTGCAGTTAGTAATTCATTTATTATTTTTTTCCCCCATTACTGAGGGAAATGTCGTGTCTCCCCCTTAATTATACAGGTTTTTGTTTCTGGCCTGGTCAGTTTTACATCATCAGTAACTGAGTGTCCCAGTTACCTCATTTGTCATTTAAAATATAAACTCGTCAAAGCATCAAATAAAAAACTACAGCATCAGTCTGCATGGGACTAACAAACCTATAAATATTCATTCAACACACATACTCACACCCCCCACACACTTATTTCTTGGTCACAGCACACATCAACTCTGCCAAAATATTTGGTATTGATTCTAGTGTAACCTCCCCTCAACTTCACTCCTGCAGTTTTTATCTAAGCCCCTTCCTACAGGCTGTATTTTCTGCTCCCCACCTTGTCCCACTTCAAGGCCGAGATCTGACAAGACCCACCTTGGGGACAGGGCTCTGAAACCCAGACAGCTCCATAAAAGCTGCTCTTAGCAGCACCCAACTCTCTCCCACCATTCCTCTGCACATCTCTCCTACTCCCTCCTTTCTAACTCCATCAGAGCAACAGCAATGGTTCCCTTTGGTTCTTCATCCACCTAAATAGTCAGAAATTGTTAACCACAGGATAGATAGCTTCACCAAGACCCTCTGAAGAAAACTGCAGCAAACCACCCCAGCACTGCTTGTGGTGCGAAGCAAGCCGCGCCTCTTCCTGCGTGGAAACATCACTTAGCATCCCTTTCCCATTTCCAGAAATGGTGGCAGGAGGGTGAAGCGAACCATGGGGTCCTGCTGACCAGTATCTCCTTTTCCTCTCCCATTCCAAACCACTGGGAACAGCCTCCAGCCATTTCAGCAAATGGTAAAAGCCACTCGTTTGCTCCAAAGGGCAGCTGAATTCCCTTTCACCTCTTCCAATGTCCCCTGCAACTCAGAAATGAATAGGAAGCTGTCTGTCCCACGTGCCATCTCTCCCCTCAGTCACCTCTCCCCCTTCCCACAGCTAGCGCGTATGACAGGGAAATACTGCAGAGGCAGGCAGGATTTGTACAACACTTTATTACGCTGCTGAAGACTGGGAATCAGTTCTGGTGATGGCCTCTTCTCTGTTACTCAGGCTGAGGAAGTCAATGGTACTACCAGGCTGCTGTCCCACAGAGGGAAGCACACAAACTCTTTCCAGAGTATCATTCCAACTTTGACCTTAGAAGGGCAATTCAAGCTGCAAAGTGTAATGCTGTTACAACCAGGTGCCCTCCAGATGCTGGTCTATTTGCAACTCCTGTTATTTTCTGATGTCAAAGAGCAGACTCTTAAACTTTTGAGCGATCCTGCAGTCAGGCAAGACTTCAGGTGAAACGCAGGAGCACAGATCTTCACAACAGGTGAATGCATAATCATAGCAAAGCATGGAGGGCTCTATTCAGCACAAAGCAGACAGCCAGAGTTCACATTTTAAGAAGAGAACATGCTTATGTGACTGTAAAGAAATCAGTACTTGCAGCAAGAGGCAAGGCAAGTTACCATGTTTGTGGGAGAGCCATGTCTGCAATGGTATCTATTTCAGTCTTAACAGAAACCAACGTTATTACTTGAACTCCCTTTCCAAACAAACCTGATGGTGTTAGACCTTACAGAGTGTCAACTAAGGATCTAACCTTACTACGTTTACCTACACCATACAGCAGACCCATACCAGCCCTCCTGAATTCTCATGGAAGTGCTTGCACAGCTGCACAGCCAAGAGTCAGAAGTATCATGCAAAACAGGTGCAGCCAAACTGCCCCTTTTATTGTATTTGGAAACATCGATTTTCATAGTAAAGCACTTCCAGGGTCACTGGAAAACATACTTGTTCCAACCTGCAGCCAGAAGTAAGTGGTGAAAGAGACATTTTAGAATGAGGTAAACATACTGCATAGGCTATATACTTAAATCCAAATTTGAAAAGTGATTTAATTGTGAAATTATTTCAAACTGAACAGCAAGAAAAAAACTGTATCCTTATAAAAATCTGGAAACAAATCCAGGTTGACCCTAACTCCAAATTACCAAATCAGAAAATAACTCACAAAGGGCATTTCCTACCACTTTGCAGGGGGAGGTCAGCCAGATAAATGCCCAATTTGAAAAGAGCTTTGCTGCTTTTTCTGTGGAGCTGCTCCTTCTAGAATACCTGCTCAACCTCAGCCTGTCTCCTTCAGTTAATGGGAGCCCAGGCTGGTACCAGACACACAAGGTTACCACACTCCAGTGACTACTGACCTTCCAGTTCATGCTGCAGCTTTTCTTGCCCCAGCCTGTGATCTGGAGCAATGAAAAACCACCCTGTGACACAGGGCATTCAGAAGAGACTGGTGCTTAACAGGGAGCATCAGAGTCCTCAATTATCATTTTAAACCATCTGAAAACTAAGCTACAATTAACAAGAGTGCCTTTTGTGGTATTTTTATTTAAAACGTGAACCTTGCAGCTTCACTTGTTTGTTTGATGGGTTGCTGTTGGTTTTTTAAATATTCCTTTGTGTCTGTGTTTAGTTCCCAGAAATCATTCCTGCCAGGCAATGCAGTTTTGATAGTATCTTTCCTTCTCACCCCATTTTCAATAAACTCTGTAGAAGACAGTCAATGATCAGACCAAGATAAAGTGCATATTTCCTTTCTGATACAGGCAACAAAGTTGTGGACTGAAAAAAATAGATCATACTGAAAATTGAAAACCATACCAAAAAAAAACCCCCTACTGTGACCATTTATCACCCCACAATTAAGTTGCCCCACTGAGTGCTGCCCAAAAATACTTTTCTTCAAGTATGTGTTAGCTTAAAAAGAAGAAATTTATAACATTAAAAATAATGGTTCCTTTTTAATTAGACTCTGAGAATCATGAATTTATGTAATCCTTGAAAACTACAGCTCCCCCAAGGCTGGCAAACTGCCTTGACAACTTGTAAGCAGTTTATATTTTACCCTTTGGATCCAGGCTTCAAGCTTGCAAAGGCTTTGGAGTTCTTAAGGGAATGTGAAATTTCATTGAGAAAAGAAATAAAATGATTGTCCCTTTCTGACTTTTTGGACTCAAAAATAACTACAATGGTAAAGTGAGGTTCAGGGCGAGTCAGAAAGTACGTGCTTTGGACTTTGTCATCGTAGAAGTGAACAACCTTCTCCAAACTGTTGAGGTCAGAGGTTCTATCAGTCATAATCATGATTACATTGGGCCAGTGCATCACAGGCCTGTCGCTGGGCAGCGACACCACTGCAGGGTACTGATCCACTCCCTTGGGGGCTTCCCTGTAAGAATGGGGGTGATGATAACCATGTCCCTGAAAACTCTCTGATCCACGATTGTCAAAAATCAAGGACACATTGATGGCGTCGTACTTGCGGATGAAGCTGGAAATCTTCCCAAAGTAATCGGGGTTGGTTTTAGCAGTCAGAGTTTTCATTTCCGATGCTGTTGTTTGCCGACTAAGGGCCTCGTGAAAGTAGAAGCTAAACTTGGCAAGGAGAATGTTCTTGAGCTTCATCAGCCAGAGGAAGAGGTGGGGGGGCTGTACAGCCTTCTGAGACTGCCCTCCAAACAGATGCTTCTTGGTCTCCCTCTGTTTCTCAAAAATTTGGCCCCAAGTCTGTAGTTTGGTGTGAGCACTATGCAAGTTGACCAGGGATGGAAGGAACTTCCACTCTGAGATCTGAGCCTGAGCTTTTAAGAGATGTGCAAGCACATCTACTTCCAGCTGGAAACTGCTTTCAAGAGGACTGAGGATTGGATGATGGAATCTAGAAAACAGAACGTTTGTTAAGACATGAGAACCACTGTACACAACGGTGAAATACTCAGACAGTATTTGTCAGCTCAAGATAGAAGATCAAACATCAAAGCAGATTAAAGCCTAAACCAAAAACTTACCTTGTTAATTAAAAAACCTGGGGTTTTTAACATAATTAGGGCAATTATGTTAATGAACATACAGCACTTTGCATTTGACAAAAACACCTGTCAGACATTTCTCTATCAAAGCAAGGGAGTTATATTTGATCAGTTCAAGAACAATCACTGTTTGTCTTGACCCATGAACAATTTTTCTTTAAATTCAGGTGGATCTGTTCCAATTTAGAATCCCTTCTGGTGGTAAAATATGTCTCCATATGTCTAGAATAGCAGTAGGACATTAAGTAAACCAAAAGAATTATGTTATGAAATTGATGTTTGTATAAAGAAGCTACGAAGAAGCCAAGCAAACTGTTTGGGTTTTTTAAATTCACAATAAAATTGTGACAGAAAATGAGTCAATAGAATCATGATTAACTATATTTACCAATGAACCAGGACTCCAACTTCAAACTTTGGCGTATTAAAAGCAATGAAGGAGAAAAACAATTGGCAGGATTTCATCATATGAAGATGCTGCAACCAATTTCTCTCATTAAAATTCAGATGAAGATCAGTTCTCAATTTAACAGATGTTTAAAAAACCCCCAAATAACCTCAAACACATTTAATCTACCACACACAAGTGCCACTGTACATCTTATTCACAAGAGCGATCCTACTACTGAAACAAATCTTGATTAAAAGGAATTTTATAGATCCATTCTACAACTTTCCCTTATCAATTTTTTTCTAAACCTCAGGAAACAAAAAGATCCAGCTTACCTCCCTTCCCTTGATGCTCAAATTACTTGCAAATTTGTATCATCATCAATAAATACATACTTGATTTAAACTGAAAAATTGTGTCAGTTACAGAAGCTAAATACTTGACTTTAAACAGAATGAGTCTTCAGCAAAGACAGAAGTGACCTTTTTGGTAAACATGTTCCCTAATAGGCATTTAGGGCTCTTAAAATGGTCTCCAGGAAAGAACAACCAATCGTTCAAAGACAAGACTTGATAAGGTTTCCATTTAAATAAAGATGATTTATCCCCTCACTTCAGAAAAATATCCTGGGTCTTGTTATTGCTTTAAAGCAAAGAAGGTTATACTGTATTCTTCAACCTTTAATAGCTCAACCTCATTATTCCCCTGCCAGGACACAACACATATAATTCATTTTGGAAATACTTGGTTCATTCAATTTTGTGGTGGCCCAGAAGAGATAATTTTAGGCTTTTCACCCCTCTCCCTTCACTATTTTTCCTTTGACTTTCCATCAAGCTCTCACCAAAACATTAATTCTTAAGCTTGTGAAAATTGTCTGACAATTTTATAACTATTTTAAGCTGCCTTTTTTTTTCCTGACAGCCACAATACCTGTATTGAAAGGACTTGGTATTTGTATGCAAGTGCAAATTTATCATTAGAAAATGAAATTATGGGTATGATAAATCAGTTGATGCACCACACTCTGCAAACAGGCTGGGCTGGGAGACCAGCCACCTTCAGGACATGGCACATGTCAGTAACCACTGACACTATAGTGGAGATGCAGCAAGTACTGGCTACTTCGGTGGGCTGAGAAGTCCAGAGCATATTTACATTTCTTTGAACAAGAGACAATGAAACATAACATTCTGCTAACAATCAACATTATATATTTCCAGTGGTTTTAGCATTCAGTAGAAGAACAGTTTTGTTGCTATGCATTAGAAGGGGGGGAGAAAGCACTATGCAACATTATTTGTTCCAGACAGTCCCATCAAGTGCACACTTAGCACAGTGGTTTCAACACACTTGCAGTCAGACCATAAAGGTTATTCTACAATCTTAAAAGCAATTAAAAAATTCATAGTAATGCACCACTGCCAAGTGTCCTGGATTAACATTATGATGCATGGCTTCCACTTCCACTTTGCCTCATGGCTCATAGCTATTTTTTCAAATTTCACTGCGCATCAGGATTTGCAGAACTATTTTAATCCAAAAATGCACACCTCAGCCACAGCTGAGAAGCTTGATATGGTTGCAGAGTAAACTAACATGTTGGTTATGTACTCGGTACACCTGCTGTAATAAAGTTTCACAACACAGAAGCATTTGACTGAGCTCAGTATCACACAGAACAGACAGGTTTTTACAGTATTTCAATAAGCCAGAGTGTTATGAAGTTCAACATATTAGAAAATTTATTTTCTTTCCCCTTAACATTCTCAAAAGCAGAGGAATGCTAGAGTTTTGCCATTTTCTGTAACTTTTTATTTCTTTCCATAGATCATACATGCATCTATGTATTTACCACAAACTGACTAGATTAAAAACATTACCTTGTAAAACTAATTACATCAAAATAGGTTTACTACTTACTTATTCATTTTCTACTCAGCTTTTAAAGGATCCTGCTTCTGATGCTATTTTAATTATTTCAGCTATATATTATTCAATTATTTCATCCAAACCAATAGTTAAAAATTTCAGGAAAAGTTATTTCATGTGTTCCCTCTAGAAAAACAGAGAAAAACACCTAGTATTGGTTGTGTGCTGGTCAGCAATTAGTCCTAACAAGATAGCTTTAAACTGTTTAAGAGTTAATGATGTTTCAGATACAATCTGACCTGATTGTTGACAGTCAATTAATTCTGTCATCCCTTTACCAGCAAGCAGTTGTTTGCTCTATGTTATCTGAACAGCTATTTTTAGACAAAAAAAAAAAAGAAAGAAAGCAAGGCCAGAACCTATCTACAGAATGGATGGATGCCCTGTCTGGCCTTAGCACAGTTGGCTGAAACAACTGCACACATCCTCAACTTCAAGCGAGGAATGTACTGACAGAGGGAAGAGACTGGGTAAGGATGAGTTCGATCGACCTTTAACCGGAGTGGGTCAACAGACTGTAAAACAGCAATGCCTCCTAGGCCCCACACACCAACATCCCAGCCCCCAGAAACTGGTCTGAGATACAGAGAAACTAAAGGAGGGACTAGAGGAAGGTATCCTTAACCCCACTTTTTGCAGAAGCGTTCTGTATGTGACTGGGGAGGCAGCTCCTGAATGAGCCCTACCAGCATCTTAGAATGTCTTCATCTTAGACATCGCTCATTAACCCAAAGCAAGATCACAGAATCATGGAATGTTCTGGGTTGGAAGGGATCCCAAGGATCATACAGTTCCAACTCCCCTGTCAGAGGCAGGGCCACCAACCTCCAGGCCTGGATCTATACAAGGTTGCCCAGGGCCCCATCCAACCTGGCCTTGAACACCTCCAGGGACGGGGCACCTCTCTAGGCAGTCTGTTCCAGCACCTCAATCAGATCATCAATCAGTACTTTTCCCATGGAGACACTGGCTATTTTTTAAGAGGTTATAACACCACCTCAGAAGTACAGACATGTACTGACATCACTGAAGTGTACTGGGTTTGGTTCTCAGATTTTCAAGTGCTGTTGACTCAGCACATGTTCAGACCAGATGGCGATGATTAGCGTACAACATGAATCAAATCTAAAAGATACAAATCTTACCTCTCCCTTTAATCTTTAAAGGTTATTGCACCAGGGAAAAATTATCTAAGTTTCTCTTTTATTTTTTTAATTGCACTAACAGCCCTGATATTTTAAGGGTTCACAAACCAAGAATCACTAGTAAGGTCATGCAGACTAGTTTTGATTTTCAAATAGCAAAATGTCATGTAGCAAACTGCCTAAGTCGTTACAAAAATAATAAGGGAGTTGGATACAGCCCTTTAATTTGGAATGTCAGAAAGCAGCACTGAATTATATTTATTTTCCCTTCTTAAAAATTGTAACTGAAAAAATAACACCTCAGAATATTTTCTACAAATGCCATCTTAAACACTATTTCACTAACAAAGATTCTTTAAAAAAAAATCAACTACATTTGAAAGTTAACTTCCTACAATGGCTACCTTGTTTTGCTTCAAAATAAAGGGCTAGAATTTGAGTCTGTTGACAAGCATTCAAAAATTATTTTGTAAATTATTGTCACTTTCAAGGCTCTCACATGTTAGATGTGAAGCACCCATCCCAGAGTCATTCAGAAACACCTGGGAGTTCTTAGAACAGGAACTATTCGATCTTAACTTCAAGAAACCGTAACAGCAGGGACTCAAGAGGTACTCCTCCTCCAACGCCTCTCAAGAGAAGCAGTAACAGTGTACCATAAAACCCTACTAGGTAGGCCACATAGCTCTGGTGTAGTTTTTGGAATTAAGCAGACATATGTTCTAGTCTAAAAAGAAAACTGTCACACAAATTATCTGCTTTATTTATATATTAGTTTTACTGAAGTCCATATGGAATTAAGTCTGGCTTCCTCTCCACTCCCAATGAAAAAGAACAAGACGACGTACATCTTTTATAAGGAAAATGACTCTTCCTCTGCTGACTACAAGCATGCAGAGTGTTAATTAGAGAATGGGGAGGATGACTCCTAGAGCATGATGAGCAGAAACATTTTTATTTTTCTCCTTCAGAGGAGTCAAATTTTGAGACTTCCATGCATTTGATGCTGCTGACCAACATTCACTTCATGCATGATTTCATGCAAGGGGATGTGCTGCTCAGCAGTCAAAGGACAGCAAAGTCTTTAGGCTTGCTTTGAACCTCAACATAATTTATTACATATGTCTGAGTACTTACTGCCACCAAATAAGCACTGACCTTGAGCTGTATTTCTTTAAGATGGATTCCAAAATGTTTACCAGTTCCTCAGAGTTAATGAACTTTTGGGTGCTGAGCGTGTACATTTTTTCATAGAAGTCAGCAATTTCCATCCGAGCCTGAACAAAAAAACAGAGCTGTTCAGACAGGTGAGAAAGCAGCTCTTCCAAGTGAGGAGCTGTTCCTCCTAGTGCATTGCGACCCGTCGCCACCACCTTCTTCAGCTCATTATGCAGGGATGTGTAGATGGTTCGGATGGAGTCCTTTCGGCTGAAGAATGACTGACCACCTGTTCAGATAAATATGGAGGTATTACCAAAATCAAGGGAGAGCAAAGACAGGCAGCAATACTGGAAAACTGTACATAGCTGTGCTTGTTTTCCCCTAGGTGTTCCTAAGTCTTGTCTGATTACAGTTTGTTTGTTTGTTTTTTAATCAAGAAACAAATTTCAGTGTATTGTTTTGGAAGTAACTGAATTACACACAGCATATGTTCAGAAGCACTTTATGTCATTTCATGCAAGCTACACTTGTCCTGATTCATACTTCAGCTCCAACAACTGCTGCAAAACTTCAACTCCCCACCATCTGCCTCAGTTACTGCGTGACCTTCCAAAAACAGGTTCATTTAACTTTGCTATTACGATATATGACCTGAAAATACTGTTATCTGTGGAAGACAGAAGAATCAACTCAGCATGAAATTTTAATAGTCTCCACTGCTATTAATAACTCTGTATCTCTTCAAGAGAATTCCCCTAACAATACTCCTTCAAACACAAAGCACTTATATTTGCAAAGCAGCCTTTAAATGGGAACCATGTAACATTTATGTTCCCTACACAATCTTAATATACACCAGAATTCAAGGGGAAAACAACCACCGTTTTGCCCAGTGAGACCACAGTGCAGGTTAATCCATAACTAAAATGGCAGGGCAGGGGGGGCAGGGGGTGGTGTGTATGTAAGTCAGTGCTTCTCTCTACCTGCTCAACACTAAGCAGGAAAAAAAGACAAAAGCAGAGGGTCAGAGTAGAAGATATTCAAACTTGATGCTATCAAAAGACAAAAGTACTACCCTTACTTCATAATTTCTATTTACAGATGGCCTTGAGTGCCACAGTGGCACATAAGAGCTGCAGCGGGGCAAGGATAACAAAGACTGAACCTGCAGAACTTTTAAAGGTTTTTAGGTTCCCCTTTGGAACTGTTTATAAATTTTGTAATGGTGGATAGGCTTTTTCACATCCACTTTACACATCTAACATTCAAAAGTGGCATTCACAATTTGAGGCAAAAAAAGCATAGAATTGGTTATCACAGGGAAACAGCCTCCTTCCTAAGGCAGGAGTTGTCCCCAGGTCATGGGCAGGATGAAGAATCATCCGTTCCTGTTGTTCATTAAGTATATAAACAAACAAAACTTTGTCCATTCTGTTATAAATTGTGCCTTTTCTGCAAGCACCAAATTAGCTTTTTAAGTCAGCCTTTTAGATAGCTTTGTCCATAAAGATCTTTTTATAAAACAGTTTCAAGTCACCATCTAAACACCAAAGCAGAATTTTCGTGATGCTTTACTGCATCACACATCAGACTCCTATCCCTTGATCCATTTTCCATGCCAGTCTGCAGTTCAAAGAGAAAATAAGCAGCTTTGCCCAGAGGCCAACATGATGACAGCTCATCCTGTGCCAGCTTGAGATTCCTTTATTCACACAGAGAGAGAGCCAGAAGCAGACAAGATTGTGGCCAAAACTTCCTGAGATCCTGCAGCATCTACAGAATCACAGAATTACAAGGTTGGAAAAGACCTTTAAGATCAAGTCCAACCATTCCCATCCTATGCTAAACCATATCCCTAAGTACCTCATCTACTCTTTTTTTTAAAAAAATCCAGGGATGGTGACTCAACCCCCTCCCTGGGCAGCCTTTTCCAGGCCCTGACAAGTCTTTCAGTGAAAATTTTTTCCTAACTTCTAATCTGACCCTGCCCTGGCACAGCTTCATGCCATTCCCCCTTGTCCTACCCTCCTGCTATCTGCATGGATAACAATTTTTAGACTATCTCCCGCTCCAAGTACTTAGACATGTACTCACGCACATGCAGCTCTAATAATAGGCCCTGGATCTGTAATTCTCTGGTCACCCCATTGAGCTCACCTTTGCCAGAATCTCAGCCAGAGCATCCCAGTACAGAAACACCCCTGGCTAAATCTGAGGAACGACAGGTAGGTAACCTGGCAGCCCATAAAGAGATGCAGCTGTCTGCACAACCACCGCGCTACCTGCATACTCATTTATTACTCAGGGGTAGCCCAAAAAGCACAGTCGATCTCTCGCTGGGCCCACGGACACTTCCTGACCCAGCACTTGTGTTTCGAGTGCGTGCACACGCACCTCGCCGAGGCCAGCGTTACCTCGTGTACCCAACCGCTGCGCAGCTGCCCACTAACAGATCACCGGCCACGGCGGCCGCCCGTTTCCCGCGGCGCTGCCGTCACCCGCCGAGCTAAATCCGGGGCAGGCCGTGAGCGGGCACGGGTCACTGCACCCCAGAGCGAGCGGCGGCCCGGAGAGGGGCAAGGGACAGGGCCCGAGGGAGCGGCGAGGGACACACACCCCCCCACACACACACATGCCCCGGGGCGCGAGGGGCGGCGGCCGGGCGGTACCTAGCTTCTGGCCCAGGAAGGTCATGCTGTGGTAGGCCTTCTCGGCGGCCGCCAGGTGCGCCAGCCCGGCCAGCAGGGCCAGCCAGCTGGCCCCCGCGCTCTTGTTGGCCTCCCGCTCCTTCTCCACATTGTCCTTGGCCTTGTCGTAGGAGAAGATGCCCAGGTGGGAGAAGAAGGTCTCCAGCACGGCCTGCTCCACCGGCACCGGCGCGCCCAGCGGAATCGACTCCCCCATTCCGCCCGCCGGTGCCGCCGCCTCCGCGCCCGCCACTGCTTCCGGGTCCCGCGCCGCGGCCGCGTGAGAGGAGAAGAAGCTCGCGCCGCCTGTCCCCACGCGCCTGCCTCTGTCACGTGACAAGGGAGCCGGAGAGGCGGGGCGGAGGGAGCCGGCTCGGGGTCACGTGTCGGGGCTGGGCTCCGCGCTCCCCGTTTAACGGCAGGGCGGGGGCCGCGCGCGGAGCCGTTGGAGCGCGTCACGGAGGCGCCCTCGAGCAACGGCGCGAGCTCTGAGGCGTTCTAACGGCACCCTCGCGCGGGGAACCCGGGAGCCCCGAGCCCCAGCGCGGAGACTGACGCGTTATGCATTCCCTGCTTCCCCGCGGCGCTTGCGGGCCGGCCGCGCTGGTTCCTCTGACGACCTCTCCAGCGCCTCGCTGCTTTTGGGTTTAGGGACCTTGAATCCAGAGCCCATTTTCATGCTGAAATAAATTTCTCCATTAAAAAGTCCCAAAACACCGAGGTGACTGTCTGCTCCACACTGTTCTGTGGCCTCACCTCAGTACCGTGTGTGGTTTTGGGTGCCACAGTACAAGAGGGACATAAAACTATTGGAGAGTGTCCAGAGGAGGGCAACGAGGATGGTGAATGGTCTGGAGGGGAAGGCTTAATGAGAGGCTGAAGTCCCTCGGTTTGTTCGGCCGGGAGGAGGCTGAGGGGAGACCTCATCACAGTCTGTGGCTTCCTGACAAGGGGTAGCGAAGGGACAGGCACTGATCTCTCTGTTGGCCAGCCATAGAACCTGAGGGAACAGTACGGAGCTGTGACAGAGGTTTAGGTTGGATGTTAGGCAGAGGTTCTTTGCTGATAGGGTGGTCAGGCACTGGCACAGGCTCCCTAGGGAAGCCATCACAGCACCAAGCTTGGCTGAGCTCAAGAAGCATCTGGATGATGCACTCAGTCATGTGCTCTGACTTTGCTGGCTGTGTGTGGAGCCAGAGTTGGACTTAATGATCCTTGTGGGTCCCTTCAAACTCTGTGTATTCTGATTCCATTGTTCTTCTTGGTAACCTTATTTCTGACCCTCCAGCATCACACTGGTGGGACTCCAGCTTATGTTCAGCATTTCCCTCCCTGACACCTAACTGGCACAGCTAGAGAGCCACTAAGCCTCAAATTTGCTCAATTAATCCTCTTTTTTTACAGAATACATTTGGGCAAACCAGCTCTCTGAACTGATTCACCGCAGAAGCAATGACGAGCACAAAGCCAAGCCATAGGGTAGGACATGGAAAGGTGTGGCACCACTGACTGGTCTGACTCTTGCAGAACAGCCACCCCCTCACCCAAAGCAAGGGTCTAGAAATCAGCCTCTCCTGGCTGAGTTGCAGCCCTCCAGCCCCTCAAGAACCAAAACATCCTAGTTTCATCTCTGGGCAGCATTTCCCTGTGCTCTACTCCCATCAGTTCTCTAACTCTGGGCAAGACCTGCATGCTAATTAAACTAGCTGCATAGGGAGATCATGCTCCTCATAAAAGGGAGGGGTGGGTCAATTGACTTCCTCTGTCCTGGAAAGCTGGTTATTAACATTTCAGTTTATTGATGGGATATTTAGGTAATTTGCATGATCCCCCGAAACACAGTTGTAAGTGGCAGGCGGCCAGTACTTTACACAAAATGCAGAGTAGGAAGGGAGCCGCTCAGGTAGCCAGGATGTTTCCAAAAGACAACTGGGAGTCAAAGGTTCAAGTAAGACCTTTATTACAACACAGAGTTGATAGCCTGTTTCCATATTTAGAAGAAAGTATTTGGTCTCTTGGTGGTGAAACGTGGCTTGTGCTGGCGACGGAGAACTCTGTGTGGCAGAGGGAACTTGATTTTAGAATCCTGCAAGAAAAGTGTTTTTATGTTAGTTAACAGAAAATAGTTTGCAATAAATAGCTGTTATATTGAACTGCTGACTCATGTACAGAGAAGTAATGCATCCACAGATCAGATACACTTCATAGGAGCTAACAGATGCCTTAGTTTTGCAATTGTTTTTTGAAAGAAATGCTTGTTCAAGGCAAGTTTTCCACAGCATAACACCTATTTGGTTTAGCTTGACTGTATTTCAATCAGTTCCAGCATTAAAAGTCTTGATCGTAATGTAATGTAACTGTAAACCTAGCCATGCAAGCTTGGTTCCCTCCCTACTTCTGCCTAGCACGGGTTTGCTGTGTAAGCAACAGAGCTCCCCCCCTTCCAGCCACTGAGGTGATACTTCACTTACATGGAACTGCTTAACTGCTGGCCTTCGGCACTTGCTAGCAGCGATCTCCTCAACTTTCATGATCTGAATAGAGTGAGCCCGGGCACGATGGCGGGCTCCCATATCACGGTCTGTAACAACAGAGCTCAGTAAAACTTACTGTAACACAAAAATCTTACTGTCATTTTTTCAGTGTTTGCAGTACCGTCCACAACTTTCTACAACAGGTAGGATCTGAGGTAATCTTTCTTTTTCTTAAAACTGAAAAGTGATAGAAACATTAATTGCTACTTAGCCCACCTAAATAGTCTTTCAGAACAAGAGGAAGCCATCTCTACATTGGCTCCCTGAAAATTTCCTCCCTGCAGCAGTGAAAGTCACTGCCCTCAAATCATGAATGCCCACAGCTAGTTCCACAGGATATGCATGTTGAAATACTCTGGCACTTATGATGCTTCCCATGAACATCTAATATACCTATTACAAAGTTTGCTTTAAAAGTATTCTTGAACATAAAGGTATCAAAGCCACTGTATCATAACAAGTTCTCAGCTCTCTTAAGCAGTCCTTCAGTACATTACTTAACATGTGAGTGAATGTAGAACCTTAAATTTCACTTCCAACAGCACTTCAGCTTTTGAAAGGCGACAAGATACATTTTGATTTCTGCACACATGACAAGAATATCATTATTAAGAACAATATTCTTTGGGTTTTTATGTGCATTCTGTAGCGCTTATAACATTCCTGGATTCAGGTGTCAAAGCATCAGCTATACAAATGGTCTAATCCTCAAACACGTCACATAACAGACTGAAATGAGGACCACCTTTAATTCTCCCTGAACCAAAGCAGTAAGAGTTATTTCCCTCACCCCAGTGATTTTTTTCTTTACTTAGTCTCTAAAGGACAGATACTAGCATGCTCCATACAATAACTGAAATATTATCTCCACAAGACTTGGGAATATATACTTGATTATTTTAAAACAGTAAATATAATGCGGTAACACCTAAGAAGTCATGAAGGTCAGTCTGTACAGCAGAGCTCATTACTAGAATTGTAGAAAGCCACACCAAGTTCAAGTGAGAACATTTCTGTTAGAGAAACCGTACAGAGTGGTAACAAATGCCTACAGCCCATATAAAAACCTATGAACTTCTCTAGGAACTCCCCCCACCCCTTCTTTTTTCCAGTGTTACAGCTACCTTATCACAGATCAAGTCAGCACGCTTTATGCCCATTTAAGATTTAATCTTGTGATTATATACTGTTCCTACTATCCAATACCTTGATTATATGTACTTACAGCACTGAGTGACAGCCCCAGCAGTTGTCAAATCCCTGTACTCCCTGTACATGTTGTGAGTTCCACTACGAGAATCATAGCGCAACCAAATGCCAAAGTTTTTTACCCGCAGAGGGGACTTCTCATACACCTGCAATTACACAAGGGCACGAAAAGAGTTAAGACACAGTACATCACCAGCATTATGCAAGTTTAAGAGCAAATATCTTAGAGCTCTAATGAAACCACTGTGGCAAGTTTTATTGTTAACAACAACTATTTGCTCTCTTTTCCCCACACTAACATAGCTACATTCAGGTCTTGGTAATTCAATTTAATCTCTAACAAGTATCTTTTAAGCATCAAGGTAGTTGAGTGTAGCATACAATTATCTACTTTCCAATGATTATGAATGATCATATGACACTTTGATGTAATATTCCACAAAGAAGCAAGTGTAAGAACCAGACTGCCTAGTGGCATAGTTCATAACTCTGAAGTGCTGGGAAATAAGTTTCTTTTTAGCTTACTGGGCTGCCTGCAATTAAGGATAAATGAAATTCAACCTTACCCCTAATAACAGCACTTCAATATAAATTCCTTCCCATATACCATCTGGAAACCCTTACAGATCTTCAACTTTTTAACGTTTTTAATCCCACACCTGGCCACAGTACACAATCTCTCCAGAAGACTTCTTCATCTTCTTCAGCTGAGACACAAAGTACCAAAACCGGGACTTGGCAACAACATGGTTTGGAGCGAAGATCCGCATGCGGTACAGAGGAGGGGTTGTGCATTTCGGTGTGGGCAGGCACCGCCCGACCACCTTGTACTCACGTAGCTGGAAAGAGACAAGAAAGAGGCCGCCCGCAGCCGTGAGTTCTCCCGTTCTGTCGGCCCAGCCGCCGTAGTGCCACCCCCGCACTGACCCCATCCCGCCACGGGCCAACCAAGGGAAGGCACCGCGGCTCACTTACGAACGGCGTGGCAAGAGCATAACAGCCCAGGAAAAGGGAAAGAGACACCAGCGGAGCGCGTGGATCACCCACGGGGCCAGACAGGCCGCCAGCCTCCTGACGAGCACTGCGAGAGCCGTGCCGCCGCCATATTGGCCGCTCACCTCTCCAATCGAGAGCCCCGGCAGAGCCGCTTAGACGCGCCGAAGCCGCTCTCGAGCGCCACAAGCCCGCACCGCCACCCTTCCAACAGCCCTCTCAGCCTCGGACCTCAATCCCCGTCCCAACCGTGCCCCCACACCCCAGCCTTCACTCACGGTGCCTGACGCCTTCATGGCGCTGCCTCCTCCGCGGCCAGCAGAAAAGGAAAGGCCGCGTGCGCCGCCGCCGCCCGTCACCCGCCCTCCGGAAGCCCCGCCCCCCGCCGTCCTCTCCGTCCATTGGCTGTGAGGAGAGCGCGATTGGAGGATACAGCCGTCATTCTCCGTTCGCGGTGGCTGGTGCTGGCTTCCGGGTAGGCGGTGATAGTGTGGTGGGACTGGGCCTGGCGGGGCGGGTCGGACGTTGGTCGTGGGAGTTTACCCGCCCTTGCGCACCAGAGGTAGTAGTGCCGCGGACCTGCATGTTCCTGGTATCGATAGGAAGAGGTCCCGGTTGTGTGTGATTCCATCTGCTCCCGGAGACGTGGCAGAGAGGCCCCAGCGGAGGCAGCGCCGTGCCCCCCTCGGGGCGGTAGTCAGGCCTAGAGGGCTACTGGAGGATCCTGTCTCGCCCGGGGGAGGCCGAGGTTGTTGCCTGCCATGAGGTTGCCCCTGGGGATTCCCCACACACCCATGCGCTCTGTTTTATGGGATCCAGTTTTTCACAGCTGGTCCCGTGGACTCGCGCTCTGGTGCACCATGAACTGAAAACGGGTCTGCAATAACAGCAAGTTGAGGTCTCACAAGTGCTGTGTGCCTCATGGCTTTGTAAGCTGCAGTGACATAGACATGAGACTGGAATGGGTTTTGCCTTGACAGATACTGTGGCAAAGACACTGCTGCAGGAATTTTGTAAATCCCTGCAGTTTGTTGGTTATTTACGTTTAGTCTGATTCTACAGACTGTAGAGTCCAGCAGAGGACTAGGAGAATGGTGAAGGGACTGGACCACCTCTCATATGAGGAAAGCTTGAGAGCTGGGGCTGTTTAGCCTGGAGAAGAGAAGGCTGAGAGGGGTATGTAAATATCTAAAGGGCGGGTGTGTAGTGGATGGGACCAGACTATTTTCAGTGGTGCCTAGTGACAGGACAAGGGGCAACGGGCACCAGCTGGAGCACAGGAAGTTCCATCTCAACATGAGATGGACGGTGACAAGAGCCCTGGGACAGGCTGCCCAGAGAGGCTGTGGAATCTCTGGAGATGCTCAAATCCCACCCAGACACAATCCTGTGCAGCCTGCTGTAGGTGATCCTGCTTTAGCAGGGAGTTGGGACTCTGTGGTCTGCAGAGGTCCCTTCCAAGCCCTGCCAGTCCGTGACTCTGCGCAGACACCCGCAGGTCTAACCCTGCGAAACCCCTTGCATACATGCCGCCGTTGCAGGACCTGTCACAGAAGCGGCATCAGCAAGGTTACCCCTCCTCGCACAGGCCCACGCCGGCGCTGGTGCAGCACGTGAGCTCGGGCCCCGCCGTGTGCGAACCACCGAGCAGGTCACACGGCGGCACCGAGCGTGCAGTGGCACGGCCGGCCCCGCCCCGCTTCCCCCGCCTCGCCCGTGCTGGCGGAGCACGGTTTCCGGACCCCGGAGGGAGTTTGGAGGAGGAACGGGCCGGCCCCGATATATCGAACCGGCACGATCGATTTTACAGCTCCGCGGGGTGCTGACAGTAACGGGCGCAGCACCAGCGGGAGATTTACCGCCGACACACCGACCCTGAGTTCCGCGGCCGCAGGGGGCGGGACTACCGCTCCCAGGGTGCCGCAGGGCCGGGGAGGTGGCACGTCCCGGTGTGCTCCGCGGCCGGCCGCCTCGTCGGGGAGAGGAGGTGAGTGTGGCAGGCAGGCAGGCGGGCGGGTACTGGCGGCGGCGCCGCGCGGCACGCTGGGAGCCGTAGTCCTGCGGCGGGCGGGCTGTGGGGCGGGGGCAGCTTTCCTTCCCGGAGGCCGTTCCGCACGCGCGGGCTTCGCGGCACCACCCCTGGGCGTTCTCCTCCCGCCGTCAGCCGAGGCGGCGCGGCCTGGCCCGGCCCGCTCCCTATGCTCGTGGCGGCCGCGGAGCTGTGGGGGTGGGAGCCAGTACGCCGCCGCGATGGAGAAGTGACCGGGAAGGTAGCGGTGGGGGGGACGGAGCGCGACACGCGGAGCGGGGTGACTCAGCCTGGCGGTGACGGGGCGGGAGGGATGTGCTGGGCCTCGCCAGCTGTTGGCGGGGGCCGCGGTGCCTCGGCGGCGAGGAGGGGGCGGTGTGGGTGCTGGCGGGCGTCGCCGCTGAGCTGGCGGCGGCGGGCTCCCTCGAGTCACCCGGCCGGTTTCAGTCAGCCCGGCGCCGCCGCCTCCGCGAGCTGTGAGGCTCTGGGCAAAGCCGGGGGGACGGACACGCCGCAGCCTCCCCGCCCGCCTGGCCCCGGGGCTGTGGGGGGGAAGAGGGGTGCCGCAGTTGGCCGGTCACCGCCGGGTCGGGCCGGTCCTCCGTGAGCTGGTGGGCGCTGGGGGTGCGTGCGTGCCGTCGCGAAAATAGAGAGGGTTTGGTGGGGTTTTTTTCTCCTCTTCTAAGGTACGTTGTAGCTTGCGGTGCGGTTGTATTCGCCTGCTGCCGGAGCTGCCTCCGTAGCGGTCCTCCGTTATGGCTCCGGTGGGGGAAGGAAGTAACCGTAAGCTCTAAGGCTGCAGCGTGAGGGGAGGGACCTCCCTCGCACCTCCATATTCCGCTGCTCTTGGTGTGCTTCAGTACGGTGGTTCCCCGCCGTCCTGCCGTGGAGAGCCGCCGCCGGGCCCCGCAGCGGCCGCACGCCGCAGGAGAAGCCCTTTGTCACCCCGCAGCGGTCTCGGGAAGGGGCTGAGGTGCAGCCACGGTGCCCTCGCCGCGGATCTGAGCGTGGTGGGGTGCGAATGCCTGACCGCCCTCCTCGGCTGAGCTGCTGAGCCACGCAGTGGTGTTGGCTCTTCAGCGGGAGGAGGCAGGGCGCTCCGGCCAAGTCTGGGAGCGGGGCGGGGGGGAACGGGGGGATGTGCGTGCGAGAAAGCCTTATCCTTCCCAGGGAATTCCTGGCTACCAAGAACATCCCTGAAACGAAGACCTAGTATGTCACTTCCAGAAAGAAAAACTTTCTAGTCCGTTTTAAAAGTTCTCAAAGTACCTATAAGCACATAGCTATTCATTTTAACCGTATTTAGGTCAGCATAAAGGCGCTGCAGCCAAAGAATCTGTAAATATGCTCAAGATTCGCAGTACCTAAAACTGAGATGGAAAAAGAATGTGAAAGATGATCTCTTGCTGCCTCTGTTTTCTTAGAAAGAAAACCTGAGGGAATTAAAACGAAGCATGTCACTGGCTCCCCTGTGTGCTAACACAATCTTGTAAATACCTAAAATGAAATGAAGCGTTCTTAAATTACTAATTGTCCCTATGGTTAGCATCAGTAAAGTGCTCTGTATGTCTTCATTATTTGTGCATATCTAGACCCAAGTCACACACCTTTGACCATCTTAGTATTGTTAAACTGGGCAATCTTCCCTACTTGAGTGTGAGTATGTAGTTTTTTCACAGCTTTCCTGTATGAAACCAGTCTCTGCTATCAAATGCACTTAGAAGTATTTAATACATGAAAGGGAATAAACTGTCCTCATGTGAGACACATACCTGTATGATTTCACAGCTAAGGAACTGCACCCTCCTAATTGTAGTAAGACCAGTCTGCCACTCAAGAGTATGCTGCTTAACAACAAAAGTGTCTCTACATAGATAAGGCAATATTTCTACACAGCTGCATATTAACTATTAATGTAATTGATTATTTTTATAAATAAAACTTGCTTTAATGGCATACTTGATGTTACAGCTGAGTATGTATTGCAATGGATTTTTTCTGAACTATAAGTACTATTAAATGGCAGTTCGATTCCGCTTTTGAAGCCTAACTGTCTGGTGAAATACATTTGTGGTGGGAAAGCTACCTGCTTAACTAAAACCATAGAGCACGAGAAGCTATTTTGTTACATTTCTCAAAAGGCTTCTTCAAGTACTCCATCTCATTAATTGTCTTCTACAGTTGGCCAGTCAAGCTGAAACTCACATAGAAGGTGTATGGTAGAAGATAAACTTGTAAGTGTGCTTATGCAGCATATACAAAATGAGTAGAACTGGTTGGCATTGCTGTTAGCCAAACAAGTGAAGACAATACATGTTGGAGCCAGATTAGATTTAATAGGAAAACTTGTCACCCAGGTGTAGGAAATGACCTTTTCAGCAGATAATGTAGGGATACCAGCAGGAAAATGTGTGCTGGTTTTGGCTGGGATAGGGTTCACTTTCTTCACAGTAGATAGCAGGGGGCTGTGGATTGGATTTGAGCCAGAAACAGTGCTGGTAACATGGGGATGTTTTAGTTACTGCTGAGCAGTGCTTACACAGAGCCAGGGCCTTCTCTGCTCCTCACCCCACCAGTGAGGGGGCTGGGGGTGCACAAGGATTTGGGAGGGGACACAGCTGGGACAGCTGACCCCAACTGACGAAATAGGTATTACATATCATGTCACGTCATGCTCAGCATGTACAGCTGGGGGAAGGAGGGAGGGGGGGAGAGCACATTTGGAATGATGGCGTTTCTTTTCCCAAGTCACTGTTATGTGTGATGGAGCCCTGCTTTCCTGGGGATAGCTGAACACCTGCTGATGGGAAGCGGTGAATAAATCCCTCACTCTTTCTTGTGTATGTGGCTTTCGCTTTACCTGTTAAACTGTCTATCTCAACCCACAAATTTTATGAATTTTACTCTTCTGAATTCTCTCCCCTGTTCTACTGGAATGAGCAAGTGGCTGGGTAGTGCTTAGTTGCTGTTTGGGGTTAAACAACAACAGTATGCCAAAAATTATGTTTCTGTGTATTAAATAGTTGGTTAACTCTGGACCAGACCCTAATTGAAAGATGTTGTGTTGAAAAAAAAGAAATAACTTCCCCTGCAGCATTTTACCTTTAAGTTAAACTGTCTGGTTTGGATGTTGATTATGGGGAAAACAAGCTGGGGGCTGGGAACGCAGAGGGAGAAGTCTTTACCTTTAAGTTAAACTGTCTGGTTTGGATGTTGATTATGGGGAAAACAAGCTGGGGGCTGGGAACGCAGAGGGAGAAGACTCAGCAGAGCAACTTTAATCCCTAAAGGTTTTGACCCTGAGCGAGTTTGCTCTGTGTCGTAAGGCAGTGTGTGAAGCTTGTTTTGCTACGAGTCATCGCTTTGTTCCAGATTTTCTGGTTTCTATACTGCTGCAGTCTGCAATTTTTTTTTAGTACAAACTCAATTTTACTTAAGTTGCCTTTCATGATGCATTTTGTTAGTGTATCGAGTTCTATAGAAAGGTCTGTCTGTTACCATGTTAAATTTTGGACACCCCTTTTCAGGCGTGCTTGCTGTCACTTGTCACTGGGCCACCTTTCTTCCTATGGGGGAGGGTGAACAGTAGAGATACAATACAACGAAATCAAAAGTTCTACCTGTAGGCAGCTTCAAACCACAGTTGCTTTGTACTTCATCTCTTCCTCTTATCTGTCTTTCCCCTACCTCCTACAGACTTACGGAACGAGGCCTTATTTCAGGCCTAATTAACTATGTTATGGGGGAGTGGCTTTGAAGGATAGATGGATTTTTGCCCCCTTCTCGTATTTGTCAAAGATTTTTTTTTTAAAGCCTCTGTGTTTTACCAGAGCATTGCAGGACAGTCTGTAGAGACACATCATCTATATAACACTTACCTAGCATGCTTGTTAATTTTCTAAATAAAAATCATTGCTATTAAATCAGCACCCTCTAGTAGGAGCAGAAAACTTTTAACAACTCAATAGGATGTATTTTGTGGATAGTTTCTAAGACACTTCTCTTGTGTGTGCTCACTTTTGAAGAAAGGCCTCCTCATGGCTTTACACCCCTAGGGGAAGTACTTCATAACTGGGTTTCTGAAGCACCTTAGCAGTATTAGAGACCAGCCAATGCAGTTGTGAAGTTTAGGGGGTGAGGGGAAGGGAAATACAGTGATCTATTATTTAAATAGCAGAGTTTTTGCTTATCACACATCTTGCTGAAACCTCTGCATGCTTGAAATTTGAGTTCAGGCCTTTCAGTTGAATAATCTGCATCATGCCATTTCTCAGTTAATATGATATGAGCTGCTGCAAGAGAACTGAAATATATCAACATTTCAATTTTTTCTTATTCAAAAGACATTCAGTAAGAAGATTACTGCTATTAAAAGTTGATTAAATGACTTAGAATTTGGATATCTGTGTCAGAAGTATGCGCATTCATGTTTTGGTGGAGTGCATATTATGTGTTTGAGGTTTGTGGGCAAACTTCTGTGGTTGTTGCTGTCCTGCTTTTAATTTTTGTTGTTCTGCTGAGCAAATAAAATGTCTCTATTTGCAGATGATCATAGTTTCTCCGCTAGAAGAAGTGGGCAAACCAGTTAGGAGTAGGAAACAAAGAGTATAGCAACAGCAATGGATGAACAAGCCCTTTTAGGGCTAAACCCAAATGCTGATGCAGACTTCAGACAAAGAGTAAGTAATTAATGTGCTTGTCTCTTCAGTAATTGGGGGTGATGCTTCAGTGCAAAAGTCCCACGTTTTCTTGGGGGGCTAACCAATGCGTAAGGTTTGTGGTGGCAAGTACAAAACAAAGTCATGTTGCAAGCGTGCAAGCTGGAGGTCCTGTGTCACTGGTTCTGTGAAATTATCCTTAACTTGCATAGAATTTATTTTTCTGGGCTCTGACTTTTTCAGTCCTTTCAATTCTTTGTACTTGTTACTCTGCTCCTTACAGAGGTTCCCATAGAATGAAAAGCGGCCACTGAAAACAATGAGTTGTTTGCAGTTGCCCTTTTAATTCTTGTGGAGGAGGGGTTATTTGAATTGATTACCTACCTTTAGTGTATTTTAAAGAAAGGTATGTGTTTAACTGTAGAGAAGCTTGTACTAGCAGAGAGTAGGTTAAGACAGTATGGTAAGTCGGTAACAGTTACTTCATGGAAGAGATGCTCCTATGAAAAGGCATTCCAATTTATAAAACTATTTATTTAGTAAATATTTTGCTTACTGATTGATTCTCAGGTTGATTCAACTGTCTACAAGATAATATCCAGTAAAATCTTTCAGAAATGAGCGTGTTAATACCTTGCGTTTGTGTTGATAAACAAATCCTGAAATGTATTAGAAAGTTAAATGTAGTTCATAACATAGTATTGCTAATCAGCCTGTTAAATATCTTGGTTCTAGATATTTGGGTTTTTTGAAAGGATGGATGTAGCTAATCTTTAGTGTTCTATTAAGAGAATATAACTGAAAAATGTGAAGCTTGTAAGTCTATTGACCTTTTAACCATGCAGTCTGGCTAATATTGAAGCATTTTATGATAAAAGGTGACTTACATTTTCACTAATTAGGTAGGATGTAACATATAAAGGAAGTATCAAACCATTTCTAGTAAAACTCTCAGGATAAGGAAAATTATCAGTTCTGTCTACACGCCGTGAATTCTCATTTTAAGAACTTAGTTCAACTCACTCCATAGTTACTTTGGGAAAGTACTTTGGTGAGTGGAAACATTTGCAAACTAATGAAAAAAAGGCAAAAAAAACCCCCACCCCAAAGACCCTTGAAATTCATCTGTTCATAGAATTGAAATAATGCTGTTACTCTAATCTCTGTTTCAGAAGTTACTTTACGGTTTTGCATAACAAGTCACATTAACTCTAAAGCAGTTAGGACAAGTTAAATGTCAAAAGCTCATGAAGTTTTCAGAAGCTTATGAAGCTTTCAGAAGCATCTTGATTTTGGTAGGAGTGATTTCCAGTCTGGAAGAGATTCATAAACTGATGGTTTTCAGGTGATCAGTGGTTGAATGTTTCTTGAGGTGTCAAATATAGACAAAGAAGCACAACAAGTGAGTTGTTTTCAGTGAAAAATCTAAATTTAAACTTGGATGTGAACTTCCACCTAAATGGATTGACCATGAGCAACTTCCTTCACTCGACCTTATCTCCAGAGCTCCCTTCTAACCTCAACATTTCTGATTCTACGACTGTTCTATTCAACTAACAGAAATCTTAGTACTGACTGTGAAGGGGAAGTGGGTGCCTACATTGCTAGCATTTGAAGAAACACTTGTGTTATGGTGACTAGGGAGCCATAGAAATACTTGGATGTATACAAGTACTGTTGGGTGTTCTTTGAAGGACAGCTCTTTTATATGTGAGTCTAAGTGTGCATGAGATGTCTTTCTGTGTCGTTTGTCCTCTTTTTAAATGACATTTGGGTGTTTGCAGGCACTGGCCTACTTCGAGCAGCTGAAGATATCTCAGGATGCTTGGCAAGTCTGCGCAGAAGCGTTAGCTCAAGGTATATACAGGTAATGCAGATGAGAATCACTGCTTGTTTTCATTAGCTGTATGCTTGGTTCTGGTTTTAGCTTTACAGCATTATAGCCAAACTGTAAATGGCTGAAAGTTATATTGTCTTCATACTATTTTTAGTATCATAGTTGATCTGTGGCTTTTGTATAATGCCTTTTAAGGAAGAGTAATGTATAAATAAAATTCCATGTTAATTTAGTAGCCTAAAGACTGCTGGTTTATGAAATCCAGAGAAAAAGAATGAGTTCTAGTGCTATCTTTCGGGGAGGAGAGGAGGGCTGAAATTTTTTCATTGTTAGACAAGGCTTTATGTGCAGTAATCTCAGAAGTAGTTCCTTGACCCTGTCCTACGGAGTAGGCAGTCACATTTTTCAAGATGGAAAGAGTGTTTAGTCACCACCATTTCTGCCCAAAGTCGTGTACTTAAATCTGAAATACTAGATTGTTGCTGTATCATGGAGTAATTCAGGTTGGAAGGAAACTGAGATTTGTGTCTCCTGAATAAGAGCAGTGATTTAGAGTGAATGCTTTTTTGTAAATGATTTATCAAAACTTCTGCCTCCAACAGAGCATGCAGTAACTAACAAAACCACATAAGCTTTGAAAAAAGCGTTTTATGGTTTTTACCAAAACCCATTATGATACAATTTTTAGATACAAGATAAAACCCCCATGTAGGTGTTACAGCATGTGGAAAATCCCTTCCTAATCTATACCTTAGTTTGGTTTTAGCTATCTTTGCTCCTTAAGACTCAACGTACAACTTGCCCTTAGTGTACTAATGGACCTTGAACGTGTGCTATTGAAGCCTGACAGATTTTTGTAAAGGCAGGATACAATAGGTACTGTAATTTTGTGTGTTCAGACTGAAATCAAAGCATAACAAATTGGTGGCTCTAGAAAAAAAGATAATAATATCAAACATAAATATTAGTTTAACAGTTGCTCATTTTTATCAAATTAACTTCTTGAGTATTTGTCATTTTTGTTTGAAGTAACGGCAGTAGCTTTTTTCTCCAGTGCACAGTAATTCTTGATTTGCCAAAGGGACAACCTGGTTGTAATATCTGAGGAATGTTTTTCTTCCCAGAGCTGTGTACCATACTGCCACCAGTAACAGAATTTTCTTTTATTTTCTAGTGATGATCACATCAAGTTCTTCTGCTTTCAAGTTCTCGAACATCAAATTAAGTTCAAGTGAGTAATCTTTCTTGACACCAACCATATATACATCCATTCAAGTTTCTTTGCAAGCAGAATAAAAAGGAAAAAATTAAAGTTGTATCTGTCATCTCAGTGTGGGCGATGAGGTGGCTTCAATCCAGTTCAGAGGCTTTTCTTGTATTTCTCCACCTTTTCATGGGAGATCAGTCATTAGGGTTTAAGCAGCTGCTGGGTTTTGGGCAGCATGTGCTAGCTTAGCTAGTCTGACACCTATGTATGGCCCAACACAGACCCAAAAACCAAGGATTGCTTGAAACTTGCTCAGCCATTCTGTTACAGAGATTCAAGCCTTGCTTTGTATGCTTGCTGATTCCTGCAGAAAACAGTCCTGCAAGCAGCAGCCTTGCTCCTCAGTGCAGAGTCCTGGACTTCAGACAAAGCCCCATTCATTCAATAACCATGGCAGAGATGTAGAAGAAAGTAGTCTTTTCACTGACTCATGTTTTCATAGAATCATAATTTTAGGAAAAAATAGGTTTAAATAAAGTTTAGTTTCATACAATTAAACTTATTTTTCACACTTTGTGCTTCTTTGGTCTGGACTCAAACATCATGTCAGAGGTGTCTGCCTCTTGGAATGTCATCATGGCTGGTTGCAGTACACTGAGCATGTGGGTCAGGTTTTAAATAGCAAAAAGATGTATTTTGCAGCTGACTTTCACAATTACATATCAGAGCAAAAATGAAAGACTTTCTGTGATTTCTATTTACCTGACTTATACCTTGTTGCCCATCTTTCTCTGCTGGTTCTCCTCTTTTCACCTGCAATATATTTTCTCTTATTTTCCTTCTGCTTATTTTCTTTGAGCATTTTTAGTGAGGTTGGTTTTTTCTTCTCCTTGGTGAATAGTTACTTGTGACAGGAACGCTGGAGCCACATTCAGCAGTCCTTCCTATTAAGGACTGTACCAAACCTATAGCTAGCTCTATTGCAAGGAGAGTGTTCTCAGTTGTGAAGGAACATGTGTGGGTAGTATTTGAGGTGGGCTGACTATAATGTCAAACTTTTCTAAGACTGTATGTATGACGTAAGGCAGAGTTACTTGTTTGCTTTTTTGGTTTGGCATATGTCTGATAATAAAAGTGCTGTAGGTCAGATCAGTGAAGGACTTTCTTGTGCTCACTATTGGCCATCTTCAATGTGTAGTAAACAAGCTTGAGCATATACAGATGCCTCTTCCTTCTCCCTGTGGCGTATGGCCAAGTGTGTGGTTTTATCAAGGTTGTAAGTCTGATGAAGCAGTCTTCCTGCAAAATTTCAAGCTCCTGTTCCAATACAGCAGGCAGTAGAGCCTCAAAATGTAATCCGTTAATATGGGCAAAGTATTTTTCTTATTTTTATGTCTTTGATTCAAATTTTTAATGTGCAAATAGCTGCGTAAGTTCCTTTCCTGGGAGCCTTTCATTTACATCAGTGTGCAGTATTAAAAGCTTTTCATTTCCTGAATGTTGCAGTTGTGAAGCAGTTTTATTTTGATCTCATTATGCTTTATTTCAGATACTCTGAACTTACTGAAGTCCAGCAGCAGCTAATTAGGGAAACACTCATAACATGGCTGCAAGCACAGGTAAGTGTGGCCCTTAATAGCACTCTTACGTAGTAGGCTTGTTAGTAAGCTAACATAAGGCATGTGCTAGATGTTTAATCTCTAATTTTGAGTTTAAAGATGGCTTCCTGAAGAGATACGGTATCTGACAGTTAAAAGGTTTTAACATGCTCATCTCTATTAGCAGTTCATTAAATCAGATGCTGTAAAGAAGTCTGTGCTTGAACTTTCTACTAAATAAAAAATTCTTATGTCAGATAATGATTGTGGTTTAATCAGTTGTGTGTGAAATAAGAAGTATTAAAAGTTTCCCTTTAGAGAGATAAAATCCAGATTCCTGATGTTCCTGAGTGGCTGGAGGAGGACCAGTGATTATGTTTTTAAGACCTTCCTGACCTAACTCCTGGCTACTTAGAATACTGTCAGATGTTCGTGAATGAACAGCATCACTCCTCTGTTACACAATAGCAGAGTATTGGCTAATCTTTCTTGTGGGATTTAGTTACTGTAGCTGAACGTGTAGTATCAGTTAGATCCAAAAGTTTGCAGTCAGCGGAACCATCAAGGGGGCTGACACAGGTCTTTGCCTATACCTACAATTACCTCATTATCATTCCACTTCTGCACTGGAAATTAACATAGTTGCTTTGTTTGTGGAAAACTTAACAGTAGGAAATGGAATCTAGTACAACTTGAAAAAGAACAAATCACTGTGAAATGGATTAAACTGCTTTTTATTTCCCTGTGGCAAGCTGTTCCATTTAGGACAAGTCTATAGAATAGGGGAAGGAGAGAGAAGGGGAGATTGGTAGTGAAGGATTTTATTGTTCCTACACTTATCAACTGAAATATAGAAACTTCTTTTACTATTCTCTAAGCTAACAACTAACGTAGGCACAAGCTAGCTACAAGAGGACTGTAGCTTCTTTTCTGGAAACTCCTGTTTGTCTTTCACCAAACAGACAAATTAGCTCTTAGTTTTTGAATAGTATACTTAATGTCTTAGTACTGAATGAAGGGCTTAGGAACGTGTCACCCAGAGAGAATATTTTCCCTGTTTCCTAAAATTTAGCTAAATTTTCTTAAAATCATTGGGAAAGTAAGGATTATTATTGATTTCAACAAGGAAGAGAGGTAGTATGTTTATTGCTATACAAAGATCAACAAGCATACATGATTCTTCTAGTAAGAATGTACAAATAATACATCTTGTTTCTGCCAGATGCTGAATCCCCAGCCTGAGAAGACTTTTATTCGCAACAAAGCAGCACAAGTCTTTGCATTGCTTTTTGTTACTGAATATCTCACAAAATGGCCCAAGTTTTTTTTTGATATCCTGTCAGTGGTTGACCTTAATCCACGAGGTGTGGATATGTACCTCAGAATCCTGATGGCTGTTGATGCCGAGCTGGTAGACCGAGACGTTGTTCATACATCAGAGGCAAGTTATTTTGCATTAATGTTTGTTTTCAGTTTCAAAAAAATTACCTTACTTCAGAGCATAAGACTTGCAGATATGTTGTGGGTTAATTTTCCTATGGCAACTGTGCCTTAGAGACATTAGGTGGTTTAGATCCAAAAGCCATATGTTGTTCAATGCTTTTTATGGTTTTATACATGTTGGTTAATGTATGTTTTGCTTGAAGAGCTAACAAACAAAAAGCAACGGACTCAGTCAATTCAGTGTTAAATCAACTCATTTTAAAACATTAGTTTCTTCCAGTACCTATTTTAACGAATCATAGCATCAATGATCTATTTAATTTAATGATCTAAAAGACATTTTTCCTTCGTCTTCCTTTCTTCAGTGTTTGGGCACTGTGATAGAACAAAAGAGTATAAACTAGGGTATTTGGTTTTATTTTTTACAAGAAAAAATATGCTCTCTTTGGGTTTCTAATTTGAGTTATCTTGATAGGACAAGTCATGTCTGGTAGTGGATACAAAAGTGCTACTAATTTGACAAGATGCTTATCTGTGTCAAGATTGATTTACCCTTTTTCTGTATTGATAGGAGGCTCGTAGGAACACCTTATTAAAAGATACTATGAGGGAACAGTGCATTCCAAGTTTGGTGGAATCATGGTACCAAATCTTACAAAACTATCAATATAATAACTCAGAGTTGACATGCCAGTGCCTTGAAGTAGTTGGAGCTTATGTATCATGGATAGATTTGAGCCTGATAGCCAATGAAAGGTAAGGGGATTTTGATGGAATACATTTGCAAAAGTAACCTGGATACCATGCTGACTGTATTTCTATGAAAGAGAGTTTAAACTCATCTTTGAAAAAGTACTTTTTTATATATATATAGTCTTTGGAGGTTTTTCTGGGGGGGGGGTTCAGTAGAGTGAGTGTCATTGCAAGCCAAGCAATATAATGGCCAAAATAGACACAACAGAGTTTGCCAACGTCTCCTTAAAATGTATGGAATGCTAGGTTTAGTCAGTGCAATAGACTTTTAAACTGTCTTATAGAAAGAAACCATTGTAAATATACACACAAATAATACAAAGCTGCTGTACAATGTTACTGTGTACATATAAACATGTTTTTGTTGGGTTTTTTTTTGTCTGAAGGTTTATAAATATGCTGCTAGGTCACATGTCTGTGGAAGTTCTCCGGGAAGAAGCCTGTGATTGTTTGTTTGAAATTGTAAATAAAGGAATGGACCCAATTGATAAAACAAAATTGGTTGAATCTTTATGTCAAGTATTGCAGTCTGCTGGCCTCTTCAGTATTGATCAGGTTTGTATATTGGTTTTTACAATAGGAATGAGCCATAGGTTTCTAGCAGTTCTTAAATAAGCAAATGAATGGAAAACTGTGAAACTAAGTCCACAGATTAGGGAGAATTAGTTGTGCCTCTGTGTCAAAGCTAAATATTTGTTACATGTTTTCTCTACTTAAATTAGCAGCTTTTTATTAATTTCCTTTATTCATTCCAAACAGACTGTGTTTTGTCCTCAGCATGTTTTTTATTTTAGAAGCAGGATATTATGTAACTACTGTGTTCCTCTCCTAAAATATGTTGTGCTTACTGTTAAAGCTGTGTTTTGTTGCCTTGAATCTTCTCTTCTGAATGTTTCTGTAATAGGCATTGTAGCCAAGGTAGCGGGGTTTTTTAGGGTGAGACAATAGATCCACTTTGTGTAATTAGGTTGGGGAAAGAGCTTTCTTAAGGACACGTGTGCAGTTCTGCGTGTCTACGCCATCAGACGAGGCCTGAAAATCTTATCTGTAAGCTGCAAATGTATGCCTACTAGCCAAACACACATTCCCTGGCAGTTGCAGTGTTTAAGGAACAGCTGTTTGCTACCTGCCATGGAGAAGGAACAGCCAGTCCTTATGAAGCTGTAGTCCTTAGATTTGCAAGGCAATTCTCTTCAATTTGAAGCCTTTTGTCGAATTTGGATTCCTACTAAAATGCAGAAAGTGTGCATACGTCAATTCAGGAGGTGTTCTCTAAAAATCTTACCTCAGTCTTTCTGAGGAAGATTTGTTATTTTTGGGTTTTTGTACAGTTATGGCAGGGACCAAAGCATCTGTTTGGGGTGACTGATCTAGGAGCATTAAATATTTAATGTGAGCTCACTCTTACAGGCAGTATTGAGAGTTGCTTGTTGTCAGTATTTCTGAAGTGAGCTGCAGCTGTTAGTTCTTTCAAGCTTTCCTATAGAAAGATTTTTTTATTCTTAAAAAGCCTAAAATTTATGGTAGGTATGTGCTTCTGCTTTAATTTTGGAACCTGCTTCTTGCTGTAAAGAGAGATAGAAACTAATCTGAAGAGATGAAGCAAGCTACTGTTGTATAAAGGAGGACATCCAAATGAGGCATTGCTTTATTTTTTTCTCTCCACGTACCTCAGGGAACATGAACCAGGCAATTGTACTTTCTGTCTAGGACATAAGTGTTGTTTTTACTACTTCTGTGTACTGGACATGGATAGTACAGGCTGTAAGGTCATGCCATTTCAAGATGAGCTCTGCTAGTGATTTTAATCAGATGTCTTTTCTTGCAGGAAGATGATGTGGATTTTCTGGCCAGATTCTCTAAGCTGGTCAATGGGATGGGGCAAGCATTAATAGCTAGTTGGACTAAACTGATCAAAAATGGTGATATGAAGAGTGCTCAAGACACTCTGCAAGCTATTGAAGCAAAAGTGGCCCTAATGTTACAGCTGCTTATTCATGAAGATGATGACATCTCATCCAACATCATTGGCTTTTGTTACGACTACCTTCACATCTTGAAACAAGTAAATATGTCCGGCTTCAACTTAACATCCCTTTTTGACATGTTATTTAGTTTGATTTTTGTGGGAATATATGAATCTCATGCTATGTGCAAGCTGATTTACAAAATAAGTTGACTAATTAGCATTCAGTATCTTTAATGGCTGTGGTCATGCTATTTCTATGGTGTTACTTAGAAACCTGAAGGAATTGGGTTAAATCTTGTGTTTAAGTAGAAAGAAGCTTGTAGATCATATGACTGTTAAAAAGGCAAACCTGTCTTTTCCTATTATACAGTAATGAAGGAGTTACTAAAGAAAAATAACACTTGAAATTTATTTCACAGCTTTCTGCACTTTCAGAACAACAGAAAGCTAACGTAGAGGTAAGCATTTTCTTTTTACCAGTTTATTTTTTTCAAGAACGCATCGGGTCAGAACCTTTCATTTTTCTGAAACAAATCCTGTTTTATTTATATGCCTTAAAATGTGCATGTAACAGTAATTAAAACGGAAAACTTAAAAGTAGGGCCGGTATGTTCTATCTTATGCTAAGTAACTACAGCTGTTTCTTTAAATAGTAAACCTATATTGAATTGTGTATGAAGATGAAAGCTATTTTAGAGCTTCCCAAACCACCCTTAAGCTGTTGGTAAGCACCTGTACAGCAGTCTGTATAGTTGATAAAATGTTTTAAAATCAAAGTAGAGGAGAGTTGGTTGTTTTAGGTTTTTTTTTCTCTGAAGCTTTTTATTTCTTTTCAATGGTCTGTGGAGACAGGACAAGGGGCAATGGCCTCAAGTTGGAGCACAGGAAGTTCTGCACCAACATGTGGAAGAACTTTTACACAGTGAGGGTGACAGAGCCCTGGGACAGGCTGCCCAGGGAGGTGGTGGAGTCTCCTCCTCTGGAGATATTCAAGACTCGTCTGGACGCCTGTTTGTGCAATATGTGCGAGGGAGCTGCTTTGGCAGGGGGGTTGGACCCGATGACCTCTTAGGGTTCCTTCCAACCCCTACGATTCTGTGATTCTGTGATTTTAATTAAAACCTGCCCAAATTCCAAAGGATTGGGAGAAATATGGGAGGGGTTGTCATAAAATTCAGCTCTTGATAGTATAGTAAGTTAAACTTACAAAAGAAGCTGCAATTCAGATAAAATAGTTGCACTTCTAATGATCTGTTATATGTTAAGCATTACATCGAACTATAGATTAGACATAAATTTAAGCTTAAGTTTATATGTTTGAGTGTATGTGTAAGCTTAAGTTTAAACACAATGCCTCTATATATGATAAATAAGGCTAATCTCTAGTTTTGGAGGTAGTAAATTTGTTTGGCTTTTTTCAGCACTCTTCTTTTTAAATTTCTTTTCCATATGACCCTTCTGTGCCAGTGTGGATGTGCTAATTTAGATGTTGAACCAGTTAGATCAGTGCAGGTATTTGGTATGTTCATAAAGCTGACAGCTGTGATTCCTTTTCCTTTGCAAAGCAAGCTGAATTCAGTACTACTTCTACAATGGAAAGCTGAATTTGGATAACTGTGGTATAGATTAGCTTGATCTGGTTTTGTCTAATGTCTGTTTAAATCGGATGAGGGAACACAGTAAGAATCACTGGATCTTGTTACAATGTCTATGTCCTTACAGTTGGATCAAATTAAATTACTACTGCAGTGCACTTAAGACACTTAAAATTCTACTACATTACTGTCCTGAAACCTGTGGTTTTGGTTTCATGCTGAAGATCTTTCTAAGAAATAATTGTAGCACAATTTTGATGAGCATTTCTTGAGGATTTGTGTTGATCATACCAATCTTTCTTCTTTCATCCCACTCAAAATATTTGGAAATAATCTAAATCTTGCTCTAGTCTATCTTAAGCTTTAAATTGTGTGCTCAGTAGCTTTCCTTTAAAGTTTTGCACCTTTTCTGTCCATCTGGAATACTTAAATTTAATATATATTTTTGTAGATTCCCCAGAACAAACTTAAACTGAATTGAAAAATAAAATATAACGTATTTTTAAATGTGAGTTTTAGCTAACTGTGTGTCAGTCTGGTTTCTATCTGTTCTAGAAAGCATGAATGGAATTGAGTCCCTGTGTGTTAAACAAAATATCAGAGTTCTAAAAACCTGAACTAGTAAAGACTTAGTAAGAGCAAAGTGGTATGTTTAGAGTTTGAGCCTCAACAAGATTGAGTCTTTATTGCTCTTTTAGGATTTTGCAGCAGTCCCTACTAAGGTGAAATTGCACATCAGTGCTTTAGCACGCTGTTGCTGAAATGATGAGGTTTTGCTTTTCTTACTTCATTTTACTGCTCTGGCTCTCAGTCTTGGATCCTTGCTGAACCAATTCAGCTTGTTAACTCATTCCCAAGAAAATTCTCCTAGGATGTTGAGCTACTAGAGAAGTTAATGTTATGGCTAAGCTGCTCTGCCCCTTTAAAAATAGATCTTAGACAACCTGTTTAGCTTCCTTTACCTAGCTCAGTCATCTTAATTGTTGTTTTCAATGTGAACTGAACAGCACAGGTGATGAGCAGAAAACGAAGCCAGGTAATAATGTCAGAGACTGAGAGCTCCTAGTCATCTATGCTGTCTATCTGGAAGGGCATCTGTGCACTGTTTGGATATAATCCATTTGTTTTAATTTGGACTGTTACTTCTGCTACACCTCTGAAAATAACTCAAACGGGATTTGAAATATTTGTAAACATCTAACACTTGCTTTAATGTTTCCTTTACTGTAGGACTTTAACTGTTGCTTCTTACCACTTCTCTGTTCTATGCTTACAGTTCTGCTTTTATCTTAGGCAATCATGCTGGCTGTTATGAAGAAGTTGACATATGATGAAGAATATAATTTTGAAAATGAGGTATTGTGTTATATGAATAAATAGATGAATAAATTACATGCAGTAAAACTTGCTCACACTTTTAAAATCCCTGTTTTTCATAGACTAAGGATTTGAAGGTAGGAAGCAAAGGTCTGTAGGCTGAATTTTTTTCCTTTGTGGAAAGCTTTTTCTTAAGGTCTGGGCACATCCACATAGCACAAAACGTAGTAAAGGGATACCTAAGCCAGCTCAGTTAACAGAATATTTTTGGCAGCATTTTTGCAGAACTATTCCTAGGCAAATACAGCTGTGCTGTTAACTAAACATAGCTGTCGAGCTGGCTTGTTCAGTGTGAATTTGCATGTTTCTGCACTTCTGTCCTGTAAGAAGATTTGAGAAACTTTGTTTAATGAAACACTTCTAAGAGAACCTGCTTGACCTACTTCAGATGGCCAAACTTCCGCAAAAATAAGCCAAAGGAGGTAGAAGGTCTTTGACTTTACTTGCCTCCCATGCTTACATCTCTGTCAGCAATAATGATTGTTAGGCTTAGGTTGTGCTCCAGGCTGTTCAGAAAGCTATAGTCTTAAAAAGGTTACTTAAACTGTATGCAGTCCATCATAAATGTTTCTGCCAGATTAATTTTAAAACTAAGCTAGATGCTGAGAGAGAACATCTTTGAGGAGTGAGTCAATTTTTAAGAATTGGGTCAGTAAGGCTTTGCCAACAGCATTTTATTTCTTGTACTTTTGGCTAGTTTTCTGTTTGGAAAGCCTTTTTAATATGTTTCTGGGCTGAATGCAGTGGTTTTCAACATATTACAACTAGTCAAAAACGGAGCCTGCTGGTATGTTGCAAGAGCATAGGGCAAGCATTATTGAAGTCTGAGCGTGGCATACTGTTCTTGTATGTACATGCTTTGGGTTTGGGTGTAATTGTCTAAAATGGTTGTGGATGAATTTAAACATGAAAATACCAACTTTCCTGACGTGTTTTTTATAGGGTGAAGATGAAGCAATGTTTGTGGAGTACAGAAAACAGTTGAAACTGCTGCTGGACAGACTTGCTCAGGTCTCACCAGAGTTACTGTTGGCATCTGTCCGCAGAGTTTTTAACACTACACTTCAGTAAGTTGGAGTTTTTAACTTCCTTACATGATACCCTTAGGTTTTTTGCCTTTTGTAACAGAGTTTGTAACGAACATGTGTAGCAAGGTGAAGCCTGTTGATAGAATGAGTGTGTTACAACTTCATGATAGCTATGACTTGTATAATCCCTTTATTCAGCTGCTTAGGAAAAGCTTTCTCTCTGTAACCTTAAGGCAGCTGTTTTTCTTCCCAGACAGGTTTGATCTTTGTCATTTACTTGCACAGCAACAGCCATTACACCTTACACCTCAAGGAAATGCTTGTGAGGTGTGGCAAATAATTGTATGCATTGTTGCTACCAAAAAGCCAAGGTTAGAAGTATTTGTTACAAAAAGAGCAGAACTGATCCTGCAAAGTATGTGTGGAAATAAAGAAACATTATTACTAGTCACCCAACTAGAAGGACAGTAGTGTGTGTACAAATAGGAATTCACTATTGTTGGTGGCTTCCTTGTACCTTGCTCTTTAGTGAGCCATCTTTTTAAGTGAAGCTGAATGGTTTGTATGCATGTCATAATTAATAGGTGCGCTTGTACATAAAAATAAGCACTTGGAGAAATCTGTAGCTTTCCTGTTGAAACTGGTAAAAGAAAATTGTTAGCACTTTGATGGGAGGTGCTGTGTTTGTGGATAAGGTGTTCCAGAAGCATCCTGCAATACTGTCTAGGTCCTACAGTGTTTTTCTTAATTTGAATTTGCTGTTTTCTTGCTGTGCATTTGAAGAATGCTCAGAAGAAAATACTAACATGTTAGAATTGTGATTATTTCATAAGCTACCACAGACTAAAATGATCTTCATATTCTTTCTCTAGGAATTGGCAGACTACACGATTTATGGAAGTAGAAGTAGCAATAAGGCTGCTGTATATGTTGGCAGAGGCTCTTCCTGTATCACATGGTGCTCACTTCTCTGGTGATGTTACAAAAGCTACGGCTTTACAAGACATGATGAGAACAGTAAGCATGTGTTTTGTGGAAGCTACTTAAAAATGCTGATGAAGTCTGGACTATTCCAGCTCAAATGACTCATCTTAATCATCAGCATGTCAATTCCAATGTAGTTTGGTATTATTAATGGCTGAAGTACTAACTTGCTAATGTTTTTATTTGTAGCTGGTGACTTCTGGTGTTAGTGCCTATCAACATACATCAGTGACCCTGGAATTCTTTGAAACAGTGGTTAGATATGAAAAATTCTTTGCTGTTGAACCTCAGCACATTCCAACTGTTCTAGTAAGTTTCCTCACGTTTACTTTTTCTTACTAGAGAAGTTTTACAGACTTATCTTCTTATTTTCTGAATGTCACTATAGAAGGTGGGCTTTTAAGTTGCTGAATCATTAGCTTCCCCCCTCCTTGTTTAGGGGTTCTAAGACTGAGATATTTTCTTGATTGCAGATGGCATTTTTAGATCACCGTGGCCTTCGCCATACAAGTCCCAAAGTACGGAGTCGAACGGCTTACCTCTTTTCCAGATTTGTCAAGTCTCTTAAGTGAGTAAAGCTGTACAGATTTATCCAAATTGCTCTGAAGTGACCATACATAACAGCGCTTCTGTACAGAACAGTTGAAACAGGCTGGGTTTCAAATGGACTGCAATGAAAACTCGTGCTCTAGGAGGGTTGTACTACTCTAAAACTAAGGTAGCAGTGCAGAAAATTGTCACAGAACAAAGAACTGGAAGACACAGGCTTAGCTTATTTTTGTTAGAAGTTAAAACTGACTGACAGTGTAAATGTCTGTCCTGATTTATACTGATGTTTACTCAGTGTATTAAAGCCCTTCAAACAGTCCTGTTCACCTTATTTCCTAGGCATATATAAGGCAGGAGAAGCTCCAAGATGGTTCTGTTCAGAAGGATCCTATTTTTTTAGCTGTTAATGAAAATATTTCATTCATATGAGTGAAGCTGTTTATGCATGTTAAAAAAAAGGTGGGAGGAGAAGTGTAGAAAGAAATTTTATTTCCCCCTGTGCCATATATATTTTGGCCTAGCACAAGCTCCATAAACCAGAACTTTCCACAACAGTGCTCTGATATTTAAAGGGGAGTTATATACTGAGAAGGTAGTTTAGTGTCTAGTTTTACAGCTTAAAAAAAATACCAGGAAACCTGTAAGAACGCACATGCTTCTAAACAGTGTTATGTACTTGTGTTTCACTTCAGTAAGCAAATGAATCCCTTTATTGAAGATGTTTTGAATAGAATACAAGACCTGCTGGAACTTTCTCCTCCTGTGAGTATTTATAGCAGGGTTTTGTAATAAATAAGACTTGTGCTTACTCATCAGTGTGCCTGAGTACTTAACTGAGTTGTAAGCTTAGTGCACAAACATTTAAACACACATAATTGTCCTGCTCTTTGGTGTGACTTGCATGCTTAGGTTTATACCTCACTTTAATAATCTTGCTTTTGTGGGTTTCTGGGAGTGTAGGCTAGAAATGGGTATATGTAGAAATCTGTCTAAATTGTGTAAAAATAGTTGTTCCATCAACTATGTCTTTACCTGTACTTGATGCTTCTACTCAAGTAGGAAGAAAATACAACTATTGTAAATGTATTCTAGAGATTACTTAGACACAATTAAAGAAAGTATCATCTTTAAACTTTGAGAAGCCAACATTGACAAAGCACATCTAGTGAATTATGCCTGTTATCTTCTGTTTTAGGAAAATGGTTACCAGGCTCTGTTAAGCAGCGATGATCAACTTTTCATTTATGAAACAGCTGGAGTATTAATAGTTAACAGCGAATACTCTGCAGAAAGAAAACAGGTTCTGATGAGGAATTTGTTGACTCCACTGATGGAGAAGTTCAAAGTATTATTAGAAAAACTGATGATGGCACAAGATGAGGACAGACAGATGGCACTGGCTGACTGTCTCAACCATGCCGTTGGGTTTGCTAGGTAGGTACAGCACAGTGAGTGTGTGTTTCTGCTTTGAGTAAAAGGGAAACATAAAGGATTTACTGGGAGGAGGGGATGAGTTTCTACCTGTGCTTTATTGACCTAGAAAGTCATCAGTGGTTTTAGAGTTTCTTATGGGAGCACAGAAAATGAGTTACCTCCCCTGACGACAGGCTGCTATGTATGTAGATACAGAGAATATTGAGCAAGTTTCCCTTCCTCAAAGAGTCGTGTGGAGCTGTTCTAATCATACGTTGCTTGTACGTTGTCAAAAATTGCCAAAATGTAGCTACTTCATAGCAAATAATTCTGTTAATTACTCCCAGTATCTGGCTCCTATTTCATGAAATGTAATATTCTAATTTAGTGCATGGGGTTTTAAAGACAATATTGTTCTGGGTGTTACCACTTCTTTGTTCTATTTGGAATGTGAGCTTATATAAAACTTGGTGTGTTCCTGTTGCAGCCGAACCAGCAAGGCTTTCAGCAATAAGCAAACTGTAAAACAATGTGGCTGCTCAGAGGTTTATCTGGACTGCTTACAAACGTTCCTGCCAGCTCTCAGTTGCCCACTGCAAAAGGAAGTTCTGAGAAGTGGTGTCCGTACTTTCCTTCACCGCATGATTATTTGCCTAGAGGAAGAAGTTCTTCCATTCATTCCTTCTGCCTCTGAGCACATGCTTAAAGACTGTGAAGCAAAAGATCTTCAAGAATTCATTCCTCTTATAAACCAAATAACAGCTAAGTTTAAGGTATGATGTCACATAAGCTGCTCAGGTCAAAGTGTTGCTGGTAGCTATTTTTCAGGAACTGGAAAAGAGGAGCTGTGCGTCAGAATCTTCTCACACAGTATATACTGGGAAACACATTCTTCAGCAACAGTTATGCATTGCTGGACTTGTAGTGTTTTAAATGAGTGTTTCCCTTTTTGATGAGCCTCAGATTTTTCTGATGTTTCTAAATTTTTTTGCTTGGTACTTGTTTGATACTTAAGATGAAATGCTACTTTCAGCATAGTTTTCATTGATACGTCATGCCCCCATTGAAGTGTTGAACTAATATTACAAACTATGCAAACTGTAAAGTTAATTTTCTCACTTATTATAATAATGAGATTTCCAGGGGATACAGAAATATCAGATGCACTTATGGGGGAAAATATTGATTTACAAGATCTCGATACAGCGTTGTTGGCATAAAAATGTATGCTGAGGCTTGATACGTTTTTAATAGGTTGACAAATATGGAGGTTTTGAAATGGAGGCACAAGTTTTGCATTAAGTGGGAGTAAGATTGTCAACTGATTATCTAGCAAAGGTTCTTGAAGTGTAGCCTTTGAGAGCTGCTGAGTTTCAAACAGTTCAGATGTAAAGTCAGTGCATGTTGTGAGCAGCAGCGACTATACCTGTGTGAATTTGCCATGTGGACCTTGAGTATCCCATCTGCAGAGCAGAGAAGGAATTCTGAAAAATCAAGTGTTTCAGGGATTAGAGGGGAAGATTCTTCCTACTATAGTCTTTCTTGCAAGTTATGCTAAAAGTAATTCAAGATAATAGTAGATAATTAGAAATAATCTGTGTAAGGTGAGGAAGGTAAAAAAAATTTACAGGAGCAAGACTGGACAAAAAGCATGTTTGGGTGTAATGTTTAACTTTGTATGATACTGTAACATTTGTATTGTAACATGCTAAATAAAGAACCTAGCTTCAATAGTCTCACCTTGAATACTTTCAAGGTACAGTAAAGAGCAGATTAAAGATAATACCTTGCTTAAGCATTAAGAAATTAACATCTGAGTTGCCTCTTTATGGAACTCCAGGGTGTGGCTGAATAGCACACACCTGCAGCTTTTTAATTCACCAGTGTTCAGTTAATTTAGTGCCCTTGCATATGTTTCTTACTGCAAGTAGGACAAAAATGAAAAACTTGTTCTGTAATGCCAGTAGTATTCCAGGAAAACTTCTATCTAAGCAGTTTTTAAAGACAAGTGCTACAAAAGGTTGCCAGTTTTAACATTTTAGAGATGTGTTTTCTGTAACTACAGTGACTTTAAAATACCCTCCCCCCCTTGGTATTTCAGAGAGTTTGAAATAGTGCCTGTCTGTCTGAACAGAAGGATGAGAAATCCTGAAAAAGCTTCTGTTCCTACTCCAAATGAGCCTAGATACCTAGAGACTAGGTATTTTTGTGCAAAAGACTTGAATTTGGTAGTGTGTAAGTCAAGAAGCAGTAGTGTTGGTGGTGACCCTGGTGTGACTCATTTAATTGAAGTAGTTGGTAAATGAAACTTTAAATGTGATTCAAAGATGAGAATTGTAACAAGCCCTCAGTTCTGAATTTTTAAATGTTCCGTCTCTGTACCTGATGTGAGTTGATTCCATCTTCTGATCTCCACAGACACAGGTTTCACCTTTTCTGCAGCAGATGTTTATGCCACTGCTTCATGCTATTTTTGAGGTCTTGCTCCTTCCTGCAGAAGAAAATGACCAGTCTGCTGCTTTAGAGAAACAAATGTTACGGAGGAGCTACTTTGCTTTTCTGCAGACAGTAACTGGCAGTGGGATGAGTGAAGTCATAGCTAATCAAGGTGAGCAGCTCAGTTTCTCAGAGGATAGCACTATGGTTATTCTCATCAAAGTTTTGTCGTCTAAAATTATTAGCCAGGTTCCTGTCAAGTATTATTAACTGTGTTAAGGTAGAATGGACTAATGTAAATACAGTATTAAACTTACATGTTGCCCAAGAATTTGGGTGTGTGAATCCAGCTATAATCAGCATATTCTTTCTATTGATCTCTTCAGCCTATATGTGATTGCTGTGTCTGTAAGGATAAGAATGGTATGAAGTATGTCCTTGTGTATTGTTGTATTTGGTGAATTGGAGATCATACGGTGTATAACAATGTTCAGTCTGTTGGACAAGACCACTCACAGCTGCCAGTATTCATTGTAGTGTTTGTTTTCTGAAGGACACATCAGTAATGTCTATAACTTTTTTATTACTGTCACCTGATCTTGTTGTTTATGATAAAAGGCATATGACTTAATATATATTGTAGTTACAGGTTTTCCTCCCCTTTAGTGGCCAAATGCAAATTAGTGTTTTTCATAGCAGGAATTTTAAATTGAATGTCCAGTTGCTCAGTTCTGTAATTCATACTCACCCCTTGTGTTCCATCAAAATACCAAAGCACTTGAGATGCTTTAAAGTGACTCATTGGGTAGGTGAAGCTCACGATTCCTTCCCCCATCCTAAAATGATGGTAATACCTGTGGGAAAGGAAAGGGTGGTGTTAAGAAGCGGTGAGAGCTTTCTTGAATGAGGCACTTTGTAGCTGTGATAGGCCAAGAAATTTTTCAAAGAATCAAACAGAAATAAGCACAGACATAGAACAGAAATCATAAGTGTGATAAAAATATCTTTTGATTTATTGGGAGATAAGCAAACTATTTAAGTGCTGCTGAGTTTAACTGCAAGATTTGGGAAGGGATGAGACAAATTGTCTTTAAGCAGGTCAGAGTACCCTCCTCACCTTTGTGTATTAAAGGCCAGAAGAGCAATTAAAATATCCAAATCAAAAATAAACAAAAAACCCAAACCCCACACAGAAACCAATTATAACCTAAGTAAGAGTTGTCTTGCATCACAGGGGAAACTTCTCCAAAATATTTGAGATTTGTGTGAAAAAAACTGCTATTTTGAAGTTGAAGCACGTCTTCCAGGTCAATATTTATCTGCAATAGTGTAAGAGCACAGAGACATTGGCTAAAAGTTTAAATGACAAGCTCACTTTTGTGTTTAAGGTGCAGAGAACGTGGAGCGTGTGTTGTTCACTGTCATTCAAGGAGCAGTGGATTACCCAGATCCTATTGCACAGAAGACTTGTTTTATTATTCTTTCTAAGTTGGTGGAGCTTTGGGGTAAGACTGTCTTTCCATAATTCCTGTGCAGCTGCTACCAGCTACGAAGCAGTAATGGAACACGGTGTGTTATTTCTCTTCCCAGGAGGTAAAGATGGACCAGTTGGCTTTGCAGACTTTGTCTACAAGCACATTGTTCCTGCATGTTTCTTAGCACCTTTGAAGCAAACGTTTGACTTAGCAGATGCCCAGACTGTGCTGGTGTGTATTATGGACCTTTTATTTTCGTTTGTTTGTTTGCTTTCTTGTGGGGCACATTCATGCTAAGAAATGTATAATGGCCACGTGGTATCGAAGGTCTTCACCTCACAAAGAAAATCCCTTGTTTTCTATTGAGGTGCCTAGATGATTAATTATTGAACATTGTGTTACTGTATTCTGTAGTTCACCTATGCTCAAAATCAAGCTAGAGAATTGCAGATCTGAGTATTGACCTATATTACTTATTAACTAATGTTTGGTGAAAGCGAACCTGTGCAGATGAGTGTTCTTCAGTTCATTTGGGGTCAGCTGTGCCAAACTTTTCTGGTTAGAGTGGAAGAATTCTGGTTAGAGTGGAAAGGTTGAGACACTCAGTATTGTGTGAGGTGAAAAAATTGGGAGTAACGGTGTGAGCTAGCCCTTGTTTTGGGCCTGATTAGGTTCTTACAGTCAACCAGGAGGCTAATCAAACAGTCTTATGTATTACCTTGCAGGCTTTATCAGAATGTGCGGTGACGTTAAAAACAATTCATCTCAAACGGGTAAGTTTCTCTGCAGGGAATAACTCACAGATTTCTTTCTAGTGCTTTTATCAAATTCTAAACATTAGAAACTAGTGTAAGCTACTAGCCTAACATGAGATAATAGGATGACCATAATACTGTGTATGGATACAGGATCCAGTAGCTCTACTTCTTGAGCAATTACTGCAAAATAGTGACCCTTCATTAAGGGACAAAACTGCTCACCTGATGATTGTTGCTGTATTTAATTGATCAATTGACATTCTCTGATTTTTCAGTGTAGTACTTAAACAGATGTAAAAGAGCAATTAGAGATTTCCTCGAGAGTACTTCTGTGAAAACGGGAGGTGCCTTTCAGTGTGTGGGGGACTAGATTGAAAAAACATTGACAGAAGAGCTTGATTTTGTATTGTCTAATTAGTAAAACACTGTAGCTTATTTCCATTTTGATTGGGAACTGAAACAGTTTCTGTGTTGTTGTTGCTATTTCCTGCTACACCCTTTAACTTGCTAACTCCTGTCAAGTGCAAGTAGAAGTTACAGCTACACAAGAATTAGAACAAATCATAAACTGGCAGAGAAGATACTGTATTTTAATTGAGGGGAGGTGCTCGGTTTTGTTCCTTTCTCCCAAAAAACAATGTAGAGAGAAATCTATACAAAGTCAAGCTTGGGCCAGTGAAGTAACAAATACTGTTTGTTTTAACAGTACAAACATACTGATACAAATATAGGGCACTTATCTGAAATCTTTTCCCCTCACATGAACAAGGCACCATGTTCCACTTCTAGGGTAACTTACATGTGAATTAGTAAAGTTGATTCACTTTCTGTTTGTAGATGAGTTGGGTCACATTTGTATACTGCCAGTGTATGGTAATCCCTCTTGTGATGAGAGTGATCTGAGAAATCAGATAGAGGTAAAATATGTTAACCAAAACAAACCTGCCTGTCTGCTTCTCTCAAAGGTTTGGACTATTTTATTGCTGTTCAGTCCACCACAAATTACATAGTGTTTTGAGAAGAGAAACACCACCTTCAGGGGTGCTTGGCTGTTGCCTCTCTTAAAGGTGTAGCGACCTGGTTCAAGAACTGCACGGCGGCTACTCTCTAGCCGCTCGGTCCATCAGCTCGCAGACACCACTTTGGTGGACGGCAAATGGCGTTTATTGGCAGGTGAAACAGCATTATATAGATAAGGTTTACAACGTCACATCCGTCTGCTTACATCACAACTACATGCTATTGGCTACTAGGAGCTAGGCCTAATCCATTGATTATAGGGAGAGAGGCCCTATCTTTCTGTACAGCGCGACATCTTCCGACCGCCAAGCCCTACCTGCAACACTCGGCTACTAAATTTTGTAATGGGAGCAGTATGCTAAAGCAGTTGGCAGATACTAATTGCTGATTTTTAACTTTTTTGCTTTCATGTATCAGTGAAATTAGGGCCACCTTCTTAGTTAGCTGAGTTCTATAGTTGACATACCACAAACTGACTGACTGTATTGTAAATCCTATTCCAGTGCAGTTTTCAGTGTATTCTTCTGTTATGTAACAAGATACTGTATTGCAGTAGAATCCTTAATGCCAAAGTTGAGAGAAATATTTTTAATTGTCAACAGCTGAAAATAACATGAGCATTTAGTATTTGATATGCATGACTTCTCCATGAAATACTCTGGTTAGACCACCTGTTTCCAAACTCTTCTCTACCATACAGCACAGGGTTGTGACTTCCCACATGTATGAAAATATACTTGAACAAGTTGTGTATTCCTTTTCTTTAGGGTCCTGAGTGCATTCAGTATCTTCAGCAAGAGTATTTGCCTTCTTTGCAAGTAGCTCCAGAGATAATTCAGGTAGGAATTCCGAACAGAATGTTTCAAAAACTCTGAAGGTTAAATGGGAACAAAATTGCTACTGACAAATTTAACCTCCTGCTATCCCTCAGTAAAACTGAGTCTGATACTGTGAATCAGAATGAGATGAATGTAGTGGAAGGAAGTTAGTGCAACAGTACCTGGCCAAAAAAAGTCCACTGCATGTGACTGACTGCTGTGTCTGCTTCAATTCAAATTTTAATTTGAAAAAGAATCAGAATACTTAAGAGTAATAACTCAAAAGCAGAATGAAGAATGTTGAATGTATAGAAGGTGTGATGATAAAGGCTGTCTGTGTTCAGCACTACAGAAATTAAGGCCACAGCACTGGTTCTGCTGCCAAAAATTATGTTGGGCATTCAGTGTGGGGATTTTGTGTACTTAGTTTGGAGTAGTGTAAAGTGGTTCTCAAAGGTGAAACTTTACACTTCACCACTGTCTCAACATTAAGCATTGCTAGCCACATGGTAAGCACTGCCAGGAAGAAATGGTTAGATGAATGCTGATGCTTGCAATTACTTTGGATACAATACTAATTGGGTTTGCTGCATTAGGAGACAGTTATACTCATAAAACTTAAGTGATGCTAAGTATTTGTAAGGATTGAGTATTCTCTCTTGCTGGGGCCTCAGTGTTTCCTGATCTAAGATCATAACTCTAAGTGACAGACATGTTCTGCTGGAATCTAGAGTCACTAGATGTGATATTCTGTATTTGAAAACACAGGTTTTTTCACCCTGGAAGGCACCTGGCCTGTCGAAGGCTATTGCAATCTTTTATTTTGGTTGTACAGGCAAATGCAAACTGCTATTGATTGGTTTTACATACAAGGTATTCTGTATGCTCCTATCATATCTCAGGTTGTCTTGTTGCTTAATTTAGTGTTTCCTTATTCTTTCTTACAGGAATTCTGTCAAGCACTTCAGCAGCCTGATGCTAAGGTTTTTAAAAATTACTTAAAGGTAAAGATTTTTTTTCCTTTAAATCACTTCTAATCCCATTTGAACTTTGTCACACAATTCAGTTAGGGTAGTTACCCAAGGTAAATACTGAGATATTGAATTACATAATAATTTTTAGCTGTAGGAAATCTCCAAGTAGAAAAGCAGCTTTGGAAAGCAGGAGCAAGCAGCAACAAAAAACCTACATGTGTGGAGTTGTCACTTGGGCTCAGCACCTTGCCATCTCCTCAACAGCTTGATACTCTAGTTTCTTATGTTTAATAGTAGAAATAACAAAAAAGTGATGCTATAATTGTAGAGAATGTGTCAGAATACTTAATTATTGAGGGTGTAAGTGTAATTGAACAAGTTGCATACTTGAACCTAGTGTGCTACCCAGTATGTGCTTGAACCTGGTGTGCTACCCAGTATGTTAAACAAGAAAATTGCTTCTCTCAAACTTAATTATTTTACATGTCAACCATCCCATGTCTTAATTTCCTTTGTATTAATTATTATTTTTACAATATTTTTAACAGGTATTCTTCCAGAGAGCAAAGCCCTAAGGAAAGTACTGGAATCTTACGTACCCATTTCCATAATCCAGAACTCCTGGTTGTTAATTTATAAAAACGCTAACTCTTGTGCCATTCAGACTGGTTTTGTTTTTAAGAAACGTTGCTTTGTGCTCACCTCAGTACTTATTTTAGCCTTTTGCAAAAGAGAGAAATGCAAATCCCCCACTTGTGTCTAAAATGTGAAGGTATGTGACAACATGAAATATACCTGTATACCTAAACAAACTTTTATTATGTATAGGATAATTTACGCTTCTGCTGTAACACGTACAGCAATGAAATTACACTTATTTTTGGACTTAAATGTATAAATCCCTTCAGACCATAGCAATGGTTATTAAAATGTGTACATTTTTATACTGAGTAAAATGTTTTCATAAGACATAATTCATTCATTCATGTATGGTGACATGAAAATAAAACAATCAAGGTCATTCTTGTAGATAGTAATTTCATTGAAGTTTGTCTTAATGATAAAATATATATATACCTCCTATAAAACAGATTGGTTTAATAAATGATTTCATTTAAAAGTAGCATCTGGTTCTATCTTTTTTATATTAAAAATAAATAAAACTTTATCCAGTGAAATGTTAAGTCTCTTTGAATCATTTTGGTTGAGGCGATCAGGCCCTGTCAGGATGGGTTTATGGAAAGCAGGTCCTGCTTGTCTTCCTGCTCACCGGATGAGGGAAGGGCTGGGGATGTTGTCTTTAGCAAAGTCTTTGAGAGCATTTCCCACAGCATTCCCAGGGAGAAACTGGCTGCTCATGGCACAGATGGGTGTACATTTCACTGGGTAAAAATCTGGCTGGATGGCTGGGCCCAAAGTGTTGTGGTGAATGGAGTTACATCCAGTTAGTGGCTGGTCACAAGGGTTGTTACACCTCCAGGGCTGAGCTCTGGGGACAGCTCTCTTTAATGTCTTTATCAATGATCTGGATGAGGGGATCAAGGGATCAAGTGCCCCGTCAGTAAATCTGCAGACAACACCAAGGTGTGGGGGAGTGTTGATCTGCTCGAGCGCAGGGGGGTTCTACAGAGGGGTCTGGGCAGGCTGGATCCATAGGCCAAGGCCAGCTCTATGAGCTTCAACAAGGCTCAGGGCCAGGTCCTGCACTTGGGTCACAACAACCCTGCATGGTGCTGCACGCTCAGGGCAGAGTGGCTGGAAAGCTGCCCCGTGGAAAAGAACCCAGACGTGTTGTTCAACAGTCGGCTTATATCACAGACTGTGGCCAACAGGGCCAGGGGAGTGATTGTACCCTTGTACTCAGTGTTGGTGAGGCTGCACCTCTGATAACGTATTTAAGAAGAAAAAAAAAATCCAAGCAGCCACTTTTTGCCACCAGATAAGGAGTGAGAAGATGTAAGAAACTTTGCAGGCACTAAGGTGAGTGAATAAGCTGAATAAGCTGCACGAGGTGGTGCTCCTGGTGCTGGAGAAACACATTCCCCTGCAGCCCCTGGAAAAGACCATGGTGGAGCAGGTTGTCCCCTTGCAGCCCATGGAAGATGATGGGAAACAGAGATCCCACCTGCAGCCTGTGGAGAGGCCCCATATTGGAGCAGGTGGAGACATATGGAAGATGCTGTGTCCCATGTTGAAGCAAACTCCTGGCAAAACCTACAGCCCATGGAGAGGGGTTTGTGAGAGTTCATGAAGAACCAAAACCCCTGTGGTAAAGGATTTACATTGGAGAAGTCTGTGGAGGACTGTCTCCCATGGGTGGGACCCCACACTGGAGCAGGGGAAGACTGTGAGGAATCCTCCCCCTAAGAAGGAAGAACCAGCAAAGACAACTTGTGATGAACTGACCAAAACCCCCATCTCCATCTCCCCCTGTGACACCTGGAGGGGAGAAGGGAAAGAAATCATGAATAAAGTTGAGCCCAGGAGGGGCGGGGGGAGGTGTTTTAGATTTGGTTTTGTTTATTATCCTACTCTGGTTTCATTGTGGGGGGGACTGGGGAAGGGTGCGTGTGTGTGTGTGTGTGTGTGGTGGAGGGTGTGTGGGTGTGTGTGTGTTTTAAATTAAATAATGATCTCTCCCTGTCCTTAACTCCTAAGCCTCTCAATATATATTCTCTCCCCTGTCCAGCTGAGGAGGGGGAGTGATAGAGCAACTTTGGTGGGTGTCCAGCCTCCAGCAAGGGTCAAACCACTGCAGCACGTCAGTGAGATGAGGAGACAGCAGGTTCCAGAACACTTTTTAAATCGAATAATGTGGTTTTTGACTATCAACACTAGCCACTATTCCACTAAACTCTCCTAGATTGCTTCATAGCTGTAGGTCCAGAGGAAGAATATAGTTTGTGAGCTACATAGCATAAATAACTTTGGACTAAGATTTGTTTGGGAGCATTAATCTGTACTTTATAAACAGCTTTGGAATGAATCCTCTGGTGGCAAACTGGAAAAAGGCAAAGCTAGTAAGAGCTGTCTTACATCCAGAAATCGCTTCCCTTCCCTGTCTGCAAAGCTACAGGAGAGATGAGGGTTTCAATGTGGAACTATAAAAAGCAGTTCCATTTGAAGTTGAATGTGTAACAGATTTGCTTGTTCTGGTTCAGCTGCAACGTCTCCTCAGTCTTTAAACCAAATGTGGAAAACAATCTGATTATCAGAGCAAACGGCTCCAGTGCTTCAGCTTTCCTTAGAAAACTCTTGAAGGATTGAGGGAAAGCAATGTCTACCTTGTTCAGGATGTCTAGAGTTACTTTTCTCACCTGACTTACTGGTAAAATCAGTGGTTCTGCTTGTGGTAAGGTTGGCAATTTTTCACTCAAATTTTTTAAATGTCAGATAATCCAATCACGTGGGTTTTTTTCTCAGCAAGTATCTACTGCAGTTGATCTCCACTCTCCCCTGTTCTTACCTCATTGCTGCAAAGTTGTCCAGAGGGTCCCAAGATTAAGAACAGAAGATATGGTATTTTGCCTGCTTTAATGCTCTCAGCTCTGGCTCAAAAAAGGCTTTTAGTGCTTCCATGTTTGGAAATAGGGCCTTGGGAATTTGGAAGGTGAGATCACACTTGTAACTATTGTATTTTCCATGAGATTCTTCAATCAAGTATGGTTACTCATAACCATTCCTCAGGGTTTTACTCTGTGCCTGCAATAAGAACTCAATTAAAGACTCCATTACAGTGTCCAGCAGCTAAACACCCTGGAGATATGTGCCAGCATCCCAGAAATCACCTACCACAACTTTCCCTCTCAGTGGAAGTCATGGTTGAGTTGTCAATATACATTCTCTAACAAATGCAGCTGCTTTGCTTTCTCCCTGTCCATCTGTTTTCTCTGACCACACAAGTGCTGAAACAGTGTCGTTGGATAATCCCTCCACGGAGTGGTACCCACCTGTCTTCCAGGTGTTGCAGAAGCTGAGCCATAACTTCATTCTCTGCAGCGCTACTTCAGGATGTGGGAATTATTCAATATTCTGTAAGAGCAAAGCCCCGTCACTGTAATCACTTTGACTGACTTTTTTCCCCATCACTTTTATTTCCTCCCCCCCACACACCCCCAGCCCCGAATTCTGGCTTCCACAGCCACAGGCATGAGGAGGCTGTATGCAGCATGCCAGCCTGGGCCACAAGCCCATCGTTAGGATGAAGGTAAATAATGTACAGCTACAGACTGCTGAATTTGTGATCAGGAACGTGAATCCAGCCACCAGAGAGGTGAGGAACACCCGAAGTTTTGCTAAGTGCAAAGAAACAAAGTGACAATTTCTAGAGGGACTTTATAACATTTCCTTTCCTGGTGTTTTCCTGCACTTCACACCCTGAAACGTTCAAAGGCCAAAGAAGATTCTCCTTGTGTAAGGATGGCTGATTATGTTACAAATATACCTGCTGTGGTTTAATCTGGCTGACAGGTAAAACCACCCCCCCAGCTTTCACTCCCTCCTCAGCCACAGTGGGATGGACGAAAAGTATCAGAGACAAGTAAAACTCCTGGGTTGAGATAAAAACAGTTCAATAGGATGGAAAAGGAAGAGAATAATAATAATAATCATGAGAAAAGAATATACAAAACAAGCCATGCACAGCACAACTGCTCACTGACCAATTCCCACCTAGTTTCAAGCCATATTCCTCCCCAGCCAACTTCCCCCCAGGTTATATGCTGAGCATGACCCCATATGGTATGGAATATCCCTTTGGTCATTTGGGGTCAGCTGTCCTGGCTGTGCTCCCTCCCAGCTTCTTCTGCCCCCTCCTTCCTGCAGAAGGCTCGTGTCTCCTCACTGGCAGGGCCTGGGAAGCTGGAGAGCCCTTGGCTTAATTGTAAGCACTGCTTAGCAACAACTAAACATCAGTGTGATACCAACGTTATTCTCATCCTAAATCCAAAACCCAGAACTACACCAGCTACTAGGAAGAAAATTAACCATCCCAGACAAAACCAGGGCAATACCCTAAAAAATCCTAGATGATTTGAATCATGCAAACCGTCTTCATTGATTTTAGACCTGGGCTGGTAACTGCAGTGTGGGAGGTTTTTGGCCAGACCTGGGGGCAGGACACTGGAGCTGAGATACTCTGGATCTTCTTGGGAAACCTGGTCTGAAGTCAGTGATGACCCTGGTTTGAGCAGGATGTTGGACCAGAGACTCCCCAAAGCCTTGTCCATCCTGAATTAAACTATGGTTTAAAATGGCCGGTTCCAAAAAGCATCAACTTACTGAACAGTTTGGTCTAATTGAGAAGTGGAAACAAGTACACATTCAAGATACAAAGAAAAGTTCTCCAGTGTTTTCCTGATTTTGAGGGAGCTGATGCTAAAATCCATATGAATGATCTGATGAATATTTCTGAAGAGGACAAAGCTGACTCATGGGTAGGCTTTGTAAAGCTGTGTACAGAGGAGGGGGTGGCAGAAATAAATCACATAACTTCTGAGGAGCACTGCAACTTTCTGAAAGACCCAAGGACACAATACAAACATGGTGGGGAACTATTCCTTCTATAATGCAGAATCACTATGAAAGAAAGCTCAGCTGCCAACAAATGGAGAGTATAAATTAAGTGTTTGTATTAATGGCATAAAATGTATCAAAGTCAATTTATTGGTTTCACTTAGTGGAATTTTGGAACAAGCTTAGTGCTCATAACAAGTGAACCACCAAAGCCTGGACTTTTGATGAAGCTTAAGACTGCTGAGAGAGTAACAATAAACAAAACCTGTAAGCAAAAGGTTGCTATTGTTTATTTGCCAGTTCCTCAAGAAAGTAGGCTTCTAAAATTTTGGAAAATGGTAATTCCAAATAGAAAATGCAGAGGATCAAAAAAAGGGTCATAGAAGGGGTCACAGAATCACAGAATGTGTTAGGTTGGAAGGGACCTTTAAAAGTCATATAGTCCAACTACCGTTGGAGTAAGTAAGGACACCTTTAACTAGATCAGGTTGCTTGGAGCTTCATTAGGCCTGACCTCTAATGTCTCCAGGGATGAACCCTCCACCACATCTCCAGGCAACCTGTTCCAGTGTCTCACCACCCTCATAGTGAGGAACTTCTTCCTCATGTCTGATCTAAACCTACCCTACTCTGCTTTAAAACCATTGCCCCTCGTTCTACAGATACATGGCCTTACAAACAGTCCTTCCCCACCTTTCCCGTAGACCCCTTTGGGTACTGGAAGGCTGCTACAAGATCTCCCCAGAGCCTTCTCTTCTCTAGGCTGAACAAGCCCAACTCTCTCAGCATGTCACAATTAGTGAGAACATCCTTGTGGCCCTCCTCTGGACACGCTCCAACAGGTCCATGTCCTTCCTGTGTTGAGGGCTCCAGAGCTGGACACAGTGTTCCAGGTAAGGTCTCACCAGAGCAGAGTAGAAGGGGAGAATCACCTCTCTGGATCTGCTGTCCACACTTCTTGTGATGGAGCCCGCGATGTGATTGCTATTCTGGGCTGTGAGGACACATCGATGGCTCGTGTCCAGCTTTTCATCCATGATGATTTTATTACTTTCCAACCATAATTATGTTTAAATTAAATTATGCACAAATGATAAAATTCTCAGCATTTTTCCTCATAAAAGCTGTGCAGACCATTTATTGGAACAGCAGCATTACTGGATAGTAAAGAAGAAAAGAAAAGAAGGGGAAAAGGCCAATCAGCAAGGGACCTTGCTTTAACACGGTTAAGTAAATATTAAGAGGAGGAATGTATGAAGAATGCTAAGATTTCCTGAAGTTTAAAAAGGGCGAACCTGAGAGAAATTACATGGGCGGGGAATGATTTCTCTTGGCTTTCCCTTGTACAGCCAGCGAGGGATGTGAGGGCACAGCACGGGTAAGCCTGACCGGGCTGGGCACGGAACGGGTAAGCCTGACCGGGCAGGGCACGGCAGCCCTGCGCCAGGATAGGAGCCAAAAAACCAACCCACCCCCGGAGCGGTCACGCAGCCAAAAAAAAACCCCCAAAATACCACAGAAATCTCACTGGAACCGGTCTCGGGTCGTTTTGAACATCGCACCAGCGAAAATACTCCCAGAGCCCGTTTTTAAGGAACATTTTGTTTCCACTTGTCGACGCTTGCCGGGTCTTTCCAGGTTTCGCCGTCCCTTTGCTTCAGGGGCTGCTGCTGCCGCTCCCTCATCCCCCTACGGCGGCGGCGGCGGCGGCGGCTCCCGTCCCTGTCAGGCAAGCCCCGCCAACTCCCTCCCGAGCCGCCAGCCGCGTCCGGGCGACAAAGGGCTGAGGGTAACCGGGAGGTGCCGAGACCGAGGCGGTGCTTTTGCCGCTCCGCCTCCCCAGCGCCGCTGCAGGAAGCCGGAAGCGGTCGGGGCGCTGGGCAGGCAGGGCGAGAGAGGCGGCTCGGTGCGTGGGGTCGTGGGGCTGGTGGGCAGGGCAGGGGTGAGGGGAGGCCGCGTCGTGTCGAGGTGAGGTGGCGGCGCGTAGGGAACCGCTTGCCCTCGCCGCCGCCGCCGCGGCGGCGAGGGCAAGCGGTTCCCTACGCGCCGCCGCCGGGGCGAGGTGGTTTCGGTTTCCAGGGGTGGTGGTGGGGCCTTCCCGGGAACTACCGAGACCCCGAGGAGGGTTGCGGGCGGCTTCGGCGGCCCCCTGAGGCGGCAGCAGCGGTGGTGGGGCCGGCTGTGCAGGCCGCCCCGCGGAGCGGTCCCCGCTTGGGGTGGGGGGCGAGGCAGTAGCCGGCCTGCGGGCCTCGGCGGCGTGCGTGGGGCTCGCCCCTTGCCCCGATCTCGACGGCTTTTGGCCTCACGGATGTCGGTAGCTCGCAGTTGGTGGGACCCATTAAAATTAGTTTTGTAACTGGAAGGGGGCGAGGGTGGGGTGTGAGGAGAGGAAACCAAGCGAAGAGTATGTTTGGCAGTGGTTTGTATAAAGCTTTCCTCAGGTAGAGGTGTCGCCTTTGGGGTTGTAGGAAGTTGTTAAACTTTGACTTCAGGAAGGATGCCCTGTTGCGGAGCTGGGCTCTGGTACTGTGCTCTCCGTATCCCACCTTTCTGAGTTTGGGGCTGTGTCTCCCCATAGCTTTCCAGACGGAGGCTTAGCCCCTTTCCCCCGCTATGAACGGGAACTCTCGAGAGCAGCGGTGATGAGCAGCACTGGAGCCAGGCTTGCCATGTATTTCATGGGGCCTTTGGGAGCGCGCACTGCTTCCTGTGGGTTCGAGCAGCACTTGGTGTGGCCCAGGGCAGGGGATTTCTGTCACTCAGATACCGGCTTCTGGACTGGAAACTCCTGGAAGGAGGTTAGGTGAAGAAAGTAGGGTTAGGAAACAGGAATTTCAGGGGGAGAAACTTATTTTCTAGGCGTTAGGAGGGGGCATACAGGGAAGTATGAAACCTTCTGATTTCTCAGATTCTGTAATGCTACCATAACATTTATTTGGAACCACAGCACTGTTCCTGTTGGCTTTGGTGGCCTTGCCTGTAGGCAGAAACAGCCTTCACTTTAACTTCATCATCTGTCCCTACTTTCCTGGTGAACTTGTGCATTGCAGCTGTTAACGGGGAAGTACCTGCTTCATGTTCTTATCCTGCGTGCCTGAGGTAACAGCACACTTCTTCATCTTAATTAGAAACAGCCGGTATTCCTGCCTCAGAGCACAGGGAGTGTTAGCAATACAGTCTGCTTCTATTATAATTCTTCCTGCTGACAAAGAAGTGGTAGCATCACCAGAAACAAAAATATTTGAAAAAAACAACCCCAAATGCAGCCCCCAAACCCTTGAAATGCTACTATGTCATGGGGGACAATAAATCACGCTGCTGGTAGGAGAGACATTTCTAGATATATGTAAGGAACTTCTGACTCATCTAGATCAAACTTAATGACCCTGAGATGTGAAGAAATGCAAAGTTCAGCATTAGATCTAGTTGACAGTACCAGTCATATGTTTAGAGATATTTTTATTTTTTAAAAAATATGAAATTTAGTGGATTGATTTAGGAAGATAATGGAAGATATGAAAAGAAAACTTGGCATGCTGAGTGTTTAGCAAAGATCAGTTCTGAATCAGTCTAAGAAAGGAAAGGTATGAAATCAAAGAAGGTGTAACGTAATATAAGTTAATGAATCAAATATAATAATTTGAAGATTAAAATTGAAGCTGAATGCGACTTTATGCCTTAAAAATGAAGACTGCCGAAAATGTCTAGACTTAGTTATTTTTAGAAAAATACTGTTTTGACCAAAAAATGCATAATAGTGCAACACTGACTTTGTTTTGGCACTGGATATATACCCTGGGATTAATACTGGCATAATTATACCCCTAGTTTTACAAGTGAAAAAACTCAGACCTTGAGAACCCATTACAAACTTGCTGGTTTGTTTGTTTTTTAAATCCATTGAGTGATATTCAAGCTCATCTTCCAGAGTTGTCCTTTTTATTTTGTTTTCATTGATTGACCTTCATGCAAATTTAATTAGAAAGTCCAAAGGTAAAGGAAGAGAGTTGATTTCATACACAAGCTACCTCATCTTTATCACTTAAGGGAACATAATAATTTAGTCTCTAATAGATTGCTAAAATTTTTAGTATTTGAATAGATTGGTGAGGAAACTCTGTGTTTGCTTGATCCTTCCACGTCCTTCCTGTCTGCTTAGAAAGGATTTGTGTTTCTGTGTTTTGGTAGGAGTCTAATGAACGTTGCTTTGAAGTAAATGACAAAATAAATGTTTGCTGGTAATGGGCCAACTGGCTTGTTACAAGCAGGGGCTTAATGATGAGGATTTTTTTAATTTGGAGATTTTACAAATGGTTTATAAAGTGGGCTATGTGTTATTTCCTTGCAGACCTCTTCCTTACCTTCTGTGTCTGCATCATAGAGGTCTCTTTGGCATCTACAGTCATTGACAGCTGGGAGAAGTTATCTTACTCCACTATTGCAAGTTGCCAGAGTTAACTGAAAGTTGTAAGGGTTTGGGCTGTGGTGCTGAGGTTTTTTGTTCTTGTTCAAATTTGAGATAAAGCCTTTCTTCCCCTCTCTAGGCATTAAGAACTTTATCTAGACTTTAAAGATGGTGTTGCTGCATGACTGTGAATTTAGTTCAGAGAAATGTCAGGTCTTCACATGTTGTCATCGCATTCTGTATGCTCCATGTCCTTGCCTGGATGTTTTGGGACAGGTTGGCAAGAGACTCCACATCTTACCTGAGCGAGTAGCTAAATGAGAGAATGAAATCTGCAGTCGCTAAGCATAGGGAAATGTGTTGGAAGGCACGAGAAAGTTGCTGTCTCTTTGTGGCACGGCATGGGTATGATCCAAACCGTGCAAGGTGGGTGCTTCAGCTGGCTGCTGGAGCCAGACGGGTGAGCAGTGCTGTGGGAGCTGGAGCGTGGCTTCCTCCACTCTCCTGAGGTGTATGCTGTGGGGTTTCTGGTAGTGGCATCTTGTGCACAAGGGAGATCTCTACAAGTGTCAAGCACCTTCTAATAAATATGGACAGGAAATTCCGTCATACCTCTTCTTTCAGTAGTTACAGGAAAGGCTTTTGTTTTGTTTGAGTATCAGTTAATTGTTTCTTGTCAGTGAACACTGGTTGATGCCGAGCCTCCTCCCAGGCTGTGAGGACAAGCTGTTGGTCTAGGACCTTCCCCTGGTTGGGTTGCTGTTTCGCTGTTGAGATTCTTTAGACATGGGAAGCTTTATCTTTGATCTTGAGCTTTTTGCTAGCTTTAATGACAAAATCAGTGCTTTAATTAAACCAAAAATGTGAAGGTATTCACCTGCAGCTGCTGCTGTTTTGGCTAGGGGGGAAATCTGTCAGTTCTAATGGGTTTTTAAATTGTTTTAATGTAATAAAACCTTTTTTCCTCTTTTGAATCTGTGAAGACCTGAGTATCTGCCAGTTGACATTTCAGAAAGGGTGGAGAAATGAGGCTTTCTCTCTAGAAATAATGAGACATATCAAACTTGAACTTTGATAAATGAGAGCTATGCCCTTCAATTTCTTCCAGTAGTAATTGGTGGTTATAGCAAATAGCTGAAATACTTGTGTTACTTGTGACTTTTACCTTAGCTTATGTAAAACCAGCTTTTTGTAAGTGGTTAGTCCAGTTCTTTTATAGCTGTTCTGAAATGCAACTTCCAGAGAAAGTGATCTGAAAAGATCTGTATATGTACCTACCTGCCATCATCTCTACCGTCTGTTCTTTGGTATATATACACCAAATGATGGAATTCTCTGACAGGTCTTACTGACTTTCACAATACCTTCTGCACGTGTGTTTGATTCTTTCCTATAGTTTTTGTTGCTACATTATTAAAACACTTGTGTACAACAGAAAAGGGATTATAAAGCTTTCACTTTTCTAGTTGATTTTTCAAACAAAGTTTGAAGAGTAAAGACCTCAGATGCAGAAAGGTGTTGGGTCTATGGCATTGGTTTTCACCGCTGAGCTTGGTTTTGTTTCTTTGTTTCCTCTCTTCTCTACCTGGTTGTTCTTAATTAATTCTGTATGTCTTTGGAGATAGGGTTGGATGGTTTTTTCCTTTGAATTAAAATAAGCCACTTTCCTGTATTTTATTAACTTATAATTCAATATACTTAACCTTTTGTTTTTAAGGTGAAAAAGAAAACTGTCTAATCAAAGAGCAAAGATGCAGAGCACTTCAAATTACCTCTGGCAGATGTCTGACATTCTGGGACAGGGAGCCACTGCAAATGTGTTCCGGGGACGACATAAGGTTTGTGAGGAATTACTGATCTGAGTAACATGTAAAATTGAATTTTTTTCGTATGTGAGTAGTGTCATGAAATAAAAAAATTCAATATTTAGGCTTAGAGCAAATATATCTTTGTAACTATTCATGCTTTGTTTTAAATATGTAATATTAATGCATTGAATTAGAGTTCTATACAGTTATTTCAGAAGGTTTGTTTTTTATATTATATATTATATGAGGATTTGTTTTTAATATTATATTTTATGCTTTTTCTGCAAGGCCTTTGACACAGTCCCCCACAACAGCCTTTAAGTTGGAGAGATATGGATTTGATGGGTGGACTAAGTGGATAAGGAATTGGCTGGATGGTTGCATCCAGAGGGTGGTGGTCAATGGCTCGATGTAATGACAGGAAAGGAAAGGCTATGAGGAAAAGGAAAGGCTGTGAGGAAAAGGAAAGGCTATGAGGAAAGGCTGGGTGAGCTGGGACTGTTCAGCCTGGAGAAAAGAAGACTAAGGGGGGACCTAATTAATGTTTATAAATATCTTAAGTATGGGATGCAGGGGGAATTGGCCAACCCCTTTTCAGTAGTCTGTGGAGACAGGACAAGGGGCAATGGCTGCAAATTGGAGCACAGGAAGTTCCACACCAACATGTGGAAGAACTTTTACACAGTGAGGGTGACAGAGCCCTGGGACAGGCTGCCCAGGGGGTTGTGGAGTCTCCTTCTCTGGAGATATTCAAGACCCGTCTGGACGCCTATCTGTGCAATATGTGCTAGGGAGCTGCTTTGGCAGGGGGGTTGGACCCGATGATCTCTCGAGGTCCCTTCCAACCCCTACGATTCTGTGATTCTGTGACAGTCTGTGTGACACCAATATGAAGTTACATATAAGCCACACTGTTTGCTGTGTTCCACATTTACCTGTGAAGCAACACTAAGCATTAATTTAGCAGTTAATGTGCTTTTTTGTGTGAGCGCATTTCAACACAGAGTGATTCCTCTGTACAGTGTCCGGTTTCATGGTTGCATCCCTCAACACCCTCACTACTCTGAGCATATCACCTGCAGCTCATTGTCAGTGGGGGAGAACCTTTACCTGGGTAGTGCATGTAAGTTGTGTGCTGTACAACACGCCCAGTCTGAGTGCAGGCAGTCTTTGTCCTTACGAAGAGTCTGTCGCACACAAGACCACTAGAGTAAGCTTATTCCTAGAGTGAGTGCAGGGAGGTACTTTGCCCTAAGAGGGACAGGAGTTGCACTCTCAGCTGGTGCTGTGGGTGCCTGAGGATGCTGGGGCTTAGTCCCACTTGAGAATTTAAGTCTCTGATTAAGCTCATGACTGCGGTCCTGTTGCTTTTGATGTGGGTTTGAAATGCTTCCAAGATTTTAGGCGAGTGGTATGTAGTGCTCAACGCTGCCTTCTTTGAAAAAGCAAAATGCTGCTGTATCAGTATAAATAGAACAATAAAGACAGAGAACAATGTTTGGCTTCTGAATGTTGTCTCTTAAGCAAGCAAAGATTCTCAGCTGTGCCAAGATTCTCAACACATGCATGTCTCCTATACACTGGTGCAAGTGGCTTACCTCTTGCTGAAAAATTATTTTTCAGCTAAGTTTATAGGTTATTCTTAAACGTGTAGCCTTTCTTATGCTAACTGTTCTTTTTTTGAAAGCACTACGATTTTGTGGGCTAATGTTAAGTTTCCATTCTGCAAGTCTGTTTATAAATAGCCTATATTAAACTAAACCAATACGTACATATTTCTTTTTTTAGTAGAATCTTAATGTCCACATTAACGCAAAATGCTATTTTGATCTATTTCTAATTTGGGTATGCTTATATGCACAACAGAAGATCTCAGAGTACTTAAATAATGGGTATGTGTACATTTACAATCTTACACTTCTCTTTGATGAGTAATTTGTCTGTTTCTTTTAAACAGAAAACTGGGGATTTATATGCTGCCAAAGTATTTAACAGTATAAGCTTCCTTCGTCCTGTGGATGTTCAGATGCGAGAGTTTGAAGTGTTGAAGAAACTAAATCATAAGAACATTGTCAAATTGTTTGCCATTGAAGAAGAGGTAATGAATTGTTGTAATTGTGACCTGAGATGCATAGTAGTAACCACAGTAACTGTTGTTTTGCTTTATGCTTAACTATAGAGGATAAAATTACATGTTTAGAGAATCTGACCCAACCACCACTGTTTTTTCTTTCTCTTCCATTGCTATCATTGTAAGAATACGCTTGCTTTCAGTGTTTAGGCTGTGGATATATGCAGTTTCTGACATGGTTTTCACAATAGTCACAGACTTACAATTTTTTTTTCCAGACAACGACGAGACACAAAGTACTAGTTATGGAATTCTGTCCATGTGGGAGTTTATATACAGTCTTAGAGGAGCCATCTAATGCCTTTGGTTTGCCAGAATCCGAGTTCTTAATTGTTTTGAGAGATGTGGGTATGTAGAATTTGTTCCTTAGTCTAATTTGTTGATTGAAACGAACTCATACTTGCGGTATCTTGATACAACAAGAGAAAAGGAATTTGAATGACTGTTAACTAAGTGAACAAATTATTATGGTCATATGGTGTCACATCTTTTGTTTATGCGTTAAGAAGCCATTTCTGTTTAAGCATTGCTGTAATTCTTTTTGGTGCATTGCAAGGTTACTAGTGAGAATTAAATTCAGAAGAGTAAATTAAAAAAATAATGAGGTTTACCTGTGCCTGCCTGTTACACAGTTTTCCTCTGTTATTTTTTAGGAAAGATGTTGCTGAGAGCAAGAAATACTTTAATTTAGCTGTTTGAAAGGGAAAGTGAGAAAATGCTCGGAATATCCTCTGGTCCTGGTCTTTTGGTTGAATGTCCCTTCTTGTTCCCATTTCCCAAGAAAAAAGTAAATGAGTGTGTCTTCCTAGCCTGAGTTACAGTTCAGGGCTCGTGCAGTCCCTGTTAAGATGCATTCTTGTTGTTTGGGTTTTTTCTGTTGAAGTGGCTGGGATGAATCATCTCCGAGAGAACGGAATAGTGCACCGTGACATCAAACCCGGCAATATCATGCGTGTTATAGGTGAAGATGGTCAGTCTGTTTATAAGCTTACAGACTTCGGTGCTGCCAGAGAACTTGAAGATGATGAACAATTTGTTTCTCTCTACGGCACGGAAGAGTATTTGGTAAGCCCATATGATTTCACTTTCTGTTGAAGAAGTGTTTGAAGCCTGGGGCCCTTCGTGATGTGAGTTGAATAGGTGAAGGTCAGGCTTTTGGGAGGTAGCATTTAAGCTTTTGTATTATAATTGTTTTTATAACTTTCCACCTTTTTCACCTTGGGTCATGCCAGTTCTTCTGCAAATCTGAGCACAGTAGTCTATAAATAATTTCCAGGTGCAGCTTCTACTGTTTTGTGTGAAAGGAAGAACAACAGTATTTTAGTTATGAATGTCTTTGTGCTTATGTTTCAAGATATTTTTCAGTTTGTATATGAGCTGTATGTGAGATTCAGTTGACATCTTTGTTAACCAGAGAGAGACAGACAGAGAAGCATCAATACAAGCATAATTTTCTTCCTGTTCTGTTTTTCCAGATGTAGTGTCATAACTGATATTGTCCTTTATGGAACTTTTTCCAGTTTGGTTTCTGTTTCAAAATCATCTGGAGAAATACGGGTTTTCTTCTCTCTTTTAGTGGTGTTTTATTCTAGTAGTCAATCTAGCTAAATTTTAAAATTTTTTTTGCAAACCTTCAATTAAAGTGGCTATCATACCTAGGAATGCTTTTGTGAATGTCAGAGTAACTAAAGCAAAGTCTGTGACACAAGCTAACTTTGCTTTTTTGATTAAAGAGCTGAAAATTTAGAATGACAAATTATCTTTCTGTGAAATTATAGGGTTTTGTTCTTTATATTGTTTGTAAAGCAATTCTAACTTTTTTTTTCCTTCTTTTTTTTTCCTCTTTAGCATCCTGATATGTATGAGCGAGCAGTTTTGAGGAAAGAGCATCAGAAAAAGTATGGAGCCACAGTTGATCTGTGGAGCATAGGGGTGACCTTTTACCATGCTGCAACAGGGAGTTTGCCTTTCCGACCTTTTGAAGGACCTCGTAGAAACAAGGAAGTAATGTAGGTAATTTAGAAGGAGAATTTTATCTGTTGTAAATTAATATTTATCTCTTTGTCAGAAATGCTTTTTTTACCAAGAAATCCTACACACATAGAAGTAAACGTTAAAATGGTAAAAATATTTAAGGAAAAATCCTCTTTCGCTTTGTTGTGGTTTAACCCCAGTAGGCAGGTAAGCACCACAGAGCTGCTCACTTACTCCCTTGCAGTGGGGTGGGAAAGAGATTTGGAAGGGTAAAAGTGTGAAAACTTGTTGGTTGAGATAAAGATAAGTAAAGAAATCCCCCAAAAACACCCAACAAAAATCCCCCACCCCTAAACGCAAAGTAAAACAAAACCAAGAAAAACAAGTGATGCAAAAAAACCCCCCAGCTGCTCACCACCAGCCTAGTCAGTCTCTGAGCAACTGCCACCCTGGCAAATTTCTGCCCCTCAGCCTATGTTGCAGAGCAGGATGTCGTATGGTATGGAATATCTGCAGCTGTGCTGGATGCGTTCCCTTCCAGTTTCTTGCCTGCTCCAGCCTGCTCACTGGCAGGGCAGTGTGAGAAGTATAAAAGGCCTCAATGCTGTGTCTGCAATGGCTAAAACATCCCAAGGTTATCCATGCTTTTTTGGTCACAGATCCAGAACACAGCACCATACGAACTGTTGTGAAGAAAATTAACTCTTATCCCAGCCAAAACCAGTACAAACATTCTACTTCAGCAAGGATTTTACTGAGTGGCACCTTAACATCTGAATTAAGCATCAGAGCTCCCACAAAATACTGATGTTTTTCCATATATCTTTGCTTTACCATGGCACTAGGCTGTTTGTTGCAGTGTGATGTATATAAATGGGACGTTCAGGCAAAATTATGGTATTCTGAAATGGGATTTCAGTGCTGCAAATTTTTGTTGTCCTTTAAATGGTTATCTTCCCAGGCAGCCTTGGAATGCATGCATTACCCATGAGACTGACGTTTTTTGAGTAGCAGAGTTGTGGACTGTGACTGAAGATAACAGGGGCAGCTCCTGAATGGGAAACAGAAGTGTCCCTGATGTACCAGTTGGAATTGATTCCTGCGTCGTCTTAGTGTAGTTCTACGTTATTGTTGTTCTGTGTGTTGCATTTAAGAAATAAAGGGGTTACTTGGGAAGTGTAATGGGCCAGTAACATCTCTGTTCTGGAACTCCTTGCAGAGCTGACTCCAATTTTCTTAGTCCATCCTGTCATTATCCCACAAGCATTCTTGTTCTTTCCGCCTACAAGATAAGCAAGGAACATGTTTTATGTGTACCTCATCATACAGTTGAGATTTTCTGTTGCAAAAAAAGTGTATTGCTCCTGATTAATTTCAGGAGAAATTTGAGAAATACTAGCCTGTTCGGTACAAAATTAGGCAATGCCAAATTGTGTCCAAATTGCTAGATGTTTCAAAGATAAAATAATTTCTCAAAGCCCACTTCCTGTTCCTTCATTATCGCAGATTTGTGGTGACTAAATGTCATGTCTTGTGATGGAATGTACTGGAAGTTAGTCATATAAATGCCTACATTGAAGTGCCTTGGAAATCTGACTTTGATTAATTAACACTTGTGAAGAAACTCCAGCTCCCTTCAGTGATGCCTGAAATCTCTCCTAAATTTTTCCCAAATCTGAGGTAGACAAAGTTGCTCTTCCAACATGGCATGTAGTGTTTCCTTTTTCGTTGTTACTGTTTTAGCACTACTTTCTGTCAGCTTGTAAATGGAAGTTCCTACTTACTGCACCACCTACAAATCAACACCAACCTGTGGTTTAGAATTGTATTATCGATACCCCTTTGAGGATCAGTGACTAGACCTGTGTACACATAAGAGGTAGTAGTTAAAGTCTCTCTTATTTTTATAATATATCCCAGGTATAAAATAATCACTGGAAAGCCTTCTGGTGCTATTTCTGGAATACAGAAAGTAGAAAATGGACCAATTGAATGGAGTGGGGAGATGCCTGTTTCTTGCAGTCTTTCAAAGTAAGTTTGAACTTCTCACAAGGTGTTTTGATGTTGCTTAATTGGGCTTTTCCACTTAGTCCTTGAGGATCAGGTCTTTGGAACAGAGATCTGACTGTTGCAGTTGTTTTCTTTGAAGTCTTCATTAGATCCATGCAGCCTACTATTACTTTACCAAGGTTTTTAATTCCCATCTGTCCAAATAATTTTAGGACAGCAGTCCTAAAAATGAGCACCTGAGAATCTGAAGTGGTATGAGTAGAAGAAATATTTTTACTGCATTTTTTCTACTTCCAGGAAAGAGTATGAAGATTTAATAAATATTAAATTGACAGCCCCCCTTTCATGCAAGGATGTGACTTCAAGACAGGACAAAGATTAGGCATTAGGAAAGAAATTACAAGAAAGTACAGTTCAGAGACTTGCGTTTTTGCTGGAAAACAATTCACATTAGTGCATTTAATATAGTCTCATAGTATCTTTTACATTTTTAATCATATTTTTGCTTCATAGGTTATATAATGCTCAGTTGGAAGACCCATGGAAGATCTGATCTCAATATGATCTTAAAAACACCTCCCATAACCCATTTACCTTTTTATCTTCCTAGACTTATTCAGTATCTTAAAGTTACTACTCTTTCATGGTAAAGGGAGAAATAAATTGTTCTGTGAACAGACTCTAGAAACAAATTTTTCTGAAAGCCAAATACATAGATCCATAAGGGGTGTAGAGTGAAAGTCTGGTTTATATCAATTCATTAGTTTATAGTGGGCAGAACTTGCAATTTATATAATTTATATAATTTTTTTGGTGATACTGCTCAGTTGTTTCCTCTGCTTATTCCATATAATTGAAGTGCTTTAAATAATAAAGCAAGAAGATTTTTTCATTAAACATCTGTTTACAGTAATATTTTCAAGTAGCATTTAAACAGTGTTTACTGTTACAAGTTTAGTACTAAAGGGAGCAGAGCATCCACTGACCTCTGATGCGGCTGTCAGTGTGCTTGTAAGCCTCTGGAGCCTGCTTCAAAACGTGACCAGTGTTACTGCTGGATTCACATTTGATGTGTATGTATTGCTAAAGCTTTGAAGAAGTTGTTTGTGCTAACACACTAGTAGGATGCATAAATTTTCTTCCAATTCGAGTTCTCAAAGTAGTACCAGAAATTTAAGCTGGCCTTTCTCCTAGAATAATGGTGACCGTAAGGCAATAGTTGCCCATTTCTCTTCACAGCAGTTTAGCTGGATGTCTGAAGTGCTTATTTAGTCCCATCTCAATCAGGATGAATTCTGTTACTGTTGATGATTTAAATAATGAGTCTTTGCAAGCCCAGCTGATTTTGACTGAAAGCAGCATAGTGTGCTCATTCAAGCAGCTCAGCCAGCAAACCGTAAATAGTAGTAGCTTTCTGCACCGCTGTGGTAAGTCTGTGGGGCAAGCTGGGTAAAATGCTGCTGTCCAGCAGTGACTTGAGTTCTAAAATGTAGGCTTCTTAAATTGCATGACATTTTTCCAATGCCCGTGAAATTTGTCAAATACCAAGGAAAAAATATTTGATAGTTGAGCCTGAAAAGGAAAGAGAGAAAGTATGTGTATTAAATAAAACCATAATGTTGTTATTAAGCGTTTTGTTGGTCAGTAGAGGAAAGCTCTGGATACTTTTCAAGGGATAATAGATTTGCATTCATGAACCAAATCCAACGAAGTATTGCAATTGGTTACAAGGTGGGTAGATCTAAGTTGTCTTGTCTCTTTCTGGTATCCTGTAGAGGTCTGCAAGTACTGCTCACACCTGTCCTTGCGAATATTCTTGAAGTAGACCAAGAAAAGTGCTGGGGATTTGACCAGTTCTTTGCAGAGACGAGTGACATTCTGCACCGAATGATAATTCACGTCTTTTCGCTGCAGCAGATGACCTTGCACAAAGTTTACATTCACAGCTATAATACGTAAGTGTGCTTTCTCTCTGTTTTCATTTCTTTGCTCTTCTTCAGGCAAACGTTACTACCACAGGTGTTCACCAGTGTTACAGATTCAGTAGCCTTTCCTTGGCGGTCTGTCTGAGAAAGTGAAAGCTTGTAATTCTGTGTACTCACAGTAGATGGAATCATGTTGATCATGAAATATTTCCAATGACATAATTGAAAGTCAAACCAACTGATCTTAAACTTGGTCTTAATCAGTGGCAGAACACAGACTTACTCTTTGACATGGTACAACGTGCCTGTGTTCTTAATGGATCCCAACTCATCCTGCATTTCTTTCTGTTCCTTATTTACAAAGTAGTTCCCCAGAGACTGTGTTCAACTCTTGCCTTTCTTACCTTGTCCTCAAGAATACAAAGTGTGCGCATCATCTGTCTGACGTAAGAATCTCACAGGGGTTCTGAAGTTGTAATTGGTATGATTTAGGATCCAGAGTTATATGGAGTTCACTTTATGGTTATCAAGGGCTGATGTTAAAAGCTGTAAAGGTTAGTTCACAGTTCAATACAAAAATAAGTGCCTTTTCTCTGCCTTATGACAGCTAAAACAAAGCACATCTTATTCTCTTAATATGAGAACAGACACAGTTATTTCATTAACAGTGCTGGCCTCTTCCAATTCTTGTGTCATTTGCATTTTGAGAGAGCCAAGTACTATTTTTTCACAGAGAAATCTTGCTTGTAGCTCAAATTGTTATTTGTGCTTTATTTTTTATAATTTGCTATTATTTATTTTTATGATTATTTGAATACTAGCTGTAGCATTAAGAAGTGACAGGGTACTACTGTTGCACAGGAGGCATATTGGTCCTTCATAAAATCACAGAATGGTTGGGGTTGGAAGGGACCCCAAGGATCATAGAGTTCCAACCCCCTGCCACAGGCAGGGCCATCAGCCTCCAGGAATGATCTAGACAAGGTTGCCCAGGGCCCCATCCAACCTGGCCTTGAACACCTCCAGGGATGGGGTATCCACCACCTCTCTGGGTAGCCCATTCCAGCACCTCACCACTCTTTCTGTAATATCCCCTAATATCTAATCTAAACCTTCCTTCCTTGAGTTTTAATCCATTCCCCCTTGTCCTGCCATTGTCTACCCTTTTAAAAAGTTGATTCCCCTCCTGTTTTTATGCTCCCTTCAGGTACTGGAAGGCTGCAATGAGGTCCTCCCGCAGCCTTCTCTTCTCTAGGCTGAACAAGCCCAGCTCCCTCAGCCTCTCTTCATAGGGGAGGTACTCCAGCCATCTAATCCTCTTCGTGGCCCTCCTCTGAACCCTCTCCCACAGTTCTACATCTTTCTTGTATTGGGGGTCCCAGATCTGGACACAGGACTCCAGATGGGGCCTCACGAGGGCAGAGTAGAGAGAGACAATCACCTCCCTGTCCCTGCTGACCACCCCTCTCCTGATGGAGCCCAGGATCCCATTGGCCTTGCGACCTGCTGGCTCATGTTAAGTTTCTCATCCACCAGAACCCCCAGGTCCTTCTCAGCAGGGCTACGCTCAAGGAGCTCTTTTCCCAGTCTGTATACATGTCTGGGATTCCTCTGGCCCAAGTGCCAGACCCTACATTTTGCAGTGTTGAACCTCATTAGGTTCACCCAGGCCCACCTTTCAAACCTGTCACTACCTTCCAGGTAGTGTGCTTAAGGTGTTTTTTCTTTGAAGTTTTGTTTGTTGATTTTTTTCCCCCCCCCCCCCCCCCCCTCTTTTTTTTTGGGGGGTGTGGGGCTGTGGAGTGTGTGTGCGGTGAGTGGGGAGGCTTATAATAAATTCTTATGCCTTGTATCCAATGACTGCTGAAAATACAATACCAGAGTATCTTTGATCTTCCTTATCACTTGGAGATAATCTGACTGATAACTTACAGGCTGAATTTGAGTGGTTTTTGACATGTAAAATACCAGACTTTTCTTTTGGAGAGGCCAGGCATCTCCTTTGGAGAAATGGGCGTTCCTGAGCACACTAAAGTATGCTTCCTTCCTCTCCTCAGTGTTGCCTGTTTTTACTGACCCTCAGCTTCAGGCCACAGCAAGTTTGTTTACACAGTTGTGCTTTGGTGGAAAATCAGAGGTAGAAAAGGAAGTGTGATATTTTGCAGGAAATAGCATTTATTTTTGTAACAGAGCAACCTGGAGCCTTAGGCAGTGTGCTGCTATTTGTTCTGCTTGTATGTCAAATGCTTTATGTATAAATCCAGTTTTTAATTAATAAGAAGTAAAAGGCATTTTTATTTAAGTAATAGAAAAATCTGAATTGTTGAATTGTTGTCATGAGTCTTAAGTACTACTGTGTTGTTTGTATTATAGAGCTGCTATATTTCATGACTTGGTCTACAAGCAGACAAAAATAGCATCTCAGAATCAAGAGCTGATATATGAAGGTCGGCGTTTAATACTAGAGCCTGGCAGATTGGCACAGCACTTCCCCAGAACTACTGAAGAGAATCCTATCTTTGTAGTCAGCAGAGAGGCTGTCAACATTGTTGGATTAATCTATGAAGAAGGTACATGAAAGTAATTTCCCCTCTCTTATAGATATCCTTTGTAAACAGTTTGGGTTATTTATTTATCATTTTATTTTGTTATGTCAAAGAGACAGTGTTTGAAACCAGGTTCTCTCTCAGAACCTGAAGTTCTGTGTGTGCAGTCCAGTTCTGTTTGGTTTTTTATTATTTAAAAAGCATATTTTACAGGCAGCTACTGTTTCTGTGAATGTTCCTAGTGCTGTGAACCTGAGCAGTTGTGTGTTAAGATGTAGTGGTACATATGGAGTTCTGAATTTTTTTGAAGCATGACACTTTTAACAAGTAGAAAGGAACATTATGGAATGAATTCAAAGCTGGTTCTTTTGTTCCATTACTCAGTAAGTGGAAATTCCAGTTTTGTCTTTTTCTCCCTTCCTATTTGTCATGTATGTGGTTAGCATTTCAGTTAACAGAGGAGATCTTAACCTCATAGAATCATTGAATGGTCAGGTTTAGAAGGAACCTTAAAGATCATCAAGTTCCAAGCCCCAAGCCATGGGCAGGGACACCTCTCACTAGATCAGGCTGCTCAAGGCCCCATCCAGCCAGGCCTTGAACACTTCCAGGGAGGGGACAGCCACCACCTACCTGGGCAACCTGTTCCAGTGCCTCACCACCCTCAAAGTGAAGAATTTTTTCCTAATATCCAATCTAAGTCTACCCCCTTTCCAATTTAAAACCATTCCCCCTCATCCTGTCACTACACACCCTTCTAAAAAGTCCTTCCCTAGCTTTCTTGTAGGCCCTTTCAGATACTGGAAGACTGTCATGGTTTTGCCCCAAAGCCTTCTCCAGGCTGAACAAGCCCAACTCTCTCAGCCTGTCTTCCTAGGAGAGGTGCTCCAGCCCTCTGATCATCTTTGTGGCCTCCTCTGGACCTGTTCCAACAGTTCTATGTCCTTCTGATGCTGGGGACTCCAGAACTGGACACAGTACGCCAGGTGGGGGCTCGGGAGGGCAGAGTATAGGTGCAGAATCACCTGCCTCGAAGATAAGGCAATGCCAAAACAGAAAAAAGAAGACTTTTTTTTGCATTTCCATTTACCACTGAGAGGCTTATAGAGGGCCCTGTGCCAGTGCCCTTTTTTATAAGAGATGAGCTAGAGGACTTGCTTCCAGTTGAGAGATGAGCATTGCTTTTCTTAGTGCGTGCAGCAGGCTGACTGCTTGGGCCAGCTGGCACTCACACTGAGGTGCTGAAGAGTGTGGGTAGGTGAGCTGTTTGTGGAAGGATCAACACGGCCTTTATGTTGTGTCAGAGCTTTCTGAAGGAGTCAGGGAACTTGAGAATGAAGGAGATTCAGCAGACTGAGGCTATCTTAGGTTTTAAAAGACTTATTTAGTCAAGTTCTGCCTTTAAGAGTCTTGGTGAAACTAAGCAACCATGAGATAAAAGGGAATGGTCTCCCATGCAGGCAAACATAGGCACAATGAACAGCTTTCTCAGTGGAGAGAGGTCACTAATGGAGACCTATATGAAATCTGTGCTGTGCAGCATATTCAGAAGTGACTGAAAAAGGAAGTGAAGGACAGTTTGCTGTTGTCAACTTATTTAAAGCATTTAAGACAGAGGCTGGTTTTGAAGGTGTGTGTGAGACCCACACAATATTAAAAGGCTTGGCCATAATAGAATAGATTAAAATCCCTGTAGATACACATGGCACGAGTGTACAGTGTGGGGAGGGGAAACAGTCTGAACTGTTGAGATCTTTTATGAAAAATGAGAAAATACTGATGTTTGTTTTTGTGTTTCAGTTTTGCTTCCTAAAGTACATCAACGTTATGATTTGGATGGAGATGCCAGTATGGCTAAGGTGAGTAAGTACGATTTTCATTTTTAGACCTGTCTCAGATAATGGTACTGAAATTAAAGTTACTTGATTTTCAGATTAATAATGTTAATCAAACTATTTTTAATGTGCTAATGTGTATTCTGACAGACAGAAACGGATTTGTTAACAAGGGCTCCAAAAGTATTCTAAGGCCTTAAATATTATATGAAATATGTTTGTATATTTTCTTTTTAAAGAGAGAAATCCAAAAACCAGCTTTCTAAAGTCCAAGTGCTTTGTTACTGCATAATTCAGTGATGGCAGGGAAAGGAGCCTGCCACTTTGGAGCCCTGAAGTTAGCTAGAAGATTCATAACATCCCCTGTGATGGGGCAAAACTTAACATAAGAAAATTAACTTCCATCTCTCTCTCAGTAATGAGTCTCTTAAGACTCTGCAGGAGGGTGGAATTTCTGTTGCCTCTCCTGCAAATTATCAGAATCTGTGGGAGACAAGAAGAGGATGATACTTTGGCCTTTTCTAATGATAATCTTTGGTCTTTACTAAAACCCACTGAACATGTGCATTGTCATGCTTTGACTTTGTGACCACCATTTATACTATGCCTATATAATACTGGCTCCTTAGGAGCCTTGTATTCAGGCATGGTAGTCCTGAAAGCATATGTCTCTCTGAATGCCAGAAGCCTTTAGAATTAATAAACATATAATAATTAATTGATACTAATTTGTTAAAATATCATAAATTATAATTTCTGAAACTTTGTTCACAATTCTAAATACTACATCAAACTTGTAAATGGAATGGGGTGAACGAGGAGTGTGCCTAGCCCAAAAATTTTAAAATGTGTTATTTTTTACAAGTTTCTTTTAATGTATGTGTTTAATTCCTAAACTGCTGAAGAAACACACTTGTGACTTTCCAGAAATTAAAGTAAAACCTGAGAGTAAGTGGTGTCATATTTGTGTATAAGAGACTACTTTCATCCCTAACACATATTTCAACATAACTGGAAAAACTCACTACTGTGTTTAGGTCTGCCTCTATGAGTGTGTGATTATCTCCTGACTGAAGTTTGGGCAGTTAGGCATTTTAAACTACCACCTTCACATTGCTCTTTCTTTTATTAGTCTGTGTCCCTTTCAATGTCAATGACAGATCAGTACTAATGTTGTTTGTTTCTTCCACCAGGCTGTAACAGGTATTGTATGCTATGCCTGTAGAGTTGCCAGTTCCTTGCTACTTTACCAGGAGCTGATGCGAAAAGGAATACGATGGCTAATGTAAGCAATAGATTGAATTTCCTTGCACTTTTTTTAAAAATTGAGATACACCTTGATTATTAACACATAATTCTGTGATCTCCCAGTACCCTGGGAAGTTTTCTTTACTTCTGGAATACACTAGTCTTTTTGATTAATTTTTTCCCTCTTTCTGTCATTAAAGAAACAAAAATAATTTCTTCTGACAATAAGGTTTAGGTATTTCCAGTTTCACTTGTGGAAAATGTATGTCTAGCCTCTGGTAACATGCAGGTACAATTGAGCAGCTTGCACAAAATAGTTTTATATGAGGATCTCTAACTGAAAGCAGTTCTTACAATGTTACAGCAAAATCAAATGCAGCATGCAGTTTAAACCAAGACTATTGCTGCTAAATATGTCCATTTTATAGGCCTGTGTTCATTAATGTTTAGCCATATAATGTACTAATTAAGATGTGATTGTCAAAAAATAGAAGCGTAACTGATAACCTGTTAGTTTACCAACAAACCTTGAAGAGTTGCTGAGGGTTGTAAAAGAAGGAGGAAATCAGGGGCAAGGTAATTCCCACAGGGGGAGTCCATGACCACTGACTTGTGGATCACCTACCTTAATTACATCCCTGACTCGAACTATTAGGCATGTGCACTAATTTACATAAGCAAATGATTAGCGATCATATAATGATAAATAATGCATGTGTAGTAGAAACATGAATATGTTACTATTACGTGTATAAATAACCAACGATTTGGAGCTTTGGCTGCTGCTGTACTGGGGCAGACGACCATGCAATAAAATACCTCTGCTCTGTGTGCATTTTGGCATGTTGCACACTGGGTAAACGAACCCCCAGTTTTGGGACAGTGCTAGCAGTTATTACTGTATTACTGATTGTTGGTAAGATGGCAGTTGAATACTTTTGTAATAGACTAATGCTTCACTTTTTTAGTGAAATAATCAAGGATGATTACAATGAAATGGCTCATAAAAAGACAGAAGTTGTCATCAGGCTGGATTTCTGCAGCAGAAACATTGAGAAAGCTGAGAAGATGTGAGTAGAAGCACTACACTGAATGCATTGATTTTTTCATTATCCTCTTTAAGGGCAGCAGTATTTTATGTTTATTTACGAGGGTTTTGCATATAAAAATTTAATTTGAACAGGTATGGATTTGCTGATGGCAGTGACTTAAACAGATTTAGTAATATGCTTTACTCGAATTAGGGTGTTAGATTTGCTCCTTAACATAGCAGGAATAAGTAGTTACTATTGAGTAGCAGTTTTTTGGAGTCCTTTCTTTAAAACCGACTCTCCTTTCTTCTCTGACTCAGCTCATTTGCTGTTGTTGACTTTAAAAGCTATAGTAAAGCCTGGACAAAGAATCCAGTGGCTTTCCTTTCATTAGTGCTTTAGTGCTTTTGTCACTGAGTTTGCTCATGTGTGTTTATTAAGGAAGACTTCAAATACTGCCCTTTTCACAGCTTTAAGACCGTAGCATTTTCTGCATGGAAGGAATTCTATAGAGCAGCTGCGAAAAACAAACACACATCAACCCAAAACCAAAGCAGCACTAGGATATCACTAGATCACAGGGCATGCACATAAGGATGCCAAAAGTCAACTGCACAGGAAATTCTGCTTCTGTCGTTTTTTCAAGTGCCTGACTATCCTGTTATTTTTATCTGCTTTGGTTACTTCAAATGCTAGGCGAATGTTGCTCATAGGGACCCACTTAGATCTATATAGTAGAAAGTTTTTGAGAGTCCTTTCTTTAAAACTGACAAAATTTATAATAAAAAGCACCTAAAGAATGGTTATCTTTTAGCATTGGAGACTTCCAAGTTTCAAAGACCTCAGAAGATGCTTGTTTCTCTTGTCTTCCTTTCCAAGGAAGTAAATGTTTTCCCAGTGCTCTGGCTCTTCTGCCCCACTGCTTTCAGTCATGTGCTGTCTGTAGGAGGTAGGATTGCACCGTTGAATTCTCCCTCCAAGTTTCATTTTTTCTCTATCCTGATCTTTGTTTCATCTCTGAACATGCAATGTCCAATCTCAGTCATATTTCTTTTCACTTTTTAAGTGTCCTTGCAGTGTTCTGTTCAGTCTGTTCACAAGCTAGCTTTAGCTCTGTCTTTCAGGTGTGTTATTCTTAACCATTCTGATGCAGACTTTAAACCCTGGGTCTTTACAGGATTCTCCTATGAGTAGTTGTTTAATGTTCAGTCTACTGCCAGTGTTCCCTAAATGCTACCTTGGTCATTGGATTCTCTAAACTTGCTTCCAGGCTGCTCTGAAAATGTAGCTGCCCACAAAGCCATGGGGTTTGCAGAGTAGACTTAAGAATAGTCTTAGGGAGCTGCTGTGCATGGGTGAATCGATCAGCTTGTGTATAGTAATTATGGATACACAAGGGTTTGTCAGAGTAGCTGTGTGCATGTCAAACATAGAAACTGACACACCTGAACTTTAAGGTACTTGCTTTAAAAAAACCCCAAAACAATCAAAAATGAAACCAGTGAAGTTGATAAGTAACAAGATGACAGGATAACTGTGTAGCCTAGTTACAAATCATTGGGTATGTATTCCAAACTCTCCTTCAAGCCAGTTTGCACTAGTTGACAAGACCAGTTCTTGTTCACTCTGTATTTGGTCCAGAAGATGAGAAGAAATATTTTGCCACTGCCTTTTGAGTACAAGTAATGAGAATAAAGTTGTCAAGAATGGATGTTTCAAACTTCTTTTTAACTGTTCAAATGAAAATGTTGCTGTTATTAATAGCCACTTAAGATTTCAGTGTTTCATGGCTGCTGCTTGACAGATAGTGTATTTCATATAAAAGAAAAGGTAATTATTGTTACACTTCAGATTCAAGGAATATTTTGAGTGTATTCACTGTTTGTTGATTTTATTTAACTGTGCTTTTTGTTGTGGTCAGATATGAAAATCTGATGCAGATCAACTTGGAAGCATCAGAAGTGGATGAAATTTCAGAGATACACACAAAACTCTTGCGTGTAAGTATCTTACAAAGCCTCTGTCATTCTCAAAATGGTGTTTCTAAAGAAAAAAGCCAAATGCACAAACCCACAGATTTTTCTGTGAATAACAACTCTGAATTTTGAAAGTAATTTCTAGACTGCCAAATGCCCATACTGAGATATGGATATCTTTCTGAAAACAGAGAAAATCCTTTTATTAGGCCAGTGAAAATAGTGAGAAGTTCCTAAAAGCACACACTCATTTTCTAAAATAATCCAGAAAAAAATATTTAAGCACAAAATATATTTTACTTGCAAGTTTCTTTCCTTAAAGGATTTTAAACTACTTTATTGGCTTTCTAACATGATACATACACAAACATGTGTCAGAGTGTTTTGCTTTGAAATTTTCATCATGTTTCCAGACAAGTAAGGAAAAAATTACAAGTAACTTTACACACTGGTATGCTGGGAGCAGGTATACAGTTCTCCATTCTAAAAGCAAAATGTGATTCGTGCATTTTTATTTTGAAGGTTATATGAACTGTGGAGAAAGGAAGGTATTCATTACGTGGGTAGTAGTGATTTTATGAATTCTTAACAAACCAAAAGAGTAAGTGTAGAAGTAAATAGGGAATATATGAAACATAGAAACTTACTGTTGAAAGAAAATAAATATTAACTAACTGAAATGCCAATATCAAAGATTATTCTTTCTTTAATAGTAACATGTTTTATTTGCTTTGGACATATTTCTTTAATGAATGTCAGTGAAACAAATGGATCTATAGTATTAACATGCTCAGTCTGTTTTCAGCTTTGAGCAATTTTTTACTTTACTTAGTGGTAAGTTTGAACTTTCTTGCTCTTATGTAGCTCTCCAGCTCTCAGGGCACAATAGAAACTAGTCTTCAAGACATCAAAACCAAACTCTCTCCTGGTGGCTTACTCTCTGACACCTGGGCAAATCAGGAAGGCATGCATGTGAAAGACAGAAAGTGAGTAGCTGTATTAATTGCTTTAATATGTTTTGAATTCTAGATTGAGTTGTAGTTCATAAAACTCATTAGTAGGTACTTAAGTTTATATATAAAATCTCATTTTCTTCCTTTTGTCATTCTAGTCCAGAAAGGCTGCAGACACTGCTAAGTTCCATCACAGATATTTATTATCAGTTCAAAAAAGATAAAGCAGAACGAAGTAAGTAACCTATTTGGTTCGCTTTTAACAGATCAGTCCTTGTTCCACTAGGATATTTGTGGTAGCAATGGAGAGTTAGTCAACAACAGAGAATATGTTGGTAGGTTTGTCTTAGTGAGATACCACCTTAAAGCCCATATGAATGAAACACCACTATTAATCTCATAAATTTGAGTTCCAAGACTGAAGAGGAAAAAAAAAAGTAAATGACCACTTTTACCTATCAAGATAGAAGGAAACCATATAGGAAATGGGTAAATTTAGTGGAGCTTTACATAACTATAACTAACAGAATTAAACTGGTAATATCTGTCATCTGCTCTGATCCTAGGGCTTCCTTATAATGAAGAACAAATTCACAAGTTTGACAAGTAAGTTTTGAAGTTACCTTTGGGAAATACCATGATTGCTTTCAGGTCCTTCAGGTGCTCTTGCCAATAACCTCTTCTGTTGATCTTTGTTGTAAATTACAACCTCTTTAGGAATGCTTTCTTAAAAATTTCCTTTTGGTATCTTGCTCACATAGGGATGCCAGCATATGATACTGAGGTGCTTTCTGGCAGTGGAGTTCCTTCACTGAAAGACATTCTAAACACAGGTGTGAAATAACCATTTGTTATTTGGGCATAAGTGTCTTAGAAGACATTTTTTTCTGTGTTTTTAGGGAGGAAAAATTCCCTCAGTAAGAGCAAAGAGACTTTGTAACTAGAGCGGAGATCATTTTGAACACGTGAATAAAATACAGGCTAGCTGAAGGACATTCTGGAATTATTTAATCTGCCCAGAAATACAGCAAGCAAAATAAATTTTGATGCAGTTCTCCATGTCTAGTTAAAATTGTCACTGGTGAGAGGTGGCCACGTTAAGTGTCTGTGTGTAAGCTGGGTGTCTAGACTCCTATTAGGCTCCACTGACACTACTTACTAACGCGTGAGCAACATCTGCTCTGCTCATGCTGCTGTACTTGACTCAGGATCAGTTCGGTGCCTCGTACGCAGGTGCCTAATGCTATTTGAGTTGCCCTGAGGTGTGTGAGACATGCTCTGAGACTGGGAGGTGGGACACAAGACAAATGGGAAACCTACACCCTTCTTGGATGGACCATCAGAAGCAGCAGGGTATCCTTGCGCTTCTCGGATGATGCTAGGTGCTTATGTTGAAGTAAATAAAGTTATTCTCCTAGTGTCTGATCAGTTGAGTGGTTCCCTAAACTCTACAGAGTGCTGTGTGGATTTAGACCCCACTTGTGTAACGCTGTAAAAATCCGTGCCGTTGCTGCCACTAGTGAAGCTTCACTGGCAGTTACAGATAGAAAGCCAACATGCAGAAGGCACCGCTGGTCTCGCCACCACACCGCTTGGTTTTCCCATAGTGAAAGCTAAATGGGCTGACTGCCAAGTGGAGGGAGGTTGCCTTCCTTCAGATAAAGGACAGTGGGTGAAGGAAACCTGTAAGGAAGATCTTCATAATGCTGAGAGTGGGACACATCATTGCTCTGCAACAGCAAGGGACTGAATTTAACGTGAGCAGTAATTTCCAGTCATATGTTCTTAAGGATATGGTTGGAAAACAGGCAAATGTTGGGACACTTTCCATACCTCATTTGAAAACTGCACTCCCTCAAGCAGATTAAGGAATTTTTAGAGCTTCTTCTACAACTCAAACTGTGTCCTTGCATTAATACAATTAATATAAAAATATAAGCCTATAAATAAATAGGCAACATCTTCATGGTTTTGGATACTGGTATATATTCTATCACAAATGTCTCCTTGGGATTGCTCCAGTATCTCTACATCCTAACTACATCTTATTTTACTTCTCACCCCAGAGAGAAATGGGAGTGGGTTTTGTTAAGAACTGTGTGCCATTAGCAGGAGAGGCTGGCCTTTATAATACTTATCAGTAGATAGACAAGGGACCTGCACGCAGTTCAGGTTTTTTCTGGTTGAATGGCAGGTATGCATGCCTGATGACACTCCAGCTGCATGCTAGCCAGCATTTAATTAACCAATAGCTACCATGCAAAGTGTTAGTGAAATACCAGAAGCAGGTGTTAGACTGAGTGTATCCCTCAGTTTCGCTTACTGCTGCAATGCATAGCATGGTAAGGCACTTACACTGGGATTACTCTCTGAAATGCCAATCAGAATTTGATTTGATTTGTTTTCCTGTCCTTATCTCTGTATCCACTTGCTTTTTTCTCTTGCCATAAATTTAAGCTACTACAAAAATCTGCAGTTTTTCTTGCATGTATATTGCAGAAGGCAAATAAGAAATAATAAGAATTTCTGTCCTTTGCATTTAGAATCCTTTTCCTTAAATATACCTGCTCAAATAAATACTTACTTGGAGAAGACATTTGACCATGTGTTCATATACAAATAGATACAAATAAATGCTGCAAATGTGGGCATTTTTTCTCTCTCCCTGCCAAGAAATATTGAAACATAAACTGTTAGTTCATGCAGTGTGTTGAATTCTCATACGTTACTGTTGTGGTTTTGCCCCAGCTGGCAGCCAAGCACCACGCTGCCACTTGCTCACTCCTCCTTCCCTCAGTGGGATGAGGAGAATGGAAAAAAATCAACAAACTAGTGGGTTAAGATAAAGACAGTTTAATAGGATAACAAAGGAAGAAAATGGTAACAATAATAATGGTAATAAAAGAAGTGATACACAAATGCACTTGCTTACCACATGTGGAAGTTAAAAAAAAACCCCAACCCAATGCCCAGTCTGTTTCTGAGCAGGGATCCTGCCTCCCAGTTCACTTCCCCAGTTACATCCAGACCATAACGTGCTGTGGTTGGGAATGTCCCTCTGGCCAGTCTGGGTCAGCTGTCCTGGCTGTGCTGTCCCAGCTTCTTGGGCACCTGGCAGGGTGTGGGAAGCTCAAAAGTCTTTGACTTAGTGTAGGCACCACAACTACCTAGCAACAATTAAACATTAACATGATATCAGCATTATTCTCATCCCAAATCCAACACACAGCACTACACCTGCTACTAGAAGGAAAGTTATCTCAGCCAAAACCAAGCCAATTACAGTAGCGTGAATAAAGTTGGCTGAAGGGATTTTAAGTCCACATACCTTTTCTCCAGGATTCAGAAAATAAATTAGAAGAACAGTATTTTGAAATACTGTTGCAGATACTGATACTGTTGCAAATACTGTTGTTATTTGTTGCAGGCAGAAGCTGTATTTGCATGCTACAAAAGCCATAGCTCTATTCAAAGATGAATGTGTCAGCAAGTATGATATATTTTTGGACAAGGCTGAGGACTGGACAAGGCAAGCTGTTTATTTCTTTAATATTTGGTAATGCTTACCGCACCACTTTGATAAAAGGAAGCTCTCAAAAGAGAAAACTTTTTCTTTTAGGAAGATGCTTCATGTCAGGAAGCAGTTACTGGCTCTTACAAACCAGTGTTTTGATATTGAAGAAGAGGTGTCCAAATACCAGGATTATATAAATGAGGTAGAATGCTTCAATATTATGTAAAGTGTCTGACTGCTTAAAAGGCATTGTTTAATATCAGTGGGTTTGCCTTGCATTAATGCAGCTGTAAGAAGATAGAGGGTCTATATTAGCTGCATTGCTGATGTCAGAGTGGCATGTATTTTTGGATAATAACTTGATTTTGGGGCTGGGTGGGTGTTTTTTGTTGGGTTTGGGGTTTTTTGGTGAGGTTTGGTTATTTGTTGTTGAATTTATTATTCATTTTTTTAGCTGTAGAATTCCCCCCCAAAAAATCTGTGGAAATTGATGTGTGTTCATTGATGAATGTTCTGTGTAACTGTTATCATAATGGTATCTGAGCACCTACAGGGTTATCTTAATACTCTTAACAAAGCATAAAAACACTGCTCCTGTATTCAGGATTAGGGGATACATGCTTAAAGATACATGCTAAACTAATGATGCTGGTCACTTGAGTGTTTTCTTAAAATTTGGACAGTGACTCTGCAAGATACCAGAATTACCTCAAAACTGATAGAATAAGAGCATTTTCATTTGGGAAAATGATTTTTTTTTTTTAATAAAAGAAATATAAATGAAAGAAAACCACCCCAGGGAATGGTGGGGAGCAGCATTTTACTTGTTAATTGTTTGTATTTTAGTAGCACTACCAAAGTCAGTTATTGATTAGGATCCTGTTGCCTTAGGATATTTATAACCATAATAAATAAATAATCATTTGAGAGTTTATTGTAAAAGTATAAGACAGTTAAGAAGAGGGAACAAATCAGGGAACTATAGGCTGTGTCAATACAATACTTGCCGTGATGATCTCAACTTGGGGACTGTCAGCTCCCTTACTACTGTAATGATTTTACGAGGCATCACAGCAGCAGAGGATTCAAAGAAGGACTTTTAAGGTGGACATCAGGATACATATGACAAATTAAATTGAAACTTCCATTTGCAGTTACAAGATGCTCTGCCACAGAAAATGTTTGCAGCTTCCAGTGGGATGAAGCACACCATGAATACCGTCTACCCGAGCTCAAACACACTTGTGGAAATGACTCTTGGGTGAGATTTTTTTTCAATTGGGTTGATGTAATGTCCTATGCCTGTTAGACACCCACATTGAAAAAAAAAAACAAGTACAGTTGACTTAGTGGCTGCTGTATTCAGAACCATGACTTTTACATTGCAGAGAAAACTTTATATTCCCAAACTGGTGGCACAGATTTGGGAGGAAGTAGGGGACAACACAGATGTATCACCTGTCACGTTTAGTAAATAACCAACCTGTTATGTGTCCCTTATTTTGTGTGTAATGACAAGTTGCTGAAAGCTTTGTGGTAGTGAGTGATCATAGCAGATAACTGTCCCTATAAAAGGTGTAATCTTTCTTTTGCTTCTTGTTAACTACAGTATGAAGAAACTCAAGGAGGAAATGAAAGGGGTTGTTAAAGAGCTGGCTGAGAACAATCACATTTTGGAAAGGCAAGCAATTGTTTTCCCCTTTTGGAATGATACTAGGAACAGGCTTAATTTTGTACATTTTGTAAATCCAGAACTTAAACTAAGGGATGATTCTATAACCTCTTCAACTGTAAATGGTTTTTGAACTGTTGATCTGAGGTGTAACCAAAAACCCCAGTATCCAAAACCTTGAAACGTTACTGTAAGGTCATTCTGATACAGAAATCATGGCATTTTTGTTTCATGTTACTTATGTTTAACTAATAAAAATATCTGTTGCACAGACAGATTAATTCTGAATTTAAACACAATACTTTCATGGCAATCCAGTGGGGTCTTTTAACTCGTCACTTTTAGATATTTTTACCATCCGTGGAATTATACCAATGTGGATGATTTTTGAGTTTTCAGATTGCTTAAATAAAGTGAAGAGAAAGAGGCCAACATCTTTCTTACAGTCCTGAGAAGGGTATTGTCATTACCACATACAGACTGACTTTGCTCTTTTTTCCTATGGTGATGATAAAATATATACAAATAATGATCTCCTGAAAGCTTCAGGGTGAGTTGGTGGTAGAACTGAGCTTATCTTCAAGCTGAATTGGTTTTGTTTTGTTTTATTGCCCACCCCAAGTCCCATGCTTAGAGCACAGTGTATCCTTCCTTCTATCTTCCTTACACACACACAAGTTAGATACGAATGTTTGTCTCTGCATGTGACAGGAGAAAGGAAAAACCATAAATAAATCCCAATGAATTTAAAATTGATTCTAGAATCTATTTAATCACCTAAGAACATGCTGCTTTTTCATTTTAGATTTGGTGCTTTGACTATGGATGGTGGCCTGCGGAACGTGGACTGTATCTAGCTTTCAGAGGACCTGAAGAGGACTTGTAAATTTTTTTCAAAGGGAAAAAAAATACTGTTGGGACATTTAAAGGCAGACAGTAAACCAGTATCCTTTTTTTTTCCCCTCTGCAATTGTAATATTACAAATGTAAATATGTACTATATGTAAATAGGAAAGAAATATATATCTTTTTTTTTTGGTCAATGTTAGGATAGAAATACTGAATTACTCCTGGCAGGGAATTCAGCCCCTTGGAGGATCTCTGACGAAGTCCTACAGGCAGAAGTGGTGTTGATGAAATCGCCATTTGTTTGCTTTGAATATTGCCCTTTTTCAGAATGCAGTGAGTCTTCATTGGAAGAGGACATATTCCTAAACATTATGAATAGTCTAATGAGATCTTTTTTAATTAGTGTGAGTAGGGACTAAAACGCAGGTAGGACAGGATGGAAATGCCTTTCTCTTTCCTTCACAGCCAAACTGCTAGTTCACTTGTACTTGAGAAAACCAATTTGCAATATTTTTTTTAAGGTCCTCTCCATATTTGGTGCCATGTTGTCTGTAATCATTTGACTGCTCTGTACATGGAAGTTTTGCACTCCAGGTTGTCAGACAATGTAAAAACTCCTTTTTTAGAGCACAGCATTTTCAGAATTTCTCTGAAATCTTGTTGCTCACCACAAGAGAAGTGGGTTTTTAAAATAGCTTTTTCAGAATCCTGTTTGCAGGCATACCTTTTGAAAAAATGTAATCAATATTAGGAGAATTTGTGGGCAGACTAGACAGCATCATGCTGCAGTGGTAACTGAATATTGGAAAAGTTACTGGTCTAGATCTTAAAAAAAGGGACCACATCCACTGCTGACTTACAGCTGAGATTAAATTTAGGTGGAAAATTTAGCAAGACTGTGTATTTATTTTCCAGTATCACTAGTTACCGCTTTCAGTACTACATGACTAGGTTGCAGAGGTGAAGTATGATTAGTCTTTAGAGAGTATTTTGGGCTTCCTTTAGCCATCATTATTTTGGAGTGTAGCTGAATCACAGAAAATTATGCCTGTTTTAAATGAAACAATCTACTCCAATGTATGTTGGAAAGGAGAAAGAGAAAAGCTCAAAACCAAAAAAAAACCCCATATGCCTTCCTTTGTTTGGATACTACAGGTGTATTTAATTTCTTTCAGACAAAGAGCACGCAGATCTTGCAGGACTCATTCTTTCTTTGTGGAAACCTGGCCAGATATGTTCAGTGGCATCCAACAGCACTGCTAATTGCTATATTACCTCTGTAAGAAGAGCTGGACCCACTATATTTCAAAATTTCCATACTGAATGGTAAAATGTTTTGGTACAAACTAAAACAGCAGTAACATGTGATAGCATATAATAGTTTTGTGATCCTTGTTCCCTGCTTCTCTGTCCAGGTTGGAACACAAAACATTTCCATTGCATTGTGGGATTGTTTTGGGGTTTTTTTTTTAATATTTGATTAGAAACTTATGAAATTTATAATTGATTCTTTCATTGTAAAATGAAGAGGAAATTCATTACTCTGATGTCTGAGACCTGCTTTCCAGCGTTCTTGGTGAGAATCAAGTATTAAAATGGACTTCACATATTTTTACACCCACACAAGCAGCTACAAGCAGTTTCTTTGCAAGAATTGTCCCCTGAAAAGTCTAGCTATGCAAAAGGAGTGCGACAGTTTGTTACGTGCTTTTCCTTGGTTAGCTGTGGCATTCTTAACTCTTTTATGTTTTAAAATACCAGAATCATGTTTAACTGGAATGTTTTAATGCCTGCTTGTACCTTTGTTCATTCACATCTGCAGTCTCCCTGAGTGTCAGTAAAACACACACATAAGTGTTAAAAGAATTGGGCTCTCAAACAGCATAAATTCTATTTTCCCCAATATTACGTCTGTAACACTTTGTTTCAAAGGTTCTGAATTTTGAAAGAAATCAAGCGTTAGTTGGAATATAGAATTTCCAACTTCTTTGCACTGAAGCAGTCTGAAAAAGAAAGTTAATTGTAGTAACAGTATAGACTCTATATTGAAGTATGTGCGGCATTCTTTTACATGGTTGAGAATGTTTTATGTTCATTTTAAACATTGCTGGTTTTAGTGTTGCTAAATGCATCAGTAATCTTGTTAAAATTTCTTTTTTCTAAAGCAATTTTAACTAAGCAGTAGCTAAGGAACTTGGCAGTAATCAGTTATACTCTACTGATTATGTTCTTATGAAGCAAATACATTTTTCACGTCGACAGGTAGCGTGTTGTGCCACCACTTCCTGGCTCAAACTAAGTGTCCTGATGCTATCAGCCACGCTACTGATTTGCCAGAAAAAGTAATAGAAAGTAATAACACAGTTCCTCCTCCTGAAGCTGGTTTACTGGTTTGGGCGGTTTAGCTTGGTATATTAATTATCTGTTACTTGAACAAATCTGTCTTCATATCAACTGTGAAAATGCATGAGTGAATGGCTTAATGACATAAATACATCATCAACCACTTAACGTATGGTGTGTGCTTACTTCAGTGTCCTTCCATAATTCCACTTTCTGTTAATTCCAGTATTACTTTATATTTTTTATTTCCTTGTAGGTACAGTAGAAAGCCCAGAATCTGAAGTAGCAAATTAGTCAGCTGCCCAGAAAACCTGTCTGGCACAACGGAATCACTCGCATAGGTGATATGGTCGAGCCACTGCTCCTTTTTATTTATGCTTTTAACCACTCTGCTGATGTGTGTTCTGAACAGCATGAGTTCTAACAGTGGCAAAAGCCCCAGTCCCTTGCTCAGTGTGAAACAGTCACTGGTGGAGCTCGGTCAGTTCTAATTTAGTTAACTGATGTAGAAGCAGTAATCATAGAATAATTTTGGATATAATACTATGACAAGGATTAAAAAGGCTGAATGGAAAAGATTATTTTTTAGGTGTTTTAAGCTTGAACCCTAGAAAGGGTTTATGCAATAGCATTTGGTAAAATTAAAGGCAAACTACTAGTAAGCAGTTGCACAGCCTGCAGTTCCTGTGCAATCCGTTAGAGGAGGGGCACAGTCGTTGATTTGGCTAGCTCTGTGTGGTTGAAGGTAGGCTTTAGGCACAGTTAAACTGTTGGGAGCTCCTGTAGCTGTTCTGCCGTTGGTGAGGCTACATGACCTTTTAGTTTTCTGTGCTCTGAAGAGCTTTTCTTTCTTCCACCAATCACAAAAAATGTGGTAGGGGTAGTACCCCTCAGTGGAGTTTGCTGTTTTGATGCTGGTACAAGCCCGACCAGCAGTAGTTGTAGATGTGAGTCTTCTGGAGAACTTTGCTTTCTGTTGACAAGACTGGCAGCAACAGGTAGGTCTGCTGGCACACTACGAATTCAGGCATCCTGCAGTTGTTCACGCTTGTATTCTGCTCCTGAAAACTTCCACAGCCTTCCCATCAAATCACCGGTTGTGCCACTGCTGCCAAGCTATGGGAAGCATTGCCCGGAGTAGCTGCTTTAATCATTTTAATCAGAACCTTCTGAAGTGCATCACCAGCTCTTGCCAGCTGCCCCTGTGCCAGCACAAGGGTTGTTTCAGCATCCTCCAGGACATTTATGCCGTACGATGCAGTGTTTGTTAGCGATGGCAGAGCCGGCTGTGAGCAAGCGCACCTGGCCAGGCAGCGCTGTGCTGGGAAGGGCTGAGCTTGGCACCTCGCTGTGCGAGCCCATAGCCTTGTTCCACAGGCGGCATGTCTTCCAACTCCTGATGAAAGATGACAGCATGGGCACAGTTGTGCTGCTGTTCCTGTGGTGTCGGCCAGTGGTTTCAGATTTAAGTGGACAGAGGCACTTTACAATCTTCAATGAAAGCAGGTGAAAAGACTTCATTATTTTTCCCCCTCTCTGCCTGCTTTTATTCCTTGGAACCTTCTGTGTGACTGTGCAGATGAAGTGTTCATAAATCCTGTATCTCCACTCCCTGAAAACTCTGTATGCCACTTAAAATCTGTGCAAGGCCGCATTAAAATACACGGTGATTCTAATGCCTAGGATATGTGACAGTCAAACGTACTCATTAGCTCACTGATACTGAGCTGCAGCCTTCGCAGACCGAGGGTTTACTTTGCTTAACGGTGCTGTGACTTGCTGCGGGATGCTACAAAAAAACCGAGGCGGGGACGGGGGGCGCTCTGCCCCCGCCTCACCCACCCCGCACTCCCCTCCCTCCTTCCCTCCCGCGATGGCGTTCACGGCTCTGACCCGCTGCGAAAGGCAACGACTCCCTCCCTTTTCCGTGGAAACTTCAGCTTAGGAAACGAATTGTTGGATCTTAATTGTTTTGTAAAAGGTGCCTCCTGCAAGCGCTCTGCATCTTCTGCTTGTAACATGCACTGCTAAAGAGCGCTTGGGAAAGGGCAGGTGGAAGCGCTGGTTACAGCACCTACCCTCTGCGGCGGCAGGATGGGGGAGCGGGGCCGGCAGCGTTTCAGAGCCCCCGGCTGTGGCGGTTCCCCTCCGAGACGCTTCACGGGGAGAGGACGCGCGAGGCGAGGCGGCGGCAGAGCGGCGCTGAGGGCAGCCTGCGGCGGCCACGTCGCTTCCCCGGCGCGGTGCTGAGCCGGGTCGGGGGAGGACGCGGGTGCGGAGCGGTGCGTGTGTTCTCCCCCCTCTTCCCCCACGCCGCCTCCTCCCCGCTCCTCTCGCCCGCGGGTGTCATGTGCGTGAGGCGTCAACCGCCGCTCGCCCCGGCCGCTCCGGGGGCAGAGGCAGGCGGCGGCCGCCGATGCACGCCGCTTCGCATGGCGGCGGCCCCAGGTGACAAGCGGGGGAGGCCGCCGCGGGGCCGGGCGGCGCGGGAGACGTTCCCGCAGCCGGACGCGGCCGACGGCGTCCCGGGCTCGGCGTACGGCGGCCGCCGCCGCCCGGCGCCGCCGCGGCCCCGCCACGTCCGCACCATCTTCGAGGCGCCGCCGCCGGAGCCGCCGCACCTCTTCGAGCCGGCGGCGGCGGGAACGTGGTGCGACCTCTGCTGCCGCTTCGTCCTCTCGCAGGGCCTGCGCTGCGCGGGTGAGCGCCCCGGCGGGCCCGCCCGCGGCCTCTGGCGGGACACGGGCGTCGGGGGTGGGGAGCAGCGGGGCCGCGCTCCCTCGCTGGCGGCGGGTGCGGGGAGCTGGGAGGTTCCGTGTTTCACAGGCATGGGGGTGAGGCGGCTTGGGGCGCTAGGTCGGGTGTCTGCCTGCCCGTACCGGTGGCGCTGGAAGTGTGCTCCTTGCCCGGCCGTGGTGGGAGCCTGGGTTTCCCCATGTGAAGCGTTGGAGCACGAGGGTGCTGTGAGCCCAGCTCTTCAGGTGGCACAGCCGGGGCGATGGCCAAGCGTGGGCTGGCAGCACAGCGTGGAGTGATGGCGTAGCCTGGGTGCACCATGATCCAGGTAAAAGAGCCGTATCTCCACCTCACGGGAAGGAAATACACATCCCAGGAGAGCAAAGGGTTCTTGTGGACTCACAGGCCTGGAGGAAGCCATGTAGTCCTCTCCCCTGCCTGCCTCTTTGGGTCTGTGGCTTGGAGTATTGCACGTCCCACCAGCACACCCCATACTGGTCCTTTTGGTCTCTGGGCTCAGATTTTTAGCGGGCAACGGTGGCATTTCCTTTCTCTGTGCATAGATCAGCTCTTTTGCTTCTCAGCCCCGTCATTACCACTGCTATTCCCTAAAGTACAGAGGTTTCACTCATCTGCTAGTGCCCATTTTTACGGTAGGAGAACGTACATCATCTGGTCCTGGCAAAAAATCCCCACTTGCCATCCCTCGGTTTGAAAAGCATTTGGCTGTGTTGTTTGGTTTGATGGTGATCCCCAGAGAAGTCCCAGCATGATACCCTTAGCACAGCCGCTCCTCACTCACCGCTGCCGTGCTGCTGCTCTTTCTTAAGACAATCCCTAGATGAGTGACACACTAAGGTGTGTGGTTTGCTTCTGATTTGCAATGTTCAGCCATTGTTTAACAGATGATCTTTGAAACCTGGGGTGGGACAGAAAGGACTATTTTTTTCCCTATTGTTTTGTTCTGGCTTAAGGAGATGTAATAACCTGGTACTGTCATCTGCTGGGGTATAAAATTTATGTTAGGATATAATGTTCTCAGAGTTGCACTCACTTCCAGTAGCTCTATTTTTACATTTACTCTTGGAATGGAAATGCTTTGGCTGTGAAAATAAATTATTTTTTGCTTGTCATTTAAGTTAGTGTACTGTTTGTTCTGACGGGGTGTATAGTGCACTGATGTGAAAATAGGCCTTAAAAGTCATATTTTTGCTTTTATGATCAAGTGCTCTGTGGCAAGAACTTCAAGCATCATGTTGGATTACACGTCTTCCAGCAACGTTTTCTCAGAGTGGTTACAGCTTACGATGTTTTCCTTCTCCTCCATGACAAGCTCCATTTTTATGAGCCATAGTACTTCAAGCTGCACTCTTAAATTGCTGTTTAAGTAGCAGAGGAGGCATTCAACATTTATGACTTAGCATGAATATAATATTTAAAAGCTGTAGAGTGGCTTGGAGATGAAAGGAAACAATAGCTCAAGCGCACAGGGACTGCTGCAAGAACCTCCCTTCTTTCCCAGTTTGCAGGCACACCAGCGAGTCAGACTGATGAACAGATCTGGCTGAAAAACTGGCCGAGGGCAATGGAAGCAGTGGCTGTGTCAGGACAGCTCAGAGGCGCAAAGGAATGTGCAGCCGGCTGCCCTGCCAGCTCCGAGCTGCTGAATCCACTCTGTGGCCAGACGTGGGTCTGCAGCTGTAGCCATGGGCTCTTCTGTGCGTAAAGGAATACGGAGGAAAAAGGTGTCCCCCTCTTTGGAAAGCCAGGAGACACAGCTGGGCTCAACACCCTGAGTGTTTAAAATGGCTTGGAAAGCTGCAGCAGATACATCCAGCTGAATGTGTGGCCACTGTGGTAGCGCCATGGTTTCCTTGGGGTATCCCTTGTGAAGCAGGGATTGCAGCTGAGGTTGAAATTACAAGTGACTTTCAGAGATTTTAATCTGCCTGGCAAGGTGCAGTGGTGCTGAAAGATTCTCGAATAGCTCCCTCTTTTCCAGGGGCAACAAGTGGCAGGGACTTCCATTTTACATCATCGATAAAGCAAAATGCAACAGCATCCTCAGGATGGCCTGCTGCTGATAAAGAGGGACCTATGTACTAAATTGTCATGATCTGGGTCACCAAGATGTAGATGTTTTATTCATTTGAATTACCCCGTTTGAGTATTAGTTGAAGTCAGTCCTCACTAGGTTGTTGCCCTCAGACAAAATCAGAGTCAGAGGTGCTGAATTTGGTGATAAGAATTAAAAGGCATGAGAAATTGCCCCTGGGATAGGGAAGAAGTCAAAGGGCACATCAAAGGAGTAATTTTAAGGTATTTAGGTGCAGACTTTTTTTTTCTAAGATAAAGATCTGTGACGTCTTTAGGGGAGTGGGATTTCCTTTCAGTGTCTGTCCTGCCTTCCCCACAGGGACAGGGAAGATACCTGAGCTGAGCTTCAGCAGAGGCTAGACTTTTCTTTCACCGTTTCGCTGTGGGATTTTGTGCACCCCTTGGTCCACATCAAAAAGTGAGGTGGGTTCCTGGAGTGAACAAAGAGCTACTGAGGAAAAGTCTTTCAGCGTTTGGTGAGATTTCTGTTTGCAATTCACAAGTTTGTTTTCAGGCTTCTGCTAAAAACTGATCAAATACTGTCTTATAACTCGGGGAAGAAAGGTTGGAATGGAAAAAAAATCAAGGAGTTGAATGATTGTTTCAGTGCAGGGCACAAGGTGCGTGTTATTCAAGCAACTTATTTCTTGGGGACAAAAAAAATCCCTAAGGCAGCACTGACATTCCTGGACCTCAGCCCAGGAAGAAAGCCAAGTGTAATGAAATACCTCTGAAAAGGATGCTTTGTCGTATCTGAGCTCTTGCTGTTGCTTTGGGTTCCTTTTCAAGAGGGACTTAATTGGTTTAGCAGTTCAGACTTGCTCCGCTATTCACCTTTTCACCTCTATTATTTGGGGTGGAAACCTGGTGATACTGTGCAGATGCAGAATGCCATCGCCTGGCCCTGCCTCTCTGCACAAAGTCCTTTGAAAGAAGCAGTTGGGATTATTCCAGTCTCTGCCAACGAAATGACATACAGTAAGGGCATGTCTTTCTTTCAATCTGAGAGTGCTGTGGAGAGATAGCTTACCTGTTTCTTACACATTGGTTACTTCATGGCACGTAGCGTTATGTAGTGCAGGAGCCCCGGAGTTGTAGGCACTATTTCACTGTGTCATTTGGCATTTGAAAAATGCAGCATTTCTCATGGTTTTAGATTAGTCTTTGCTGCCAGGCTTCAGAATACGGCTTCTGAGCAGTTTTCTACTTTCCTGGTCAAGGCACTGGGTGTACACAGGTGGTGGGGGTATGGAAGGAGGTATTTGGTGGACTGCTTGTTCTGGACTTCCTTGTTCATTTCTGTAACCTTTCCCTTGCATTTTGATACTTCTGTTTCTGATGCACTTTCTCATTGAAACAAATGGAAACGTTGCCAGGCCTTTTCAGAAGTTTTATTCCTCATTTCAGAGAATGTAGAGAACTTACAGGTCCTTACATGAGTTCTGGTTCAGACTTTGTCAGGATACTTAAGAAGGTGGTATTTAGAGGTACCGTGAAAAACAGGTTGTTCCCTTCCCAGTATTTAGTGATGCGACATGACTGGGAATTAATGGATGCTTTTCTTAAGAGCATGGCCTTGATGAACTGATATTTATTACTCTTACCAAGGGTACCTTGCCCGTGCAGCAGTGGATGTGTTGGTGTACTTATGTGGTTTATGTGGCAAGGTTGGTGGGGCTCTGTGAGAAGACTGGTGCATCGTACTACTAAAAGGACCTTGAGAGGCAAACAGAGGCTCACAATTGTTTCAGTTGCCTGTAAAAAGTTGCTTGCTGAAGTATAAAAATAGAGTATTTCAGTCAGATTTCTGGTGGTTGGGGTCCTTCATAAAGGGGCAATCGATGAGCATCGGGTCATAGAATCATAGAATCATAGAATGGTATGAGTTGGCAGGGACCCCAAGGATCACAGAGCTCCAACCCCCCTGCCACAGGCAGGGCCACCAACCTCAGGCCTGGATCTACACTAGGTTGCCCAGGGCCCCATCCAACCTGGCCTTGAACACTTCCAGGGACGGGGCATCCACCACCTCTCTGGGCAGCCTGTTCCAGCACCTCACCACTCTTTCTGTAAAAAACTTCCCCCTAATATCTAATCTAAACCTTCCTTCCTTTAGTTTTAATCCATTCCCCCTTGTCCTGTCATTGTCTATCCTTTCAAAAAGTTGAATCCCCTCCTGCTTATAAGCTCCCTTCAGGTACTGGAAGGCTGCAATGAGGTCCCCCTGCAGCCTTCTCTTCTCCAGACTGAACAAGCCCAGCTCCCTCAGCCTCTCTTCATAGGGCAGGTGCTCCAGGCTTCTAATCATCTTTGTGGCCTCCTCTGAACCCTCTCCAACAGTTCCACACCCCTCTTGTATTGGGGGCCCCAGATCTGGACACAGTACTCCAGATGGGGCCTCACGAGGGCAGAGTAGAGAGGGACAATCACCTCCCTGTCCCTGCTGGCCACCCCTCTTCTAATGGAGCCCAGGATACCATTGGCCTTGAGAGCTGCAAGAGCACCCTGCTGGCTCATGTTAAGTTTCTCATCCACCAGAATCCCCAAGTCCTTCTCAGCAGGGCTGCTCTCAAGAAGCTCTTCTCCCAGTGTGTATCTCTGTCTGGGATTCTTCTGGCCCAAGTGCAACACCTGACACTTTGCAGTGTTGAACCTCATTAGGTTCACCCAGGCCCATCTCTCCAGCCTGTCAAGATCCCTCTGGATGGCTTCCTTTCCTTCTAGGGTGTCGACCACACCACTCAGCTTGGTGTCATCCGCAAACTTGCTGAGGGTGCACTCAATTCCATCATCGATGTCATTGATAAAGATGTTAAAGAGAACCAGTCCCAAGACAGACACCTGGGGGGCCCCGCTTGTCACCGGCCTCCACCTGGACATAGACCCATTGACCACCACCCTTTGGCTACGGTCTGTTAACCAGTTTCTTATCCACTGGATGGTCCACCCATCAAATCCACATCTTTCCAATTCAGAGATAAGGATGTGATGGGGGACTGTGTCAAAGGCCTTGCACAAGTCCAGGTAGATGACATCGATTGCCTTCCCTTTATCTACTGATGCTGTCACTCCAACATAGAAGGTCACCAGATTGGTAAGGCACGACCTTCCCTTGGTGAAGCCATGCTGACTGTCCCGGATCACATGCTCTTCCCTCATGTGCTCCAACATGTCATCCAGGAGGATCTGTTCCATGATCTTCCCAGGCACAGAGGTGAGGCTCACCGGCCTGTAATTCCCTGGGTCTTCCTTGCTCCCTTTCTTATAAATGTGAGTGATGTGACCTTTTTTCCAGTCCCCAGGGACCTCTCCTGACAGCCACGACTTTTCAAATATGATGGAGAGCGGCTCAGCAACCACATCAGCCAGCTGGCTGATCAGGGTGGGTGGGTATCCTTTCAATACAGGCTGGAAATCATGTCCCTCCACCTGGTTCCTCCTCGCCTATAGTGTTACATTCTATAGCTGCAGCATTACACCTGTAACAGTATCTGGGTGTAGTGTGAGCTGTGCACACCCGTGTCCCAGCACAGGAGCCTCTCCAGTTGCAAGGTGCTCTGCAGAGGTGCAGAAGCCCGTGGAAATGGGTTAACACTGCAAGTATCCTTTTCCTCTCAAATCTACTGGGCAGTCATTTCACCTTTGTCCACTGAATCATCACTCTATCTTTTTTTTAGCCATTTTCAGACTTTATTTTTTGAGAGACCTTCCCATGTAAAGCACAGAGCACGGTTCAAGGGCCTGTGCAAGGGGTATTTTGGAAGTGCAGGCAGGCCTTTGGTGGGTTGCCTTGTTCCATTTTTAATGGCTCTTTTGGGCATTGGCTCTGATAGTGACTGGTTCCTGTTTTGGTGCAGCTGAAGTACAGAAGCATCACATTTTAATATGTGATATAGCTCTTACTGCAGGGCATTTTAAGTATCTGTAAAACCAAATAAAGCCCAAAACAAAAACCCAAGCCTCTTATCCCCTTAGAACAAATCAGGGTGTATTATCTAAATACCTCCTTATTAGTAGGAATGATAAGGAAATAGATCCCCCCTTACAGAAATGAAGGTAAAATGAGGAGGGAAGGAGCAAAGGCAGGGATTAGTGATTTTTTTTTTCCTTTGAAAGAATATTTTCTTTTACTAACAAGTTTGTGTAGCATATTTTTTCATGCTTTTAAAGAAAAGGATAGATGTTGTCCTCTTATCTCCACAGTAGTAGTGTGCTCATATGTAATCATATGTATTGAGGAGGTTAAGGTGATAACGTTGCTTCAAGAGTTATGCCTTGAATTACCAAAACCATTCAGGAGCCTCTGAAAGTTTTATCAAAAGAGAAGTTCAGGGTGGATTAGAAATAGCGAAGGTGGGAGGCTGCTTCCTTCTCCTGTTCTTTCTGTGGAGAGTTGTTTAACAATGCTCAGTTATCGAATTTGTCTTTATTTTTTTTTAAATCCAAAATTACCAAAGTTTCTCAGAATCCATAAGGGCTGGAGCAGCAGGAGGTGGCAGTGTCTGGGTTGTGCCCGTGGAGCAGAGCTTGGAGAAAGCCCTGTGTTCCCTGTTGGGTTTGAAGGAGCCTAGGTGAGTTATTGCCCCAATGGGGCATTTGCTGAAGCTGCCAGGGCTGGTGGAGCTGGAGGTTGCAGTGCCTGGTGCAGGGAGGAATGAAGAGGTGTGGAAATGGAGCCCAAGAAGCAGCTTTGATAAGCTTGTTCTTCGCTGGTAGTGCTTGCTGACTTCCTCAGTTTCTCTGCACCTCCTGGAACATTTCTGTGGTCTCCGCTGCTGCAGTGAGGCTCCTGCTGCTGCAAGGCTGAGCCCTTCCCCGCCTGTTTTCAATGAACAATAGCTCCTCAACAAGTTCCTTGGTTATTGTGGGTCCTGTTTTCTTGGTGACTGACATTTCTCTTCCTGTGTGAGGACCATCTTCCACCCTAAGCCATACACGTCATACATAGAGGCTTTCACTTCTCCAAGCATCTCTTTCTTCTCATTTTCACCATCTCATGAGCAGTTATGGTGTCCTTCAGAGCTTGGGTGTCTCAGATACAACCCTAAGGGACTACAGAGAGTAGAAGTGGTTGTTAATCAGGGTGCATAGCAGTGAAGAGAAAAATTTTTAAAACCACCCCATAACACTTGGCACTGAAAAGCTCTGAAAATGCTGCGTGGTTTTCTCCCTTGTCTTCCTCACATGCTTTGGAGCTGCTCTGGCCAGGGCTCCTTTGGAGGCAGTTGTGAGTGGGCAGGAGCTGTTGCTGCCCAGAGCATCTTGACATGGAGATGCTCTGTTTTATTTCCCATGAAGAGTGGAAGGCCAGATGCCATAAGGCTTGGTTAAAAACTGGTATTTGAGAGCTGGTACAGTAGTAGAAAGGAGTCTGCTAATGAAAAAGTGGTAAAACAGGTATTTCTGCAGGCAACCTTCATAACCTAGGATGTCCTCAAGATGTGTAATAAAATATCAAAGCAGTGGTCTGTTTACAAAAGCCAAGAAGCCTTTTGTAATAACACTGTTGCTGTTGCCAGCATGATACCTCCTGATGGTCTGCCTGCTGAGAAAGTCTTGGGGAGCCAGGGAGAAACTTGACCTTGTCACTTGAAAGCCTTGGGGAGCTTACTATATCTTGATGCTCATTCTGTGCAGCCGTCCATTTGTGTTTGCCTTGCATTTGCTGTTAGCAGGAGGAGCTGCTGGCCACACTGAGTCCGTAATAGAATGGCTGCACAGGAAGAAGCAGCCACTGGTCTGATGTGCTATGAACAACACAGCCACAGATGAAGGTCTGTGGGAGCTGAAAGTCACTGAGACTTGAAAAGACTTTTTCAAGGGTACCCAGGAGGTCACTGGCCGAGCCAGCGTTAGAGCTCAGCTCTTGTCCAGCGGCGGCGGTCAGCTCTTCCTCCTGTTGCTAAGTAGCCTTGACCAGAGCCTCCAGCACCATCGGATGGATTTCTTTATCCAGACAGTTAAATGCAGGTCAGCAGTGTGCACAACAGAAAGAAAATAGCGATGCTGGTTTTGGCTGGGTGGCTTTGTGAGCTGCTGGGCATGTCTGTTTTCTCCTCACTGTGCTGAGTACTGATGAAAGCCGTTTTGATTTTGCTCGGTGAAGGAAGAGGAGGTCATGTACAGTAGCTCGAGTACAATAGCCTGACAGTGAGTGTGGGACCTTGGAAGAAAGCATGAAGGGCTACAATGAACGTTAACAGCTCTGCAATCTCTCTTCTGTGTGTTTTTCTCTTATACACCAGTTTGAAATATCACTCTATTGTCTAATAAATGCCATGGCTAAAATAAGAAACATACTGCTCATCTAAGAGAGAATAAATGTACAAGGTGCACCCCTGTTAATCTTCAAGTGCAAATAGCATGTAATCAAACATACAGAGATTGAAAGGATGCTCACGGCTTTCTTGTACCCTAAAAAATAATTGGGCTACTTTTGTCTCAAGCAGACAGATTAGGATGAATTAACTTACTGTTTTAGCAACGTTTAACACATATTTTTGGTTTTCTGCCCTGATCTGATTTCCCTTAGTGATGGTTCCGTGCAAACTCTTACTGAGAAGTCTACTAATTTTGGCACAAAGTCACTCAAAGCCCACAGGCAAGTTGGCCTGTCATCCGTTAAGCCAAATCCTACATGTCAAACCATGTCACAAGGCAACTCAGTAGCGTCTCTCCACTTTCAGCTGGGAGTTGTATTTTTCCTGTGCTCTGAAGCATAGCTGTGTGTGTAAAAGTGGTTTTCCTGAAGACTGCTCCATCATTTTCCTGAATTCACTGCTGCTAGTGTAGTATCTATGGCCTAGCTAAAATTAACACTCATCTGATATTTTCACATCGCAGTCTTGGAGAAGTAGTGCTCAGCTGGACCAGCACAGCAGGGCCCTCCATCACACCTCACTTCCATCACGTGCCCGTCCTGGCTGCCTCTGCACGTTTCCAGCGTCTGGAAAAGAACATAAAGCAAATCACAACAGATTTTACAGGTTTAAGTATCCAAAATGAAACAGGGAGCAGCTGTGCAGTACAATGGATGATTCTGAAAAGAATCAAACAGAACTATTGCTGAAATGCCCAAAGAGGTACTATTTTTCGTGTAACAGTGGATGAAAATATTTCATGAGGGTGCAATATATTGTAGAGTGAAGTAAGAACTGAACAGATATGAACAAATGTGCCTTGGCACTGTGATTTTCTTCCTCAAAATCCAGGATATGCTTCATTGGAGCTATTGCTCAGAAGAAACCTTCTCACTCCTTACTTCTTACGGGGAGAAATCCAGTTACTCCCCAACAGATTGACCTCAGGAAACCTTGAGACATGATGGATGGGCTGAATATGCGTTTTGTATTTTGTTTTGAGTAAAGAGTGCTTAGGGCCTAAAGAAAATGAACCGAGATCCCACTGTATTTGCAAAGTGCTTCTGTGTGTTTATGTCAGAGCTCTGAAACGAACCCTTGGGTTGTTGGTTGTCTGCTCTGTGTTCAGTCATTCTGGGTCCTGTCCTCCATCCCTGACAGAGATGACATACCTGAAAATCCTCAGGGATTTCCGTTTAAGATGCACTCAGTGTGCCATAGAAGAGCCAGGACACTGCTTCTTGTCCCTGCTGCTGCTCAGAGCCAGCCCCCAGTCTGCTTTCAGGGTGTCATCCAGGCAGGGCATGGTTCGTCTCATGGATTTTACGGCTTCACTGCAAGATGGGAATAAGCGTGCCCAGGAGGCACTGGTCTTTCTCCACTGACTGCAGAGGGAACCATGACAACCAGCTCCACTGCAGACATCTGGATTCAATTAGATGAAACCCAAAATCCTCCTGGTACAGAGAGATTTCTGTAGGCCTGTGAAAAAAGGTTGAACCTACTCGTGCTCATTTAATGCTCATTTGCTTCCTCTGCAATTTGGAAGAGTTTAATCCAATTTCCATGCTGTTTTACTTAGAAAGTCATTCTAACGATAGGAATGTGGCTGGACTAGAAGCATTTTTGCTTTAAGCAAACGTAGGATGGGAATTTCTGGTGATGCAGTAGTGGTTCAGTTTGGTGTGCAGCAGGGTATAGGTTGCATGATCTTTTTTATGGTATTTTTTGTCTCTTAGCATAACTCTTATCCCTAGTGCACTGTGTAAAGTTTTCAACATTTTCCCCCTTCTTGTTTGACTGCTTTCTTCACTTTCATATCACATTTGTTACATAGCAGTGTATAAATTATTGTGAGCCTTGATAACAGAGGATTGAACATACTTTCGATGTACCAGCTAGAAAGGTGTCTATACCCTTCTATTTTAACCTTATTTATTTATCTGCAAAATAATCATAAAATCTGGTAACAAATGTGTTTCACATCAGTTTGAGTACTATGGTTCTTCAGTTTCCATCTTTCAAATGGGGGCAAGGTTTTGGAAGCTGCAGGTTGCCAATCACTGGTTAATTTTTCATCCCTTCTTTTTGTGTGCCTGCAGCTGCTGAGAATCACAAGTTTTTTTAGAAAGCTCACAAATATAGCTACTTATTTAGATGAGGGAGGGATGAACAGCTGAGCTGGAAATCAGAAGTATTATGCTAATTTTGCTGAACTAAGCTCAAATTTAGCAGGGTTTTTGTTCCGTTACTTTTAGTAGTTGTGTTTTTTATAAGCTTCCTAGCAACTGCATGTGATGATGTTATAAATTATGGTTTAGTGTGACATCTGTGATACTGTGTCTTGACAGTGACATGCAAATGCAGTAGTGCTGAACCCCAGGGACTAGTTAGGCAGGACCCCTCTCTTGCTACTTGGATAACATTTACTTACTCTGACACACAGATGAACAGGGTTTAAGGAAGGTCACAGCTTTTCCTTACAATTTCTAGATAAATAGGTTTCACATGTTCAGATCTGTCCAGTGCAGAGATACAGTGTTTCTCTGCATAACCCAGTTCTGGATTGCTAAAATCTTTTAGTCCATTTCAGATCTCTGTTAGGTAGAAAGTGAAGGGAAACAGTCCTTGGAGGTCTGTCATCATCACATCTCCTTCTCGGAAGTCCAAGCACCATCGATATGGAAAAAAGACTGGCTTGTAAGTACCTCTCTGTCCTGGACTCTGCCTGTTGGTGTGGCATATAGCACAGTGTCACATACCCACACTGTGACAGGCTGGGAAAACACTACCTTGTTTTCTGAGTACATTACTGTCTACAAAGAAAGCAAAACCCCATTTTGAGCCCGGCTAATAGAGACATTTGCTAATGCAGGCACGAGTATACTCCTTAATACATTTAGCTTTTCCTACACACAGTTCCCACTGTGAAAAAGCCTGTGGGGATCTTTGTTCCTGAAACCAGACTAAATAGAGAAGTTCCAGTTAAGTCACAGCAAATGAAATCCTTTGCTCATCCCAGTCATTTGCTACGTAAGAGCTGTGAGGAGTGGAAAAGGCAGCAACTCCTCACTGAGGAAAAAAGCTCTTATGCCTCAGAGCAGAGAAAATTTGGTGTCTGTCCCCCGCTCTGGTACCACTGCCTGGACTTCTCCTTGTTAGACTCCATGTTTATGGCATTGCAGCACCGCTGCTTTGCTCGAGCAAATGTTCATCAGCAAAGAATTTCCTTTAAAACTACATAGACTCAGCACACTCCAAGAGAATATTCCCAGTCAGACACCGCTGGCTGTTTGCAGCTCATGGTTTAAGGTGTTCTATGTTAAAACAAGGGATTGTTTGGGTGGGTTTTTAAGTTTTCTCAGCTCCATCAGTGGGCATGGGAGGGCTACAGAAAGGCAGCCGCTGGGTCCTTGTGTAGCTCCGTGGGTTGGGGAAGACAGTGCCATGTCTAATCTGCTGGATGTTTCCTGAGCACCCCTTTGCTCTCCTGCTGGTGCACGTGGGTTTCCATGTGGAAAGCAGGTGGTGGGGCAGATGCTGAGAGAAATGTAGTGTGCCTGGCTCTCCTGCCAAGGTGGTGACTTGCCACATGTCCCAGCCCATGGCTGGAGAAGACGTGGGATGGGCAGCACACACGTGGAGTCTGCACATGTCATCTCTGCCCTTTGCAGGAGGCCTGCTGAGATCTGACCTCTGCCCCGCTGAGGGGAGGTAGGAGGTCAGAGGCTGCCCACAGAGCAGAGGGGACAGCTGCTCACCTCCCTTCCCAGGCAGGTGGGACAGCAGCGCAGGCAGCAATCGCTCCCTCCCCTCCTCCAGCACACTGCTTAGATGAGCAGAGAATGACCTGGGGGTTGAAATCTGCTGTAGCAAAAAGCCTTACACAGCTTTTTCCTTAAAGGGAGGCAGGGATCAAGAGCGTGACTCTGCTCACATTTCAGGTCCTTCTGTCCTTGGAAAGCATCTCTGTGCTCTGTCTCTTCATCAGAGTAGATTGAAAGGTACATGTGTAGCCCCGTGTAGTACCTTTCTGATACAGTGAATTCTTAACTTTAGTAAAGCTTCAGTGTAATGTAAGCAGTCAGAGTTGTCTTAGGGGGGTATGTGAACTCTCCCTAGCCCAGCTGATGCGGCTGATGCAGGCTGACAGCAGTTGGTTGCTGTGCAGAGCACAGTGGCACGTATTCAAAAGCTAACAGCTCAGGTCGAGAGGAAGCCCTGGTCATCATCACAGACCCCTGATCTGTGAGCTGTGGGACACAGGCTGTCGTCCATTAGCTCTACCTTTGGGCCTAACCAGGGCCTGGAAATGTAAAGCAATGGAGGAGTCCTGAAATTATTGCAAAGGCTAACTACTGCTGCTGTTCAGTTCTGCTTGAATTCAGGTCTGTCTTCTCATCTGTATTAGCTGGTTTGTTGCGTAGCATAATTGTCAAATTCATCCTACTGACCTTTTTTTGTATACAATGAGTTCTGTTTGCCTTAAAGTAATATGCAATGTTTTATGCTCTTGCCTATATCTTGTCCCAGTAAGGCACTGAACACATTTCTTATTCTCATCAGCAAAGTCAGTTTACCCCTTGATATAGTTTTATTCTGATGTGGCTTATGGAATAATTTTTTCAGCCTCATAAAGTACCACTGTAACAAAAATACTGCATCAGCATTTTTTGTCTGTGCTCTTCATATCCTGCTAAAGATTACACACATCTATAGAGATTTTTTTATAAAACTAGGCATCTTAACATGTATCTACTTATGGTCTGAAACAGTACAGAGGTTTTTTATGCCACTTTGATTTTCTTTAGATTTTTATTTGTATAGATGTCAGAGAAAAAAAAGTCTTTGTTTGATTTGGTATTTGGCAGATGCTCTTAAACATTCAAACCCATGCTGTTTCCTGAAGGAAGCAAGTTAGTTGCTGGGCCTTTAACTCCGCTCCTTGCCTGTGCTGAATGGGGTGGCAGACCTCCTGCTTGTGCTAAAACCGTCACTTTGCTACTAAATTCCTGCTGGTATGATGGGGTGGAGCTCAAACAGAAGCAAACCCCGCAGCCTGAGTCCTGCCTTCTGCTCTTTCATTGACACTGGCTGAGGAATTGTGGCAGATTCCATATAAATGGAAATGTTTATTTGTTTTCAGAGACGTATTGACCAAAGGAAATGCAATCAGTCTATCTAGCTTGGTCCTGAGAAGCAGCAGTATATTAAACATACCAGATATATAAAATGGGGTTAAATACTTCACATATTTTAGCATAGCAAAATACATTATGAATTCTAAAAGAGCTATTAACCGCATGCTGTGAACGTAGCTGGTGCAACAAAGCCCTTGCTTTCTGTAGTTTAAAGGTTGGTATAAAAGGATCTTTGTTTTGTAAGGACATTAGTCTTGATTTTCAGTGTTTTCTGCCATTCAGATCTAGAAGAAAAAAAAATCAAATAAAATATGAGAAGCTGAAGAGAAACTTGTGACATGGGGAAATCATACTAAGCTGGGGACATGGTTAGGGAGTCTTGCTGTTAAATGAGTGCTGGAATTTGTGATAAATGTTGTGGAGGCATATAGTAATTCATAGTGTCTCTGGACTTACAGTTCACTATGTATCACGCTGAAAGCATGTGTAGTTTAAGTACTATGATGCTATTACTTTCTTTGGATAGCTATATGTTGACAGATGCTCAATTCTTAAGTAAACTGTGCAAGTGAATGGTTTTACTCTTAGGTTTGCCTTAAAATCTGGTAAGAATAAAGTCACATTTTTAAAATGCTGAGTATCTGCAGAAATTGCTGTTAAATTTACTGCTTAGAAGATTCATAAAAAGGTCTTTGAGGAAACACCCTCTCTAGTGAAAATCCTGTTGATTTAAAATCAAGAGCTTTTGAAAGGGGACTTGTCCCTATCAGTTTTGGTCTTTGTTTCTTTACAGCCTGGAAATTGTAGCTGGAGATGCACAAAGCCTTTCTGTGGAAAACATGTCTTGTTTTAACATCACTGGAAACACAGTACCAGGTTAAGACTCTGAAGCGTTGGTCTTTCTTTAGCTGAAGCATCTATTAATATAGCTGCTTCTTGTAATGAAGAGGGAGGTCTGGAGGGCTCGGAGCGGAGTGACGGAGAGGGAGGGGATTTAGGACTAACAGGTGGTCCCGAGACGTGCTGGCTGACGCTGAGCTCAGAGTGAGCACACTCTGCGTGGGCATTCATGGGCTTTCCTCTGTCTGTCTGGATACGTGTGTCTGTTGTTCCTGGTGTAGCTGTGGAGACCTTTCAGCTATGGCGATAAGAAATGATTTGAGGAAAACCATCAGGAGGATAGCACGGTTTTTTTACTGGTTTCCTAAGTCATTGAGCAGTTCGAGGAGGAGAACAGTAAAACTTCTCTGGAAGACTGCTGGTAAGTCTGCTGCTATGTTCCTTAAGACTTTTTTTCCTGCTAAGAAGAAATTCAAAGGGAAGAATAATTTACTTCTGTTGAGCTGGTTCACTTTTCCAGGCCAGCATTGTCTATTGCATTTTTCTATTCTCTGAGTCTCACAAAGCAAAACTGTAAAAATATTTTGGAAATGCAATAGAAGGTTTGTTAGGCTTGCTCAGATGGAGAATTCTCTTGCAGCCGTATCATTTATGCATCTTAATATTCATGTCAGTGATGTTTAATGTCTGGTTTTTGTAGACCTTATTTCTCCCTTAGGTGTGTACAAAGGAACTCTAATATGACTCAAACACATGCCAGAAAATTATTTGGAATTGCCTTTACCTGTTAATTGATGCAAAAGGCTGTGTGAAGACAGAATTGATCAAAGACCTAAATTCATTGTACTGGTGTTCACACAGAGTGATGAGCAGCTTGGAGAGGGCCATGTTCAGCAGTGATGCCCCATCCTTCATTGCCATTTCATCAGTTAAAATGCAGTACCGCTCAGCTCACCAGTCAGTAGACAGCATTGCTCCTAGCTACAACGCAGTGCTTTGATCCTTCTCCAGTCCTCACTGATACATATCTCAGAGTTCTCATAAACAACCCTAGAGCCCACAGACTGCTTTGTCCCTTTGGCGTGGTCTGTTAAAGCTGAGGCTGAGACACATCCTCAGGGGTTTGGTGGAATGTGCACTGCCATCGCTTAGGAAGCTGAGTTCTTGTTGCTCTTCTAAAGGGAATAATTGTACAAGATCAGTTTTCTTTTGATGCGAACTCTTTTGACCAAGATGGTGAACTCCTCAATTCTGCAAGTATTACAATATTAATACCGAATTGCCATTTGTATGGGGTGGGGTTTGGGTCAGTTCTGCAGTCGAGCGACTTGGTGTTGTACTTGAAATAACGTATTTGTGACTCAGAAGAAAAGGACAAGTTGTATCTGAAATCTGTCACAGAAACATTGCTGGGCCACATGCCTAAATGGTGTGTGACTTCTTCCCATGTGAAGGAGTCCACAAATATCCGGATTTCAGATACCCAGAGGGAAGTCCCAGCTCACTGAAGTCTGTGGCAAAACTTTCCTTGACTAAAGCTAGAGCTTCGATTAGCCTGTTTGAATATTGGTAATCTCCAGTCCTCCTAATACATCGAATCATCACAAGTCCTCCTAACACTTCAGATCGTTCCTGCATCTCTTTTGTTACTGCAAAAGCATAAGTGGCTAAAAAGTGTCAATAAAAAATGTTATTTAGAGCTTTAACTACTACTAGAGTTGCACACGTAAAAATATATATGTGCCAGTTATTGTTTCACTCAGTACCAGAAAAGAATTGTGTCCATTGCTTGTAACAAGAAGCAATGTGAACAGCCGGTGCTTTCAATATTTTTTAGAGTTTGTCTCCCATCTTCTGCATCTAGTGGTCTGAATAAGATTTGCCTTTCCACACTCATTTTAGTCCATGTGTTAATATCTCTTCTGAACTGAAGTTGTGAATAGTGTCAGCAGTGCACTACATGTCCTTTTCTACCTGTGCAGTGAGATGATTATCACAAACTTGTGGTTTTGGTGGAAATGTGACATTTTAGCAGAAGGTTTCATCCATGCAGAAAAAAACTCAGTGTGAAAATACAATTCAAACTTCTCCTAACTTCCCAGAAGCCAATCTCTTCAAGTGTGTCTGTAGTGAACTGGAAGCTGAAGCCCCCTGGCTCTCCTCTCACAGGGCAGGGGATCCAGCTCCTGTTTGCAGTGATGACTGCTGTCTAGTTTTTACAAAGACAGCAAGTGGCATGAAACCTTAGCTGCACTGAAGTCCATGAATGTTTCTGCCTTTTTCTTGAGTACCAGAATTTTCCTTGGGTTCTTGAGGAATTACCCAGTTACTGACTTGCTTCCTGGGCTCTTAAACACCACGGTTAACCAAGTTGCCCTTCTGTCCTTCTGACAGAGTTCTCCAACACATAAGCCAGGCCTGAACAGTACTGACCATCTAGTTGCCTTGATACACAAGGAGATTTACCCTGTCTTCCACCACACTGGAGTTTTCAACTACTTTACCCCTGCCTCTGCCTTTCTGCCAGTTTTTGCTCCTGTGTTGGCACTAACACAGTTTTCCAGCTGGGTCAGTCAGGATGAGCCAGGAGAACAATTCTGCCTCACCAGACTTGTTGCACAGATGAACGCTAAAGCTTCCAATAATACTGATAGTTTTTAGCTACTTAATGCTGTAACAGTGTTTTAGCAACAACAAAGCTGAAACTCTCCTAATATGGGTGTGACAGGAAGAGTAGAGATTACATTAGTAGAGGTTATGTTCACTAGTTTGATCTCATGCATTGTTTGAACAAAAGAGGTGGGCACTGTGCCTCTGCACAGTACCCTCAGGCTTGTTGAGGGTACTTACACCCTCGCTCTGCTTCTGTCACTCCACGTCTCAGGATGCCTTGTCCTCTTCTGCCTGACCCAGAAACAAAATCTGCAGAAGCACAAAATTAGGTTTTTGAGTGTGACAATGAGTTTAGTACTGTTGTAGGCCACTGTGTTCAGAAAGTTGCATTTGATGCAATTTTAGAGAGAGCTATCAAAACATGATTAGGTTGCTGTTCCTAAAAATAAGGGGTTTCAGCCTGTCCTTGGAATTGCTGTCCATGTACTATTGCCTACAACTAGCATGCTCCTTTCTAAGCTTTAAAAGAAGGAAGAAAATTCGAGGGTGCTCCTTTAGCAACTGATTTTGATTACATTACTTCCTGAAGGGCTAAAATGTCTTAGATGTGGTTCTGAATATACTCAGGGTAGCTGACAATACTTTAAGTGCCTTAGTTTTATCACAGGTATGTAACATTCTATAAGTGACTTAAACTGAGGGCTGTAATACTTGGGGGTTTGTAGCCTTTTTTTCTTTGAAATGTGTTTGGATTTTTTCCTGCACTCTTCATTGAATTTGTGTTGACACATCATGTGGTTAGGAGCTTTATGATGATAAAGTACATAATCAGAAGTTGGGGAGGGGGAAGTACTGAAACACAAAGGAATTAGAAAAGATATTGTAGAGGGCCATGGTAAGACTATTAGAAAACAATGATCAAAAAAACCAAAATAGGCAAGTAGCCCCTATTTTCTTTGTATTAGAGCAGAGGAATAAGGTGAGGGGGGACAAATGTAAAGGAGATGAAAGGAATTTTTTTTTTTTTTTTAATTCAGCATGTAATTAAATTGTGGAGCTCATTACCAGAGGATGTTGCTGAGGTCAGGAATGTAACAAGATTTAAAGAGGATCTGGAAGAATAAGAACATTCAATATTATGACAATTAAAGCTATAAGAAAAGCTTTGAAAGAGACATAAGTCTTCTTGCTTCAGGGTTTAAGCTAATTTTTAACAACTGGGGATTAGTTTGAGATAACTTTGTGGCTCAAATCCCACAACTGTTGTTGTTTCTTGCAGTTTCTTCTGAAGCAACTCATCCCTGGCAGGATGACCTTATGATCTGCACTGATTTAAACCTTTATGACATTTTTCAGGCTTATATAGGAGCAAACCAGGTTTTATACCTGTCCAGAAAAGCATCCCATAATATCCTGTGGAAAACATGAAAAGCACAATGCTGGCTTGCCATATTTTTTTCTCTACTTTGACAAACTTGCCCCAGTGGCAAACCCTGGGATTTAGGGTGATTGAGGATTTAGCCTGTCGCTCACTCCCCTCCCTCAGTGGGATGGGGGAGAGAATCGAAAAAGACAGAGCCAGCAAACGTACACCCATGGGTGGTGATAGTTTGACAGGACAGACAAGGGAGATGATGATGATGTTGATGGTGATGATATAATCTACAAAGTGAGTGTTGCATGGCACAATTGCTCACCACCCAGAGCCCATGCTCAGCTAGCTCCCACCCAGCCCTCAGTTATATACTGAGCATGACGTTGTACAGTAGAGAATATCCCTTTGGTTTGTTTGGGTCACCTGTCCTGCCTATGTCCCCTCCCAAATTCTTGGTCACCCCCTTCCTTCATTGGCAGGGCAGTATGAGAAGCTGAAAAGTCCTTGATTGCTTGGCAACAGCTAAAACATCAGTGTGTTATCAACACTGCTGTCATCCTAACTCCCAAGCACAGCATTGTACCTGCTCCTTGGAGGAAAACTAACTCTATCCCTGCTGAAACCAGGGCACCCTGCTTGCTTTGAAGCCGTTATAAAAAATAAATAAATCATTAAATACAGCACGTTAAGTCAGTCTGAGGTGGGCAATTTTGTGTAGTCGTGTTTCTTGCCAAATCCTCCTGGCTCATGAAGAGCTTTATTCTCAGCTCTCAGCTGGGGAGGGTTCTTATTTGAGCTACTGTCCTACTGGGTATGTAGGAAGGCTCTTTCAGAGGGCAGAAAGCAAGAATTTATTGACAAAATCTTAACCTAATTATACTTCCCACAACCTGAAGTTGTTTTTTACCTTTTGTGGTTGGTTGGGGTTTTTTTTGTGACTTTTCTGCTCTAGTGTGATACCCATTAGTCCTTCTTTAACATTAGAGTATTTTTATTGTTTCTGAAGGATTTTTGGTCTGAATGGCCAAGCATCCGCTATAAAATCACATTTATGTAAGAAAATGTGTTGTGTAAAATAAATGGAAACCTGTACAGAGGTATGGTGGAATCCCTTAAATTTGCTGCCTCATAAAAGGATTCTCATATAAAAGTTTAACCGATCAGAAAAAGAGACACGTCAGCCTTTGAGTTCTCTCCAAAGTATATCCAACTGACAAACCTGTAACGCATAAGTGAAGGGAGAACATAATTTTACTGTGATATATCAGTGTAGAATGGCTTAATTTCAAATATTTTTGAATGAATTTCTTATTTTCCTATTTGGCCAGCTAACATTTCCTGAATGGCTATGATTTATAGTGCTGGAGATGAGTAGGATACTGCAACAGGCTGGAAGCAGGTAGGAGATGATGGCCTTTTACTGTCAGACCATACATACAGGTTTCCTGCCAGCATTAGGACTGGGTGCAGCCTCTCCACTCATATTTTTTCTTTACCTTTGGACATTTCAGCCCATTTGATCTGAATGTTCTTAATCATTGTTTAATAGCCAGTGCCCAATGTTCATTTAAGAATACATAGGTGCTATTTAATGATCATTTGTGTTGTGAAAACATGATTTTAATTTCTAGTCTCCTTTTTAAAAACATCTCTATATGTGCTTTTCCTGTCTCTTTTCATTTTAAGTATATATATATATATATTTTCTTTTTCTTGTATGATTTGCTTAAAAGTGCCCATACCTAGTTCTAGAGGGAGCTGTGCTGGCATCTGGAATAAAAAAGAATTGATTAACAAAATGGTGGTTGAGGGAGGGATGACAGTATTAATACAGGTCATCGGGGTAGTTGAAAGTTAATTGTAGAAGCCTGTGGAAGAAGCACATTGTACTGAGTGACTGGGCAGCGAAACATAATCCACTGTTGATAAATACGAACTAAAGCACTTGGGGAAAATGCTGACTGCACATAGAGAGCAGTGGCTTCTAACTGAGCTTTTATGGCTTGGAACACAGAACTAATTGTGTGGGCTGTTCTCTGAAGAGACTCTTCCCAATGTTCAAGGTAAAAGGGAACTGAATAAATGGAAGTATTAGGAAAGAAAGAAAGAAAGTGAAAACTCAGAAAGCCATGCTGTGCCCACACGTCATACGAAGCAGTATGGTCACCCTGCCCTCCTGAAAAGGGTAATAGTAGTATTTGAAGATACAGGAGAAGGCTTTGGATTGTCAAAGAGGTTAGTTAACTCCTCCAGACCAGGGTTTTTCTGCTTGGTAAGAAGAGGCAGCCACAAGAGAATATGCTTCTGTACCCGTAAGACCAGTGTGAGGGATGGAAAACAGCACAGTTACTTACCTTTCTCATTGCATAGAAGTCAGGGCCATGCCATGAAATGGCCAATGATGAGGCTTAAAACAAACCACTGTCTCGTGTGTATGCATGCACGTAATTCAATTGTGGAACTAACTGACATAGGATGCTTAGGAGACTAGGAACATAAATGTATTTGAGAGGGGATTAGATAAATTTATGGATACATCAAGGGATATTAAATAAAAAGATGCAGATACAGCCTCTGGCTCATTTGCTTTAAGTTGCAAGTAGAAGGGCATTAGGGGGAAATATCACTCAAAACTCTCCTCATGCATGTTGTCTGTGCCTCTCTCTGCTGGTGGGCTCTTCCCAAGACAGGCTCCTGGCCTGGACAGATCCTCAGTCTAACTCAGTTCATCTGTTAGTGTGTTTTTCAAGTGCAGTGCTGGTAAAGGCTAGGGAATATGTAAACCTCTCTCACTATTATTGATTTCTGTGCAATTCCCCATCTATTAAATACCTGTTTAGTTTTTCCCTTATTTGTGAGTCTGTATTTTCCCAAGGGAGATGCATTCTCCTGGTGTTTGGATAATCCATGGTATATTTTTCTCCATAATGGTTATCATTTACAGCTCTCACTGGTCATGTGGCTTTTGCAAATTGCATCATGTGTTCTTTTATTGCATTTCTCAGATAATTATATGAGACAGATGAGGCATTCCGCTGAATTCCTTTTTCCTTGGCTTTACCAGTTTTAAACAAGACAAGACAAATCTGCCTACTCTTTCCCCCTTCCAAAGGAAAATCCAGATTTGTACCCTGAGAGTTATTAATATTTTCATAAGCCTGTAATAAATGTAAGAAAAAAAAGCCTGTTCAGAGACTGAACTTCATCTTACGGGTCCAATTGCTGCTTGGATCAGGATTAGCAAAGTGAATGTCCACAACACGAGAGATATCAGCATCACCAGGGATTGCTATTACTGTGCTTGTTGTGGGCTTGTTCTTCTGAAGTACTCTGGAAGATTTAATTTTGCTTTCCATTCTTCTGCTGCTGTGTTTTTTCTTTCCTTTGTCAGTGTCAGACAGTAGATGCTGGAAGATGCTGTTTCTCTCCACTGCATCTCCTTGCTACTCTGGGAGCTCACAGACAGATAGGGCAAAAAAAAAAAGAAGCAGAATCACAGAATCACAAGGTTGGAAGAGAACTTTTAAGATCATCGAGTCCAACCATTCCCATCCTAAGCTAAACCATATCCCCAAGTACCTCATCTACGCCTTTTTTAGACACATCCAGGGAAGGTGACTCAGCCCCCTCCCTGGGCAGCCTGTTCCAGGCCCTGACAACCCTTTCAGTGAAAATTTTTTTTCTAACATCTAATCTGACCCTGCCCTGGCACAGCTTCATGCCATTCCCCCTTGTCCTATCTCCTGTCACCTGGCTGAAGAGACCATCGCCCACCTCTCTACAACCTCCCTTCAGGTAGTTGTAGGTGGTGATAAGGTCTCCCCTCAGCCTCCTCTTCTCTAGGCTAAACAGCCCCAGCTCCCTCAGCCGCTCCTCATAGGATTTGCCCTCCAGCCCCTTCACCAGCCTGGTTGCCCTTCTCTGGACTCGCTCCAGGACCTCCATGTCCTTCTTGTGGTGAGGAGCCCAGAACTGGACACGTCACTCAAAGTGTGGCCTCACCAATGCCGAGTACAGGGGCACAATCACATTCACAAGCAGACCAACTATGTGCATTAAACTACGCACCTCCCCAGTGTATCCACTTCAAGGTCCACTGTCAGGGTGGGAATGATGATCTATGACATCTGAAATAAAAGCTGTGGATTCGCCATTTATGAGGAGGAACATTAATAAATCAGTAGCATGGAATTACCTGGTTTAAAGAGCTAATGTAACATTAGAGCCTGACCTGTAAACATAGACAGAGCTTGGATGCAGCACACAAAAAAGCAAGCTCAGAACTGAGCTCTTCGCAGCGTTACGGGTGATTGATACCAATGCAGAATACTCTGTACAAGCACAATGATCTCTGTATTAAGCTTCAGTTAACTTGAAGGGTTTGATTCAACGTTTTTTCTCATCTGACATTTAAACATAACAGACTGCAGGTTTTGTTTGGCAGAAAGTTCAAGTTTTCAAATTTCATGTGATCTGTCAGTTAAAGGTCTGACTCCTGTCCTGCTAGCTGGTTTTCTCTCCTCTACTAGAGCGATCATTGATCCTTCAGCAGCGATTCAGAATGAACTCTCAGGTAAAGCAGGTAAAGCAGGTCTCTTCTGAGCTCTTGGGACTGCTTTCCTGTAATCCATCTTCTCCATGAACTGAAAGCGGTGCCTCTTGTCTGCTCTTAATTCCATCAAGAAAAGGGACTTTATTAACTCAGGTCTGGTCAGGAACTCACAGCAACTCGGCAATGTAGGCAGCTGGTCCAGAGCCATGCTCTTCTTTCCAGTTCTACTTGAGAAGTAAGGAAGACCTGAAGAAAGCCCTGACTTGTGAGTTAACTTAATGTTGGCAGTTGTGGGGGTTCAGCAATAGAGGGCACTAGAGTAAATGCTTTCAAAAAGCAGCATTTTTATTGGCTTTGCATGCGGAAGAGAGCCCTCACTTTTTTTTACTTTATTTTTTTGTTAAATTTTAAGTGGAAGGTTTTTTGCTCCCATTGGTTTGGGATTTTAACGTTGGAAAGAGGCTAACAGAGCAAGTGGAAATCCCAGAATTCCAGCATGACACACAGTGGGACTTCATAAATACTTTGCACCAGTTTTTTACTTTATAGACAGAAATTCTTCTGTTACTCTTCATCACATTTACAGTGCAGAGGTGTATGTAGCAATGTGTTCCTGAGCCGGGTGTGTATTGAATGTAAAATTTGATGCCTTTAATTCTGCAAAGATGGATTTCAAATGCATTTTTGAAGCTGCCACAAAGGGAGCTGGTGCACCCACCTCCCCATCCTTGCTCAGGCTCTGCTCCCTCTGACATCTGGAATTCAGCACTGCTCTGGGCTGCTGCATTTTGTGGTTTCCATATGAAAAGTTAATTTAATTTAAAGACAACCTGGCTGGTGTTACCAATTGGTAGAAGGTACTGGGTCTGGTGGATTAGGTTGGTAATTGGGGTCCAAATGCCAAGGGGCAGATTTGTCAGAAGAAAGGGGCTGTAGCTCCTATTTTACCACCGTAGCCACTCTGCTGCCACATCACTGCTGCAGGCATACCTCACACTGCTCCTCCTGGGCTGTTTGGCTTCAGGGAGCGGGTGGGAAAAGGCTGAGGGAACAGCTGGCACTGGCTGGGCAGCGGCTGGGGTCTGTCCCTCTGCCCGCAGCCAGCCCGGCTGTGGGGGCTCTGTGCGGCACAGCACCGAGCTGGGAGCCAGCCGCCAGCCTGGGGCTCAGCCTTGTGCTCCTCGATTTGTAGAGGTACCTCACCACTGCTGCAGTCTTACACAAATAAGCACAAAAGGAAAAGTTACCAGTTCTATGGGAAATCAAATGTCAATAAACCATTGTTGCTTTCCAGGACAGGTGGAATTGAGTATTTTACCTATGGGCACTTTTTTATCTTCGTGGCGTAGCTTCACTGCAGGATGTTAACATCAGGAACAGAATAAGGTTTGTTTTCCAGTCTAGAAATGTAATCCTTCTGCCTTTGCACTGAAGGGGAAATACAGCTGCTTTGTGGTACCTTTGTTTTGTTGCTGCCACACATGGTCAGTAGAGCCTGTCACTCTCCAGGTCCATCAGATTTTAATGGGTGTTTTCTCCTGTGAGCCTGTGTGTGATGGGTGCATGGTTCGCTCTGTCAGCAGTATAAAAGCACTCTCTGAAGTCTGTCAGGACAGACAAGGTGATGCATCATGGTATCTGTTGAGTTTTGTCTCTAATCCCTTGTTTGAAGTTACTACACAGAGGAATTTGGCCTCCCCAGCCCTGTCTGCCGTGAAGAAGGGGCTGTGGGCTCTGCTGGCTGGAGCAACAAGTTACATCTCTGAGATCCTGTCTCTGAAAAGGTGCTAGCACGAGCTGACTGCTTACCATTCCCTTCATGTTTGCTGCAAAGCATGGATATGAATTACCAGTCTTTCATTTACTAACAGGTCGAGTCTGATCAGATCTTGCCATTTTCATCTGTGGAGCTTTGGAAGACAGTAGGAATTGCAGTGGTGCAGGTCATTTAAAAGCATCTACTGAATTGTAAGGTTTTCTCAAGGTTTCTGGCAGATTCTGATGGTGTCCCTAGAAGGGGACCTCAGAAAACTAGCCAGGTACATGGGGAGGAGAAGTCTGCTTGATTGAAACCCCCTTTCCTAGTTTCCTCTTCTCATGTTTGGTCTCAAAGCTGAGGGCTGGAGGAACGTTATCAGCCTGAGGAGCTTCTTTCTCAAGGGGCACACTGTGGTTCAGACCATTTTTTTGGAAGGCTGTACAAGCAAAGTCATTGTAATGCTGCAGCCTGGAAGTTTAACTAAATTGCGTGTGTGTATCAAGAGGACCTTAGGAGGAAGGTGAAATGAGGTATCGTCTCCTCTTCTTCACACGCTGGCATTACTGTCTGGTGTTCCTGTGCCCAGTTACCTCCTTCAGGGAGTAGCCAATTCAGACTGGAGAAGGAGAGCTCAGCCCTGTACCCCTCAGTCTGCCTCCCTGAAACAGGCAGATCTAAGAGCTCCCAAAAGCAAGACGGCCATGGGGTAGCCTCAGGAGGGGACATGGCTGAGCTCTCCAACAGGCTGTGATGCTGAAAAAAATAAATAAGATAGATTTTGAGAAGTAAATATAATCTAAACTTGTATTTTCTTGTCTTGTGCTTTTGTTTCTAAGGTGTTTCCACTACTGCAAATTTATGTTTTAACTCTTGCCTCAGTTGAACAAAGTACATGGTTTCAGCCTCGTCTGAGAACAGCTTTGGGGATTATTTCAGGGTGGTCTGGCAAACAGTGGGTGTTCTGTTTCTGTGGGAGCAGTGACTGTAAACAAGACTGCACACAGAGTGGTATCTGCCCAAAAGAGGTGTAGGAGTTTTCAACCTGTTTATAGGCTGGCTGTATGGATCCCAGGTTTGTGCAAGAGCCTCCTTTGGCAAGCCTTAGCTGGAGCCTGTTGGCAAGCTCTGGAAGGAGGGAGCAGAGCAGAGACTGTTGTCATGTCGATAAAGATACAAACAAGCTTTACAGATTAAATTCACTTTAATTCTATAATAGCTCCAGAGTAAACCAATGTGATTTATGTTCCTACATCGCACAGGGTCAGGTGCTCAGAGATATTTAAGCATCTGAGAACCAGGGCAGATTTTAGCAGCCAGAGACAGGCATTAACCCTTCCTCACGCAGGGTCTGTACAGCCGCTGGCACGCAGAGTGGACAATCCTCCCTCAGCGGTCGGGGACCTTCTCTGTGGCAGATGCCAGCAAGCTCACCTGGCTGACAGCCGTCACGGGAAGATGCTCCATCCATGCAAACTCCTGCATCCCAGTTCTTCAGCGTGCAGCTAGATGGCAATGTCTCCTTCCACTCTGCGGGTAGGCTGGTGACCTGCCCTGGCCTGTCAGCCCCGGTGAGCCTGTCTCCCTACCTCCAGCTAAGGGTGACCGGTGTCCACAGCAGACATGTCCTGGAGTTTACCAGCTATCTAGCACATCCTCTGGCACAAACCAGGTTACGATAAGCTCGTAAAAAAATACGTGTTTAAAAGCTCCAAAACTGACTATAGAATTGTGGAGGTTTATAAAGGTACCAGTGGCAGAAATGGAAAAAAAATCTGGTTTAGGCTGTCTAATCTAAAATGCCTGTCCTTCCATTCCTGTCAGTTTTGCAGTTGGGAAGCTGAATTTATTTATTAACCATTTATTTGTTGTCCAGTGCTGGTGGCCAGAGATGTGGTCCCTGTGTTCCCAGGCAGCAGGGTCTTCAGAGGTCACTTGGGAGGTTTTATACCTCATCTTCTTTTTTGGGCTTTCCTGGAGCTCTCAGCCAAGGATTCACTCAAGAAAGAGTTTTCTCAACAATAGACTGATCTCCCCCTCGTGCTTTGCTAATGTCCTCTGGATGTGATTCGGTCAGGTTGTTGCCTGCCCAGATGACAGATAAACTGATATCTAGAAACTCTGAATCTTAAACTGGTGAGTCAGAGTTTCTTTTTGTTTTTCTTTTCAGCCCTGGACTGTTGTGTTAAGAGTTAAAGCACCTGCCTTCTGCTGAGGTCCAAATATATGCAAATACCTGATTTTGCAGGTCTGTGCCACAGGCACTCTTGTAAATTTTCTCTCAGTCACCACGAGTAGTTCCTAATGGAGCCTGTTACAGGAGTTTATCTGGTTCCCAGGCCAGGGTTGCTGACCCTGAGCGGGGCTGTGGCAGTTCCAGGTGGGGTTGCAAGCCTAGCAGAGATTTGGTTTTATCTGGTTGTCTATGTAGATGTTTGGGGTTGTGCAATGCTAGGGTGCAGAGCTGAGAACAGCAGCAGGCAGAAAGAAACAACTGCTAGTATAGAGATCTTTGAAAAGTGTAAACACATGCCAACAACTTCTTGTGATTCAAGAGCACAATAATCTCCAGAGGTGCCCTTTTTGGCTTGGTGGGACTGCAGGATGGGAGCCAAACCTTGAACAATTTCCTGCTCTTCTGAAGAGGAGCCTTGAAACTCTGATTCAGACTAATTCTTATTTCTTTTGCTCTGAAGTCAGAAAGATATGGCAAACAATAGTCTCAGATATGAATTTGCAGAAATACCATTATTTCCAAGTAGTCATTTAAACTTTGAAGTAACTTCTGTGCCTGTTCTCATTTAAACCCAGCTGTAGCTAAGCACCCCCCAGCTGCTCGCTCACTCCCCAGTGGGATGGGGGAGAGAATTGGAAGAGTAAAAGTGAGAAAACTTGTGGGGTGAGATAAAGACAGTTTAATAGGTAAATAGGTAAAGCCAAAGCTGTGCAAGCAAAGCAAGACAAGGAATTCATTCCCCACTTCCCATCGCAGGCAGGTGTTCAGCCACCCCCAGGAAAGCAGGGCTCCGTCACCTGTAATGGTGGCTTGGGAGGACAAACACCATCACTGAGAACGTCCCCCTGTTCTTTCTTTCTCCCCCAGCTGTACATGCTGAGCATGACATCATATGCTATGGAATATCTATTCTGTCAGTTGGGGTCAGCTGTCCTGGCTGTGTCTCCTCGCAACCCCTTGTGCACCCCCAGCCTCCTCGCTGGTGGGCTGAGGAGCAGAGAAGGCCCTGGCTCTGTGTAAGCGCTGCTCAGCAGTAACTAAAACATCCCTGTGTTACCAGTGCTATTTCCAGCTCAAATCCAAATCACAGCTTCACACCAGCTGCTGTGAAGAAAACTAACTCTATCCCAGACAAAACCAGCACAGAGTCATACACAGCCATGTAACTTTTTCTCCTCACAGAAACCACTTGAACTGAGCACGTTTTAAAGTGCCGTGCCTGCATTTGATTCACACTGTAATATAAAACCCTCTTCTGTACCCATGACACACTCTTTCACCAAGGGCAGCACTGTGCAGCCAGTAACTTGCCTCATTTCAATGTTTCAGTATGACCCTGTTCGAAATTACTCTGTTCACTAAATCGGTATTAAAGGTAAAGAGTAGTGTACAGTTTCATGGCCCTTCATGACTAGTGTTAACAGAGCTGTAAAATCACTGATAGATCATGGATTAATCTTCTTGATAAATCACCTATCTGTAATTATATTCCTTTGATTTTTAGCTTCAGTTTTAGGGTCTGGTCAGAAGTAACATTTTACAGACTATTGTTTAATTAGTACAATGTGTGAATATATTAGATGTGGTGAGAGATGAGCATTTGGGAGGTTATTTTTTGGTTATATTTGTTGGCATTTTTTTTACCAGTTGAAAATTGGAATCCAAATTATATTTGCTCATGACATGAGAATAGAAGATGAGGATTTTAGTAAAACTGAAGAAAAAAATCCATTTATACAGCAAAGTTTATTCTATCAGTTGACATCCTTTTACTTTCACTTGCTTCTTTTGCATTCCTTTTCAAAGCATCATGGATTTCTGTGTTCTTGCTTCTGCTTCTACAAGTCCACCATCCCTTTGGTACTAAGATGCTACAAATTTTAATGATCTTTGAGGTCTGATGTGGTACTTATTTAAGAGTGAACGTCACTTACAGTGCTGAAAAGCAGTAGGTCAGAGATCCTGTTCTTTGTTGCTCTCCTGCAAGGAAAGGATGAATTAGGCATACTTGTCTTCTGTGCCTTATCTGTGGCAGGTCAGGTATTTGCAGAAGGAAGGAGACTGAGGTTGATTTTGTAGCTTCCCATGCTCTGCAGGGCAGGAGGGGATCAGGCAACAGAAAATTTGACACAAAGACTGCAACTTTCCAACCACAACACTTGCATAATAATGGTTTCATTTGCCCAGGGTATTGGCACCCAGAATTTCTTCTTGAGTGCTCTGACAGCAGTGTGTCGGTGCCTCTGATGATGACTCTATTCTTTGTGGGTGTTTAAAAGTTTTGACGCTTAGTTTTGGCACCAGCACTTTGACAGTGTTCACCCTTTGCTGTCTCAGTCTGTGCTTGCCTGCTAATATTTTCCAGTAGGTTATGGCAGCTGTAGGAAGCAGGAATTGGATGAGAGGGACCACCCGCTTTCCAGCAGACAGTACCCACCTGCTGGAAGGACAAGGCACATCTGGTTACATCTGCTGGTCTAACTCAGTGCCACTCCAGAAACAAGATACTTTCGCTGTCTTTTTAGGGATACTTGTAGCAGGCTTCTTGGAGTATTTCCCAGAAACCAAGTTCGGCCACTTTCTATAGTCTTTCTGGGCTTGGGAAAGTGGTAGAGGATCCTCTCTATAGGAAGTGTATATCCCACATAGAGCTTCATAGCCATGGCCACAGCAAAGGCCAGTGTTCCAGGTGAAAGCAGGGGCTACAGAGAAACAGCAGATTAGAAAACCTTAACTGGCCAAGTGGTAGTTGTGGATAGGCACAGCTTTACAGGGTTTGGGAGATGTGGGCTTTGCTGGACTGCAACCTGATCTAAGCCTTGCCTGGCTCCGCATCGAGGAAAGGGCACAAAATGCGTAAGAGATCCCTTGGGGAAAAGGATGTCCATAAGGAGCTTGGAAAGTCTGTCTCATCTGTGATAATTGTGATCCCTTAAAAATCTCCCATGACTCACTAATTGGTAAATATGGTTACAGTGAACTTTATTTTAATCTCAGACTGATGTTAAGTGAGACTAATACATAAAATCAGAAATAAAGGGAATTGCATAGACATACAACTGACATTACAGCAGATCTTCACCCCCTAGTAGCTGTGCTTAACACTTTCTGAAGGCTGCTTGTCCGAAGAGGTTCCTCATTCCATTACACCTTCTAGTGAAACTGCTAAAACAGGCCTAAGTAGCCACCTTAGCTTCAAACTAGAATGTAGGCATTTGGCCATCAGCAAAAAGGAGGAATAAAGTACAGACTAGAATATGAGATGTGGGTATCGATGGTGTAGTAGAAATGCAGTTCCATCTTGCAGGAGAAATCCTGCTGAACTTCATCCTCTTTCCTTTTGTGACCTGCTGGCTGAAAATGAAAATTGGGAATGAAAGCACTAAGCACCTTACCGAGTCTGACTGTTTCCCCACGAAGTTTACAAGCATATTCCACAGAGCACAGCAAGCAGTAATCTCTCTTCCGATGGCTGGGAACCAAGCCACTGGCTCTCAGGTAAAGGTGATTTTACTTGCTAACTGCCTAAAACACGGTAGCAGGACTGAATTGTATACCTGCCTCACGCTTTCTGAGGACGATGTCCTTCTACCTCACTGCGACTGATGAACGAGGCAGTCGTAAATGCAAATTCAGCTTTGACCTTTCCCTTTGCTTCGGCTCCTCAGGCACAAGGTGCATTTTGCATACCCATTTGGAAGTTAAATTTGTCACAAAAGTGAATACACACACATTTCTTAGTCAGGGAACACCACAGCAGGATGGAGACGTTGCTGCTGAGCCTCTGCTCGTTGCTGCCTGATTCAGTAACACTCAGTTAGCAGGGTCTGACGTTGGAGTATCTGTAGGGTTACTTGCGTGCTCGCTTGCTGTGCCGCCCTGGAGCTAATCAGTTATGGGAAGGGCTATTTACTGGGAGTGGCTTCTTACAAGCTCACATGCAAAATCAAGTTTTGGGTATGAAAACCCATACATCAGGTAGGGACTATTTGTGTGAAATGAATGTGTGGAAGCTTTCCAGTTCACCCCTGTGAAGGCAGGGAAGGAGCAGTCTTGATCTCATGTAATTTCTCAATTTGCAAAGTTAGATGCCCTATGACTCTAGTCAAGCCATCGTGGCAATAGAATAACAAAGTATAAGGTATTGCATTATGTCTCAGTGGGTGGCAATGCAACTTTTAAAGCATAATATTTGTATGTTTAATAAATACCTATTTACTTTGCATTTCCTAACGATGCAGGACAATTATGCATATGCAATGCACGTTGATGCATCACTTTCATAAATAATTTCAGTGCACAGGACAACCTGAGCATTAGTAAAATGAACCTGTTAGCTTTTCTAGATGTCAGGGAGTGTTTATGTCAACTGTGCCCTGTTAAAGCCCCCAGATTTTGGAATTCAAAGGACAGTATTCACTTCAGAGAGTGTCAAGAAAGAGCAGCTGGTTCTGATGGCTTTCCAAGCAGACATAATGTGGCAATCCACAACCTGATGACCAAAAAAAGTCTTTCCAGAAGAACAGCTACTTTTTGAACTCATGACAATTTTGGGAGTTCTTCAGTAAAGGATTACTAGAAAAAAAAAGTTATTCTTTTTAATTTGATACCACCTGGACCTTTGTGAAACCATTAATGGAATAAAATAATGTATCTAAAGCTAAAATACATAGAAAAGAAGTTTTAACTATTACTGTGCTAGGAAAAAAATCTTGCTTGTCTTGATCATTAAACTTATAATCAGTATTTTAAAAACTAGCTTATGATTGAAAAAGTTTCAGAGATGAAGCTTTTACATTTTTCACAATTATGCCTATAATAGCCAGGCAGAAGTTATGGGCTTGTCTTACAAATGACATTACGGTCTCACAGATTAAAATGAATACAAATGACAAAAAAAATAGCATCAAGAGATAATGTTCCCTAACTCAATTAGTAATCCTCTTTCAGAACACTGTTCAGCTAACAGATTTTTTTCCTAATATTGTTTGTGAAAATACATCTTTAGAAGGGGTGCATGCCGAGTATGTATGTTTGCATAATCACAGAAGGTTGGGGAATAAGTGAAGCCTGGTTTCCTACAGATTAGTGCCCTATTCCCTGTAACCTGCTCACCACCGAGGTGATGGTTGTCCAGACATCTCCAGACAATGTTGTAATGGCTGAGTTTTGCCTTGAGTGTGGGTATTAGTTTGGATCTCCCTCCTTCAGCCAGGAGATAATTTTCATGAAAGTCATATGAACTGAATTAGCTTTTGGACCATTTGTGGGTCACATCAGTCAGCTGTCTCGGAAGGAGAAGAACAGAACAGTAGATACTCAGTGCAATCTCATACGCGTTTTTTCTTAAGAAGAAAAGTCAACTTGCAAAGTAGAGAACTCAGAAATTAAATAAAATTAAGTATTTATTAAGTATTACTTCTGTTTGACCTTCTTTCTGCTTGCATTACAATGCCATTTTTAATTAACTGCTTCTGTCCTGGTTTTCCCATGGAGCTGCCCTGCTCCCTCACCTGATGAACTCCATATAATCCCGTTGGGAATGGGTGAGGCTTTTCAACTGGGTCCCTTCCCAAATACAAACTTATTCTCAAGGGGTCTACAAACACCAGTGCCCTTTCTTCTCCAGAACTTCTCTGTGAGGGGCGTGAGTCATCCAAAGAATAATCCTGGCTGCATAAGCATAAAACTGAGCCCTGGAAAAACTCATTTGGGTTAAAAGCACAGTTCTCCCTGACTTCGGTTGTGGATGTGAATGCTCCGTGTTTCCTGCAAATCGGACAGAGCAGCTCAAACATGGCACTCAAGGATACTGGCCAGCAACTGGGAAAAGTCTTGCCAGCATCACACAAGGATGCAGGGACAGCTATCATTTCTCCTGGGCACCATGTAGCTGCCTTAAGCATCCTTTCCCCCTTAGTCTGATTTGCTTCATGTTTTTGAAATTCTGCATTAAATACAGCAATACTTTTAGAGAGTTAGAGCCTTTTTTCAGTGTTTTGCTTTGTACTATAACAGGGTCTTTCTTGCTCCATAGTTAGCTGGAAGCTATTTACTGATGTCCCAAGAGGAGTCTGGCTTGAAATATACTATTGTGATATAGTCTGTCTGATTTAAGATCAGAAACATCCTACTTATCTGATCCAGTGCTGATCCAGGATGGATTCGCTCTGCTGGGTGACTGGCATTGGAAAAACTTTGAGTGGTTGACTTCGTATTGGCAGACTGTGCCAAATGAAATATATTTCATCTTGCCTCAATGCAAATCCTACATAAATTATGTATATTAGATATATATTTATTAATATAAATATTTAAAAGTCTAACAAGTTAATAAGTTAATATTAAGTTAATAATCAGTTAATATTTTAAGTTTAGTTAGGGAAAAAAATGTGTTTCCTCCTGTCCTGGTTTCAGCTGGGATAGAGTTAATTTTCTTCCTAGTAGCTGGTGTAGTGCTGGGGTTTGGATTTAGGATGAGAATAATGTTGGTATCACACTGATGTTTAGTTGTTGCTAAGCAGTGCTTACAATTAAGCCAAGGACTTTCCAGCTTCCCAGGCCCTGCCAACAAGGAGGCATGAGCCTTCCCCAGGTGGGGCATGAGAAGCTGGGAGGGGGCACAGCTGGGACAGCTGACCCCAAATGACCAAAGGGATATTCCATACCATATGGGGTCATGCTCAGCATATAACCTGGGGGGAATTGGCCAGGGGGCAGCAATCACTGCTCAGGGACAGGCTTGGCATCAGTCAGTGGGTGGTGAGCAGCTGTGCTGGGCATCACTTGGTTTGTATATTCTATTATTATATTTTCTCCTCCTTTGCTGTCCTAACTGTCTTTTTCTCAACCCACAAGTTTTACTTTGTGTTTTCTATTCTCCTTCTCATCCCACAGAGGGGTTGGGGAGAGTGAGTGAGTGGCTGTGTGGTGCTTAGCTGCCAGCTGGGGTTAAACCATGACACCTCCAGAAGTCATTCTTGGAAATGGCTGAATTGTGTTAGCTGTAGTGTTCTAAAACAAACAGCATGATGTTCCCCAGCATGGAAACGTGAAGTACAAGTGGTTGCTCTTTGGCAAAATTATAAACAATTTAAAACCTAAAAATAGAAAGTGACATTCAGTGCTAGGCAGAGGTGGTACCCTGAACTCTGCCCAATTTACACAGAAAACCAGCAGATGCAGCAAGGCGTCAGAGCAAATACAAGTTGTTTTTTGCAAATAGCATTAAAGTGCTTCTCTTTTTGAGATTAGAGGTCATATGAATCATCTGATTTCTTACTAGAGATGGGGCAATCTGTTACCACGAATTTATATTTCTAATAGCCATCTATCTTAGTTGACTTTGCTAGCCAGCAAAGTGAATTTTCTGAATTGTTCCTGAAGGCAACTTTGTGACTTACCAGATTAGTTACGGCTTCATAGAACTTTCTTGTTCTTTTCATAGACTCACAGACTGGTTTGGGTTGGAAGGAACTTCAAGACCATCTAGTCCCAATCCCCTTGCTATGTGCGCTGGACCAGGTTGCCCAAAGCCCTACCCAACCTGGCCTCGAACACTGCCAGGGAGGAGGCGACATCATGTTCGTATTTCAGTATCATGTGTGTATTCTTAGGAGAACCTAGAGCTTAAAACACATAAAACACATAAAACCATGTAGCAGTGGTTGTAGTTGAGTAGAGTTTTTAATCTGCACATCATAAATGTTCGTCTGTTCTGAGAATGGCCCCTTTGTGCTGACACCGCGGCAGCTGCTACGGAGTTCGTGGCACAGACCTTTAGCAAAACCTTCTCACCAAGGCAACCCCGATCTAACCAGCAAACGGTATCCCTGCAGCCCTGTCAGTGTGACACTGGGAGATGTGCTGCCCTGTCAGCTTCGCTCCAGTGAATTTACATCTCCAATAGTGTGTAACTGTTACTATCCTTATGTAGAGATGGGGAGGCTGAGTCGAGAGGTGGTAGTCACATAGGAAATGAGGATGTGTCTCACTCCTCGGTTCTGCCTGCAGTAACTTCATTTCTAAACATCCCTTTTGTTTCTTTTCCTGGTGTCTGTGTGTGTCTCAGACTGCAGGTACACCTGCCATGCTCACTGCCGAGACCTGGTGCACCTGGGCTGCCGGCGGAATGGAAAATTAATGGACTGCCTCGCTCCACAGGACACCTTAGATCCATCTCACATCCAGGTAATAGGTCTTGTTGGTGTTGGTGTAATCAGTGCTTTCTCTTGTCAGCTCTGTAACCAAGCGTGGGCTGCCTGCCCCACCCAGCTGCTGGGGAAGAACATCACACTTCAGCAGGGCAGCAACGCTGAATTTCCCACCCAGTGCCGGGATGTTATGGTACGGATGGGTCGGGCTGCAGCTGGCTGCTGCCAGCGGGGTCGCTCCTGCTCCGGTTAGTTTGCAGCTAAACTGGCCGAAAAGTAGTTCCATGGAAAGGTGCTTTTCCTGTTGGTTTGAGTCTCTGTGGGGTTAGAACAGGCATGTGTGGCAGGGGATGAGACCATGAGGACAGAGCTCCTCCTCAGACTCAAACGTACCATGAAGAAACTCACCAGATGAGCCTGATGACCCAGGTACGCTGTGCTGCAGGGTGTAGTGCCACGGGGAGGCAAATAAAACTGAGGGCTTGGCTATTTGTGACCGTTAAAGATTGTACTGGGTTTGGTGTTAACTCCCCAGTTCTCATCAAGTCTCTGGTAGGGTAATTTGAAATTTCCTCTCCTGGGTTCCCCACCGTGTGCCTCCTCATTTCCTTGCTTAAATCACCACACAGCACCACTCCTCGTTCACCCTCCACTTCAGGGCTTTTCTCTTTGTTCAGGGAACACAGCAAAGCAGCACGTTTCTGCAGAGTGGGGGTGTATTCCTCTGGGAAGGAGGTTCCTACAGTGATAACGAGCCTCATAGACCTTTAGTGCTGTGGTAAAGGTTGCATTGTGCTAATTAGCTCATGCTTCTGCATTTTCAAATACATTTAGATTCTCCACAAAGGTCCACCTAAACCTAATCAGATATTAAGCCCTTCAACTTTTATGCCTAACCAGTAGTGGTTTCTGTGAGGGCACTGGATATTTCAGTGCCCTTTCCTGAGGTTGCTGCTCGTGCTCCAGGTCAGCACTGAAGCTTCTCTGCAAGTGCAGCATTTCCTTGGTAGCGGATGTGCTGTCTCCAGCCACTCAATCTGCAGCTGAGGACACAGTGTCTCTTGTGAGCTCCTTGTGACTTGCTATTGGGAAGAGGGAAGGACTAGTAACTCAGATGCTGAAAGGAAGAGTTAGTAGGGGTAGGGAGGAAGAAGGACATGGCAACGCAGGTTTTGGAAGTGTGGGTGACTATTGGAAAGAAAATACCATAGGAGTGGTATTTATACTCAAAAAGGCATGTACAGCTTGGCCGTGAGAGATCTAAGAGTGAGCTGGTGCTGCCCTGAGTAAGGTGGCTGTGAGTACTGAGCAAGGAAACTGTTCCTTGTGTTTGAGCTGTACAGTGCTCAGGGGAGACCAATTTCAGGTGTGCTTGTTTGTGTGCAACAAGTTTCCATCAAAGAAGTGCTGTTTGTTTCCAACTGGTTCCTTCCTCATGGAAGTCATGATTTGGCTGGTTGCTGCAAGTCTCCATTTTCCACTGTCTGACAACAGGTACACATAAGACAAGGATTCAAGTGCTATTTGCAGTATCCATCATCTATTGGGAATGAAGCAAAGGTCATTTATGTGCACAAAGCCTGGAAGGTTTCCTACCAGGTGAAGTAATTTTCTTTGTGCATGGCTGGGCCTCATGCACAGTGCAGACACAGCTACCACTGGAGGCTGCAAGGTTTGAGCTCACTCCTTCCTCTGCTCACCCCCTTTTGTCTTTGTAGGACTAACCTACTTTTCTTGTAGGTAAAAAATGAATTAGATTTTTTTTTTTAGATGTTTAAAGGTTACTATCTAACGGCCTGAAGTTGTGTCAGGGGAACTTTAGGTTGGATATTAGGAAAAAATTTCTTTACTGAAAGGGTTGTCAGATACTGGAACAGGCTGCCCAGGGGGGTGGTTGAGTCACCATCCCTGGGGGTGTTTAAACGAAGATTAGATGTTGTATTTGGTGACATGGTCTAGTGTTGGGCCTAGTAGGACTGGATAGATGGTTGGACTTGATCTTGAAGGTCTCTTCCAACTGAAACCATTCTATGATTCTATGAAATACAACTCCCAGCTCAGCTGCCTTTTCAAAATTACTTTTCCCTTCCACATTAACACTTCCTGGACCTGGTCTCAGCCTTAAGGTGATTCTTCCTTTCTGTTTAAATTTAGAACCTCTATCTCACATATACAACTGAGTGTTTAAAACAAGATAGTGAAGGAGTCAGAGGATGGGAAAAAGACTGAATCTGTCTCCTTTACAAAACCATTCTTGCATTCTCATTCTGTGGACGGTGTCTTGTCTGCAGGGTTATTGGTTAGAAGCAGGGGTGTGCTTCTGAAACAAATCTTCCAGTTGTCCTCACTTCCCTTGTTTTGGTTGACATCAGCAAGCAGTCTTAGAGCACATGAACTTATTTCCCTTTCAGATGAAAATTAAGTTGTTTCCTGAAACCTCAGAGAAGAGGCAGTCCAGGAGCCAACCCAGTGAACTCTGACCACTCATGGGCATTCAGCCCACTGGATCAAAACAGAGACTGTCTGGAGTAAAACCTTTATATTGAGGACTTAGGGTTCTCAGGACCACTTGCTTTGCTTTACAGAGCTTCTCAGTGTTGCACTGCAGCATTTGTTGATGTGGGCATCAGCTGCTTGGCACAGAACAAACCCCAGTGAGAAGCAAACCGATAAGTGTCCCAGTGATGCCTGCTTTTGCTCTATCTACATCATGACTTTGAAAATCACACAGTATGCAAAACCAGTTAATTCATAGCATGAGCTACGCTAGTAAGATGCATAGCTACAAAGACCATGCATGTATTTGGGGATGTCACTTAATGCTGACTTAAACTGTGAAATGATTTTGCAGAACTACTCGAACTTTACAGTATTTATGAAGAAGAATGGCTTGCTAACAAACCTTAATCCTGAGCTTTGTGCATTTTCTTCCTACTGGGATAATAATTTTGATTTGAAGTGTAATTTTATTTTAAAAAAACCCAAAATAATGTTATGTGGGCAAAAACACTAGTTTGAAGTCATTATATATAGATCTAAGCTGGTACAGCTTAGATCTTTTCTTGTAAAGGGACATGGAACCTTTATACTCAAACAATTTCCTCCAAGCAGGGAGGTGATTTCTCTGAGTATGATGGTACACAAATGCTTTGAGACCGAACTCTGTACAGCCTAATACAATTTGAGACTGAGATATATCTTCTACTTGGTCTGGGTGATGTAAACTGCACTGTGCCTTGCTGCAGTGACCTTGTGGTGCCCTGAGTGCAGCAGAACTTGTGGCTTGGCTGTAGTCCCCAGCCCTGGATGCTCATTCATGCCCGTACACTGTTGCCTGTTCCCCCCTGCCCTTCCACTGCCAGTGGTGCCAGTACTGCTGCTTTTCACAGAATCACAGAATGTTAGGGCTTGGAAGGGACCTTGGAAGATCATTTACTCAACCCCCCCTGCAGGGACACCTTTAACTAGATCAGGTTGCTCAGAGCTTCATCAGGCCTGACCTCGAATGTCTCCAGGGACGGGGCCTCCACCACCTCTCTGGGCAACCTGTCCCAGTGTCTCACCACCTTCATAGTGCACAGTGCTAGTAGCACAAGAGGGACCAAGTGCCATGGTGTGGCTGGCCACCTTAAACTCCAAATAACCCTCAACAAACATCTTGTCAAACTACAGTTTGAGAGTTTGGGCTTAGGATTTCCCATATGGGAAAGAGGAATTTCTTACAGGCTCTTAACTGCTAATTTTGCAAAAGGAGCCAATAGATTTCTGAGGGATTTCCATCCTCTGGAATATGGACACACTGCTTGACTTTGTTAACAAGTCATTGAAGCTCAAAAGGCCTAAACTTTGAGCTCCTTCCTGCTTGTGTGTATATGCACAGACACTTCAATATTTCATTATGAAAAGCTCTAGGAAATCCTGTTATCTAGCTATTTTGAGGGTTCACTAAGGCTGAGGGGTTAAATACTTATAAACAAACATCACAATTTCAAACATACTGCAAGCACCTGATGGCAGAATTATATAGCTCAGGTGAAAAGGGGACAGGTTTTTTTTTCACCCCAGATGGATTAAGACATCATACCTTCCCAAACAGTTCTCACTGCACTCAAATTTTCCCAAAGACCAAGGGTGGTCAAAGGTGATGTTTGTGTAAGACCCGAGGCACTTGTCAAAGCACAGAAGGGGATATAGGCTGTCTCAGATGGCTTGGATAATAGCACCCCCCAAGATTGCTTCAGAATGTATGAATCTGCTGTGGAGAAGACAGAGAGGATCTCACAGTACAAATACAGGAATTTCTGAACCTGGATGGGCACTGAGGTTATCATCCAAGTGGACCTGCAGTAGTTTCAGTTCTTCCTGCTCAGAGGTGAGGTAGTTTGACATCTCTTCAAAAATAGCCTCTTCAGGATGAAAATGACCATACAGAGCAAAACATCATGATGGAGCAGTGCACAGCTCTTGATCAGTAATGAAAGTTACTGTTGAGTTATTCATTGCTCTCCTCTACCAACTCTTGGTAGTGGTGTGTACTCTGTACAATGGGCATGACTTCTATGGCTTGTGTATTTCAAATCTGTTAAACCTTGTTATGCTTGGTAGTAGTTGAAAGGAAAAGAGGAAAGCATCTTGGCTGCATCACATTCGCTCTGGCAGGACGATTTCACTTTTGCCAGTGGCTGGGAAAACTTCTACACCAAACCCGAAGCGGATTTCAGTTCTAATGGTGCATATTGCCTGGGCCACCTTTAGGGAAATCCATCTGGCAAAAGAGAAAAGCCTTGATAGGTTATATAAACTATTAGTCCCAAAGCTTCCAAAAACAATTTGAGAGCATCTACAAGGTTCTTGGGGCACTACTGTCTGCCGCCCTTCTTCACAGGGGTATTATTAAAATGCACGATACTGACTTAAGATCATTAAATTATCAATTAATTGCAACATTTTTATGAAGTCTAATTTACTGTATCAGATATTTGAACTTTAGTATTCTCTGGTGTAGGCATCGTGGAATAGTCTGTCAGGTTTGCTAGAGCAGACCGAATAAACGCTGGGGCCGATGGTGGCTGAGACAGTGGATGAATATTGCAAGTAGGATGAATCCAAAAGATGCATTTAAACAAGGAAGGATGAAAAGTGGATCTTAAGGCCCAATAAGTAAAGACTGATTGTGTCATGTGGTGGGGAGACCTGTACCATCAGACCACCAAATAATGTAATCCTAGAATTAATATCCTTCAGCTTCTTGGCACCCAGCAGGAATTTTCATCCCACAGAAGTAATCAGTCGTGTTGTTACACCACTGTGGCTTTTAAATGTTATTTAAAATTCACACAATTGATCAATAAGGCTGCCTTTAAACTTTTTTTCTTAAGTTGGGGTCATTTGTTTTGGTTTTTTCCATTTACTTGGGTAATAGAGAGGCCTGACGTTTCAGACAGAAAGGTAGCGAGCTCACTGCTTAAAGGACGCATCGCTGACACCCTGAGAAGACAAATTATCTGTTGTTTAGCAACCGGATCAACTCCAGGCAAACAGCTCTGATCTTCTAGTTAGGAAGGAGAAGCAGACAAGGCTTCAAATTAGAGGAAAATATTAGGTGGGGGGAACATGTCAAATGCAGTTTTGATTTTTGCTCAGTTACGTGTTTTTCTTTTCAAGAGGCTCCTATTGTCTGCCTAGCAAACAATGCACATTTCCCTAGCAAAGTGGCCAGCTTCAACCTGCTGTTCTGACAGCTGTCAGATTAAGATCAATGTTCTTCTTCCACAATTTATTTCTAATACAGACTATTCTTGCCACACACATTTTTCCCGTCTTTTCCATTTCCTGCTGTCAGTTTTGTGCCGGGTGTAGGAGGTAAAATGCTTTTTTTTTTTTTAATTGTAGCATTTTTCTTCCTAATTTAAAGTTATTCCTATCTTCCCAGGATCTCAGCAGGCTCAGTAGGGCACAGACGATCACATTATAAATTGAATACAATGCAGGCTTGTACGTCCCGGGCATTCCAGGTGCTTCTCCAATACTCAAACAGCTGTTTTTCAACTGTGTTGGAGAAAAAGTTCAAGGAGAACTGACCTTCTAAAATGTTTGGTTTGGTGTTTTGTGTAGGATGTAGAAGGTGACAGAGCTGGATGCTGATGTGAGGGGGTGGCCAGGGTCTGCCTGAGCAAGCAGAGGGCAGGCTGACAACAAGCTGGGATCCTGAGGGTTGGTTGGGGCTTGGGATAGTTCGCAGCAAGGAGATCAGAGCAGGGTTTCTTACTTATCTTTAGGGCGGGTTTTCAACATGCAGATCAGGCCAGTGATCGCTAGGACGATTGGTTTTGATGGGGTGTGTGTAGGCAAATGGATGTTGGCTGCCTGCATCGGACTGGGTAGTTTGCTGTTAGCTGTTGTAGATTCAGATTGTCCAGGGAAGTTGCCTGGTTGCTGGGTGATGAATCACTATCGTAGCACCTCGAGTGCCTTAGCCCTCCAAACATGTAAAGGAAAGGAGGGCTGGCAGGGAAACTGCTAAGTGGGGGGTGAACACCAGCTCCTGCCAGACTCTGTCCTGGGGCAGTCCTAACACTGACCTTTCTCAAAAGTCCATGTGCTGTAGGCAACAGATGGACAGCTAAACTTCACCTTTCTGTTAGAGACAGGCTGGTAAACAGGGTGACAGTGGCTTTCATCCCCCTCCTTCACAGGCTGCCTGATTATTTACTTTATAGCCATAAAACAGTTCGATCTAAATAGAACTACGAGCAGCCATGTCAGGTCTGTCCTAATCTGTTCACAGGGGTGACTGGTTTCCACGTAGAACTGGAGTCCAAAGAAATATTTAATATCACACACTTCCTAGCGAGCTTATTCAAGTGGCTGATTTTTAGTTTGCATGTGAGTGTTCAGGAAGGTGGCTGGGCTGGTGACATGACTACAGACTACATAATCCACCCCACATAGACCTGCCTCAAGCAAATAACAAGAGGGCAGTGAGAGCTGATTAGAAGAGAAAGTGAGAACTGTTGCAAAACTTGGATCCCATTTTCTTACCCAGGTTGCCCAAAATACTCTTGGACCTTCACACTATGTCTTTCTTTTTCCTTTTTTTACAGTATCGGGCTGCTTTTGTTGCCTTACGGTGTCAGCAGCTGTTGGAAATACACAGGGAAGAGATTGCTGCTGCCTTTTGACTCAGTGCAGGAAGGGCATGATGCAAAACCTTCCCTGGTGGGGAAGGAAGGTGGGGAGTGGTTTTTGATTATTTTTAATGATAACATTGCTGGGTGAAGATATGAAAATATTTGTTCCCAGTCTTTGATCCAAGTAGCTTGTCAACCAGCAGCTCCACAGACAGCTGTTAGGAAAACAGGTAGAGAACAGAGCCCCGTGGTGTTCTGATGCAGTCCTGTTTATCTTACAGGAATGTCTAGCCTTGTTTCCCAGAGAGTAGGAATCAAATGACAGGAGGTAGAGTTTTTCCTTACTGATTCATGGCTTCCTCTAACTGGGGACGCTGCTTAGAAGCTGTCCTCCAGACTCCACCTCGATGCAGAGGAGCCCACCTCTCTGTGTGAACCCCGTTTCTCCCACTCCGCCTGTAGAGCTGTGTCACGGTTCCCCTTCTGCCAGGGATCTCATTCTGCAGCGAAGCTCCATCCTTGCCTGTGTTGTCCCACATCACTCCGCTGCTCCATGGGAAGTGTGGATAAGAACTTAACATATTCCCTGTTTACTCTGCAAATAGTGTGCATGAGCGTGTGAAAATTCAGTGACGTAGTGTTAATCCTCCAGTATATTTACTAGGAAGGACAAAACCGTCACCAGTTGCTCAGTCATTGAAAAGCAATGGCAATGAATTCACACTAGTTGAAATTTCTGGGGAGTAGTCCTCTTGTTCCTACCCAAAGTGTAAAGACCTAACTGGCTTTCCCAGGTTCAAAACATACTGGGTTCTTGGAGCACTTAGGGGTGATGTTGAGCAACAGTCACTTTGTCGTGTTTCCTTCTCCCTTTTTATTTAAGCTGTTTAGATCTGGTTTGTTCTACAAAGAACGTGCTGGTGATCAGTTGTTGGTTTTGAGGGTTTTTTGTGGTGCTTCTTTTTAATCTCTGCGAATCTTTATTTCACAAATGCTGTAACTGCTGTAATAACCCTTTCAAAAATGAGATAAAAGTCCCTTCATCACTTCATTAAACACCTTACATTATTGTTGTGATGTTCCAGATAAGATTTTTGATCCATAGCATAGGTAGTTTTGCATCTTGATCACCTTTTATCTCTGACATTTGGATTTCTTACAACTAATCAAGGCCTCTCTAAAGGTTGAGTTTGGATCAGGTCCTGGCCCAGAAGATTGTGGAGCCATGCTGCTTGGAAGCTGGACAGCGTCCCGAAAAGGTCAACCTAGCTGGTCCTGCCCTATGCGGATAATCCCCAGAGAAAAATGGAAAAAAATAATCTCCCCTTTATGTCTGAGAAGAAAATTAATCATGGGACCCCAAGAGATCTTCAACCACATATGTTACAACTAGTCTTGTGACCCAATGGAGAGCAGCAGACACGTGTTTTTGGTATTTTGCCAACTGGTGTGCTGCAGTCAGCTGGGTAACTGGATATGGTTATTTGCTCTGCCTGAATCATACCTTGTGCTTCTCCATCTCCTCTGCCACTACTTGAAGGTGTGTATGTAGCCATGGTCAATCCCTTTCTAAGGCTTTGTCTTCTCTGACAGAGTGTTTGTTTACAGCAAGATTAATACCATCACTGATTATTTAGCTTTACAACTCTAAGTGAGAAGAAAGCCCTGGTGACTCTTACCATGAGGCAGCAGGATGAGGTCAGCGCCGTGCATCCTGCCTGGGGCTGACCTCACCTAGATGACTTCAGGATAAAATTATGTTGTCTTGATTTCAATAAGCTTTTCTATCACAACGACCTTAGCAGACAATTCTGCAGCGTTATTCTTTGATGAAGGAAGACCAGTGTACAGCAAGGCTGAATGCTCCTTTTACATTTCCCAACGCTCCTATGCTTGTGTTTGGAGGAACATTCTCCACTCTGAGTTTTCCATTTGTGCTGTCCTCTCCCCTCGACCTTCCTTTTGTCATCCTGACTAATCTTTTCCTTTACAGTAACCTTGGAGAGATATTTCTTTATCTGCATATATGACTAATCAGTAAGGTCTTATGATTACTGTAAAGCAATTTGTTGGAGGTAGGAATTAGAGCATGAAACTGGGACTAAGGAAGCCAGATTTGCAGTCCTCGTTGTACTAATGACTGATTAGATATGGCCTTCAGCAAGTCAATTTGGCCTTCATTTTCAGATGTGTTGATTTAATTTTTCGTCTTTCAACTCCAGGTTTCTTTCCTTCCTTCTTCTGGGGGATGGGGAGGAGAAGGTGCCCACAGAATGCAAACCTGCTATTTCATTTTACCTCAAATATGTGTCAGTCAAGGAAGGGTCAGAAATAGAAGAAGTTTTTGCAAATGGTGACATCATTGTGAATAATGTTCCTTGCCTATCTGCTGCTCATAGTTGCTCCGAGGATGAGCTCGCTCTTGCAAAGCTGTATGGGCAAATAAATGTGCTGTGTGGCACAGAGTTCCATCCTGAGATTTCTCCTTCTTTATGCTTTACCTGTAACTTCTCTGAATATTCCTGGATTTGTTAAAGAATCCGTCATTTCAGGAAGGAAAGCAAGGGTGAATTCTTAAAATTGAGGCCTGCAACTAGGGTAAATTCAGAGGTAACTCAGCATGGAAAGTCTCTGACAGCTGCTTTGGGGATTTTACTGAGTTCCTTATATTCTTTTCCCCACAATTAAGATACAGCTAGAGACACAAACAATGTATTGAAGTGAATAAATACAATAAGTGGTTTGGACATACCTAGGGCCCCTTTTTCCAGTTGTAATTAGTCAGCTGCTGGCTGTCTGAGAACTGTCCTTAATGTCACTCTGGGGGTACATCCGGGGTCCTCTCCTTTGGCTGAACCATCTTTCAGAGATCCTGTGCTCTGTCTCCCAGCAGGAACTTCCTAATCTGTGCAGCTCCCACAGCTTCCCCTGCATCAAACCACACCCCCCAAAGCACTGGGCTTCACCTCCTTGCTGCCAGGTCCTTCTGTCCTATGCAAGAGTAGCTCTCCCCATGGGCACATAGCCCGTGGTGGGCCAGAAGAGACCTTCACTGGTAGAGAAAGAAGAAGAAAAACAGAAAAGGGACAACAGGGGGCAGCTGACATGAGCCATCTGGATTTTTTCTTCTTGTCTCCCTCTTGCTCTTGTCACACAGCCTGGTCCTCCCAGGGCAGGCCCACTCTTGGGTATGAGAGTCACCACATTAGGGTAGACTGTTAAAAAGGAGGCCTAGGGTCCGGCAGAGTCAGTGAGAGCAGAGTTTTGCAGCAACAGATCCAGTTTCACTAGCAGTTTTTAAACATCCATTGACCACCATCTTTTTTTTTCTTTGAAGTGTCCTCGACTGACAGTTTTGAGCCTTCTTTGGCCTGAGATTGCCTGCTGGGGAGTCAGCACAGCTTGTCACAGTGCTGGGTACAGGAACGACGCTGCATCCCAAGCCAGAAAGAGAGGTTAGCGGCGTGGGGCCTCTGAGGCGAGGGAAGTGTGCATGCCTCCATCCCCACCCATCCCCAGGCTACCCAGATTTTTAGATGGGTTGGCCATGGTCCAGGGGTTGGCAGCATTTCATAAACAAGTCCTCCAGACTGCACTAAAGCACCATGTGTAAAAGCAGGTCATTCCACACTCTTCCCCATGCTTTCTTTTAAGTCACCTGTGGCTTTTGGCTGCAATTAAGAAAGAAAACATTTCTGGCAGTTCTGCTGTAGTTGGATTTGGCAGTTTCATCGGTTACTTCCAATAATTATCTCCATGTCACAGATACACCCCCGGTGCCAGTTTTAGGAAAACCTTCCACCTTTCTGGTGTTTGAGTAAGGAAATGGGTGCTTTAGGAACTCCCTTCCCCCCAAGAACAGCCCCTTCTTTACAAGTGCTCTTCACTGTCCTCTTTCAGAAAAGGCTGTGTTTGAAATTTGAAATATGCTGATGTGCAAATCATTTCAATAGCTGACCTGCAGAATCTCTTGGCAGGGCTGGTGGAGGCAGTTTTCTCTCAGCTTCCAGCTGCCTGCTTCATTTTGGCAGCCGCGTGCCTTCTGGCCCAGATGCCTGCAGCCTCTTGTCCAAGTTAGGAGCTAGACAAACTTTGCATGCTGTCCTGTAAATGCACCTCCGCTTATTATCTATGTCAGGCATTGGATCTAAAGCTCAGGCTGCCTCTTGCCTCCCAAAGTTATCTTAAATGGACCCAGTAAGGCTTGATTCTGGATTTACAGTGGTGGATGTGCCTACCCGAGTCCCACCGAGGGGGGGGGAATCGTTGCATTTCCTTGTAAGGGTATCTGCCTGACCGCAGAGCGGTGGTGAGCACTGCCAGCCAGCCTGAGCAATAGCAGGCAGGCCTTTGAAAGCAGCAAAGCACATAGAGGCACATCTTCCCAGAGGAGCAGATGCCGAGGCAGATGTTAGGGCCACATCAAGGACCGCTGAGCACGACGTAGCGGGGCTGTGGCAGGAGATTGCTTTCAGGACGTGGATGTGAAATTCTTGGGTACTGCTCACAGTGTTGGTGTGCCTCTCTGTTTCAAATCCTCACAGCCCTGCCACAGCCTCTTTTTAAACGTCTTGCAGAGTTTCCCTAAGTCAATTTAAAAACAGGTCTTTGAAGCAGGCAGTTTTCAGACCCAAATGCAATGAAGGCAGATGCCTAATGCATGCAGTAGAGAGCATGAGCTCTCTAACACTGTTCTGCTCTGATGTCACATTCAGTGACATTTCTGACATATTTCGAGGTCTGCAAGTAGACTGCATGTTCACTGATTACCTTCTGTCCTTCAGGACAACCCATCTTTCCATTATCCCGTGAGTCTGCTAATTTGATCATGTCAGGAGAGGGGAGGAGCACCCACAGTGTTAAATTGCCTGCACATATGGACATATGGACACATCTATACATCTGTTGAGTCACACACACATAGCCTGTCTTTGGCAGTGCATTGCTGTGTTTTCTCTCCAGGTCTGGCTCTCCAGGCAGTGAGTGCAGGCAGGAGCACACTGTGCTGCCCCACAATTATGTGGGGGTCTGGCACTGCCCCTGTGGGACAAGAGGTAAAGAGAGGGTACATGATAGAGGGACCATACAACTGATGGGAATAAGCAATGATCAGCATAACTCAGATGCAAAGTGTGAGGAACAAAGACCATCCCTTTTAAAACAAAAATCACACATTTTTCTTGCCAAAGGCAGTTTTTTAAGAGTTGGTGGCGGTGGGGTTGCCTTTGTAATGGCAACCACCCAGATGGATCTGGGACCCACTTGATGTAAGGCAGCAGAGAGTGCTTGTGGCTCACATGGGCTGGTGCTCTGTGGCCCAGAGTATGTCGTGTTCCTCTCCTACATGGAGGTTTCCAACCTCTGACCAGTGACATCTTACCTTGGTATCTTTCCAGTAGACCCCCTACCTGCCCTGGTACCCAGCCTGTTTTCCTCTTGGGAAGCTCCATTTCGCCTGGAGGGATGGCTCAGCTAATGAAGCAGCTGCCGTGCCGTGGCAGATTTCAGCCTGGTGCTGTTAAAATAAATATATAAATAAATAAAATGAACAAAATTGGTTCCAGTTTATCCTAACAATCTAAGCCCTAAGTGATGGCAGTTCAGCAGCTGCTTCACGGACAGCTGAGCCGCCTGCGCAGAGGGACGGGGAACCTCTGGGAGAGGGGCAGCTCAGGCTGATAGCTCAGGGCAGGAGTAACGACCTGCATCAGACCTCAGCCTCCAGGTGCAGCGGGTCTGTGGCAAATCTCAGCACCGCAAAGGAAATCAGAGTTGTGGGGAAAACATCTCCCCGGGCCCGTGAAGGGACTTTTTCTGTCAGGGGCAGAAAAGAGAACATGCCAAAACAGAGTGTTTGCATGTTGTAGGAAAGCAGCTATATTTAGCTGCTCTAAAAATTGCTTAGTACCAGACATGAGGGAAATGGCTGCGGCAACCTCCGCGCCTCCGCTTTCACCTGTTGTGGTGCTTCTTAAGCCTCGAAATATCTATAAAATATGTACTAAAGCAGGTAAACCTTACCCAGAAGAGGCGTAAACAAACTAAATTCACTTGCTGAAGCAGCTATTGCTGAACTGTGAATTGACCTTGAGCTGTGTCGATTCGCTGTAATGCAAACCATCTGCACGCCGAAACAATTAAAGCCTTCAGATCTCCTAGGAGTTTCCTTCCTCCGATTATAACTTGTGTGCTGTGGTAGAAGCTTGGAGGTAAACAGCTAGTTAGTGTAGACCTCTGTGTCTGTGTAATTTTATGGTGCAGGGCATACAAAACCATTTCCATTTGAAGTGCAGTTGGCTTTCAAGTAGAAAATACAGCATATGCTCTGTGCTGAATGCTGGAGTCGTAGCCTATAAAACAGACTCAGTTGGACACATCTGCTTCACCTCCTCTGCTGCCCTTCCCCCAGCTTCTCCTTCGGATGGACCATTTTCTGAGACTTTTAACCAAGTTTCCGTAAAGTGCAGGAGGCATTCAAACCTGCCTGGATGCGTTCCTGTGTGACTGAGTCTAGGTGATCCTGCTTTGGCAGGGGGGTTGGGCTAGACGATCTTTCAAGGTCCCTTCCAGCTCCCAAGGTTCAGTGATTCTGTGAGGGGCAGCACTCAAACACAGACCCTTTGGGTGTAACGCTCCAGCACACATGCCTCACTTAAACCCTGCCTGGCCCTCTCAAGCAGGGGCATGTAAATACTACTTCATGCGGTGAGTCTGTGGCCATGGCTGAAGAAAAAGGATTGGGTAACAATTACAAGCAATTTTACAAATATCTTGCTTACTTTACAACTAGTTTGGTTTCCACAACCTCAGAGTTTACACCTCTTGAAAGCCTTGAAAAATCAAACTACAGCCATGGCATCAGGATTTGGACATTGCTGTGGTGGGAAAATACCAGAGACATTGCTTCTCTAGGACCTCACTACAGTTTGCTATGTTCTGCAACTGGCAAAATGTCATATTAAAAGGTCTGCAGTGTAAAACCTCTTTTTACATATCGTAGTGTTTCTCTCCACCCAAATGATAACAGCATTCTAGTTTCAGATCATCCCTTTCCAAATCACGGTGAAGAGTAATTACCCAAGCTTTGTAAAATAAGAAAATAACTTTTTTTTCCCCCAAGAGTAGTGGGGCTTTTCTGATTGTAGAAAATGACCGTAACACTATAAACAATGTAAACACAAGTGACTCTAAAATTAAATTAATTAGATATTTTGCTTTTAAAGTTAAGTCTGAAAAATAATGAGTAGAAGCAGCACAGTTTCTGAGCCAGCCGTGACGTTTCCCTCTGCAGCCAAAGGTTTCTATCCTAGGGACCAGCGAGTTCTGATCAATGGGACAGAGTTTAGCTGTATCTAGTGGAGTGCTTCAGGAGTCAGTACTGGGATCTGTACTGTTCATTATATTCATTGATGACCTGGATGAGAGAATAGAGTGTACAGTCAGCAAGTTTGCTGATGACAAAAAACTGGGAGGGGTGGCTGGCACACCAGAGGGCTGTGCTGCCATTCAGCAAGACTCAGACAGGCTGGAGAGCTGGGTGGGGAGAAGTTCAATGAGATTTAACAAGAGCAAGTGTAGGGAAGTGATGGTGGCTGGGATAACATGAGGATGGCAATGAGCAGAGGAAGGGTAAGGGTTTCTTGTAGCTGAGATGGCGTGGCTGCCCCTGGAGGCACTTTGGGGGTTTGTTTGGAAATAGACTGATTTGCTGTGAAAGAGGGCACACAAATGAACTCACATGTAAAATAAGACTATCACAGCCCCAGACCCTGGGACCGATGAAGCTGGATTATCTGGCAGTGTAGGTCCAAGTCCTGTAAATTGTAGGTCATATTATGCATGTTGTGTATAAAAGGCTACCTCTAACAGGCGTAAGTATATCAAATGCCAGATTTACAGTTTCCTTTGTGACCTGGATACTGGCCTGTATCTGACCTATGCTGGGGGCTAGATAAGTAAGAAGGGTCTTGGTCACGTCCTGTGTTGCAGGGTTGGGGAGTATGTGTTAAACTCAAGGCAGTTGGTCACGAAGGAGGCATTTCCCAGCTGACAAGTACTGGCCTTTGAGACCCAAATATATCCTATCTGTGGTTTATTTTTTATAATATGGGTGGGGTTTCTGTTAGTGAAATAGGTAAGTCATGTCAACTTGCCCTGCATCAGCCCAGGGCTCAGGGTCTGACCTTTTCACCCATGGCAGGACCAGACATGGCAGCAGGCAGAGGCATAAATAGATTCTTCCCCTCAGGGTGGGATGGTTCTCCTGCAGCATCTAAGTGCAAATGTTGCTTATTTTCCTTCTGCTCGTCTCTTCCTCCCTACCCCCAAAGTGCTGTCGCTTCATCAGAGCGATAAAATGTAGGTGGAGGAGAGCAAGAACCTCACAGAAGCAGGAAACGGCTGACAGGGCTACAGCCCCATGTGGCCTGTGGCTCTGCCGGCCTTCTCATTGATGTAAGGCCCCTTCCTTCTCCCTCCAGCTGTGGAGCCAGGAGGCTGACTTTAAATCTGCTAAATTGAGGAGTCAATATGCTGTGCACTTCATTCCACAGTTTTGAAAGAAAAAAATCATCATATTTTTTTTTCCCTTTTTTCTATTTCTCCACTATCTTGTCATCCCTGATACAGGCTTTCTTTAGATGCCCTTCCATATATAGTGCACTTTTCCTATAATTATCCTTTTTAATTTATCTGCATATTTTTTTCTCTAAATCTCTAAATTAGAAACATACACCTCAGCTTTCATAGACATGTGTTCTGTTTTCCACACAGAAATCTCTCTCAGCACTTGTTGTGGAATTTTCAGGAATTCTGGATAGAAAAATCTGCTGCTTCTTTCAGAGTATTACCTTTTCCATTTCTTTTTTACTTTGTCCAATTTGCCTGTTTCTCACCTTTCCCCCTGTTCCCCCCAGTCCCTGCACTCCTGTCTCTTCTTTAAACTGTCCTACTTATCCTACTTCTTCCCCCCGCGCCAGTGGTCTCGCAGAGGAAGAGCATGGCAGCAGAGGTGGGAATGGGAAGCCTTAGGCTGGTGAATGGGACAAGATGTGAAAGGAGCTAGTGAGAGTTAGGGACAGGAAGGGCTGATTCAGGGCAACATTTTCCAAGGTGGTCACATCCGACAGAAAATGTGAAAAAGGTTTATCTTGTGCAGCACTGCAGAGCTACAGGGTAAAACCAAAATAGAATTCATTACCTTGCACCAAGAGCTGGGAGCTCCTCCATTGCCTGCTGGGTTTGCAAACTGGGGAGCAAGTGGGCAGGCAGGAGCACACGAGCGGGGTGGCTCTGATGCAACCCCTGGCATGTCAGCGGGCAGGACTGGCTCCACAGGCGTGCTTTGAGGGTAAGTTAGGGGTTTTTTTTCAGATTTTTCCAGCTAAGGTTGTACTGGATGGATTAGACAAACATTTCGGCAGTAAGTTGGCAGATCTGTTGTCCTTTCAAAGAGCACTGTCTTTCTGGAATGCTTGTCTTTATGGGCTGTTGTCAAGTTCACAGGATCACAGAATTACAGAACCTTAAGAGTTAGAAGGGACCTCAAAAGATCATCTAGTCCAATCCCCCTGCCAGAGCAGGATCACCTAGACTCAATCACACAGGAACGCATCCAGGCAGGTTTTGAATGTCTCCAGAGAAGGAGACTCCACAGCCTCTCTGGGCAGCCTGTGCCAGTGCTCTGTCACCCTCACAGTGAAAAAGTTCCTCCTTCTATTCACATGGAATTTCCTATGCTCCAACTTGCACCCGTTGCCTCTTATCCTTTCGCTGCCATCACTGAGAAGAGCCTGGCTCTGAACTCCTGACTCTCGCCCTTTACATATTTATAAACATTAATAAGGTCACCCCTCAGTCTCCTCCAAGCTAAAGAGGCCCAGCTCCCTGAGCCTGTCCTCAAAGGTCTGAAGATTAATAGGATTGACTAGAAAGTCCTAAACTTACGGGGCAGTTTTTAGGCAGGTTCTACTATCTATCACAATCTATCACAATCAGCCTTTCTACTATCTATCACAACTGAGCAAAATGTCATCTTGTACACAGGACAATGGGATAATTTCTTGTTCTTTGTCTAGGAAATGACAGTGCAGACATGATTCCCTGACCAGAAGGCCCCTTCCCCCACCAATTCACTCATTTGAGGACAGATGCTGGGAATCAGATTGCAGCTACAGCATATTAGGGCTCACATTTTCGTGCTATCCACAAAGCATGCTGAGCTTCCACAGTTGTGGTTTCTATACTTAAAACAGAAGGTCCTGGTTAATTTTACTGCCCCGAGTATTTTTACATACTGTAAGCAATTAGGAAGAGAATTAAAAGTAGGAGAATGTCTGTTTTCTGTATGTTTTATTATAGAATGTTTCCTTAAGATTGTAAGTCCTCATATAGTAGCTCTGCTGCTTACCCTGGCTTGGCAAGGGTGCTTGCAGAGAATTAGATGACAGAGCTCCCAGGGCTCCGAGCTTCCCTTATTCCAACTTGAGCTTATACTTACATCTGACTATTCACATGGATGGGACTGTGCGAGTAAGGACAAGTTCTTCACCTGTTTATTGAGCTGGGGCTTTGAGGCTACATCTAGGTGCTGACAGCCCCGTGACCTGACATTGTTAGGGCTGGCTACAGCATAGGCCAGCAGGGCCATTGCTGTGAGGTTGCCAGACGTGACTCTTACTACTCCTGGCACATCCACTGATCTGTCCGTGCCACAGAAATCCAGCTTTTGAAACGAGCAAGGGGCAGGGCAGGAATCGGGTGGGTGCATTTGCACAGCTCTTTGAAACTCTCTGACTAAACACGACAGACATACAAAACATTTGTTCATCATTTGTACTGTAATATCTACCTTTTCCTATCTGTGACAAGAAAGTACCTGTTTAATAATGCTGTTTGTAGTCAACTATTAGCAAAGGTTTTGGAGGGCACTGCTGCCTAATTGGGATGCAAATAGTCTGGGGGGGGAAATGCATATGAGTAGAGGATTGCTTTATGAGCTTTATCCAAATCCTTTCAAAGGCAATGGGAGTCTCTCAGTTCGTCCACATGGGTTTGGGGCCAGGGTAGGGTGTGAGGAGTTTGGCACTCACACCGCAGGATGTGGCCAGACTTCACGGCAGTGTCTCCAACCTGCAGAAATACTCCCTTGGCGAAGGCTGTACTTGTGGTCTTAGACTGGCCAATCCTGAGTCACCTTGCCAAGCTGCATGGATGACACATCTTTTTGAGATAAAATTGCTTGAATTTTGCTTGAATATTCTGGGAAACTGTCAAACTAACCCGTGGATGATGGTATTTCCAAAACAGTCAGGAAGGACAGATTTATCTCTATAGTTTTCAGTAGGAACCAAAATAAAGTCCCCGATCCTCCAAACTTTGTGCATGTTTAAAATAACGAGTAGGTCTGTTCATTTCAGAGAGGCTCTGCATGTGGGTAGGTGGCCACACATCTGTAGCATCATGTAAGAGGAAACAAGCACAATCTCCTCGTTCCTTTGCCTTTCTATACCCCTTCGAAATACTGTCAGTCTGACTGCTCTGAACAAAATGGGTTTGGGGAGATGAACTTGCTCTGGGTTCTGTTATCTTCTGACCCATCCAAGCGTGGCTGATGAAGACCATGGATTTGGTGTGTGTGACTGCAAGTGTGTGACCGTGTAAGAAAGCAATTACATGGGTTGTTTTTAATTTCCGAGTATCCCTTTTGTTTTGAGGATTTTGGATTAAAGAGTTGCACCAAGGGGCTTTAAGCATGGGGCAGAATGAAGAATTTTAGGAAGAGGATTACTGACAGTGCCAACTAAGGTTGTATCTGCCAGAGCAAGTACATGTCTCCATGGCATTTCTTCCCCAGGAGATGGAGAGAGGTGGTTTCGCTGGCTCCTGTTTGTTTTCAGTCTGCACTCATGTGCCCGTGGTGGCTGGAATGACCTCGTTTGAATTACCAAGTCACTGAGTATGAATCAAAGGGTAATTGTCATTGCTGCCAGTGCTACTAAGCAGACCTGAGCTATTAATTCAAGATGAATGGGAGAAATGAGTAAACAGAAAGTTTACTGGTGGTGTAAGGAAACTACAGGCCTGAGAGGACATTCTGTGTCGTATTTCAACTTTACTGCTTCACTTTGGTCATTTGAAATTACCAGTCTTTTCAGCTAGAATGTAGGAAAAACCTAAAGCCACACAACTTCTGAATTATTTTCTTCTGAGTTTAAAGGGACCATCTGCTACAAACTGCCTTTTCTTCCTCTGCAACTTGTTTTTGGGTAATCCTGGCTCTACAGCTATAATATGTATAACAAACCTCGTGGAATAGTTCTGTTTCCCTGTAAATATGGTACAAATGAGCCAAATCCAATGTGCTGTTAGGTATGAACCCTTCTGGATTTCAGGCCTAAGCGTACCTTAAGATTCTATGTGTCACATAGGGACTATGCATGGATAAAGCTATGTCCATGGTTGAGCCTTTACAGGATCAGGGCTGGCATTTGTAGAGGCATGTGAAGGCAGAAAATAAGAGGGAGAGGGTGAACCACAGGACTCCAGAAGTGACCAGAAGGGTTCCCAAAGCAGACAGGGGCTGGGGGCATCTTGCAAATTCATAGCATTTATAATCATAAACACTGCTGGGGTCACTAGTGAAACTGTTCTTGCAGAACTCTGGTGACAACAGGGAATTTAATGCAGGTTTAGAGGGGGGTAAGGAAGTTTAGCCCCTACACTGGTCCTTTCCCTCCTACAGCCCACATCCTGCTTCCCCGACTGCTCCGACCCCTACGGAGGCTGCTGCCCACTGCTGTGGGGCTGAGACAGGTCCTGCCTGCCAGACCATATAAGCACCCTTGCAGGGTTTCACCCAGGGGGGACAGAAGTCAGGGGAAGCAGGAAAGAAGAAGTCTGTAGACTCTTCCCTTGACATCTCCACTCTACTACTTTTATTTTAATAGAGACATAGTCTTAAATGCTGCAGGACTCTCCAAGCCCACTCCCTATCTTGCTTTTAGCTTTCCTGCTCCTTTGCCCCAGTGCCTTTTGATGGAGTCCAGAGAAGAGACCAGGGCTCGTGTGTAGACCTGAGCATCCTGGTGCTGGGGCTCAAAGCAGCATTACTGTCCAAGTGAATGTTTAGTGGCTTTTCCCATTTTAATGAGTGCTCCCAGTTTTGATGTCAGAGGGCTGAGGGGATGTTTTAGAAACATGTAAACATCATGCAGTTGCCGTTGGAGTTAATGTAAACTCTATAGGATGTTTTATCAGTTGTCCTTTTGTTTAGTCTGGGAAGCAGAAGAATGGGGAGAACAGAAAGAGTCCTCAAATACCCAGAACTGTTATGAAAACCAGCGATGTACTGTTTTCCCTCTCTTTCTTTTGCTAAGAAGCAAATGGGCAAATTTAAAGGCTTACAATGGGACATTAAGAAAAATTTTCTAACTCAATAAATACCTTAAACGCTGGAAGGGATGACCTGTGGTTTAGCTAAAGCTCCACTAAGGACAAAGTCGTTGGTTCTTCTTCAGGGCAGGGGATGAATTTACTAACTAACCCTTGTGATCCTGTTCAACCATACTTTCTGCTGCTGCTGTAGTCACTTCCATGAAGGGATATTTTAACACAAATAAACAAATGACGCTGCAGGACCTCTTGAAGAAATCCACCTCTATGAAATGCGATGTCTGGTTCTCAGGGATATTTGAGGTACAGTAGTTAAAAGTCCCAGCCCTTCCTGGATTCATAAAATTACTCACACCTGTTATGTCATTTAGGAAGTTCAGCCTTAATTTCCACTTTTCTGGACACGGCGCCTGATGTTTCATTTCTCTGACCTGACTCTCCGAAACCATAAAGTGACCTAAAGCTGAATTTTATCCTTGAATGTAAAAATGACTTAAATAGTTTTTCCTTCTACACAGCAAAAAGCTGTGTCTGGCACAAGTTATCTTTGCAGAGATTGCTTTTTATTAGTTTTTTATTCAAGAGACTCTTGATGTGGAACACAGAGTGCCCATTACTATTTTTGGCTGTGCTAATTGAGTCACCGCTTTTAGCTGGCTTGAATGGGCTATAGTTCAAAAATATTCTGAAATTCCACCTGTGTTGTCAAGGTTTAATAAAACAAAAATAATTTCTTCTGCTTTTCTTCACAGGTGCACATGTAGCACTACCTGTTACTTGAACTTAATTGTTCTTTTGAAAAGAAAGCTTCTCCTTCTTGCCAGTTCCCTGTGTGATCCTATGAACACTGATTGCCAGCTTAATTTCTCACTGGGTTGAAGTTTTTCTTGGAATTACTGATTGAGATGTTGATGTTTTAACGCTATCTCCTGTGCTACGTTCTTTTAATGTCATCATTCATATAATGTCATTGCTTTTAATGTCATTATTTTAACCTAATGCTTCAATAATTCTACTTAAGGGTAAGTATGCTTTCAGAAAGCTTATTAATAACTCTATGACTATCAAGACATGACTATCTTTTTTTTTCATTATGGAATGTTGTTTTGGGTTTCTGTTGACTGTTTAAGAGGCCTGTCAGAGTGAACCAAAAATAATGCAACTCTGGTTTCAGTACAGCACCTAATAAAGAGCCTTGGATGAATCTTACCAAGGTAAGATCAAGAAGTCAATTTGAGAAGTTTGAAGAGTACTTGTTTGGAAATATAGACCTTAAAATATGTACAGGGAGTAGCCTTGGAACAGTGAAGTCCACGGAGGTACTGATGAAATATCAGCCTTGTAAAATACTTAATAGGATTTGGATATGTTATTTGCAAGAACCAAGCAAATAAAAACTGAAAGGCATCAAATCTGTTTGTACCTGCATGTGAATTGCTCGATTCCGTGTCACGTCTGAAAAATTACAGGAAAATAATCACCATCAAATTAAAAGTTAAAAATTAAAGAAAAAAAATTCACTGTCACAACAAGTAGGCTTAAAACCAGAACTGTAGTTGAGGAGAGAACTCATACTGGAAGATTTCTCACAAGAACTTAGATGTATTTTCTCTATCCTTCTTTGTTGCAGCAAGACAGAGCAATGCTGTAAATCTTCTGGTGTTACCAGTATAAATCATGCTTGCTAGGCAAGGTGAATGCCATGCCTTGCTGCCAGAGAACATTCAAACTTGAGCCCAGGACTTGCAACTGATCTTGCACAGATGGACTCGAGCTTCCATGCAGCAGCTTATTGCCTAAATGATCCTCTTTGCCAGCTTGACGGTACACCCACGCACTATCAGGTTTGAGGCTGCAGCCAAGCAAACAAGCTATGCCTTTTGTTGCTGGCAGTCCATCAAGTGAACCAGTGGATTACATTAAAGAACACCTTTGTAGTTTGAGAATGCAAATTCCTGTTGCTGTTTTTTTAAGTACACCCGAGTCACTTAAAAACTTTCACGTTAATTGTGATCGTGGTCAGGGTCATTATATCCAAAGGCTTTGTAAGCTGAGGTTGCTAGGTCTTGGACAGGTTCAGAAGCAAGTCCAGCAGATCTCTGGTGGGACTTCCTTTTGGCATGGGGCTGGTCTTGCTGAGCCAGGTAACAGAAAGTTCGTTTGTCTAAAGCAAGCATTTTTATATGCTTTAGTCACATTCAAGTAACCTGGCATTCAGCTTAAAGTTATCTTGTATATCATGGGGCTTTACAGTGCCAACAAGCAGACTCCAGATCTGACACATTTTCATCTACACTGTTAGGCTCCATTATTTGTTTTTAAAAGCTGTGCCGCTTTCTAATCTGCCAGATGCCCAAACTCCATACAAAAATATGGGAGAATCAAAGGTGGTGGGAAAGTCAGGATTTAACACCTCCTGAATTGGTTTTAATTCTCGTTGTGAGTTGTTTTGTTGGTGTTGAGGTGACTTTACCAATGTGTACAGCAATGTGTACTGGTGTGGGAAGAGCACCTAACAGGCAGAAAGGGACACAGTCCCTGTTTGGGTGGGCGGATAAGAATGGCCACGCATAGCAGAGGGGGAGCTCGCGAGGGAACAGTGAGATGGAGATGGGGAAGAAGCAAGAGACATCAGCTAATGGTGTCCCACATACACATACATAGTGGCTGTGTACTGAGACCATTTGAACTGAAGTATTGTCTTAGACTGTGGCTTGGTAAATAAAAATCTGCTCAACCTAAGGTTGTGCTGTGCTTAAAGGTGTTGCCTGCCCTTCTTCCTGGTCCCCACAGCCCCATCTCCCAGGGTTTGCTCTGGCGCAAGTGGCTGATGTGACTCACTTCCCCCCATGGGACCACTGCCGCAGCATGGGGGGACAGCAGGAATGGCGGGCTGAGGGCATGCAGGAAAGGCAAGTCTGCTTTTTTGGGCAGCTATGTAGCCTTAGGAAGCTGTACCTTAAACCCAGTATCCTGTCTGTGACAGTGACCAACCCTAGATTAAATTAAGGGAAGACATGAGAAACTCCGAAGCAGGTAATTACAGAGTGACTTGGCCTTCAGGCATTGTCTGCGATTTCCCCCATTAATAACAGCTCCGATGCACGCCCTGCACCTTATCAGAACTTTTCTAAGTATGCTTCCCAGTTGCAGCCCTGGATATTCTTCCTATCTGTACACATATCTAATCTCTGCTGAGTCTTCACAAGCCTCCCTGCTCTATACGTCCTGGGGCGATGAATTCCACTGACTTCGTAGTCTGTGGGCCTGATCAGGGAGGGAGGCGAGGCCAGGGCCAGCCACCCACGACAGCCGCGGGAGTTAGTGGCTCTTACTGCTCAGCACGACTGGGTCTGGTGTCAGTTGCAAAGCTGAAATTCGGATGCTACTGGAAGAACAAGGCAGGAGAGGCTTACAGTGATTGTACCTCCCTCCCGCCCCCTTCTTAATAACTTTGTTCTCACAAGCAAAATCAGGTAATTATTACGGAAAAGTCTGGGAACTTCTTTCTTTAGCAAGGTCCCCCTCAACGGCCTCGTTGCCTGTAATTAATGAGGGGGGGGGAGGGTCAGTAATTCCAGCCCACGCCCGTGCTTTGATCTTCCGCCTCCCCCCTCCTTGCCGCGGCAGTCGGGTCCGGCACCCAGCTGCTGGGTTCGCCGTGCCGGCGGGACATCCCTCGCTCACTCCAGGCTCGGCGTTTCGGGGCCCGGGGGTGGGAGGCTGGGCTGGGCTGCGCTGCGCTGGTGGTCGGTAGGCCCCCGCCTCCTCACCTGCTGCCCGGGGCGGGCGGAGGCGTCGCCGCCTGGCGGGGCTCGGAGCGGCGCTGCCCGCGTAAACTTGTGCGGCAGGAAGGGAACGGAGGGCGGGAGTGGAGCCGCCAGAGCAGCGGCTCCTCCTCCTGCGCCCCGGCCCGCCGGCGCTGGGAGAGGAGCGGCAGCGGCGGGGCCTCATGCGGCGGCCGGGACGGCGCTCTCCGCCGCCCGGCCCCAGCAGCACTAGAAGCCGCTGCTGTCGCCGAAGACCTGGACCAGCAGCATGAGTAGCGGCTACAGCAGCCTGGAGGAGGAGGAGTCCGAGGAGTTCTTCTTCACAGCCCGCACCTCCTTTTTCAGGAGGCCGCTGGGCAAGACCCGAGCCGCCCCGCAAGTAAGTGCCGTGCGCCGGGCTGAGGGGCCGCCTCGTCCCCGCCGGGCCGAGCCGCCTCCCTCCCGCCGGCTTCGGCCTCCACGTGTCCGCTGCCCTCACAGGGAAGGGCCGGCGGGAGCCGCCCGGCCGACGGGGCCCCGAGACGGAGCGGGGAGGAGGTGGCGGCGAGGAAGGGCTTCCCTCCCTAGGCTTCTAGCGGGACCCCGGCTGCGGGAGCCCCGCACTGGGGTACTCCCCTCGGAAGCCGGCCTGTGGGACCCGGTGTGCAAGCGGGCACCCCCGCCCTCCCCCCGAGTCTGGCGGGCTGGGGATGTGATCAGAGTCACATGTTTCTGTGGTGAGTAACCCCAGTATCAGCCCTGCTGCCGGCCCTGCGGGGAGGTCTCGGCAGGGGTACGGCAGGGTCTGCCTCTTCACCCCTCTTGGAGCACCTTTCGGGATGAATGGCAGCCTCTTCAGCTGTTTTCTTGGCGGAGAAGGGCTCTCAGGAGTGTTTAAGTAGCTTAGTTTAAGTATTAGAGCTCAGGAAGTCGACTGCAAGTGGGCTTTGAAGTGAAGAGCTGATGAAAAACAAAGCAGAAACCTCAATCCAACCCCTTTTGTGGTCAGCAGTGAAATTTCGGAGGAGGACCCCTAGGGTTGCAAGCGGTGTGAGAAGTGTTGGTGTGTTGGGGAAACCCTTGCCATAACAAAACCAGCCCCTCTCTCCTAGGATCAAAACTTGCATCAGGGTTACAAAATGGAACAGTTCCTGACTGATCCAGAGCGGTCGTTAAACCATATAGGGTAAACGTCATGTTTCTTTAGCTGAGCGGTCCTGCCCTTCTCGCTTTTCTCTTCCCAAAGCACGGGATCTCTTTCTGGAGGTGGCTCATGTCTTTGGAAACGATAAGCCAGTGAAACTCTCTTATTTAACCTGGCTCTTCAGCCCCGCTCCCACCAGCGGCTGTGGCGTCTCTCTGTTCCGTGCACATTTCTTTGTAAGAACTTGAGGTGTTTTTTCTCTACTGGACATTGGTGTCTGTCTTACTAGTGCTGTGGAGACCTAGTGATAACCTTGTCAAAGCCTGGATACCTCAGGTGCCCTCTGGTCCATCGTGGGGCTGGAGAAGCACCCTGGTGAAGCAGCCACGACCCGATAAGAAGCTGATCCCAGCCTGTTTACTTAAGGTGCCTGAGCTGGGTTGTAGGGAGAAGGTGTGCCCAGGCTCACTGCCAAACTTTGCAGGGGAAGTTAAAGCTCAAGGAAACTCTGTGCACTTCCTCACATGGGAGCAGGAGTTTCCTGAGGGGCAGTTGGAGGGCTTAAGTTTTAAGCATATCACAAATGGGGTGTAACAGTTGGACAACCTTGAAGAAACAGGAGCCAAGGTTGACTTTCTGCAGCACAGCGTGGCCTAGAGGAACGGCTGTGGGCAATGAATGATGGGACTTTGAACTTCACCTGCTAACTTACTTGGCTGGTGTTGGCTGCCACCTGGCTTGCATGGAGGAGGGCTGTGGCATGATGGTGCTGTGTGAACAGGCCCCTCGCTGCTGTCAGGCTGTGCATAGCTGCTGTACCATGACATGTGAGAAGGCCCAGGTCTTGATACAGATCCCAAAAACATACGTGTGTCTTCATAATGCTGTTGTATGAGTTGTGTATCTGAGTACTAGCTGCGTAAGTAGTAAATTGTCCAAGTATGTAAATAGCTGTATGGGATGTTAATGCAGATTGGGAGGGGGAAGCCCACCTAAAATTTGCTATTACACTCTAGTAATGTTTCCCAAAAGAATACTGCAGTGAGGTGCTTCAGGGCACATGCTTAAGTATGTATTTAGTAGCTTGGAACAAATTCATCCGTATTGCTGACTCTGCAGCATCAGAAACGCTCGGCTAATATTTCCAGTCATAAAGTTATTACCAGTTGCTCTGAGCTGTTGAGTTACAGAGGGAAGAAAAAAAATATCCCTAAACAATACTGAATGCAGATTTCAACAGTCATGTGGCCAGTAAGAGTTAGTTTCCCCTTCCAGCAATAACAATCATAATGAGCCTCTTTGTAAGGATGAGGATGTTACTTTTGGTTTGTGTTTGAGGTTTAGTCAAAAAATGCATACTATGTCCCCTTAAGCGAAGGGAAAAGAGAGGAGCCGTTAGTTATTGTTTCTGTGTCTTTCTCAACGGTACAGATACTAAGTTTTGCTGGCAGATTGATTTTCTTTTGTTGTAGAAGACTTAAGTGCTGGCAATGACTTTTATCCCTTAGTCTTAGCTCCTTCTGTCCCCTTTCTGGCAGGGAAGAAGTAGGTTGGAGTGTTTGGCTTGTAGCTCTGCCCCCAGAGGAATCCAGGACTAGCAATTTTTAATGTATTTTTGAAAGAAAAGAGTGGGGGAAAAGAAGGAAATTGAATGGCTTCCATTTAATGGGGCAGGGATGGGCTTACTTACGCACCTAAGTTTCTGTGGCTCAGACAGGAATAGTGAATGGATGGTAATTTTGATGTAAAATTCTTGCGATGGTATCTCTGGGTTTTGCCTAATCTGCAAGGTGTTTAAAGTTTTGTCTCTTCCTCTCTCTATACCTCTTAAAAAAAATAATTGAAGCATAAACCCCATTACAGCATATGACAGGCAGTGTTTTGGGGTTGAGCAGTGTGATTTTTGTAAGCAAGAAATACTTAACTCTGAGGGCGATGGGCATAAAATGCAGGTTGCCTAGTGCTGTGGTGTTGCTCATGAAAGTTTACCTTTAAGGTTTCTTAGCTTCTCTGGCTGCTGTAGAATTCAAGTATTAGAGGCTAGATTAAGCTCAGCACAGCCCTGTTTCATGTTTGCAATTACTTATTTAATAAATGAAAAAGGAGGAACTGTAAATATTTTTGTCCTGCCAGTGTGACTACTCATGTGAGGTGAAGTTATTCATGTGCATAGGCCTCTGCAAGATCAGGCCCGTGCTTCTGTATGATCAAGCTTTTGGAAACTGTCCATTCCCTGTAGAGAAAAATACCAAAATAAGATATTTTGCCAACCTTTGAAAGCTGACCCCCTTTCTCTCCTGCTTTCTGCCCACCCACCCCCATCCTTTCAGGAAAAGTGAAAACAGTCACGCTGGCTCCTGCAAGCCCTGCCATATGTTGGAGGCATGTGCACCTTCCTGCATGTGTCTTCTGCGCTGCCCTTCCACGTGTTGGTGACCTGAACTGTCTCCCTCCTCCTTACACGGGAGGGACCTCTGAGAGGGGACACCTTGCTGCAGAAGCCAGCGGTGCCGTGAGGATCATGGATCCCAGCTGTGAGAGGGCGGCAAAAACCCTACAGCTTGTGTTCATCTGAATTGGGAATAGCTTGCACCACAGAATGTGAGAGGGCTCTGCTTGATGTCTGATGTGTAAGAGCTTGGAGGTGGGGAGTTTGACACACAGATGTTGCTCTTCTCCTTAAAGAAAAAAGCAGCTGTGTGTTTACATTTTGTTTTTCAGCATTTCATACAGGGCCCTGTCAGAGTGCTTGCAGGAAGAATGCAGTTGCTTCCATTGGCAGCTTCCAGAAGGGCATGCTTTCCTCCTGCACCCAAGGACCTGCTCACTGCCTCAATGTCAACACTGGTCCTTCCCCATCTGATGCCTGATTTCTCTCTCTCTTCCTCTTACTGGTCTCAGTCTTCATGACTTTTAGACCTGCTGTCTTAGTTCCTTTTCTGGTGCCTGGTGCCCCCTGCCATGACGTTTTTGTGGCTCTCTTTTCTGCATGTCGGTGGAATTTGCAGGTGTGGTAATGGGGGTGGGAAAGGAAACTCATAAAAAAGCTGGAAATGTAAAGCGGATGGATGTAAGGGAGCAGAGGAGGCATGAAGGGGAGAGGCGAAAGGCGGAGGGTGAAAGTCTCATCCATTACTAGTCCTGGCAAGGTAACCAGCTGTGTTTCATTCCGCTGTCAGGAGGGGAGGCTGGTGAGGAAAGGTGTAGCTTGATTTTTCTTTGTAAATAAATGAACTGGCAGAAGTGTGTGTGTAGGGGGGGGAAAAAAGGTAGATAATATTCTGAGTGTAGAAACTCTTTTTTATGTCTGTTCCACATTAATTTGTACTGGATTGCAGCATTTCATTGAGAGGAAGAGAAACAAAAAAAAGCACTTTTTAGGAAGTAAACTGTTTCTGGGGCTAAAATATAATTTGTAACTGCTCAAGTCTAGTTAGGATGGCTTTGTGTTACCAGTGTCCGTTATTAATAAGTTCCACGTTGTTTGGCCATTACATCTCTTCCTGGGTTTCCTTTCAGTAACATTCCCTAGGGAAAATGGCTCTCCTGACTTCCAGAACAAATGAGGTTTCTAATTATAGGCTTGCTTTGGAGCCAAAAAGTTTAGGTTTGTGTTTGACGTGTAGTCATGAAACTTATTTAAAAAAAAAAGCTAAAAATATCCAGTAGTGTTTCGTTCTTTTTTTTTAAATCCATTTGGCAGTTGGTGAATATTATGGGATAAACATTGTCACAACTAAAATACTTGAAAGTTAAGAGTAGAAGGAATGAGCAGGGTAGAGATTGTGTCTATTTTAAGCTCGCATCGTTGTTGGAGTAAACTAGTGGCCCTTATTTTGTGTTTCTGCCTTGCTCTTCTCTCGGGGTGCTTGACATGGCATGTGTGCATCAGGGGCTTGGAGGAAAGAGCATGGTGGTTGTTCTTGGGGTGAACTCTGAGTTCCCTTCTGGTGTCTTACAGGCTTTGGGGGTGAGATGGGATTTATGCTCTGTGAAGAGGATGCTGGTTGCTGTGCATTCGTTTATCACCACAGTTAATTCTTAGAATCAATTTAAATTTTCTCTGTTACTGTAAACTTCTGGAGTACCAGCAATGTGTTGCTAGCTTTGTTAGTGACATTTGTTTGAATATCACTAGATAAACATTGGGGTGGTTTTATTATTTTTTGGGGGGGGGGGAAACCCAACTTAGATTTGCCTGAGTGGAGTAGAGTAGTTAGACTTCTCTCTGGTAAGAGCAGGAGTACCTAGTACGTACGGGTGTTTTGTAGTTCAGGTAATGTAATTGAGTTGGGATAACCCTGTGGCTTTAAGTGCCAAGGCAGATGGGCAGAACTGCTGGAGCTTTGGACTTGTGCTGAAATCGGAAAGTACTGGGCACCTATAGCCTCCTGATCCAAAATGTTCAAACTTAGGCTTCTTTAGGCATGTGTGAGTAGATATGCAGACACAAGGAGTTTTGTTTTAGCTGAAGTCTGGTGAATTCAGGGAAGCTCTCTGTAGAGCAGCTGAGTTTGGAGTTGTCTGAATACACTAAATAAATTTAAAAGAACTTATCACAGTTCCTTAAGGAAGGAGGAAAGTTTGGTACCCTGTTTTCAGATCTCTTATTTCAACTGTAGAACAGTAAGTGTGTAAGAACAGTATTGGAATAACCATTTTGGAAGAGGCTCTTGCTCACTAACATTTAGCCACCACTACAGCAAAATTATGAAGAAAAATCTGAAGTAAGAACACATACTGCAGTTTGTGTGTCGTTGCCCTCCCCTCCCACCCCTTTTTTTTTTTTTTATTTGAAAAGCCACCAGCACCAGTGTTGGATTAACAGTTGCAAATAAACCGATTAACAGAGGATTTTAGATGAAGTGGTAGATCTGTAATGCAGCGTTTGCCTGTGACTCTATACTTGTGAGCCAAGCCAAGCAACATGTCAGGAAGAGTGAAGTGAGAATGACAGGTCTCCATTGTTCAGCTCTCCTCACGGCCAGGGCAGCTAAGGCCATGGGGACTTCTGCAGTATGTGCAGCGCTTTCCTCACAGGTAGAAATGATAGGGGGCTTATGTAGGTATTTATATACACACACATTTAAAAAAATAAATTTATATCTATATACACACATACATTGGAAGATTTGTAGCTTTTGATGCCAACATTCAGGAATGCTCTTTGAACCAGTATGTCCCATAGACCTCAGGGCTATGACGCAATGGGACTGAAGCTAGCAGAGTGTGCTGTCATCACCTCTGGTTTCAGTGCAGTGCTTACCTAACTGCATGATCCTCAAGCTTTTGTGTGAGTTTAGGTGCCTGTAACAAAGCCTGCACGTTTCTGTAGACAGGTATGAACTGACTCGGGATGAGTAACTGCTGCTTTCGCTTTGTGTTTTTGGCATACTTGCTCCTTTGTGAGGTTGATGAAATACTGCAGACAGCTTTGAGGAGAGTGCTTCCTATGCATTTGGCTGTGTGAAGTAGCCACATGTGATTTATGTAGCAATTAAGATCACTTTCCAGTTACTCATCTCTCTGTGTGCTGGAGAGGAATTTGTGTTCCCGTGTACAGAGGAATCTCTGCTGTGCTCAAACTAATAGTAAAAGCAGCCGTGGTCTGTCTGCCTCTTAGAGGGAGCATCAGGTGTTGGTGCTGGGTGCGTCGGGGTACTCGGTGTGCTGGTTGTCATCTTCTCAGTCTTGCTCTCTACCCACAAAGTAATTGTGGAAAATACTGGTTGCAAGTGTTTCTTTTTTGGAAATTACGTGCAGTAATACAATAGGGGCAAATTACAAAGGCAGTTTCCTGTCATCTTTTGTAGCCATCTGTTGTCCATAATTAGGACTGCCTGTCTTGCGTTCTGTCTTCTGATTGATCCAAGGTGTGATCATGGGCGTGGATGTGCAGTCTGACAATGCTGTACTTCCTGTAGCACACAGTCCCTGTATCTTGTGTTTGCAGTCCTCAGTTGACATGGTTGATCTTTTTAAAGCCTAATCAGTAATAATAAAAACCGAAGGTCAAATTCTGCTCTAACTGAAGATCATGGCTTGCTTAATAACAGAGTGCTTAATCTCCTTTCCACTGAGCACAGGGGATCCTGTGATTTGGCTTGTCCCTCTTGAGGAGACGTTTGGGACATTGAATTTGTTAGTGCTTCAAAAGTAGCTTAATGACTTTAACCCATCAGGAACCTAACTCATAACTCTTACACTGTAGAGTAGTCTCAGTCACTTATACATAGTTGGCCCTAGGATCCCAGTAGCCTGTAAACTTGAGAGTTCAGTTTAGAAGTTTTATTTAGAGCATTATTTTTCTTTTTGCTCTATTCTGAAGAATTCTGCTTCTCAGGAGCAAACCTGCTCATCTTGCTGTTCGTCTACCAGCAGCTTGATTTAGCGTGTTCATTTATAGGTACAGAAGCTAAGATTATGGAAGTAATTTTGTTCAGAACTACTCATTTCATTGCAAAATATCTTCATGGTTCATCTGAGAATCATCTGGTAAAGCTGTATAAACTCTAGCCACTGCACCAGGGATTTCAGCATGACCCACAGTGCTTATGTGTGCAAAAATGGGCATATTCTTTGGCACTGCTTAAAAGACTAAGAGTATGGTGTTTGTGTGTTGTGTAATGGGAGAATTGTCCTGCTTTGTTTGTCCTGATGTCTGACCTGAGTAGGTTCAAGGCTTAATGCTGTTTTTAGTATGTTATTGATGTGTGCAGTGATACTGTGGAGTAGATGTAGACGTGTGTCATATGTTGCCCTTTATGAAGTGAAGGGGGGAAAAAACCCACCCCAACCTTTTTTCATCTCTGGTTGTCTTGCTGGTAGTAACAAAGCTGATGTGTGGCAAGTGACCAAAGCTGTGCCTAAAGACAATAGTAAAATCCATAGTGCAGGCTGGAGGCTTAGTGTAGTCAGTGTTGGTTGTCCTGTCCCATCCCATTCCGCCCTGCCTTTTTTTTTTTTTGTTGATGTGCATGTGTGTGTAACTCTGGAAGGCAGTGAGGTGAGAGGGCTTCTGCAGAAGTGTTCTGGATCCATCAGGCTAGGTTGTTTAACCAAAGTGTTGAAGACCAAGGAGCAGAAATATAAGTAGGAGAAAAGTTAATTTTAATCCTCTGTCAAACACATAAGCTTCCCATTTCCATCAGCAGGAGTACCTATGATCCAAAAGCTACATGGATGTGATGGCTCCTGCTTCATTATATAATACAGAGGTAAAAGCTTCCATAGCAGTTTTCAGGAATACTACATAAAATCCTTAATGCTCCATGAGGTGTGGACATGATAGTTTTGCTCTTGCAGCTGAAGGCTTGAAATGGGTGTTGTATTTGATAGTTAAGGAATAGAGGAGGAGGAAGGAGTCTTTACATACAAGCCTTGTTCCATCTGCTGTGGGATGATAAATAGGAACACTTCTCTGCTGCTGAGAGAAAATTGGAGCAAATTGTCCTTGTTGGATGTGAGGCATGGTAGAAGTCTTACTTGAGATGGGGAGCTGAGCTGTGACTTGGTTGTCTTTCAGGAGCTCTGACTGAAAGGAGGAAGAAGTAGTGTTATATCTGCCCTGCTTTAAGTCTAGGCTAAGAAATGGTCTGTTTCTGCACCAGGGAGTGATGTCTTCTGTCCTATACAAAACCAGAGCGCTTAATCAGGAGTTGATACTCGGAGCAGCTGCTGCCTCGGGTACCCATGTACAAGCACTGCTGCTGGACAAGTACCAGGCAGAGTCAGGGGAACCTGACTAGTCGCTTGTGCAGGCAACCTGATGCGAGCAGTAATTGGACTCCCATGTAATCAGAACAAGTGAAGCCCACTTTATTAAGGAGAGCTTAATCTTTCATTAAAGAAATCTCTGGTCATGATACTCCCAGCTTGTGTGGAGCCTTACTCAGAACACGGTCACTTTTCTTAGGCAGTGCCCACATAAACTGTAGTCTTGTAACTCCAGAATCCTGGTTTCTGTATTTAACCTTCTAAATCTTTGTGAGCTAATTTTGATGTAAAATATAAAAGACAGCTTGTAATTTTGCATGAGTTATCAGGTCAGGTTAAAAAAAAACCCAAATCCTGGGTGTATTTTGACTTGATATTCAGAGATCCTTAAGCTGTTGAATTAAAGGTGCACCTTTCTCCTCCAAACAATATGTAATGTGGGTTGATGACTAAGGACAGGACTCTTAATCAACTGTTTCTGTAATGAAAAGCATTTAGCTGCTGTTAGAGAGCCCAGTAAGTGGATCTCAGGATCTAAGTGAATGGATTCTCAGTAGCTAGATAGGATATTCATAGGAAGTGGGACTACTGTGGAGTTCAAAGACTGGACTGTCATTTTCTAATTGCTAATACAATTTAGTTTTTTCACTAGGGAAGTGGCTTAAAATGTCATTGAATTGTTCCTACCAACCTTTTAAGTCGGCCTAGCAGTAAGAGCCTAGTGTGTCTAGATCTTGCAGTCTGAGGAGACGGCCAGTGCTTCTGGACATCACTCAGATAATCCTCTGAATTAGATCATCATGTTATTTTCAACTGCATCTTTCTGTTCTTCTTCAATCTAAAGTTGAATTAACTCCATAGAGTTGCCTTTCTTAAGGTTGCTTCTTTGGGCTCTGTGACTGACAGCATGTAAAGAATTATTCATGTACAGAATGATGCATTTTTTTCCTCCTTTTTAATTCAGGGTCCTGTCCACACAGGAACCTGTCTTATTCGTTTGGTACAAACTACTCTTCCTTCTCCTCTTAGGCTGAGACTGATTGGCACTGCTGGGGTTTATAGCAGAATTGCTGACAAATCTAAATACCTTCTCTCAACATTCTCTCAGCTGCATAGTGTTGCTTTGGGGTCTGATTTGGCCTCTGTGGGAACAAGTTTGTTTTCACAGAATTTGAAAAACGGTATTAGTGGATCCACATGGTCAGCTGAACACTTCTCTGAACTTTAGGTCCCTTGCTTTCTATCTTTACTGTGCTGTTTTGGGGTTTTTTTTTAAATACAAAGTTGGCAAAATAAAATTCAAGTTGCCTAAACACACTGCATTTTAATTAAAGTGTGCTAAAGAAAATGTCTTCTACAAGATTTTTAATTCTGTGCTGTAAGTTACAGGTTTTTTCCCCTGAGAAAAGACAGTATACTTACCGAAGAGTAGCGTTGGGAGAATGCCTGTATCGCTAGCTCAAGGCTGGGTGAAAGGGAACGTTGTGAGGTGGATTTGGCCATGGGGTCTCTGGCTTTTTCTTACTCTGGCCTGAATTCTTAATCTTCTGTAAAATGAAGCAGGCAGCTCGTGTACTTAATGGCGAGACTTTTATATTCTGGATTAGGCTGGGTGCCAGTTAGCCAGCATACAGTGTAGACAGTTCCCTGTCTCCGACCGGATCACAGCATACATAACACTATCCCAAATAATTGCCTGGTATTTAGGTGAGGATGAAAACCAGTGATGGTTCTTAAGTTGATAGATGCCAAATGCAAAGTGGCTGTCTTGCTAGTCTAGGATATTCTCTTAGGATTTCTTCTTTGGTTTATTAAGCCAAGTAGGGCACTTCTAGTTACCGAGATACTGTGACAGCAGGTTTGTGTTAAAGTACAATGGAAATAATTCCTGATACACACCTTTCTCGGGTTCTGAATAAGAAGGAAGCTGTTGTTTGTAGAACAGTAACCCTATAGAAATGCTCAGCTGTCAGAAAATCCTGGTAAGTGGCTGGAAACACCGAAGGTGGTGTCATGCAAATTGGACTGGTTGTCTTTGATTACTGACTTGCAGTTAAGTTCCTGTTAGGTTAATCCTGTGTTTTGTTACCAACACCTCCATGTCCCTGTCATCCTCATGTGTCCCATCCCCCGCCCCCTTTGTGTTCACGTGTGCCTGAGATGAACCAGTGAAGTGAGTTTTCACTTGGTGAAGTTACTGATGGCACCCTCTTGTTTTGGCTTGTTCCTGTTGGGTGTCCTTGGTTCTAGTGGGCATGGAAGTTTTTGGGTGGAGTATGTTGCACCTGCTGAGCTGATTCCTAGGAAAGACTTAGTTTTCTTTCTCTTAGGATGTTACCCTGGAAAAGGTGGTCCCGCTTGCAGGGACTTCAGTGACGCTTCTAGTGAAGACCTCTGCTATGATGGTCATAGAAAGACTTTTGATGTTTCAGATGTCCAAACTGTTATTTTGTTGTTTCTCCCAGGACTGAGGTGTTAACATGTCCCTCGATACAAATGTCAAGGGATTTAAACAGAAGAACAGAAGTTTCAGAATGCCTTTATCTTTCTAAATGTCTTCTGCTTACAGCATGTGTTTGCACAGTCACGGGCAAAAATGGTTAAGCTATATCACAGGTTATTTTGTTTTACAGAGTTGATGGATTTGTCTAAGTTGACAGCTGCTTTTGATTCAGTTACATGTTTGCATGATGTGAAGCTTATCTCAAGATGGGGGAACATGATTGTTTATACTATGCTAGAAGGTTGATATTCTGTGAAGTGAAACATCAAAGCAGTTTCTAATACTCTGAACTTTAAAACTCACAGCTGATTTAATTAAAAATAATTACAAGGCACATCTCTTCCCCACCCCTAAATACAGACCCCAAATATTCTTCAAAGCATGTTTTATTGTAATGATTTGGTGACTTCCTCCCTGGGGTGTTTTTGAAGTTACCACTGGAATACGAAGATGTGGTTTTGAGTTGTGATGATAACAGACCATTAGTGCAGTAAATGTTTGCCTCGTAAGACAGTAACATGTCATGTTCTATGAAAATAGTTGCTTAGCAACTTTTCCTGTAAAAGCCAAATTTGATGGCAGATTTCTTTTAGTGAGTTATAGCTTAAAACAGCTCCAGAAGCAGCTTGTTGAAGTACATAATTAGTATTCAACCCTTTGGGGTTTTTTCTTGTAGCTAGACCTTTATAGCCAAAGCTGGCAAAATCTTGTAAAAAGTAATACAGCTTTTACTGCACTATCTAGTTGTGAAAACACTGTGGAGAATTCAAGATGAGATCTTCGTGCTGTGTGTCAGGATTTAACCTTAGACAAGTAATAACCTGTATGTTTTCATCTTCAGAGGTAGAGCTGGAAGATTCAGAGAAAACATTTCAGAAGGACTTTTACATTCAGTAGAGATCACACTGGAAACAAAGTAGTAGAGAAGTATTTATTTTAACTTATAATACATTTATTATAAGGAGTATTTATAAGGATTATAGAAACATCATAGTTAATGCTAGCATTGGTATTTCATTATCTTGTAGAAATGAAGCATTACACTGTGCTAAGGAACATTAGAAATGAGAAATTAGAAATGTGGTGCCATTCCCAGGGTGTGGGAAGGAATTGCGTTTTTAGGTACTTCCAGAGATCCTTTTTCATTCTTGTCTGTCCCTTCAGTATATGCTACCAAATGAACCTCAGTACTACTCTGAGAAATCCAAACTGTTCCCAACAAGGGCATGTGAAAAAGCTTCAAATGTGACAGGGATGTCCTGCTGAAACTTTGCTGGGGTTGGATCCCATTCTCTTTCAGCTGTGTCAGGAGGAAGGGATGCTGTCCAGAGAGACCTTGACAGGTTCGAGAGGTGAACCCATGCGAACCTTGTGAAGCTCCCAAGCACAACTACAGGCTGGGCAAAAAAATGGATTGAGAGCAGCCCTGAGGAGGACTTTGGTGGATGAGGAGCTCAACATCAGCCAGCAAAGTAAGCTGGCAGCCCAGAAAGCTAACCATGTCTCGGGCTGCATCAAAACCAGTGCGACCAGCTCAAGGGAGGCGCCTCTGCACCCTCTGCTCTCATTAGGCCATACCTGTGTCCAGCTCTGGGAGTTCCAGTACAAGACAGACATGGAGCTGTTTGAGCAGCTCCAAAGGAGGGTGATGGAGATGATCCAAGGGCTGGAGCACCTCTTCTATGAAGACAGGCTGAGAAAGTTTGCCTTGTTCAGCCTGGGGAAGAGAAGGCTTAAGGGAGACCTCTATAGCAGCCTTCCAGTACCCAAAGGGGCCTGCAGGAAAGATGGAGTGGCTGTTTACAAGGGCAGGTAGTGATAGCATGAAGTGCAACAGCTTTACGCTGAATAAGGGGAGATTTGGATTATATATTAGGAAGAAACTTTTCCTGTGAGGGCGGTGAGGTCCTGGCACAGGCTGCCCAGAGAAGCTGTGGCTGCCCCCTCCCCGTCAGTGTTCAAGGCCAGGCTGGATGGGGCTTTGGGCAGCCTGGGCTAGTAGAGGGTGTCCCTGCCCATGGCAGGGGGTTTGGGACTAGATGGGCCTTTCAGTTCCCTTCCAACCCAAACCATTCTGCGATTCTGACATTCTTCCCTGGGCTATGCTTGCTCTGTTTCTTCTGTGTTCTTGTGGTTTCATGACTGCACAGTCACAAAGAAGTCTTCTAATTCTGGTGTAAGTTATTTGTGTAAGTTATTGGATTGCTGATCCATGCTGGTTACCTGCAAATAGGTAGGTGGTTCATAACTTCACCATGTTCAACTTCTGTTGAAGCATGTATACAGAACATTTTGGTGAAAGCATGGTAAACTAAACATTAAACACAGGTTGGTTCACTGGGTGTAACTTATGTCAAAGCATAAGTCTGACATGGTCTGGACATTCTGTAGAGGGTGCCAAGCACAGCCAGGTTTCCAGTCTCCTAGACTAATTTTATGAACCAAGAGGGAAAAGTGATGTCTCACAAAGTAGAATATGAAGGGATTATCATGGAGCAGGTCATCCTACTTCTGTTAGTTGTGCCCTGTAACAGCCACACATCTCCAAGGTGGATGCTGGAGGTCTAAGGCTGATACAGAGCATGGCTGCTGTTCCTTGGGCAGAGGGTGTGGTTCCACTGGAGCTTCAGTTTAAGTTGTTTTTTTTGGCAGATGCCTTCCTTGAAGCAGATCTCCTGTGTGATTGCAAGAGGAGCTGTTCTGGTACTAGGGTGGATGGAGGAATATGCAAGGTGGGGAGGCTGGCAGGGAGGGTGGGACGTCAAGAAGCCCTGTCTGGGCTTGGCTTACCTTGTGGAGCTCTGCTTTGGGAGGAGGAGTCTCAGTAGATGGTGCAGTGAAGATGTGCCGTGTCGTTTGGATAGAGATGCTAAAGGTAAGCAGAAGGTAGAAAAGTCTGGTACTTTTGTCGTCTGTGCTGTTATGGTTTGTCCTTTTTTAATGAGTAAGCCAAGGAGAAGGCAGTATAGGGAAAAAATACTTTGTGCTTTAGTACCTGACAAAGTAGTGCAGGAAACAGGATTGCAGTGTAAACGTTGGATTTACTCACAGATCCCTGATTTTAAAAGCACATACATTGGTGTATTTCTAGCTCTTCGTATTTTCTGTGGCTGTAGAACCCTCCCTTAATTGTTCCCTGTAACAGGTTTAACAGGCCAGCTGATCCATTTAGAGAATAAAGTTGAAGGTGCTATTTTAAACATTTAAATGTATTTTAAATGTTATGCCACACCAAAAGGTAACTGCACTCTTTCCTGTTCCTTGACCAACTTGAGTCTCAAGCAGTTACTAGAGCTTCTCACCGCAAGTGTAAGCGTGTGAATGGAGATGGAGTCTTAGTCCTTTGCTTATTAATGCTGCAGGTAAGGTCCTTTGCTTGCCTGTTTTCAGAGAAGGTTGGAAGGGATTTATTAATCTGTGTGACAAACATATCAGCGATTTTTTTTTTTTTTTTTTTTTTTTTTTTGTGCCACTTCATCAGAAGTTTCACACCTTAAACTATCTGCCTGTGGTAATTATTGCTGTAGTCAACCTTGTCCATGGTTGTACTTCAGTGGTTTTTTGTGCTTATTGGTTATGGCATAACAATTACAAGTGTAAGTATAGATAGCTTTTTAGATACTGGGACTGCTTGAGAAGAAAGTGTCTTTCACTGAATGGAAGATGGAGAATGCAGGTGAAGAAGAAGCTACAGCAAGAGAAGAGGTAGCTTCTCTTTGCAGGAGGTCTTGCTCTGCCTTTGGACCACTGGAATGAGAGAAGACTGGCTGTGCAGTCCTCCTGTCTTTCCCTAATCATGGAATGGGAACACTTGAGCATCTTGACACCTGGCTGTTCATATTTGGCTCATTGCAAAGAGGGAGAGCATCACTTTATAAGCATCTGGACAAGCTGGAAGGAAACAAGTAAGGTACTAATATAGTAATAACCATGGTAAATAGCAGAGCTGTGCATGCTATTAATATAAGAAAAGTATCAAGTGGGAAAAAAAAAAAAAAAAAAGATCAAACAAACCCACAAAAACAGTACCTCATTATTTGGCAGATTAGATCTAGTGCCTTACCTTGACTGGTTTTATTGTACAAGATGATGCATCCTCCTTTTCTTGTTCTCTTAGATCTTTCTCTTCGAAATGTGTGAATCTGCTTTGGGTACTTTGTTGAACAAGCATGGATGGCTACTAGCAGCAGGCTGGGTAGCACCAGCAGGAGCTGAAGGACCAAAGCCTGATGTTCCTGAGGCCTGGAGAGCATTTGTCAGTTTGAAGGCACTCCCTTTTTATCACAGTCTCTGAACTCAACCTTTGAATGAATGCAGTGTAGTGGGATGCTGAGAAATTAGTGTAAATGTTTAGGTTTGCGTACAATGAATTTTGGTTTTGCCAGTTAGTAATCATAGAATGTGTTAAGTTGGAAGGGACCTTTGAAGGTCATCTAGTCCAACCTCCCAACATGCCCTTACAAACAGTCCTTCCCCAGCTTTCCTGTAGGCCCCTTCAGGTATTGGAAGGCTGCTATAAGGTCTCCCCTGAGCCTTCTCTTCTCCAGGCTGAACAACCCCAACTCTCTCAGCCTGTCTTCCTAAGAGAGGTGCTCCAGCCCTCTCATCATTCATCTTCATGGTCCTTCTCTGGACCCACTCCAGTATTCCTTAGGAATTCCTTTCAAAGCCCCTTGTTTTACTGAGAGCTGACAAATGGAGCCATGGACATCAGCAGCCATCGGAATGGAAGTAAATGCGCACATCCCTCTGGGGACGCTCAGCGTGTCCTTGTCAGGGTGAGGAGACCTGGGGAAATTACTTGGTCTCTCTTAACTGTTTTGGCTCAAAGCTTCCCTGCAGCAACCATGTGAAGAGTTAAAACATCAACTCTGAGAAATGGGGGTGACGTGAGCAGAGGGAAGAGCCTGGTGTGTGCCCCAAGCCTGCTTGTGTGGCTGTGCAGCTGAGCCTCTGTTGGCAGTGGGCTCTTCCCTGGTGCTGTGTGCCAGCACTTAACAAGGGAGAGGCTGGGACACGGGGGTGCTACCAGTGCCTTGGAGGGGAAAAGGCCGCTCTCCAGAGAACTCCATGATGAACTGGGTGGGTGATGAGGCATCTGTGTGACCAAGCCACCTGGAAAGAAGGGATGAGCCCGGGGTTGACTTAGGTGTGGGCGAGGGTTGCTGTGGCTAGGAGGAGGTTATGAACCCTGTAGTTGATGGGAAGCCTGGCAGGTAGTGTGCTGTGCCCCATCTCCTGTGTGAGAGGAATTCAGAGAGCTGAAGAGCAAGGAGAGGGGTAGCTGAGGCAAGTCCCCCTGGGAGCTGGAGCAGAAACGGAATGCTGTGGGTAGTTAACCTCAGCGGGCTGGTGGCCCGGCCCAGTGAAGGTGGTGGTGTATGTTGTAGCAGTGCAGGTAGTGTGTTGGTGGGAGCTCTGAAGATGAGTGGTGTGACCTGATCTGGAAGGAACTGTCCGTGTCATGCAAACAGTGGTGCTTATGAGAGCAGATTGTGCTTGTGCTGATCTCATAAGGTGTGTGGGAAAGGTGCGTGGGGTGTTTTTGTCAACTTTTCCTCCACTGCCTGTGTTGTTTTCTTTGTCTGTCAGGGCTGGCTGGACTGGCTTTGAGCTGATACCATCAATTCAGCCTTCGGTATTTTCTGTGTTCTTTTAAAGCTCTCGCTTCCTGGCTGTGATGCCTGAAGAGGTCACAAAACAATACCTGGCTGCATGCAAATGCTTTTCGATCCTGTTTATCAATACTGCTTATCAAACAGCCATTAAGCAAGTCGACTTGTAAAGACGGGTATGTTGGGTAATTATTAACTGTAAATCACTCCTTTTGGGCTGCTGTTCTCTTGGAAGATGGCTGCTGATAATTGACAGACTGTTAAAAGTTTGTCCAGGCTGAAGTCTAGTGACCACAGCCCATACTAGTCCCTTGACTTCCTTCTCAGGATGAAGGGAATATACTTTAGGTGAAGTTTTGGAGCTCATTTTATCAGTGCTGGAAATCCAGCTGACTCTCTCCAGCAGGCTTCAGGATGCTTTGGCTCTTCTCTAGAGAACTTACTTGAAAATAAATGCAGGAAACTTTTTTAAGCACACCAGAGTAGATGAAGTATTTAACAGTATTTAAAACTTGGGTGTTGACATAACAGTGATATGGTGTGAAAGTGGGTGAGAGATTGAAAATTTTAATGCTGCTGTAGTTTCATACTGCATGTTTGCCAATGAAAAGGAAAAGTGCATCATTTAATTTTTGGCTAGACAGGCAAACGCAGACCAGTTGCATGAAGTGTTTGCTCTGGCACCCCTCATTGCTTACGAGAGTTTTTGCTTATGACCTGAATTCTGGGAAGGTGTCCAAGCCCTGTGCAGCCTGAAGTGCTTATCTCTTGATTTTTTTTCTTTTCTTATTCTGCAACAACAGAATAGACAGACCTACTTAGCAAATGCCCAGGCGATTATAGCTCTGTGTCCCACTTCAGATTCTCTCTTCCTCCCCCCCACCTTTGCTGTGCTGCAAAGGATATGTAATTAAAGCTCTCCTTCCAAGGAGGTCCTGTTCTTCAGTGCCAGACTGTTCTTTTGCCTTGAACCTTGATGGTGTCTCTTTACTTTTTAATTTGAAAATGTTCTGTGCTAATGATGTGGCTTATTTTCAAGGTGACCTGTCATCTTACATTCCTCTCTGGAGGAAAAATTAATTCTCTGAGCAAAATAAGATGTTCTCTGGTTTTATTTGAATACTTGTGCAATTCACAGAAGTGCACGAGGAATTTTTGCTGTGTGCTTTTATGTCCACCTGGCTAATGTAGGTACTTCAAAGGTGCTGCTACTGTTACCAGAGTGAACTTTTAAAACTCCCTTTTCATTGCTCAGTCGTGTGGCATAAGAGATGTGTAGTATTTCTGCAGACCCCTGGGCTGGTGCCTGGGGAAGCTCTTGCAGTCTCCCTGTTCCTTCACCAGCTTAAGTGATAGGTTGGCTGGTTCTCACAAAGGGATGGAAACGTGCAGGGACTGGAGCTTTCACAGGCCTTCAGTTAAGCTGTGAGCAGGTGTTGTGGAGAGACCCTGCCAGTGCTCAGGCCAAAAGGAAGGCAGCGGTGGGCAAAGATGCCATTTGGGGCATCAAGGCATCCACTCAAAAGAGAAGCTGTATAATCCATACAGGGGACAAGAACTTCAATCACAGCTTGCCCCTTGGTAGCCATCCATGTGAAAGTCTTGTGCAGTTTTGTTTACAAGGGGACTGTACGTAAGACCATAGCGAACCAGGCTCAGTTAGTTCCTCAGCATGCAAACCACTCAGGGGTTTTTGTTGCCCTTTCAGAGGCTACTGTAAGAATTTCCAGTATTAAATGGAACTGATGCTGTCCCTGACCTTGGGTCACTTGAGTCAGAAAATGTTTTTAGAACAGCCTTGCGCTTTTTTAAAAAAAAAAAAAAAAAAAGGAGGACCTGGTAGTTTTGAAAAGTTGGGTAAATAAGGCTGTGTTTGTATGGCCCGCAGCAACTTGGCCTCCCTTACGGCAGGGACTACAGCAGGAGCATTGTTCTAAGTTTCTTTTCTCGCCTGCACCTCCAGCCCCCCCTTCCTCTGCTTTCCCTCTGTTGTGGTGGCACCCCGTGAGTGCTCAGCATGGGGAAGGGAAATGGGTTGTGTCCATCCCTGCGGACTGAGGCTGTGCTGTTGTCAGTTCTGTGTTTATCGAGAGAAGAGTAAGCATCCTATGTGTGTTTACTCTAATATGAAGTGGCTTGGCATAGGTCAAGTCTTGCCTTAAACAGTCTGGGGTCTGCCTAGTTAGAGAAGTCAATCTGCTTTTAACTCAGAACAGTAGAGATCTGTGGATGCTCCCCGTGAAGGAGACTTGGCAGTAACCTTTTCCCTGGGCTTTTGTGTATTTATTGCAATACAGAGGTTTGTATGCCTTTACCCCCTTTCCCTTTGGAGTGATAGAAACTCCAGCTTCCTTCCCATCCCCCAGTTGTGCCTCTCAGTGCTTGCTCTGCTGGGATGAAATGCTGCAGGACTTCTTTCAAAGGGCTTTTTTGGCTGGGAAACCCCTGGGCTAGCTGTCCTTAGCAGCGGGCCTGTTGGGGAATCTGGCAGGAGTATGAATGCCTGCTTTCCACTAACCATTCTATCACAAGACTCAGATAAAAACGGACAGTTACATCTTTAACGAATTTATAAACCTCAAAGAATTCAGCATTCCTTCAAAGCAGACATCTGGCTTTCCATTCTGAGCTTTGGCTTCCCTTGGTTCCTTCAGAATCACCGTGTGCTCCTTCCACCATGTGCTCCTTCCCTCAACTCTTGCAGCACAAACCTTTTGCATGGTACTGGTGGTAACTTCCAAAGACAAGTGGGATTTTAGGAATGATTTTTAGAAGTGAGGTGGCTGGTTCAAAAAATTTAGTTCTGCAGAAACAAACTTAATCTGTTTGTCATCAGTTCTCTAAACAACCCACGATGCCCTTTGTGAAAAATCTGCGAGTAGATCCATTTCACAGTGTATGGCAGAGGCTGAGAGGCTCTTGACCAGACTAGCTGCCTCCAGGTGAAGCAAACCGTGGAAAATCCTTTGTTAGAAAGAACAGATCAAATCTGTCTCCAATCTAATCACCTCAATTTTTTTCTAGAATAAAGCAAAGGGAACAGCATGTCTTGGTCTTTGCAATTATCTGACCTGAATAAGCTTTAACTACTTTTTTTTTTTTTAAACCCAGCAATTGATGTAAGAGGGACAAGGTTGAGGACTTTGTGGTTTCTAAGCAAATATACAAAATGTCCTTTCATTTGATGCAATCACTTGACATTCAGAAGGGGAAAAAAATTTTCATTTTGAAGTGGATGTATGCTGTAGGGTTTAGTCCTGTGTGATAGACACCTTAGACCAAAATCTGTTACTTTGTTTCCACTCTTTGCTGCTTTTACTACTTCTATCTTCAGAGAAAAAGGATTCCTTTTGAGTTCTTTGTTATTGTAGGTGGCTGATTACATGCCTTAGCTGGATCATGCAAATGACTCATGTTTATCCTTAGCAAGTTGATAGGAAGCATGTTAAATTCTTACTTTATTTTTACTGCAGGGTTTCAGTAAACTGAGAGGCAACTGAAGGAAGCTGGAGTATTTGTTGTTTCAGTAAAAATTCCTGAAAGCAGGAAAGTAGTTTGGAATAAAATAACAGAATATTTAAGTTTGCTGTCAGGCTAAATTTCAGTATCTTCTGCATGTCTGCCTTTTATAGCCATGCCTCCTTTCCCATCTGTCAACTGCCTAAGATGACTTAATGGCGTTAAAGGAAGCTGGTTCGTTCTGTGGGATGCATTATAAACAAACAATTTATAGGGGAATATGCGAAGCACAGTAGGAAACTTCTTAAACATTGTCTGATTAGGAAGTTTAATAAAGGAAATACTGCTTCTGAATGTGGAAGGACAGTATCATATTTGCAGTTCTATAGTTTTGACATACTCTCTGGATAAGCATTTCCCATAATTTGTTTCCAGCAGCAGTTGTTTTTAATGTTAATTAGTCAACTCCTAGACGTGTGCGACTACGCTTAAAGTCATTCAGTGTGTAGCTAAGTGAGTGTGTGGAAAAACTTGGAATGCATGAAACTTATCTCAGTGATCCTGAAGTATCTTAAAGGGCACATGGTCATCTCAAGTAGCACTTTCCCATACCAGTTCTCTTCACTGCAGGCCCCAAGTCAAAATTGGAATGGTGCTCATCTAACAGACATCACAGCTGTCCCTTGCTGGAGAGATGACAGTTCGTTTTGGTTGCAGAGGAAGTGTATCATCAGGCTACACAAGTATTATGGATGAGAGCAGGCAAACCTTACAGACTTGACTCTGCTGTGGTGCAGAAGTAACTTGCGAGGTTGTCCATTAGGCCCTGCTGAAAAAAATCCAACTGGGCTGGGTGTTTCCAAGTTTGAAGGTGCTTGCTGAATTTCGAAGGCTGTCGGTTGCTTAGGCATGCCTAACACCTCTGGCGTCAGTAGTGACAAGTTCTCCTGCTGTTTTGGGCTTGCAGGTCTGGACAAGGATTGTCCATGCACAGAGGCTTCTGCAGCTGGTGTTGCCTTCCACATCATTAAGCCCTCGAGTTGTCTCCTCTTGATGAGACAGGCAGCTCTAGTTCTCATGTCTGCTGTACTTTTCTACTAGAGCTACTCTTTAGAGGCCTTCAGTCTCTTTGAAGTTGAGAAGAATTAAATAAAACCTGGAAGTAAAAAATTGTGCATCTCTAGTCAGTATGATGCACTATCAGAATGGCTTCGCTGGTGGCTAATAAAACCTCTTTCAAAACCCACACCAGTATGGCTGGAGTCTGAATTCCTTTCAGGATCTGATGGGTCCAGAGCCTTAGATTTCAACTTGAACATACAGAGTTTTTGCCTCACTGATTTGCTCAGATAATAGTCTTAAAAGAGAAATGTAAAGGTTTCCAGTGAAAAGTAGGGTGTGTATCTCCAGTTTTGCATGGAAGTGCCTTTAATTTCTTTTAAGAAGCAACCAACCCAAACCCCAGACACCTTGTTACAAGACAAGTGGCTCGCATGGTGTGAATGGGTCAGGAAGTTGCCCACTGGGTAAAGCCACTTAACTGTTGAAAAATCTTACATGCTCTGTTCATGCCCTCACTCCTGTACTGCTTGGACCTTGTTCTGGTAGCTGAGCTTTTCTTCCAGGCTTAGTTTTCTGTCAGGTTAGTGAACTGAGTTGCCCTCACCAAGGAATTGAATAAAATCTGAGAGCCAGGGAGAAGGCTAGACATCACAACTATAGGGAAGAGGAGTTAAAAATACCCCATTTGTCCTTCAGAACAGCAAGTTGCTGGGTTGCATCACACCACGTAGGGAAACCTAAGGCTCGTGTTTGACCAAGTCTAAGTGATAATGCTTTAGTGTTTGCTTTAGGGAGCAAACAAAAGCCATTAAAGGCATGGTGTGATGTGAGTCGGTGGCTTTGGCCCAGTGTAATGCTAGTTCATTCTATCCCTCACTTCTGCCAATACAGCTTTTGGTGGGGCTGCAGTGTGTAATATCAGGGAACTCCAGTAAGATGACTCATTTAAGGGAGGGAAAAAAAGGGAGTGGGGCCACTTGAGTTTGTCTGCCAGCAGAAAAGAGTATGTCTGCACTTGGGGCTTCAGCCTTGCCAGGCAAGATGCCTGGGATGTGAGAAGGCCCATTGGGGTGTGGAGAGTTTTGCAATGTGTGAGCTAAATCCTGCACTGTAGTTCTTTGCGGTGACATGTGCTGAAGGGGTGCTTTGGTGTCTGTGGAGGAGCTGATTTAGGCTCAGCACAGCTCACTGACAGTTGCTTGGTACCAGCTGTGTCAGAACATGGAGATGACTTATGTTGGTCTCTGTCTCATTTGTTGACTGCTCATGCTCTGCCTCTGCCCACATTCTCCTCCCAGCTCCCCATGGTAGGGAATTAACTATATAACTTAAAAAAAGTCAAATTTCTTTCTTAAAGGTGGTTTGAAGTGATGCGCTGCACTGTGTAGTGCTACCTCCTGCTTGTAAGTCTTGAGCATTAAGAAAATAAATGATAGGTTCAATTTTGAATTACTTGCTTTTGGGAAATCTTAAATTGGATGCACAGCTTCAAGTGTCTTTTTTTCCAGAAGTAACTTCCACTGCTTGTCTGAATTGATATTCTGGTACATACCTAGTAGGTCCTTCGAAGCATTTATCATCTCCTAAATAATTCTTCTAAGTGCTCTCCATCTTCTCTCTTGGCTAGTCAAAGCTTTTATTTTAAAGCACGAAAACCCAAAGCAAAACTATCCTGTAGTCTATTTCATATACCTGTATTTCATTTTTGCCGCTGCAAATGACAACAAATCACAAAGAAACCTTATTTCATTGTTGAAATCTAACTATTCATTGCTCAGTACTTAAAAGATACCTATCAGCAGGTCATTTACACTATGCAGAAGTCGTTAGTACATACACTGAGTCTGTCTGCTAAAGCTAGTTTAAATACATTTTGGGAAATACGAAGTATGCACCGGCATCAGGCTGACAGCAAGTGATGAGAGGTGTTTTCAGTGTTATTGCAGACATGCAGTGGTATTAAATGTAAAGACAAGGCTAAGGATTAACTTCAAATTCATAGTCCTTTTGGACTTCACTGTGTTTTGTTGTTACTGGTTTGTCTTATGGAAAGGATGAAAGGATTTTTCCTTATTGTGGCTGATGGCTCTTTTCCTATGCCTTCAGAAGAAGTTGATGACCACTCCGAGCACTTGACACGGGAGAGAAATCAGGTTTCAAGCTCTTGAAGTTCAGGAAAGCCTTTCCAGATTCTGACCTGTTGAATGCAGTATTGAAACAAAGGGTAATTTGGAAAAAGCCCTTGAGTTCTGTAAGCCTTGAATTTAGCACTGTATTTAGCTTATATTTTGTAAACACTTCCTCAGATGGCATAGCTGTTGCGACAGGTACTATTAAACAAAATGGACTTGTCAGCAGTGCTTTTAGAAGCCTGCTTCACTTGTAGCAATAGAAACAACTTTGGTTTTGACTTGTCAAGCTTTAATTTGAAGCTGGTTGGTGACACCCTGAAGTTTCCCCTGAGACATTTAGTATCACGGAATTGCAAGGCTGGAGAAGACCTTTAAAATTGAGTCCAACCGTTCCTGTCCTGTGCTAAACCATATCCCTAGACACAGTGTGCACATGCTGGAAGTGATTCCTGCTTCCAGGTATTTAGGACACTGGGTGAATTAAAGTGCATGTCTGTAGGGAAGGAATCAGCTTTCCATTCCCTTTCCCAGGCACTTCAAATCCCTTTGACTCTTTAGTTGTCAAAGTGAAGTGCTACTTTTTACCTTGGCTTTCAGAGCAAGGAGAGACAGGCTCACCTCTGTTAGCGAGCAGCAGACAGCTTTGCTGTTCTTTCTGGTGCCTCTTGGTCACCAAATTGTACTTGCCTCCAGTTTTCCTTTTATTTCTGTTTCGGGTTTGTGTGGCAATGTCTTGGTAGCAGGGCTGGGGGACGCCAAGGTCAGTGAAGAAGGAGGGGTAGGAGGTGAAGTGCTCAAGGTTGCCAGAGCAGAGATTCCACTGCAGCCCCTGGAGAAGACCATGGTGAAGCAGGCTTGTTCCCCTCCAGCCCATGGAAGATGATGGGGAGTAGAGATCCGACCTCTGCAGTCTATGGATACCCCCATGCTGAAGCAGGTGGAGGCAGCCAAAGGAGGCTGTGACCCCATGGGAAGCCCATGCTGGAGCAAGCTCTTGGCAGGACCTGCAGCCTGTGGAGAGAGGAGCTCGTGCTGGAGCAGGTTTCCTGGCAGGACTTGTGACCCTATGGGGGACCACATTGGAGCAGCCTGTTCCTCAGGGTCTGTACCCCGTGGAAGCCATGCTGAAGCAGTTCATGAAGAACTGAAGCCCCTGGGGCTTATGTTGGAGGAGTTAATTGAGGACTGTCTTGGGTGGGAGGGATCCCATGCTGGAGCAGGGGGAGAGTGTGAAGAGTCCTCCACCTGAGGAGGAAAGGAGCAGCAGGGACAACTTGTGAGGAACTGACCCCAACCCCAAATTCCCTGTCCCCCTGTGCTGCCTGGGGGTAGGAGGGGGAGAAATTGGGAATAAAGTTGAGCCTGGGAAAGAGGGGTTGGGGAAGGTGATTTTAAGATTTGGGTTTGTTTCTTACTATCCTAATCTGTTTTGATTGGGTAATAAATTAGATTTATTCTGTGTTGACTCTGTTTTGCTGGTGATGGTAATTGCTGAATGATCTCTCCCGGTCCTTCTCTACTCAAAAACCTTTCATTATATCTCCCCTCCCCTGTCCAACTGAGGAGGGGAGGGATAGAGTGGCATGGGTGAGCACATGGCCTCCAGGGAGGGTTAACCCACCACAATTTACATAGTTTACTTGATACAAGACTACTTGACTTGTCAGTCTGCTGTCCAGTTGGAGTCAGCTCTTCCTTATTTCCATTTCTGTGCAGTGTGAATAGTATCTTTTAAAGAAGGGAAGATTGAAGTGATGTTTTCACAGGCCAGGCTACTATAGCATACCTTCTTCTGTGCCCTCTGAGGCTGGCCCAGGTAGGGCAGGGAGACAGCAGCAGCTGCTTCAGGGAGATCAAAGCACACTTGTTATGCTAAACCAGACAGCAGGGTAAGCTGGAAACCAAGCCGGAGTCCCTCTTGTGATGGGGTTGGATTCCAGAGAGCTGGAAGCCAGAAGTGTAGCTCTGTTTCCTGGCCTTCCATAGCAAATCCTTAACCTGAGTTGAGGACAAGTATCGTGGGCTGGGATACAATATAAATGGCCTCTTGACTGCTGCTTCAGAGTGTTTCCTCCCCTGTGCATAGAGGCACTTTGCTGGAAGGTGGTTTTGTTTGATGTGGTGTACCTTTGCCATGTCCAAAGAGTACCCCGATGCTGATGCTGCCCAGCACCATGAGTGTGCTTGTGATGTTGGAGCAGTGATTGTTTGTCTTCCATTCACACCAGTCGCTTTGCCTCTTACTGGTTGCTCTTCCCTAGTCCTACCTCAGCTGGCTCTTTGCTCACGTGTCTTGTGTGGGTGCAGCAGGACTCCCTCTTACATCAGGCCTCCAGCTCTCCCAGGTCTCTTCCATGCCGTTGTACTGACTCAGCCTGGGTTGGGTGGGTGTTTGCATCTCAGCCCTTTAATCTCCTCCCTGCTCTTTGATCCTCAGTACCTCCTACAGCAGATAACAGCTACTTGCCTGCCCTCCGTGCTGGTACTTGCTGCCCTGACCATTTACTTACTGTAGCTGCTTCTTTTCCCAAAATGCCAATGTTTCTGTCTTAATCCCTGTGAGATATATCAGATTATGATCTGTGCTTTCTTTCTAACCCCTCCTCTTCTGAGACAAACAGCTATCTTAGATTTGTGGAGTCTGTCTTTCAGAAGATCTGTGTAGGACACCGCTATTTTTTTTTTTCAGCCAGATGAATTTTCAGGAGGTTTGGCTTCTTTACTGCATCAGTGCAGCCCCATCACACATTGAGCCACCTGCACTTGGGCTTTCTGGCTTCTCCAGATCTACTCAGAGGAGATGGGCAAAGAGCTGATTGCTCTGCAAGTCGCTACAAGATGTCCTTCAGAGCTATGCTGGGTAAAAACAAGATGCAGCTGGAGAAGCCTTTCCTGCAGGGAAGCTGCTGAAGAGACTTTCACTCCCCTTCCTGCTGTGGGAGAGGCACTGGGCATTGCCTGTCTGTCTTGCTGTAGCTGCCATCATGAGAGTGGTTTTTCAGTTCACTCTGTCTCTGTGTGGTGTACATTGCCCTTCTGACCTGCTGGCAGCTGCTTGGAGAGTACTATCCTGATACTTGGCTGCTTTCTTACTTCACTAGAGTTCAGGAAATGTTAATGCTCCTTCATTATCCCCCCATGTGCCTCAAGCCCAGGGTTTTTTTGTGGGGAAATAGCAACATTGGGGCAGTAGCAGAGCTTGCAAAATGCTGACTCGCTCACTGACTTCAGAAGATATGGGAAGATAAGTGTCTTCCATTTTATTTAAGCCCCTGGGACGTAGCTCTGTGCTCCTGCTGCTCTGTGCTTCTGTTACTCGAGGCAGAATTCTCTGAATTGTAGGAGAGGGGCCGTGAGAGAAGCAGCATGCCTCGGGGGATTGTATGGTTTAAAATACATCTCTGCTGTAAATCACAACAGATGGTGGTGGGATTCTGAGGTGGATTTTTATTCGAGTAGTACTTCCAAACAGCTTCCCCTCCTCCCAGCTGCTTTATCAAGGCAAGTTTTTGGTAAAAGTGTGAAAATGAGCAAAGGAAGATTGATTTATTTGGCTCTGTCTTGCAGCTTCAAAGGAAAGGCTATAGGACCTTCGGGGCCCTTTTCTGTGGTGCTGGACATAGCGCTTTGCCTCTACCGCTACCCTTCTGCTGCATTACCCAGGTTAGGGACATGTAAACAAGTGTGCAAGTGAGTTTTTACACAGTCTCTGTGTATTTTTAACATGTACAATGTGTGTTGTAGTATCTGCATTCAATTCTCTCATTAGTGTTCCTTTCAGTTAGGAAAAGGTCTGTCTTGCTCCAAGGGGATTAACTCTGCTGATGATTTGCAGTCTGTGTTTGAGGAATTGACTGAGGGTTACCTTGCAACCCAGGGTTTTGGTCCTCCCAATATTTAGGAACACACAAGTTGCCCTGTTAGTTTCCAGCTGATGATTTTTCATTTGCTCAGGAAGAGCATCCTGTTCTGTTGGCTTCCATGCAGTATCCAATTACCCCATGAAACTTGAATGTGGTCTTGAACTCTTGACCAGATAGTCTATATGCTCATACTTTTCTTTATTATTCTCTGAAGTGGTTTTTTTTTTTTTTAATATCCTTTGCAGCAAGATGGATGGTAGTTCAAGTGATTTTTCTTTCAGGTCACTCTCAGTTTGATATCTCTACTTAAGTAAGGTCACGGGCTTAACTTCCCACATTTCTCCTTGTTTCTCTGCTTGTATTGAGGCAGAAATGTTGCAGTTTTGCAGGGCTTTTTTTGTTGTTTATAGAAGGCTGTTAATGCTTACTGCAACTGAAAGGTAGATCCTAGGGAATCTGAGTCTCTGTCCTCCTTGAAGGTTGTAAATAGGGTAATTCTTGCTTTTCACTTTGCCCTGGTCAGATGGATTCTCATGTGCCCTAAGTGTAGGACTTGCAGATCTCTCAACCTGTCAAAATGAAAGCCAGCTGTAACAGTTTCATATCTGCCTCTTGGGCTGAAACAAGAGCTGGCTTCTCTGAAGCTTGTCCTGTTATTCGGAGTGCCAGGCTTTCTTTGGACAGTGGATGTCTCTGGCAGATTATTTTCTTCAGCAGAGCCCTCTGCTGAGGTATTCTGTCTGAGTGGTGGATTGCATTTTCTCCAGACAGGACAGCAAAGAGTTTGTGCTAATGCTTTCTCTGTGGTCTTCAAACAGAGCTCTGAAATAGGCTGAGGGCATTTTTAATTGTAAAACACCAACTTCAGATTCAAGACTTAGGCTTGAAAACTGTGCAGCTGGAACAGAAGAGGGAAGATCATTGAGTCCTGCTAAACTTGAGGTAGCTCCCATGTTGTCTGGTGGCTGGGCAGTACTGAGAGGGAACAGGAGGGAGCATTAGTAACAAGAAAGCAGTTACTCTTAACAGTGCTTCATCAGAAGCAACAATGTAAGCAATAACTAAATAAATCATTTCTAGTAAACTAAGAAAATGTTTTAATTAAGGCAGTTTGTGCAAAAAGCTGAAACTCATCCTCCAGGAGAGAACCTCTTGAAAAACCATATGCTGCAGTCTCCTGAGGAGGCAAGTGAGAAAGCATGGCCACTTTCTGCAGTTTCATCTGTTCTTGTCATTTTTCCATTCAAGCTCAACTCCCATGTCTTCTAATTTATCATAAATCTTTAAAATAGTTTAGTAGACTACTTGTTGAGATATGAGGAAAATATGTTTCTGTACATGCATATGCATACCAGCTCTTAGGCATGTAAAAGTTAAGTGTAACTGTTCTCATCTGTAAACATCCCGTTGTCCTCTAAGTGTAAAATCTCATCGTAGCTTTCATAGTTGCTTGATGAATCTGAGCTCTGTAATACTCTAATTTTGGATTGTGCTTTCTAAGTAATAAAATAATTCTTTTATAAATGACCACATTAAAGTGTGTGTGTGTTTATTTTTAAAACCACTGGATAACCAAGTCAAGTTGTCTCTAGTTTGGAAAAGCCAGTGTTATTTCTTCTCCTTGTCTCTCTGGGTTAGGTTACCAGTTTTAATTACGCTGATGCTTGCCAGCATCCCTCCCACAGACGCACGATATATGGTGCTAATCTTGATGAGTCTTTCCCCTTCTCCTTATTGTGGAATACGTGGCATAAGGCCATAAATTTCCTGCACAATACTCAGAGCTTGCTTTCAAAGAATAATTAATCATTTCAACATGGATTTTTTTTCCCCCCTGTGATATTTCACACATGCTTGTGAACATGCCTTCCAATAATAACATATTAACAACAGCTTCTTCCCATCTGCAAGTGCACCACTACTCGTGCTTCAGGCTTTAAGAAGTCCATTTTGTGTTTGTGAATTGGGTGACCCCTAGTTGTTCACCCTGGGCTCTGTGCAGGTCTGGTCTGGCAGTCACCTAGGTTATTTGGGCCTCAGTTTGGGACCCGCTATTTGTGTCACACAGTGGTGATATGCCCATCCCACAGTGGATGTTGAAGCATAAGGAAGGTATGAACACCTGTCTGGAGTCAAAAGCAAGATCTATTCAGTATCTTGTCTGTAAGTGCCAGGGAAGAAGTAGAGCAATGGGGCAAATAGATGCTGGTGTTGTGCCAGAACACTTTTCTAGCTGCTGTGGCTTGCAGGCTAGGTTGTTTTTCTTCCGTGAGTCACCTTGTTGCTTTTGCACCTATGTAAACTTGTAGTGTGCCCAGAGCCCTGTGACATGGGTTTCCACAGTTTAACTCATACCTGGAAAGACCACCCCATCTCTGTGTTTTTTGAGTGTGCCTCTTGCTGGTGTCCTTGGGGTGGGATCCAGCTCTGGACTAAAACACTACATGCAGGTGTCTTGCTGGCACTGCTGGCAGCAGAGCTGGGAGCAATTCACTTCACGAAGTCAACATGTAGGTTGGGATTCAGTTGCTTAACCAGAGACATCCGGTGTCGTTTTGGGCACTGGGAGATGTGTATCCTGCTTGGTTTCCTGTTGCCACTCGATGGGTTGCAGGCATCCAGCTAAACCTCCGAGGTTCTGCCAGCCCTATGCAGGTGTCCTGGATGCACTAGGATTTCTCAAATGTGGCACTTGGCTGTATCAGGTGGAATTGGCTCCTCTCGTCTTGCTGTGTCACTTGGCATGGGAATGAAACCGTTGAGGTGTTTTGATCCAGCTCAGTGTCTCCTGCCCCATCCTGTCTCCCTCTCTGCTCCCTTCTCTGTGGAGTAAGAAATGTCATTGTCTTCTGATCTGGCTAGTGTGTGTACCTCACGTTGCAGAGAATGCACAGATCCTGCATCTGCTTGCTTCACTTTCAGAAGTTCGTGACCTAGCAAATACTAATTACAGTCAGGTCTCAAGTCAGCTCCCCTAAAAGGAGAGAACCTGCCATGAACCATCATCTGTGGATATTTTGTACTTAAAACTTCTATTCAGGGCAGGGTTGGAAGTTCTTCTGCCAAAACAAATTCACTGGAGAGGTTCCTCCTGCTGTTCCTGTCTCCTTTGCTGGGCTCTTTCCAGTTTCTGCAGCAAGGGACCTTGCAGACCCAGCCTCCCAAAATATTGCCACAGAACACCTAAAAATGCTCATCTCTGCACATGTATGAAGAAAATAGCACTGTGTGTGGAAAAATAAACTGATAAACCATAAATTAGTTTGTTCTAAGGTTTTATTTGGTTGTGGATGAGGACAAGTATAGCAAGACTGCTCAAAAAGATGGGTGCCTTTATTTAAACAGTAGGTGGTCCTTGAATTGAGCAACAGTTCTGAAAAACAGTTGAAGGCATCTCCTTCAGCACACGGTCCTGACTTGCTGTGCCTGCACTACCTTTCCCTGCTGTTTCCGTGTCATCTTCCTGGGCTCCGTAGCAATCCCTTGGCAGTGGCAGCAGCTCCAGAGACGCTGGGATGAATTTCTGTTGAGGACAAACCCACTTTTCCCTGCAGCTTCTTTCTCTGCTGCAGTGGAGCAGTTTTGTCTGGAGAAGGGGTGGTATCAGGGAAATGTTGTCACAATACGTGATACTGTGAACCTTGGCTCAGGCTTTTTAACATTTGTCAAAGCTGTGATCAACTAAAAAATGGCTGTTGCTACCTGCTGTGATTTCAGTCAATGCATACTTGTGTGCCACAGAGGTACTGGTTTGTGTTGGTTTTAAATAATCTCTGCAAGTTATTCTTGCAAAGTTGATGCTTGGATGCATGCTGTATTTGTCTCCTGAAAGCATTTTTAATACCTTTCCCATAGCCTTACTTCCAGTGGGATCACAGAATCACAGAATCGTAGGGGTTGGAAGGGACCTCGAGAGATCATCAGGTCCAACCCCCCTGCCAAAGCAGCTCCCTAGCTCATATTGCACAGATAGGCGTCCAGACGGGTCTTGAATATCTCCAGAGAAGGAGACTCCACCACCTCCCTGGGCAGCCTGTCCCAGGGCTCTGTCACCCTCACTGGGTAAAAGTTCTTCCGCATGTTGGTGCGGAACTTCCTGATGTGCTTAAACCCATTACTTAGTGGTTGTGTTCAAGTTCATTGTAAGGCTTATAACCTACACTTGCTCATCACTTCCAAGGCATGCAATTAAAGACTCCAAGATTAAACTTCATCTCCTTAAAACTATGTGTATCCATGGCAAATCTGAGCTGGCCCTTCATTCCTGTTTTGAGTGCAGGACTGGCTTCCCGTCATCCAGCTGGAGAGAAAGCAAAATGAGAGGCCTCTTAAGGGGCCAGGTGTCCCTTGGCAGCATTTTGATGGCTCTTGTTTCTAATAAGCAATCTGGATGTTGGGATTTTCTCGGTCTGGGTGTGGGGAGGGTTGTGGTGTCATTTACAAATCTAAATGAGGATTGCTGTGCTCTTTTGGCTCCTCTTCCTTATGTTAATGCTCAGTTTTTAATCTTACTATACTGGGTTCATTCAGTGCTTTTTCTACTCCAGAGCTACCGAATGGCTTGGATTGAGACAGCAAATTTCAGTGAGGTTTTGGATGCAGACAGAGATTGCATCTTGCAAGCAGCTGTCACAGTGGAAGGTGGCAGTAGCCCTTTCAGTGGGAGTGCTCTTTCCAAACTGAAGCAGTCAAATCTGGAAGATCTTGTAATGTTAGAAAAGTTGATGTGAAAATCTCGTATCCTATTGCTAGCATTCCTGCTAACTTGGTGTTTCAAAATGTCCTGTTAAACAGACATAGGGGACTTTCTGTAAACTGAGATGCGAGAATGCTGAGGTCATGGGTGCAGAGATAATGCTTCCTTGTGATGTGCAGCCTACTGTTTACAGCTGATTTGCAAAATATTCCCAGGAATCTCGAGTTGTGCTGGCAAACTTTTCTCTTAGCCAGTAGCAGTTTGCAGAGACATCCCAGAGGGAGTAGGAGCACAGGCTCTAATGAGCAGTTCTGATACGTAGGGGTATCAACACTGCTTCATGGGGAAGAAACTGCAAAGGGCTGGTGCTCCTTTCCACCCACCAGCTCGAGTGTATCACCAAGTACAGCAGTCTGTTGACCGTCTACCTATCACATATAAATAATCTAAGAAAATCTTCTTTTGTGATGGAAATTACTCTGCTACCCACTTTACTGGCAATATCTGAACTAACTAAAACGAGAGCCTGGCTGCTTGACACCTGCCTGTTTGCAGGCACATGCGCTCCCTTCAAAGTGTTTGGAAATCAGTTTGGGTGCAGGTGTCCTGTGTGGGCAGGGAAACAAACAGTGGTGACTGGTGGACTCCTGAGATGTACTGAGTGGGAAAGGAGTGTGGCTCTGCAGCTGGCACTCAAGTAGAGTAATGTCTATTGGAAAATGTAAATGGTTCTTACTTAGCCTCATCCTTTGTGGCTTGTGACATGGAGCTGGGACTCCGGTGGTAGGAAGAGGGACCACAGTGCAGGTGCCTGTCCCTCCATGGGGTGCAAAGGGTGTTTAGGGAAGCCGTGTCCTACAGCAGGCTCCTTGGCTGTTGTGCATGTGGGCTGTACCAAACCACTCTGTGTGTGTGTTGGTGTGGGAGGGTGGCTGGAAGCAGGTGTGCTTCATTTCTAGTGTAATGATGTGGCCATGTAAAACTGCTTAGGAGTGCAAAGGGGGGAGAGCATGCTCTCCTTATGTTACCAGTAACAGCAAGATGTTGCTGGTTTTAATCAGTGCCTTTCCTTAGGGTAGCACTGAGCTTTTTATGGCGGCCTGGAAACATGGTGTTTCCTAGCCTGGTGATGCCTGTTGGATGTTTGGAGCTCTTGTTCATTTGCCAGCAATGTAAATTGGTAACGTGTACTGGGATGAGAAGTTACAAACAAAATGGAGCTTCCGGAAGCGAAGCTGGGAGGTGTGGTGGCATCTCCAGGATTATCTTAACTTAGGATCACTTGCATATTTTGTAGCTTGCTTGTTTAGACTGCCTCTGCTCTTTTTCTGAAATGCTGGTTTTATAATACTACAGCCAGCTGTGGCTGGCTTCTTCCCACTTTGCATCATAAAAACTTTGATTAAAAGCACCTCGGAAGCTCCATTTAAGTAGCTGTTTCCACACTCTGATGTTGCTATGTTATTTTTTCTAAAAACAGTTCTTTTCTGCCTGTGTGTACACATAGGCATCAATGTGAGTCACCTTGGTATGTTTATAGAGCTTACGTAAGTAACTGCACTGATTTTCATTAATATTTACTAGCTAATTGCTCTAATAAATGACTGCATGAATAACTCTACTGATTTCATTAGGACTTACTAATGAATGATGCTGATAATCAAGGATCAGACTCTGCCAGCTCAAGGAACTTCCTTAGGCTCAGGGATGCCCTGCAGTTTATGTGCAAAGGTGACAGTTTTTACCATGCCACTGTGACTTTCAGCATTTATAACACAAGGCGGTGAGATGAAGCGTTTGTGTGGCTGTTAAACAACCACCTCTTCAAGAACCAGAAAACCGAGCACCTTCTCTGCACCGCTCAGTTGTCTGTGGCTTCCAGGGCTGCTCCTTGTCTTGTGTCATAGTATGGTATCGCCTGGCCAGGATGCTGCACAGGGTGTGTTCCTCTCCCTCCTTCCTTACCCCATGCAGTTGGGCATTGCAGAAGAGTTTTTTACGTGAACCTCTGGCGTTTGTTACTTTGGAAAGGGGTTTTGTAGTCCAAAGCTACTGATACGCTACTGAGATATGCTTGAATTTCAGTGTTCTGGTTGAATTACCTGTACAGGTTTGGAACAGCAAAAAACAGTTTTGAATTTGTTACAGGTTTGGTTGAGGTGTGGAAAGCTGAGGCCTTTCACACATGGCGAGTCAGCAGTCACAGAGGTCTTGGTAGTGGACCGATGTTATATGTATGCTCAGTGGAGGAGTGGATGTGAACTGACTGGTCTGTTTACATGACTAAAGCCTTTGTTTTTGTGAGAAGCTCCAGATATGATCTTATTTTTTTCAGCTTTTAAAGCATTTCCCCATGACTATGTAGTTTTAGGCATGTGTGTGTATATTTGTAAGCTAAAAGTGGCTTCTGAGATTAATAAGCTTCTAGAAGGATATTTAGTGGTATCTATTAGTAACTTAAGTTTATAGGCATAGGTAAATACTGTGTTTCTAGTTGGAAGATAGTTTGGATCTTCTTTAAAAACTTATAATTTTGCTCCCCCATCAAAATGGAGTTTATATCGGGTTGCTTGCTTTATTTTGCCTCCTAAAAATGTGAATTAAACATCAAGATTCCTAGTTTAGGATAGCATTTTCTGTTACTTTAATTTTCTTGTACTGTATTTCTGGAAATTTTATTAAAAGGTAATTAATGTTTAGTTTTGCTTTGCAGATTTATTGTGCATTTGAGAAAACTTTGATTCTGGTTTTAGCCTATCCCATCCTTGTCCATAGGGTGACCCATCTTTTTTAATGTGTCCTGTATTCTGAGAGTGTTGTATATTTTTTCAGGGTGTGGTGGGTACTGATTCTCCCTTTTTTCTCTATAATATTAACAAGGGGGTGTTTTTTTTTTTTTTTTTTAATGAAAAATCCTAGTAGGCCTTCTTATCCTTCCACCTGAAATTCATATCAGCTCTAAGAGATCACATGCCTCCATGAGCTTCGTGATTACATTTCCTGCAGCAGAAGCTGGGCATAAGGAAAGGTGGAGCAGCAGCAGTGTTTCCTTGTGCCTGTAACATCCTGCCCATAAAAGCAGGGAAATAGCTGTTTGGAAAGAAAAAAGAACAACTTTTGAACTTTTTGTTGTAAAATCAACACATTCTTCCATTCCCTGCCTAAGAACAAAGCATGTAATTTTTACCCCCCCTTCTCTGGTTTCCTGGTGGCCATTCTCCAGTGTGGCAAAATAACTTGTGTTTGGAGTCAGGCCATAGCATCAGGTTGTAAGCAAGCAAGCCCTTTTCTCCAGTGCAGCCTAATTGCTGTTCCCCTGACCTTTCCTCAGAAGAAAAGTTTGTTTATCCAGCTTTTCCAGTGGGATATTCATTAGCCATGTTCTAAGGTCTTCTGTTCGCACCTCCCTCAAGCCTACCTGTTGTGACCTCCTACTCCGGTCTCTTCTCTCCACTCTGTCCTTCCAGTGTTAATCTAAATAGCACCAGTGTCAACCCCTCTCTTATTGATGTAATTAAAAAAAGTGATTGTAACGACTGCACTGTAATTCAGAAGTGGCTCATTACTACAGAACTGTCTGCCCTGAGACAGAAACTGTGAGTTGGTTGTTGGGGAGCAGCAAGCTCATGTTATCACTGGAGATGTCAGTGGTATAAACTGTCTGCTGATACATGGCAACAGGCTAGCCCAGTGTTTGGGTAAGTTGGGACCTGTGTGGTAAAGTGTTTATTGCATTGTACTTCTCTTACAGTTGTTTAACGGTTGTTTATTAATCTCTGGCCTTTTTTAACCTGTAAAAAAATAAAACCTAAACCCCACTTCCCTTTGCCAGTTCTGGTTTTGATTTGTTTATCCTGTTCTTTTTTCACCTGTGAAAAGAAAAATAAAATAATCTACCAGAATCACAGAATCATCTGTCCTGATTAAATAAAGGAGCCTCCTGGATCTGTAGAAATTGTCTGCAGCCTGATAGTAGGTTTGTTCCTGGATGAGGACTGTGGCAGCTGACATAGCATCTAGCAGAGCAGCAGGCATCTAGCTAAAAGCAGCAATCCTTTAAATTGTCCCAGCATATGGATTTCTACAACTTGAGGCATCTGGATTCATTTGTGAGAAATAAATATGAGTGTGTATTCTGGAAAACAAATTAATATTGAAACTAGGCAGCAAGTGTATTTCTGCAAAAAGGGTTGAGTCAAGTTGGTGGCAGGTTTCCATTTTCATAATGGCAGTAGTGTGTTTTTTCTGTCTTCTTAGAGAACATCTGAGTCTCGAAAAAACTTGTCCTTTAGTCAGTCCCACTCTGCTTGGTTGCAGCTGAAGTGCTTGGTAGCCTGTTTAAATGCATGTGTGAGTAATAAATACAAGGTGTAGGAAATCAAGGGATTAAACCCCTCCAGGAAGCAGGCTGTCATTACCGTGCTGATGAGTTGATTCAGGTTGGTCAGTCTCCACAGTGCAGTGGTCTGAGGATGGAGTACTGCAGTACCAACCTCAGCTCAGGTCACTGGGACGTGAACTTTTGTGGGTGGTGGCATGAGGCTGGATGGCTAAGGTCTAGTTGCCCACTGCCTTCACCGATTTCTTCTCACCTGCCTTCATCAGCTGCAAAGTGAGAAGGGTAACTGAAACCAGGGAGTTGCAGCAAAGTTGGATCCAAGAATGGCTCAGTCTTCGTATTCCTTCTTACTGGAACAACAGTCAAATCTCAGCTCTGAAACTTTAGTAAGTTCAAACTGGAACGCTAGTAAAATTGAAGGTAGGGAAGGAAAGAAAGAAACAAACAGAATTCCCATTTGCTGCAGTCTTGAGATAATTGACTAAAAGGTTCTGGCATTTATTTTTCAGCACTTGACCTCTTAAGGCTGGGTATAAGAGAGATAAAATCCTGTCACTAAGGTCAATGGAAGCTCAGGCTGTAGTAGTACATCGTGGTGGTGCTGAGGTGCTCCTCTAGTTTGCCCCCCTCTCCTTTTTTCTTTACTGAAATACTGAATTTTTGCCAGATCAGATCTGGCAATAGTAGTTACAGCTAATTATTGTAGTGTGCTGCTTCAGACATGTCTTTTGGATGCTAGTATTAGCTGTTAATGAAATGTGCTGGGCGATAGAAATTTTCTGGAGTGTAAAAAGAGGAAGAAATCCTTCATGCATGCTAAAGCATGGGGTGCTTCCTGTTGCCTGCACTATGCGAAATAGTAGTTCAGATGCCTTTCCGAAGAGACTGGCTACTTTTAAAAAAATATTTCTGTGGAAGCTGTGTAGAGTTTTAATTACATCAAATGTGGTGAGGGAGGTAGTGTTGGCATAAAAATATTTCCTATGGGCTGATTTTGTGAAACCTAACTTGTTCTGTTGAAGGAGAGCTGCAGTCAGTGCAAACTTTATTAGGGTTTAGATGGACTTAGTTTTTTAGCTCCTACATTAGATATGTATGTATATAAAGCAGCAGTCATGTAAGTTGACTATATGTAGAATCATAAGGGTTGGAAGGGACCTCAAGAGATCATCGGGTCCAACCCCCCTGCCAAAGCAGCTCCCTAGCACATATTGCACAGATAGGTGTCCAGACGGGTCTTGAATGTCTCCAGAGATGGAGACTCCACCACCTCCCTGGGCAGCCTGTCCCAGGGCTCTGTCACCCTCACTGTGTAAAAGTTCTTCCGCATGTTTGTGCAGAACTTCCTCTGCTCTAACTTGCAGCCATTGCCCCTTGTCCTGTCTCCACAGACCACTGAAAAGGGGCTGGCCATTTCCCCATGTATCCCATACTTAAGATACTTATAAACATTAATAAGGTCCCCCCTTAGTCTTCTCTAGGCTGAACAGTTCCAGCTCACTCAGCCTTTCCTCATGGGGGAGGTGCTCCAGGCCCTTAATAATCTTTGTAGCCCTCCTCTGGACTCTTTATAGGACATCCCTGTCCTTTTTATACCAGGTTGCCCAGAACTGGACACAATACTCCAGGTGGGGCCTGACTAGGGCAGAATAGATGTATGTGATGGTTTTATCATGATCATATTCAACATACGAAGAAGATAATTTGGCATCTTTGGCCTAGTGGCTATGTACTTAAGGATACCAGTGATTGCTTACAACATTTCCTGGTGTCCCCACCTCTCCATGGTTACTGTTACGGGGTTTTGAGGCCTTTAAAATATGGATTTTATTGAAAAAATATAGATAATTATAGTTCCTACATTTTGTGAGGGTTTGTGACGCATGTGTGGTGGAAGAGGGATTTTTCCCTTCAGGAAAGTTTCGAATATGAGATCAGTGTCAGGTTGAATTGTGGAGGGAACTGTGTGTTCCTCAAACAAGGACTCCTCTCCCCCTGCCCTTCCCCCCCATCAGTGTCTGCTTGAGGAAACTGTGCATCTTTTTGAACAGCATTGTTTGTGTTGTGGTGCCCATGACCAGGGGAAAAACTGTCACTCAGGTTTGTGCTATATCTGAAGAGCCAATGTGTTACAAGATTTTTCCCAGATTATAATTGTTCCTATGCAATTTTCAGGAGGCTTGTTTTTTCTTTCAAGAGGAATAAATCAAAATGACTTGGTCAACAAGACTGCGACTGTGTGCAGGGCCACCATGTCTGTCTGTCACCAGCCGTGAAGCTGGGCCTAGTACGAAGTTGTTGCCTTTTCTCCATACAGGCAGGTTTTGTCAGAAGACTTCAAAAAAAAAAATCTGACACAATCTTTGAGCTACCCAGCCAAACCTGGGAAGGGAATGTTGCTGTAAAGTTAAAATAGTGTTTGATGCAGATGGGAAGGCAGGCACATTACCCAGCTTCTGCTGAGACAAGGCCAATAACTGAGCTTACCTCAGGGTTGGGAAGTGCCGGTGGTTACCACACAGAGAAGACTGCACACCTCAGCCTGGCACGGGGCTTCCTCTGCCTGCGCTGTGCTTCCCCAGGAATGGTGAGCTGGCTCCTGCTACCAATGTTACTGTAAGATGTCAATAACTGCATTTGAACACCTGGGAGGCTGTGGGTGCAAACAACCTCTGCCTGCCTTCTGTTAGATGGAGTCTGTTGGATTCTTGTATTGCAGGGTCACATGCAAATACTGTGGCGTAATGACCTGGGGTCCTAATATTACTTAATTGCTTGATTGCTAACTGTATTAACAGCTCAGGTTCCAGACCATAGTTAACTTTCTTTTCAAGATACACTAATTAGTTTCTGTGTGATATCACGTACAAGCTTGTTCCCTTACTGTCTGCTTAAAGCTAGATTTTGTTATATGGGTCACAAAGAGGCTGGTAATCCACTTACTTCATTAAAACCCTTATCTGCTTAAAATAGGCAGCAGTCAAAACTCATACACTTACTGTAGAGGAAACCTGATAGGTTTTGGGTTTTTTTTTACTGTTTATTATGTTTCTTACCAATTGTGGTAAAACTAGATATAAAATTGAAACAGTTGTGAAATGGTACTTAAATCATGTAATGTATTGCTTTAAAAATATGTGGTAATATGGAGGAGGGAAAAAAAGTACAAATCTGCGTAAAACCTGCTGTGCCTTTGGGGACAGAATCTAATGCCAAGCCTCTGATACTATACTTCATACAGTTGGTTTTCACTTTAAACAGATGACTGGCTTTTTAAAACTGGTTTGCACGCCAGTAGTTAAAGTACAACCATATAGGGTATGACAGGGTTTGTAACTAGGGGTTTTCAGAGGTGAGGTCATGATAAATGAAACTTAAGCAGTAATGTTAAAGTCACCAACAAATAGATTTCTTTTTCTAGCCTTCCTTTCAGAATGCATGAACATTAACTGTGTTTATATTGCCTCTGTTTGAAGGAAAATAATTTGCAGAAAGGAATAAAGGGAAGTTAAGAGTGCTTGGGTTATTTCTCTGCTGCTTAAAAATATTCACTGTATAAACACCTGAGTGTTTACATCAAAGAGGTCAGACAGGAGCCATAATACTTTATCCCTTGTTACTCGGTGCTTTCCTTAGTATGCCAAGCCACATGGTGAGGGTACTTGGGGAAAAATTGAAAATAGTAACAAGTATTTAACTTAGTTGGAATGTCTGTAGCTTGTAAAAATTATTGCATGGGGATTTCTTGAACTACTATGAAGTGCCCAGGAAGAAACCATGTTGCATCACAGGTATCTTAGGTAGACCTTTTTCACAGACCTGTAGTGTAAAAGTTAATAAACAAAGATGTGCATCAAGGCCCAGGCACTGAGTTCTGCATGCAGCTCTGGTTGCCACATCTCAGGAAGTGCTTATTGCATAGCTGCCCTTCTCGAAAATGCTTGAGAGGATGGAAGATACTCAGGAAAGACTAAAGAGTCCAGAGCTCCTCACTTTGAGAAAAAAGGATTGTGTGTGTCTATGTGTTCATGGTTTACAAAGTCTCAGAGGTGTTGGATAAGCTGAATGTGAAACTCTGGTTCACCAGGTCCTGACACGTTATGATTAAGGGGCACTCTATTTCACAGAATCAATTAGGTTGGAAAAGACTTAAGATCATGGAGTCTGACCATAGACCTTAACACTGCCTACTCCACCACTAAACCGTGTTCTTAATCTACACGGTTTTTAAATGCCTCTGGGGATGGTGACTCAGCTGCTTCCCTGGACAGTCTATTCCGATGCTTGACCACTTTCAGTAAAGAAATTTTTCCAAATATCCAATCTGCTCTTGCATCTCGGAAGGCCAATGGTATCCTGGGCTCCATCAGAAGAGGGGTAGCCAGCAGGGACAGGGAGGTGATTGTCCCTCTCTACTCTGCCCTCGTGAGGCCCCATCTGGAGTACTGTGTCCAGATACAAGAAGGATGTGGAACTGTTGGAGAGGGTTCAGAGGAGGGCCACGAAGATGATTAGAGGGCTGGAGCACCTGCCCTACAAAGAGAGGCTGAGGGAGCTGGGCTTGTTCAGTCTGGAGAAGAGAAGGCTGCGGGGGGACCTCATTGCAGCCTTCCAGTACATGAAGGGAGCAGAGAAACAGGAGTGGAATCAGCTTTTTAAAAGGGTAGATAATGGCAGGACAAGGGGGAATGGATTAAAACTAAAGGAAGGAAGGTTTAGATTAGATATTAGGGGGAAGTTTTTTACAGAAAGAGTGGTGAGGTGCTGGAACAGGCTGCCCAGAGAGGTAGTGGATGCCCCGTCCCTGGAAGTGTTCAAGGCCAGGTTGGATGGGGCCCTGGGCAATCTTGTGTAGATCCAGGCCTGAGGTTGGTGGCCCTGCCTGTGGCAGCTCTATAATCCTTGGGGTCCCTTCCAAACCATGCCATTCTGTGATTCTGTTCTGTGATTCTAAACCTTCCTTAGCACAACTTGAGACCATTTCCTCCTGCCCTATTGCTTGTTACTTGAGGTGGGGACTGGTCTCTTCTCCCACTACAACCTCCTTTCGGGTAGTTGTATAGAGCAATAAGGTCTCCCCTCAGCCTCCTCTTCTCCAGACTAAATAACCCCAGTGCCCATAACCACTCCTCACAAGACTTGTTCTCCAGACCCTGCCTTGTTGAAGCTCAGTTGGCTTCAGCCCATTGATCCAGCCTGTTCATATCCCTCTGTAGAGCCTTCCTGCCCAACTTGGTATCTTCTGCAAATGGCAGGCGTCATATTTAACACAAGTTACCTTCCATCTTAATAGAAGATCAGCTTAAAGCAGATGGCAGTACTTCTTCACGCTGCAGCCATGAATTCCTGTAACCTGCTGCCACTGGAGGTGTAGAGATGGGCAGTATCGGCACATTCAGAAAGGGTTTCTGTGTGTATTGACACCAGGTCCATAAATGGACACTAAACAGACCCAGAAGGGAGGTGCCCTCTACATTCCTTGCACAACATTTGTGGATGCCAGCAGAGAGGCTGCAGAAAAAAAGGCTTGCATGCTCACCCAAAATAGCCTTTAATTCTGCTGCCGTTGAAGGGAGAATACCGGACTGGATGCACCATATACCTGACCTGGGAAGGCACTGCTTCTCTTGCTACCTCTGGAAGGCATGGTGCAGGCTGGTCTTGAACTCACTCTGATGGTCAGGATCATTATTTAAGACTCAGTATTACCAAAAAAAAAAGAGACTGTCTTCTTGCCCTGTGTGCCAGGGGATCACACCAAGCACAGAAAGCTAAAAAGGATGCAGAGACTTTTTTTGCCCCTATCCATACTGTCAGAAAACTCCGCTTTCCCTGACCCAAAGAGCACCCTCACTCCATTCAGAAGGACACAAGCGGGGTGCAGCTGTGTGAGAAGTTGCAATGCTTGGAGCTGCTTGGATGTAATATGCTTCCCTGCCCCAAATTGGTCTTCTCTCTACCTTTCTGGCTGCTGGTGTCTCTGACCGTTTGTGGGTGGACATGACTGTGGTAGCTCTCCCTGGTGATACTTAGGCTTTCAAATGAAGGAGAATCTTTTGAGTGTGGGCTTGCCTCTGGATGGAAGGTGAAATTGCTGCTGTTGGCAAAGCTGCTTTGATGAGGATGCAGCAAGATGTTTGTTTCAGTTTAATTGCAAGGTTTCATTTTCTTTCTTTCCTGCGGGAGTGTTGGCAGGCTGAAGGAAAGAGTGTTTTTGCCTGTAGGAGTAGCAACAACTGAGATCGGAAGCCCCTTTCTCTGTTTTCCTCCACGTATTCTCTGCTGGGCTTTTTTGTTGTATGATAGCGCTGTTGAATCCTTTCTTAATGCAAACATGATGTAAGTAGGATGCATTAGCCTGCAGTTTTTATTACTGACCAGGACAATTTAAAAAAAAACCTTAATTAGGCTGCATTTCTCATTGATCTAGTGAAAGTTGTCCCCACCCATGGAACTAGATGATCTTCAAGGTCCCTTCCAACACAAACCACTCTATGTACTTCAGTACTTTACTTCAGAAGTGATTCATGAGTGCAGTTTACAGCAAGATCAGGGCATCTTTCATTGGACTGAATCAAGGGACACACACACACACACATATATATATATATAGTGGGATTAATATGAAATGGGAGGGCAGGAGGTAGGGACTGACATGACTTAAAAGTTGACTAGAGCTCCCACAGGTCTTTGGTTGTTTAGATTTCCTACAAAAATACTTCAGTATGTTCCTGGGATAGGTTAACGATTTGTCCATTATCTTTTCCTTTGTCGAGCTGAAATGTTAAAAGGAGCTTGGTTCCCCATTCCTCAGAAGATGCTAATATCTCTAAGTTTTAGAGGGAAGAGAGGGATTCGCTTGTGTTCCTCCATAAATAAAAGCCTACAGTAGCATGTTGGGAAGCCATGTGTCTGTCTCAAGGCAAGGATGCTGAGGAAACAGGCTTCAAGGCTTTGGGGTTTTTTGGTGGAACTTTTTCCAGTCTCATCCCATAGCAGTTGCTAGCTGTTAAGCTTAGCACTTGCTTACTGCGTGCAGGACTGGGGTTTGGCAGGAACCGTGGGACTTGGACTTTATTAATGAAGCCCCAAGTGTGATGTGATTCTTCTTTTTGAGGACCACAACTTGCTTTGCAGTTCGTGCTAGTTGTAATCTGCTCAGTTTCAGTTGTGTCCCTTGAGGGCTCATGCTGAAGTAGTCTCTGGGGGGCTTTGCACTGGTTCTAAATGTTAAAAAGAGACTGCTGTCTCTCTCAACATCTGCGCTGCACTAAAGGGGATGGTAGGCATGGGGGGTGGGGAGGTGGTTAAAGAAAAAAAAACACCATTTTTTTGCTTTTTTTTGTGGAGAGGAAGCTCAACTTGGAAGAGGCACTGCGTCATGAGCTCTAATGAAAGACGAACTATTCCCCTTGGGGAAATGAAAGCACTTGCCTCATTTCCCTCTCACTGGCAGCTGTTGCTTAGGAATTTCATTTCAGAATGAAACTGCTTTGGTTGACTTGAGGAATGGCTTTAGTACAAACAGCCACCAGTGATGTGCATGGTGAGTGTTGGAAAGGGCAGCATGATCTTCACAGAAATTACCACCTCAGATTAGAAGTAATGTTTTGGGCCCAGAGATGTAATCTGTATGGATTCTGCTGTATTCAGCTCTCTCCTTGAGATTAGTTTTTTATCTTTCACATCTCTGCTGGGCTGAGGAAGTAGCAGATGATGTAAGAAGCAGGGAATGGTAGAAGACCAGGAGCTCTGATGAGGAAAACACACTTGACTGAGAGGAGGGAAGGGGAGATGACACAGCAGCTGTGACTAAGAATATAATTCAGTTAAAGTGGTGGAGGAGTCACACCAAACTCAGGAGTGGTTTTGTTTTGTTTATGACAAAAAAAAAAAAGTTGACATGCTTGTGCATTGTTTTATAGAGAAAATTCCTATTTTGAACACCTAGTGGTGTCTAGGTCCTGGCTGACAAAAGAAGAGAATGGGAACTGCTCCACTAACTGTGTTTCTACTTCACTCTGCTCCTATGACACATGTAAAGATGTGTGGTTAGGAAACTCATCACCAGGCCTAACTTTTGGAGAAAGGCAGTTTCACAATCCCCAGCATACACACTCTGTGAGGCGTGCACACTGGGTCTTTTGTCAGGAGCTGGAGATGAATCAGCTGTGCTGCCATCTGCCTGAGGATGAGCTGGCTGGCTGGAGCACGCAGCCCCCTGTGCCTCAGCAGTGTGCTGGCTCCCAGGAGCTGGGGTGGGGGATGTTGCAGAGCACGACTTGGGGCATGGCAGGGCCACATTAGAAAAAGCAGGTTTTGCCTTGAGCTGGGTGGGCCAGCAGCTCACAGACTGGCATCTCTCGCCAGACCCAGAACCGATGCTAGGCATGCTGGGCTGTAACATCTGAATGTCACCTCTGAAATGGCCTTGCGCCTTTGTTAAAGCAACTGGAGTTGGTGTAATTGCTTTCCTGGTAGTCCCACCTTGAGCAGGTGTGGCTTGAGCCCCCTGGCCATTTCAGAGCACTGTGATTCAAACATATTGTAAAGTTTACTAGTGTGGAGTTAATTACTGCTGTTCCTCTGTGGTTGTATCGGTGTACCTGTCTTCTACAGGTAATAAATTTACCTGCTGAGATAACAAAGTGGAATTTGATCTGCTGGACCTAGGCAGGGGTAGCAGAGGGCTCTTCTTTTATTGTATTGCACTATGAGGTGAAAAGTACAGGAGGAAATAAGAGAATGGTGGGAAATCAATTTGTGAAGTTTTCCTCCAACCACCTGGTACACACTGGTCAAAGAAGACCTATTTCAACCTAAAGCATGGCTAGACAAAGCTGTGTGGCAAAAATTAAGTGCCATGGTATACTGGGAGCAATTCCTCTCCAAGAAAGCTGGGGGTAAAAAAACTGTACACCATCCTGTCAGCTTCTCCTTACATGTTGTTAATTGTAATCAGGAAAACTAAAATGCACAAGTACCTCAAATCTGTGTGTTGCTTAATGGTACTCACTGAGAGCAGCTGCTCCAGTGAATCATAGCAGGCTGAGGCTTTCTTCTTCATAATAAACTTGGTGAGTTTTATTTGGCTTTACCAAAATTGCCTGGCTTCTAGTACTGATGCAAGAAGTCAAAAATGCCAGTGGCACATTCAAGTAGGGAATCATGTCTAACTCGGTGAGGGAATGAGGACTCCCCTGGTGATGCCTGGTGATTCACAAGTCTCCAGCAGAGAGAGAAGATGGGCTGAGAACAGCAGCTGATTCCCTGTCACTCCAGCACCTGCCTGATGGAGCTGCTACCTCTAGTTCATCACCAGCATGATATGTAGTTGCCTCTTTCTCTTCCCATGTTCCCATCAGTTCCAACACCATCAAACCTGCTCTTGCAAACACATTTGGCTCTATCAAGAGCCTTTTTAGCATTTGACACTGTAGTCTCCAATACACATTAGGGCTGAGTCCAAGGCATGACCAGAGCAAATCCATCAGAAATTAGCTTGCTTAGATGCTATGCTTGGGTTTTGCTTATCATGCCTGGTTCCATGGCAGGCCACAGGACTAGCTAGAGTGATCAAATGGGGCTGTGTCTTTTCTAACCTAATAAAATACCTAGTACTTTGCTAGAAAAATGTGACGTCTTGGGAGAACAGAAATGTATATGAAAACTATCTTATGTGAAAATAGAAAAAAGCAGTTTCTTGCTGTCTGTTCGTACTTACTAATTTGTTTACTAAATTTTTTTTCTTTTTAAAAATTTATCTCATGTAGAGAGGTTTTTTTGTCAGCTTGTGAACTTACATTTGCAATTAAAAGCAATAGACTCTGTCACCTACAGTTATTAAAAGTCATTTTCGCAAAATTAAATCTTGATGTGCACAGAAGTTAATATAAAGTTTTGTTTGTTTTTTTGGGTGGTGTTTCTGGGTTGGTTTTGTGGGGTTTCTTTGGGTTTTTTCAACAGTGGGTTATGGTTGAACATAAAAAAGGTTATTTTTTTCTCTTTTCTGGTTAGTGTTTTCTCCTGGTGGTAATGGATGCTGAGTATGACTTCAGTAATAATGGTGCTAATCAGCTCCAACAGAGTAGATGAGGTACCTGCTTGAAGCATCAGAAATAGAACAACGATAAATATTGTGTCCATTATTGGAAATTCAGTATCAGTAGTGTTAGCAGGTTGGGGAGGTGTGAACTCCAACTTGCTTGTCTCTGAGACGTGAGTCTCACGTATCTATGTGAAGGGGCTTGTCAGCAGGTACGCAGAGTAGGAATGTTCCAGGTTAAAGCTTGGATTCTTGCAATCAGCCAGACAAACGGCATCTGCTCTGTCAGACTGTTATGGTGAGAAGACTGCAGATGGCTCCCTGTCACTTCAGGATCTACTGCTAAGGTTGTCTCAGCCCACTCCCACATTATTTGAAGTCAACATTTAGACTTTGTATTTGCACACCCTGGCTATAGGTCACTGCTTTTGGTGCCGTTTTCATGCTTAAAATAAGTAATAACTTTTTTTTTTTAAATTTCCGAGAAAAAGTTAGTACTTAGATTTATTTATTTTCATTTGCCCCCAAATAGAACACAACAAAGCTGTCAGGGCCTTTGGGAGATGAGGTGAGAAGTTTAGATGAAGCTGTATCTATCATTATTATGGCAGTTTAGGGCAAGGAACTTTCATTGCTCTAGTGAGAATGGAGAGTTGGAGTCTGAAAACATTTAATCAGTGTTTTGTAATAGTGTAGGTGGGGTCTGGCAACTGTGGAAGATGCTACACAATCTTAGAGCAGTGTAGTAGAGCTGTGTTTGGCTGGTGTTCCTTTCTCCCTCAGTTTCCTGATCTGTGAAATAAAGGTATGCTCTCTGTGTTATGCAGGAAATCAGTATCTGAGCCTGGAATCAGAATTCCAGGTTTCAGGCTCCCAGTTCTCCATTCAGACCACACCTTTCTTTTTATAGATATGGGAAAAAAAGTCCACTCCAGCATGTCATTCAGTAAAATACCACGTAGGAAAAAGCAAGCTAAGCCCAGAAGAACTAAAACTAGCTGGTTTTAAATTAGGAGGCAGAAAAAGCTCTGCAGATTCTTTCTGGCAAATGGAAACTTAGTTCCACACCAGATGGGTTCATCTTTGGGGTCGTTTCTGGCAAACTGAAGTGCCTACAAAGGTGTGTGCAGGGTGTTGTCCCAAAGACTGTGATAGAGGGCTGGCAGCTGAAGTCGGGGGGCGGGCAGGAAATCCTCCCTTAGGGTAAGCTCTGTCAGGATGCGCTTGTGAGCGCAGATTGGAACACTGGGTCGTGATGGTTTGTCCCTACAGTGGCTGTGTATTTCTGTGTTCAGGTATATCCCGCAAGCTTCAGGTTTCCTCAGAGCTTCTCCCTTTCTAAGTGAAGCCTTAAACCATTAAAGCTGAGGGCTGAAACTCTTCCATACTATATATGGCATTTGCGCCAGTGATAGAAACCGGAGTGTATTTATAACACTAGTTTGCTGCAGGAATATGGATTGGGAACAAATGTTTGTTTGGATAAAAGCCAACTCCAGGGATTGGTTTTATTGCTGCACGTAAAATCTGTAGCAAGCTTGTAAAAGCAGCAGTTGAAAAATCTAATACGGCCTTCCCCATGGAAAAACTGTGAGCTTGGTGTAACATTATCTGTATCTATCTGGAGTCACTAGTGGCGGTTCACGTAGTAGCAACCTTGTGCGTAACATGCTGCCTGTCACGTTGCAGGGCAGGGATGCTCTTACGTTGCTGCCACACACAGGGATTGTTGGTGTTACTTGTTAGTATGTGGTGCCATTTTCATATACATTCTTAATTTGTTTAGAAATGCCCATTTGTGCCCCAGGTAATATTTCATTAAAGTTGCAACTGCAGCCTTAGCAATACTGCATAACATTGACACGAGCAAATCGAGCCATGAAATGAGCTGAGCTGTTTTACATACTGCTGATAAATATTTGAATGAAAACAGTTGGCCAAGAAAAGGACACATGTGTCTTTGGGTGTGTTGATTTAACCGTCTCCGTGCAGTCCAAGTGTGTTCTGTTTGATTTGCCTAACATGTTAATCCTTTCTATTGCTGTACAGCTAATTTATTTTCGGCCTCTGTGGAATAATTACTGTTTGGACTAAGAATGCTTATATCCAAAGTCAGTAATGAATTGGGGTTTATTTTGTTTTCTAAAACTGCTGTCTCTGTTGTTGAAGGATGTTCAGAAGGAGACAGAACCTCATCTTTATCTCAGTAAAGAAGAAGTTAAAGAGAAGATACAAAGCTATAATTCATCTGTCACGGATAAATTAAAGATGACCTTGGTAAGTTTTGCACAGGATTCCTGTAACTTTCAATAGGAGCACTTGAACTGTAACTTCGAAGTGCATTGTGAAATGCTTTAGTTTCAGCATCTTGTGTATGAAACTATCTGTATTAACAGTTAGGTAAGGGGCTCTTTCTTAGATCTGGAAATTATATCTCATGTCTGAAATGGTTTTATCCACTTAGCTCTCTTTATATGGATAGAAACAAACAGTAGAAAAAGATAATGTTGTGTTGTTCGAAATGTGTTTAAGACAAGCTCTCGGTTGACACTAAGATGTAAGTTTGTCAGATGAAAACCCTCAGCTGGCAAACATGAAGATGTATTTTTACTGTTTGTGTAGATACTCCTCTGATAAAGATGCTCCACCAGTAAGAAAAGTTAAGACATGCAGTATTTATTATAGGAGACTTCATTTTCAGAGTATTCATACAGGTTTTCCACATGAGGAGACTTTTTCCGCTGCCCCTGTAACACAGACAACGAAATGCATACAGACTCTCCATTTCCAGTGATTGTGGAACAGGTCTAAGGCTCAGTCTGGTCTACTGCAGACCATACTAGTAAAATTCATGTCTGTCTGCATAGCAAGCTGTTACTCAGTCATTGCATTGCCCAGATTTTCTGATACATTATCTATTCCTGTGGGTGGATAATATATGGAAAATTTGAAATTCCATTATATCCTAAACCCTGCAAAATGCAACTATGTAATAAAAAGATTTTTGTTATGTGTTTGCCTGTGTGCCAGGATTTGCTCTGCCTGAAACCAGATTGCCCTAAGTTTCCTAGCTCAGCAAAGTTTGATAAATGTTACTGTTTTGCCTTTCAGAAGTAACTGGAATAAATAATTTGAAATGGTGATTAAATTAGCATTTATTCTGGTTCTTTTTGAATTGCAATAGAATTTGAACATCTAAATGCTGATTTGACAAGCTTAATTTGACAAGCACAGCTAATATGTGGGAGATAATTTCTGTATTTGTGCATAAAATGTGGTGTTGAAGATGCGTGTTAGTGGTCTGGTTCACTTCATAGCTCTTTCCAATGTGAAAACTTAGCATTAGCTTGTAATATTTTCTGCTTGGTGAGTTCCTCTTAGAATTCAGTTATAATTAAGAAAAAATAATATTTAGCAGAAATACCAGAACGAATGCCTGAACTACTGAAAAAATATCTGTCCTATAAGATGTCACCTATTAGTGGCATTTAAACAGTGTTCATTATGAGCACTTTAGTCTGCCTAGGCTGCTAACATGTCACAACTGGGCACTACTGATTTTAACAGCTCGATCCTTTCCTCCTGTTGCAGAACGCGAACGGGATTTACACTGGCTTCATCAAGGTTCAGCTGGAACTATGCAGACCGATCACTGTGCAGTCTTCCCAGAGCCAGGAGAGGTGCGCTCACAGCAATAACGAAACTGCTTTCTACTTGCCGGACGGCTGTGTGAACACCCTTCACATCAGCAGCACCAACACTGTCCGTGAAGTCATCGAGGCCTTGCTCAAGAAGTTTTTTGTGGCTGACAACCCTGCAAAGTTTGCACTTTACAAACGCTGTCATAAGGAAGACCAAGGTATGAGTTCAGATTGTGCCATTTTGGTAGCTACAGGGGTTTGAGGTGGAGGTGATGCTATAGGAATGCTTGAAATAACCAGGGTGGAAGAAACCAGATAAATGGAGGGCACAATCTTGCTCCTTTGTCTCTGTGAAAAGCAGTGTGCATAAGAGTAAGTGATTTGGGGATATTTTAGGATAATTCACAAAAGACAAGAGAACCCACTAAACTGCATAGATCTGTGCCTTGCAGTCCCTTACATTTTATTTAAGATGCCCCCTTCTCAGGCTGTAAACGTCAGACAGCCTGAGACACTGCAGATTTGTGAGATTTAATCACATGACAGGCTTTTAATAAGAGAAGCCATGGTGTCTGATACCTGAAGTCCCTGTGTTGGCAGAGACCTGCTGAGGTGACGAGCATCATGGCCATGTGCGCTGCGTTGGTGTGTGTTGGGTGCACATGGCTCTCCCTGGGCACTGACTGCTGTTGGAATTTTGTTGTAAATTGTGTTTGGAAATACCAGAAGGTGAAAAAGGGGTTGTGTTTTTAGTGAAGAGTGCATTTTGCCAACATTATGTTCTTGCACTTAGAACCCTCCTTCTTCTATGGACGTTGAGAACAGTTCAGATGTTTCTGGCTGTCAGTCACACCAGCCGTGTCAGGCAGGTGCAGTCGTCCTTTAAGACCTTGTGTATGACATTTTAAGTGTAAAAAGGTATCAGAATGATACCACAGCTCTGATGCCTTAAATGCTTGGTTAGAGCAACAGACCTGTGTTGTCCCTTTCGCTTTTGTGTTTTTCCCCCACATGTACTCAGATGATGCACTGTTGTGACTAGAGGCCATCTCGTTCCTGTGGGAACGTAGCGCTGCGGTTACCTTCAGTCATCTGCTCAGCTTCTTCCTAAAACTCATTTGCCCAAAACCAGGCTCATATGTAGGCAGCGTGTAGAATGTGTAAATTTTGTGGCTACATGTGTGTACCTCTGAAATTTTCTAACATTAGCTAGCGTTAATTATTCAAAGCACTTCACACATCATTAGCAAAGATAATTACTGTGATTTCTTCTCCTGCAGTTTATACATGCAAGCTGTCAGACAGAGAACGTCCTCTCTACCTGCGTTTGGTGGCAGGCCCCAGAACAGAAATGCTCAGCTTTGTTCTACGTGAGCATGAAACTGGAGAGGTTATGGTAGGTTACGCTTGTGCTGGTTTTGTGGGTACACTTGTTGAGCTTCCAGGATAAGTGGGCTCCTGTTCGATCGGTGTTGATGAGACAATACGTTCTTTGGAAGCAGATTATTTTTTCTTGTTGTATTCATGCCTTCTGTAAACGTTTCCTCTGTGGTTAGACTGTCCCCTTGTTACTTGCAGAACAGAAAAGAATTTAGGGATCTGAAACTGTTTTACTCCTTTAAAGCTTGCAAAGAGGGTGCCTGACACTTGTTTCAATTTGGAATTGTTTTAGTGTCTGAGGTTTTGTTTAAACACACTGTTACATATAAATTGTTGTTCTTATTAATAAATTATTTGTGTAGTTTCTGTTCAGCTCATCCATCCTGTTCTGCCTTTCTTTCCAGTGGGAAGCTTTTACTATTCCTGAACTGCAAAACTTCTTGCGTATACTGGACAAAGAGGAAAACGAGCAACTGCAGATACTAAAGAAACGTTATGCAGCTTACAGAGACAAACTTGAAGAAGCCCTTGGTGGGGTGTGGAAACCTGGTTAAAAGGGGGCCAAAGGACACTCAGGAAAAACACACGCTACCAAATGTCAGTATAGCATGCCAAACCCAACGTACAAGAGCAGCAGAGAGTAGTTTTCTGTATTCAGAAGACTGTTTTGTGATGCCAGGGTACCTGAATTTTGCTATAGACTTAGTTCCATAAGCCAGGTCACTTAGCATCTTGCACCCACAAGTAAGGGATTCTGCATGTTTGTGCATCAGTCTGCAACCCTCTGTGTGCCTAGAGTTTTCCAAGTTACCTTGGTGCAAGCTGTGAAACTGTAATCAATTTTCTAGGATGCTATGAAATAAGATTTTATATTTTTTTTTCTTCTTTGCTTTAATGGTAGCTTTACAAGTAAGGATGTGCAAATTGATGGGTTACCAAAAGACAAATGAATTAAACTGTTGGGACAAGAATTAGTTGGAGCACTATATTTGAGATGAAATTGATTTGCACTACCTTTCTGTTTTCAGATAGTTACTGTATAATTTGTGAGAGAATTGTTATAGATGGAAGGCATGGAAGATCTTGTGGTTTGCTCTGTGAGATGTGCAGAAGGCTTTAAAGTGGTCTTTCTGGAGAGGGTAAAGAGAATGTTGAAAAGAAGGTAAGAGTTGAGGAAGGAGAACTAACAGCTGGTAGAGAAGGACTGGTTTTAATTGAAATAGTATTTATACAGAGGAAAGTTGAAATACTAATTCTACAAGATTAAAGTTTTAGGATGTTATAATATTGTGAATAAGTTTTATGGTTTTTAACTGCATAAATCCACACTGGAAAAGAAATGAAGATAATAGAAATAGTGGGAAAGGATGAGAGGCAAAAGCTAAATAAGAATGGAAATGGAGCTGCACACGCAAGTCATTGGAGAAGCTGGTTCCATAATGTGTACGGGGGGTTGAAAAGTGTGCAGCAAAGCTAAAAGGTGGCTGCTTACTTGAATTCTGGAAAGTGAACAGCACCTCAGATAACTCTGAGGAAAGCCCATCTAGCAAGTGCTTAGACATAAGCTGTAAGTACAGATGCATTTGGACCTCACTGTAAGTCAGATCTTTCCTCTGGCTCGGTGTGATTCATTTTTAGGCTGGATAATTTTGAATTATCATAGCTGAAAGACAAAAATAGCTTCCTCTGCTTCTTTGTTAAAGGCTCAGTCAGGCAAAGAAAGTAAAACTTCCTCCTGTTTCCATCTTAGCAGAAAATTAATGTTGGTGACTGAGCTTAGTAACTCTTGCTTTTAGTACTTCAGAAGGGGTTTTTTCTCTTATGGTTTTTAAATTCTTAATCGAAAAACTGATTACCAGATTCTTCAAACTGCTGATTTACTTGATTTAAAAGTAGGGAAAATGTAGCAAGAAAACTTTTTACTTTACTGTAAATAAAATTGTTGTTCTTTCAGAGTTATTTATCTAAAGAAGCACATTCAAAAGAAACCAAAGAAGTGGGTGTGCAATAGAAGCATGAGGCAGTTTTGAATACCTGATACTTTAGTCGTCATCATGCCAGAGAGGAAATGAGTTATACTGGGGGGGAAGTGGAAGAGTGCTAACGATTTAAGAGCAGCAGGGGTGGGGGTTGTCCTGCCACTCTTAGGGTGGAATCGTTAAAACTTTGGTGACATCTAATGGATACTGTGCGAAACTCCAAGATGCTTCTGTTCTTCCCCTTAATTTGAAGTAATTGTGCCTTTGTTTCCTTTCCTTAGTAAGGCTTTAAAAAAAATCAAACAACCAACAACTCTTCACAGGTCTTTTTTTTTTTCTGTTAAAAAGAATTTGCAAGCTTAATGAGACAATCATAATGTTTTAAAGTGTTAAGAGAAATTAAAGTGTAGGACTAACTATAAAGTATATATAAGGCATATCTTGTTTTTTTTTAATTTCACATGTAACATTGTAGTGCATGTGTGAGTTAGTGACATTATCCTCAAGTGAGACACTTTATAATGGTTCAGGGAATGCTTTCATGTTTTGTTACAACTCGTTTCTCTATGAATGCAGCAGCATGTTGGTGGGTATTCTGTTAACATCTACTTAATTTATGTATCTGCCCATAACTATGTAATCAGTACATAATCGCTGTCAATATTGAACCATTTGTTGCTCAGATTTAAACACTGTTTGAGTTTAAAAGTGGCGTATAGAAATATGTGAATTTTGGTTTTACTTGAACTTAAACTATCAGTCTAAGTAGGCACATCTGCATTTACTTTAGCCAAAAACCTCAATCAGTGTTGTATGCACTATGAGTCTTGATTTGGGGTGAAGTGGGTGGGGGTGGGGGACCAAAATAAACGTATATTTTAATTTTGTCTTAGTCCACAGTTAATTATTGTTAGATGTCATGCGTGGGGTTATTTTTTCTTTTTTTCTTTTTTTTACACACTGGCAACTACAACAGCTTTTATTTAAAAGAAGTCAGTTGTTTTTTAATTTTAGCATCAAATTGAACTGTCAAAGCTATTGTTGCAAAACTGTTTTCATTTTATTATAATATGATGGTACCAGAATGATGAAATGATATGGGAGGGAGGGGGAATGCAGGGAAACATTAAGATATATGTCTTTAAAAAAACCAAACAATTTAACTATTTATAATTTTGACAAGCCTAGTTTTATTTTTGTAGGGAAGTTTTTATTCCCCTTAAAGTTATTACTGAAATAGCAAAAAAGTGATCGTTCCATTATTAAAGTTGAAGTTGGCAATACTTAGTTACGTGGTGTGTGTTTTATGTTACCTGAGGCTCCTGTTGTGATCACTTCGATGCAGAATGGAACTTGCTTTCAGCAAAATAAACTGTGTGGAGATGCAGTATAGGCACAAGTCAAGGTTTGCCTGGAACAATGGATACTTTTCAGCGTACGTGTCCCAGTTTATACACACATGCACCCCCAAGTATAATACAACGGGGAAAAAAAAGAAATTTATACACGTAATTTGAAATTCACCATTTTCTTCCTCAGGCTTAACGCATGCTCTCCCCGCCTTCTGCGGAGGGCCAGCATCTCCCACCTCCCGCTTCCCGCCCGAGCGGCGCTGAGGCGAGCAGTTCCCTCCGCCGGAGCTGCCTCCTCCCTGAGGCGGGCGGGCAGCCCCCGGGCCCCGTCCCGCCCACTACCGAGCCGTGTTCTGAGGCGGCGGTCGCCCGCCGTGTCGCCATGTAAGGTCCGAGGGACGGAGGGTGGTGACGTCTTCCCGCCCCGGTGAAAGCTGGCGGGGGTGCGTTAGGAGAGGGTTAGCGCGGGTGGTGGGGGAAGCCCGGAGAGCGGAGGGATGCGGCCCCGCCATGTTTTTCCTCATGAATGGCGGAATGGGAGTGGGGTTTTGTGTCATAGAGGCGCCTCCGCCATGGAGCGGCGCCTGGGGCTCGCAGCGGGTTCTGTCCCGCCGTAGCTGGGTAGGAAAGCTCACGGGCGAGTGGTTTCTTATAAAACCCCCAAAACTTCTTGCTGAAGCGTGAGGTGTGAATACTGTAAGGGAGTGTTCTGGGCTGGAGGTGATCTCCCTCCTCTGGAAATGCCTTTCACCTCTTCTAATTTCATGTCTCTTGAAGGCTTTTTAGCTGTTCTCTCCAGAAATGTGTATGTTTAATTTTCTGGTTATTTTGTGTTGTTTTTTAATGGCGTAATCCTCCTTAATTGAATTCGGTCGAGCAGAGCTGTTTTGCTGTTCCTTTGGTCTCAGTGTGGCTCGTCCCTGGGCATTACGACCCTGCAGCAGAGGAGATAATAAGGGTTTGACCCGTTCCCTGGAGGTGGATTCATGTGAGACCCCATAGCTTCACGCATGCCAAACTTACCCAAGTCCAAAAAAACCCCAGCTATAAATCCGTACAAAAAGGGTTAAAACCTGTTGATAGCAAATACTTCCAATACTTAGCTGGGATGAGGTTGCTAAAAGACGTTAAAGATACTAGAGTCAGCGAAGTTGCTCACCATGCAAAGAACTGGACTTGTTTCTCTGCCTGCAGCAGTTATGTACTACTAGAAATACAACTTGGCAAAAGCAACTTTAAGGTTTTCAGCTCCCATCTGGAGACTGGAGGAGCTCCAGGAACAGAGCAGGACAGCAGCATGGTCCTGGGGCAGCCAGACTGCTCCTCCTGCTGCTGGGACTGCCAGGTTGTTGCAGTCGGCTTTGTCATTTTTCAGGCTTTTGGCGCTGAAATATTGTAACTTCTGAAAACCACTCTTAGTCCCGTCCCACCCTCTTCTTGTATGTGTATGAGTATACATCTGTTTTCTTTTCCTCCCAGGTTCCCAACATGGGGGTTTCCAGCAGCAGTCCTTGCTACCGTTGCTAGCATTTACTTTTTACCATCTCCCATTGATCCAGAGCCATTCGTGTATGTTCCCCTACTTCACTTTGAAGTTTAGTTAGCATTCTTGTGTTTGTCAGGAAATACCTGTGCTTTCAAAACTTTGCCTATACTCATTCTGCAGGAGCAAATAAACCCTTCTCCTTAAGTTTGCATGTAAGAGAAACTGTTTCTGGAAAATAAAAACTTTTTAAAAGTGAGTTTAAAGCAAAACAATGCTGACCAGTGTAGTATTCCTGTGTACACGTAGAGAAGTTGGTAGTAGATCTCAGACTAACAGTAGGAAATAAAACTCTTGGGATTATGGCAATTTTCTGTTTATTGATTTCAGGGGGGAGGGGGGAAGTCTTTTAAAAGGTCTATTATTTTTACTCTGGGTGTTCAAGCTCCACAAAATTGTTAATTTAGTTTGAAGTAATAGTTTTAAAAAGCAATCATAACTTTAATAAATTATTTTAAAATGAGAATACTACTATCTCTGGAATGCAGTCTTACTGTTTTCCCTTTAAATAATTTTATGGTCCAATGTTTTCTTGTTTCTTACATCTTATAATTTATTTGGTGCAGTTTTGAAAAGTCACCTCCAGCCTTAGTTGGATCATTGCAAGTGAATAAAAAGCTTCAGAATGGACAAAGAATCTTCACAGGACAACTGAAAGGTCCTGAGTCTTTTACTGTTGATAATGAAGGCAAGTAGATAACTTCCAAATGGGTAAGGTTATACATCTGCCCGGTCAAGTAAGTTACTTAAGAAGTTAAAGCCAAAGAAAGAAAAATAGGAATGTTTGCTAAATGATTGCTCAAATAATATTAAGGTAATTGTGTGTTCTTCCATATCTTCACATTCATAAGCATTGGAAATATTCCAGAATGTTTTGTAATCTGCTGCTCTCCAAGGACACAGCAAATGTCACAGAATCACAGAACTTTAAGAGTTGGAAGGGCCCTTGTAAGATCATCTAGTCCAACCCCCCCACCAGAGCAGGACTCAGTCACACAGGAACACATCCAGGCAGGTTTTGTATGTCTCCAGAGAAGGAGACTCCACAGCATCTCTGGGCAGCCTGTGCCAGTGCTCTGTCACCCTCACAGTGAAAAAGTTCCTCCTTCTATTCACATGGAACTTCCTATGCTCCAACTTGCATCCGTTGCCTCTTGTCCTTTCGCTGCCATCACTGAGAAGAGCCTGGCTCTGAACTCCTGACTCTCGCCCTTTACATATTTATAAACATTAATAAGGTCACTCCTCAGTCTCCTCCAAGCTAAATAGTCCCAGCTCCCTCAGCCTCTCCTCATGAGGAAGGTGTTCCACTCCCTTAATCATCTTGGTGGCCCTGCGCTGGACTCTTTCAAGGAGTTCTATGTCCTTCCTGAACTGAGGGGCCCAGAACTGGACACAATATTCCAGGTGCAGTGTCACCAGGGCACAGTAGAGGGGGAGAGGGACCTCTCTTGACCTACTAACCACACCCCTTCTAATAAACCCCAGGATGTCCTCCTGCTAGAATAAAACCCCCAGACCTGCAAATGTGTGATACGTAGAAGTTGTATTAAAATATAATTTTTAAAAGGTATTAGATGTCATGTTCATTAAAAGCAGCATACAAAAACAGCTAAGGATTTTTTTTTGTGGGAATTCTTCCAAATGTGAGCCTAAGCTTGGGCCTTTGACTTAGAACTAGTGATATGGTTGCCTTGGGGTTTTTTTCCTGTTTTGGGTTTCTGGAAGTGGTGTTGATTTGCTGCTTAGGTTGTTACTGAGGTCAACATGCTCTTTAAAGCCATTATTGGATATAGGGATAATGAAGGCGAATGAAGTTGATTTAAACTCTGCATCATTCTCAAAAAATATTTTTAGAGCAGCTTGGAGTATAAAAGAGCTTTTCACTGGAATATAGAATGTCCTCTTACCTATCCATGTACTTCATCTTGGTTGTCTGGCCACTGTGAGATGCAGGAACTTTACAGGTACCAGGGGGCTGAAGCCGTGTCCGGTACCATGTTCTGTATCTTTCCAACAACTCCCTTACCCAGAGTGACCAAAGTAGGGACTGTGATGAAAGTTCAAGCCAAATAGAGAAGAGGGAACTGTGATCTTCTCTTCAGAACACAGGTTTAGTGCTGTGGACTCAGGACTTCCCTGGTCTGGAGAAAATATTTTCCTCTTGATGTGTAAGTGGGTGAAAGAGATGCCTGCAGTAGCCAGTCCAGAGAAGTAGGCAGCTCCCAGTCCAGAGCAGTTTGAGCCAGGCGGTTCAGACACGACTGGCTGGTGCTGGTTTTACATTTTTTTCTAGCTTGTCTGAAGGACTGTGTTTTGTGTAAGGTGCTACAGAGGTGAGAGATAACCACCTGGAGTGTTCTCGTTTGCCATTGGGCAAGCTGAAACCAGAAGCATTTTCAGTGGTAGCGTAGGCCTGGAACAGACCTAGCTGAACACCTTGCACTGAGGCACCCGTTCCTTGCCAGTGTCTTCTCAAAGCTGCTTTCCTCAAAAGTGGCATTTCAAATTGTCTTTTCACCACAGTTTTCGTCTCTCCACCCTTTATTCTACAGCTTTCAGAAAGGGTGGCGTTACAGCTTAATTTTGTAGAGTTTATTTTAAATACGAAGATTAATCCTGGAAATGCTCTGTGTTGCCCAGTCTAACCTCTTTCATGACACTGTACGAAGCACTGGTTTGGCTTCAGGTTTTTTGAGTGTTCATTTTATCACGGACCTTCCCTGAATTTAAGGATGCTTTAGGAGACTGGATTGGGTCAGTTGAAAGTGGATGTGACCGAGGTCGTATTAAATGTTGTGGTGATGTTGCCTGACTTAGGTAACTGCTGCTTTCCCTATGAATATTATGGGTAATTAGGGTTCTGTTTTGTCTTCACTTTACTCCAAATAGCCGTGAGAGAAGAACTCTAGTGCAAAACCCAGGTTGCACTAGCTATATAAATCTAAATATAGTGTCATAGCCTAGTGCATAGCATGATAGAAAATAGCACTGCAAGCCTAAGATTTCTCACTTTAAATACAGAATCTGGTATGTGATCAGAAATTTCAGCTGTTTCCAGTGTGCCTCGGGAGGTATTAGGATGCCAGAGTATTTCATGACAGCAAAGTTCAGCCTCTGCTTTTTCCCAGGCAAAGTTTTATTGAACAGCGGCTCTGAAGTTCTCCCTTTGGATAAACAGGTGCTTCCTGTGTGCCAGTAAACCTAGACAATTCTTTTAATCTGGATTTGACAGCTGATACTTTGAGAATCTGTCCTATTTGCTCGTAGCATTTTTCCATAGATGTGAGCGAGCAGATGCGAGACAGTTTGATGTCTGTTCATCTCTTCCGGTGTAAGTGCTCGCTGGACAGCCAGAACCTGTGGGTGTCGGTAGTAATAGTGGCTGGGAAAGGTAGCATAGCATCGATGGAGTATCTTTTCACCCCTTTTACCAACTGACAGTGCACTTTTTGGAATGCAAACAAGGCCAGGGTGAAAATGCAGGTTACAGGTAAAGAAAGTCATGTCTGCTTTAGTTTAACCCATGCAAATAGAAGACAGGTCAGAGGAATGTTTCCAGAGGGTTAACAGACTTTACACTAAAAGTGTCTTGGATTGGTAATGTGCATGGTGCTACTTCAGAGCCTGACTACTCAAAAGGTAGGAGGAAGCAATTTTTAAAGGTGGGGCTTAATCACTGCCCAGCGTTTTTCCTTTGATACTCTACAGAGTTGTTGGAGTTACGATACAATGTCAAAAGACGCCAAGGCTTTCTGTGAGATTTTTGCCTTGTTAATTTAAACGCTTTAAGAGCAGAGGAGAATGCAAGTGGTGAGCAGGTATCCAGCAAAAAAAGTGCTCAGTCCTTTAATGAGAACTCAAGACATTTTTGGTATTATTCTGGTAGTTCAAAACCAAAACAAAACATTAAAAAAAAAATCCCAACATATCGAAAACACACTTTTTTCCTTAGGATTTTAATGTCCTAGGAGAAGGGTTACTTTCTTGGTTTGGATCGATTATTGTAATGTTTTCCTTTCGTCTTCTGAACTTCTTAGCTGGCTGATGAGGCAGCAGAACCCTCAGGACAAAAAGGTAGATCATGGGAGCTCTGCTGATGTTTTCACTGGTTTTCATTGACAGTGTGAGAATGAATCTTCAGTCCTGTCTCTGATGCCCTGATCCCTGGTTTGCTGCCAACCCAGAGGAGTCTTAAGATAGCTTTTAATGCGTTATGTTCCTTTAAAACAAATATATGAACAATTCCTATTTTTCCTAATCTTCGGTTTATTATTGCTCTTTCTGCTTTACATAAATATAAAGGAAACTGCATAGTTTCCTTTCTGTTTTGTTGCTTTGTGTGTGCACAGAATACATAAATTAAGAGTGGGAAGGGCTCACAATAATGAGGACTGTCCTTTGTTTACAGTAAATGTTATTTGCCTTGGTCCCTTCAAAAATGGTTTTCTAATACACTTATTTTAAGGTAATATCTACACTGGTACTGTTGATGGGAAGCTGTGGATGATCAGTGGCGACCAGCTGCATTTCATTACTCAAATGGGGCAGGATGTGTCTGAATGTGGTGAGCAGCATTTTTTGATGCGAAAATTATAACAAACTTATTCATTTAAATGTCACTGAGAAAGCAAAGCCCTGCTTTAGTTGCCATTAATGTTTTCTGGGTCTTTTATGCAAATTTGTGAGAGTAGCCTACTGCTGCAGTGTAGATTTTCCTCAGGGAGGTAGGATTAAGGCATAATGGCTTGCCTCCCTAGTCCTTGAGACTGACTTGCCATGGATTGGCATTTAAATAAACATTTTATAGAAGTCATTCTATACCAAGTTTTTTGAAGGTGGTCTAAAGACAATTTATGTAATTATTTTCCTGCCATGAGGTCAAAATGTATTTTAGAAATAGTTCAAACCTTACAACAGAATCAGAGACTGAGAATAGTGTGTCATGGTACCATCACCAGTAACTGGACTGCAAGGTGCATCTTCTTTCTTTATTTGTAAATGAGGAAGACAAAGCACTGAAAGATTTTTATCCTGTTCCTTTTTGATGAACCGGGGGAGCCTGAAAGGCTGAAAAGGCTGGTTGACTTTAGCCTGGTTTCCTAAAAACATATTTGCGTAGGTAATTTCCCTATCCCTGAAGCCCCTGTACTATGGACCAGTCTTGACTAGTAATCTCAAAGATTACTGAACTTTCTTGAGTCTTACGTAAATAAATGACTATGTGGAAGTTAAGGAACCAAAAACGACACCAAAATGTTTGCTACATTCTGGGTAAGACCAGAACTCAGCTGTTAACTCCTTGGCAGCTGTCAATCAGCTTATGTTACTGGTGTGTTACAGTGCCAGTGAGCTGGAATGGATGTTGCCCCTTGCTTACCGGGGAACTGGTGGAAAATGATGGGGCTTGGAGTAGATGGTATTAGGTCACAAACTGTAGGGTGTCAAGCTTTACTAATTTCACTGCTCTCAGGAAAATTACTATAAAAATACTAAACATGGTAGATCTGTTTTTTACAGTTGTACTTGAGGATTGCTTATAGGACTGTCATATGAACTGTGGAACTTGGGCCCCTCAGCTGACAGGAAGTATTTAGTTAAATCTTTCCTAAAAGTGGTTTTCTCCTTTTTCTTGGGGATATAAAATAAACAGCTAATCCATTTTGGTTTACTGATTTAGTCATCCTACCAGTTCTTCAGTCATCTCTGAAGTTGTCTGGGAAAACAGGATAGACCTAAATTTCTTTGAAAGTTGGAAGCAATATTTTTTCTTAAGTAATAAGGCACAGAGATGACTGGATTGATGTTCTACTGCCACTTCCTTCGCAAGTTGTTTTTAGAGACAGTTTAAGGAAGCTTTTAAGGATCTTGTTTATTCAAGGACTGTATCTTAGTGCTATGCAGCCTCTGCATTTCAGGATCTTCATTTTGTTAACCTCCTCGTCTCACACATCCTCCTGTTTGTCTCACAGGAACTCCAGACTACGAACCAATATGTGGACGGCCCCATGGAGTCCGAATGGATCAGGATGGTGACTTGATTGTGGTGGATTCTTATTTAGGCCTGTACAAGGTCAATCCAAGGACAGGAGACAAAACCCTCCTGCTATCGAGTGAGAAAGGTGATGCTCAGTTAGCGTGGAAGTAGATCGATCTTGGGTTTGGTCCTCATGCTCATGTATATATTGGAAGATCAAGGCACTTGAATCAGTTGAGATCAGTACCAGTGGGCGTAGGGAACAGGGCTGACTGAAAGCCCATTTGCATTATATTTTTAAGATTTGTTTAAAAAATAGAAGAAAACAAAAGCAATTATATTTGTCAGAGGCTTTTGGCTTGATATGTGTTATGTTGAGCTTCAACCTGAATGTATTTCCCTACAGATGAAAGAAATTTGGAGTTTGGCCTTTCTCTTGGGATAAATTAAGGATTGTGACAGCACCAATTATGAGATTTGGAATTTCAGTGTCTGAAATCTTAAGCTTGTGTGGGTTGTGGATGTGAATCATTTTCAACACCGGGTGGTTTTGTACTCATTTTAACCAATAGTCATTTTTATTAACCAGGTGTGGACGGGCTGCCTTTTAAATTCCTAAATGGATTGGAAATATCAAAGAAAAATTTGATTTATTTTACGGATTCAAGTAGCAAGTGGGAAAGACGACATCACAAGTACGAGGTGAGGTGAGGTAATCTTTGTAGCCATTTGTTGAGGCAGCTTAAGTGTTAATTTGTGTGCCAGCAGCACTGTGCTAGGCTGCCGAAGAGATGAAGGTTTTTCGATTGTGCTTGTGTGCTTTAGCCAAGCATGCCGTGAATGCTGCCTGTTTGAGCCCTGAGGCAGGGGATGGGCTGTGCTTTTTTTCCTGTAGCTGCTCTTCTGGGGAAACTCGAGTCTGACTATACAAAGAAGCTGTCATGTGATACACCACAGTCTGGATTTTTACAGCATGTTATTTCCTCCTCGGTATCTGTCTATACACGCTGCTTTTTTACTGCAGTAAATGCAAGGTGGCAAATTGGTGTACTTGAAGGAATCCTTTCTGTGTTGTAATAGCCTTGAAGGTAAACTTAATCTAGAACAAACTGTTTGAGAAGCTGAAATTCAGTGAGGTCACAGAAATAAAGTTCGCACTGAGTCTCATCTTTACTACTGGAACTGTGGATAAAATTAAGTGAGGAGAAAAAACACATGAAGTGAAATAGATTTAAGAGGTGGGAATTATGATAGAGGAAAAAAAATGAATAGTTGAAATCTCCAATGTGTCACTTGCTATTTCTTAAAGCTATAAGTATTACTTTTTGGTAAATACATCATCTTTGCCATTTAGTATTTCAGACTTGACAAGGGGTTGCCAGTACAAATGACAAAGATAAAGGTGGTTTCCTCTTTGCAGGGCTTATTTAATATTAATATATATTGTTTATGTAATTCAACACTGCCCTGCAGATTTTTTTCAGAAGAAACTCACTCAAATTCTCTCATACCACAAGTAAAAGTGTCTGCTGTTTACCTGCTTTAGCAGAACAGTCGTGAATGCTTTCAGGTTTGGTTTGAAGATGTTTCAGTTGTTCACAGAAGCCTGATCAGCCTCGATACTTTGCTAGAGCAGGAGCAACAGAATAATGTATTTTGAACTCTGGGGTTCGTAACCCCCCCGTTCCTCTGCTTTTTGCCAGTCAGCTGTGATCAGCCTGGGAAACAGGGTAAGCAGGATCCTTTGCTCCTTTAGTAGTGTGAGCTTACTGGTTTTATAAAGATGCTCTCTGCCCTTCTGTAAAGTCTGGCCTTGGGTAATTCATGTGAATGTGTCGTCTGACTTGTTTCTGTTCCAATTGAAACCAGGTATTTTGATAGTCTAGTTTTTCATTAGATCTATTGATTAAGGTAATTGAAACAAATTGCCTTGGTCGCCTCCTGGCCTATGACCCTGTCAGAAGAACAGGAAGAATGGTGCTCAGCGGTTTGTACATGGCAAACGGGATCGCGCTGTCTCCCCGTGAAGATTACATACTGATAGCAGAAACCAGCGTGTGCAGGATCATACGGTATGCTTAACATCATTCTCCTCCTGCATATAAAATATTACATGCTAATTTACATGTTTTAAGCCAATTTGGAGACAGGATTGCCTTGTTAGTTTTCTAGTTTTCCAAAAACGTGAACAGAAGATGTACAGTTAACAGGGTTGCTACTGGAAACTTAAAATACTTTCTCCTGTTGTGAGAGATACAAGCTTTAGTTAATTCCAGGCAGAGATTATCAGTTGCTCTTTCCACTGCCAAGTAAATGTCTTTTATACCAATTTATTGCTATATTGGGCCCTAATTCCCTGAGACTCAATTACAATTATGCTGATGATTACAGTTACAGTTATTACAGTTACAACAGACCTCAGAAGACAAATGTCACTGACTGATTATAATGATTAGCATAACACCCCATTTTAAAGGGTGTCAGTGTTTTAATAGCTGGGGATTGTTTATTTAATGGAAGTTCTAAAATAAAGTTTAATACTAATTTTCATTTAACAGGCACATTCTGTATGAGCAGATTTTTTAATAGAACAGGGGGTACTGTTTATGCCACGTGTAGCAAGATGAGGTTTTTCTGACCAATCACCATGACTCATGTTTAGTTCTTTGCATTTACTACTTCCTGCAGCATCCTTTTCTGTACTTTGAAAAACCCCTTGCACAAACCAAAGCGGTGGATGCTCCGTGCTGTTAAGCTTGTTGTATTTTGCAGCAGCAGCAGCAGGAGGCACCCTAACTCATCTGCAAAATTCCCCTTCTGCAGCTATTGGGTGAGTGGAACTAATGCAGGAAAGAAAGAAGTTTTTGTGGACAACCTGCCTGGATACCCTGACAACATCCGGTTATCAGACACAGGCTTGTACAGGGTTGGAATATCTACTACTCGCTTCCCCAGTTTCTTTGCTCCTTTTCTGGATGCCTTAGGACCCTATCCGTTCCTGAAGAGATTTATAGCGAAGGTAACTTTGATACTGTGTGGTATTAACTGTTAGTGTTGCAAAAATGTTGATTTTTTTTTTTTCTCCAAGTGTGAAAGAACTTGTTATTCCTCATTAGGAAATAGCAGAGACAACTGCTTTATCTTTACCAGCCAGCACCCCAACACATGCTAACTTCGATTTTTCTGGAATGTTTCCTTTTTACATATTAAAACACATCAGTTTTAATGTTGCAATCACTGTGGTAGTACCGAGAACCCATTTATAAAAGTAGGAAAATCAATACTGACAATAGTAGTCCATAGTTGTAAGCTTTCAACCCTTTGTTTACAGCAGCATGACATTGTTAGGGCAGGTGAAGGGCCCTTTAGACAAGATAAGAAGGATTCTGCTATAGGAATCAAACTCTGGCAAGTAATTCTTGCCACGCAAGAGTCATGGAGATGGTTACAATTAACCATGCTACTTCTTCTAGGAACCATGCTGCCTTTTCCCTAGAACTTGAACAGGAAAATCACTGAAGCAGGTGATTCAGTTATGTTCCATCATGTCCCTCTTATTCCTGCTCTTAGAAAATGGGTGCCTTTTAGTAGCTGGAATAAATTCAACACACATCCACACCTTCTTGAGCAAACAGGCACTGCCTGTACTTTAAGACTGGTGAGCAATTACTGGACTGCCAGCTTTAGACACAGCCCAGTGGGTATTATCAAAAGAGCAACAGCTGAACCAGACTAGAGTAACACCTGGAAAGCAATAGATTAGCATTGCCAATTCACTTGTGTCCCCCTTGTGTATTTCTTTTTCTAAACCAGGTGGCTCCCTTGTCCTTCTACAGCATTTTTCTTCGCAAACACGGCTTGTTCTTAGAAATCAACGATAAAGGAGACATTGTGGGAAGCTTCCACGACCCCGACGGCAGCGTGACTTGGGCTGTCAGTGATGTTTTTGAGCACGAGGGGAAGGTGTATCTTGGTAATACAGAGCTTCCTTTTCTTGTGGTGCTGTAGTAAGCTTCACGGTTTGCAGAAGTTGGACAATGAAAAGAAAAATAAGAGCTTTTTTCCAGCAGCCATGAAATATTTTTCTCTACTTAATGGAAGACTGCTACCTCACTAAAGGAGAGCTCCAGGTGCAATCAGTGTAAGCAGAAATGACAATACAGTGCAGAAATACTTGGGTGTAAAAGCTCATGGAAGCCTCACAAGGTACCAACTCATCTTGCTTTATAGTTGAAAATATAGGTATATGTATTTTTTAACAGTTGCTCAGAACCATCCAAGGAATTCAACTCTTTAACAGGGAGGAAAGTGAGTAGCACGTATCTTACTGTTGCTCACAGTTCCCATTTTGGGAGGGGAAAAAAAAGCCTTACATAGGGTTTTATTCTTCCTCTTTCCAAGAGGCAGAACACAGCTGCTTTTAAGAGCAGCAGTTTCTCTGCTGTCTCTTCTGTTAAAGTTTTCCATCTACTAATCTACACCAGTTTCCAAGGAAGGGTGTGAGCAAGTACAAGCACTCTCAATTCAGCATTTCTTCCTGGTGTGGAGGAGGTGGGTGCTGCCTTGCAAGACACTGTGCAGGGGGCTCCCTAGGACCATACATACAAGTTCACTAGGGGCCAGTGGTAGTAGCAGGGCAGCACACAGAGCCTTTAGCAGTGTGACACAGTGTGATCCCCTTTAACACAGTCCAGTAACAGAAAGGTAAGAAGTTTGATAGGCAGTTTATTTTTTTCTTTCCCCAAAAGTGCAGCAGTGAACAGGGTCCTCTGGAAGGGCACTTTCTAAACAAATGTTCAAGACAGCAGAAGTATGCTCACAACATGCTACAGCAAAGTATGCTCACATACAGAGAGTGTAATACAAATGAAATTCATTAGTTGAACCACAATAAGTGACAGCTGTTTCATTATGCTGAAATACTGTATTTACCTTGTAGAATCAGTCTTCAGTGTAACTTGATTGAGAAGGTATTACACCTGCTTTGGCTGCATGTGTTTGCATGTAATGTGTCCCTGCTACAGCTTTACTCCTCAAAACAAAGCAGCCCGATTTACTGGGCAAGCAGGTACTAGCTGTATTCCTTAATGCTGACATGCTGATACTGACTGGTTTTTGTTTAGGATAGTGTAATGCAATGTTATGAACTGTATTTCTCCCTGTACAGTATCTACTTCACCAGATGAGATCATTAAAATTCACAGCTCTGCTTCTGTTAATAATGATTAAAAAATAATAATAATTAAAAAAAAAAAAATCACATTTTACCTAAACCCAACTCCGTACTGGTAAGGCCCTTTCAAGTAACACAAATGCCTTTAGTAACAAGGTACAGATACAGCCATGGTCAAACAGCAGATGAAATGGAAAATCCAGGAAGACCACTGAGTTTTAAAATCATTTAGTTGGGAATTAGATCTGGGAAAGAATCAGAGGTTCCTTCATAATGCTTTTTAAATCATCACAGGTAAGAATTAACACTGTTCATTCAAGGCTGTAAAAATACTCAGAATTAACTGCTCTGTGGAAGACACCTGATGATGAGCAACAAACCCCTCTAAAAGGTGTGGCAGAGAGGCAGCTGTTGGTTCCTGTTCTTCCTTCAACCACAGGCTTTTGCAGAACAGTTCTCAAGTCTATCAAAAGTGGGAGCACAGCAGATGTGTCCCCAAGGCCCTGTTCTCTTTGTGGTTAAGTAAGGACTGACTGATTTCATTCCACATTTCAATTTCATACACCTGCTGCCTGTGGCAGATCTCAGGTACCGCATGGTTCTCTGACAGCAAGTGCGTGAAGTTACTGATCCCAGTTACAGGCAAAACGCTGTGTGCACAGATAGAGAGAGCATCCATTTGGGTGAAACTTGTGAGATTTGAGTAATCTATGTAAGTTCTATCAACTTTCATGTTAGTTATGAGGCAAAAAGTTATTCAAAAGAAAACTTCCTTAAGATCACTTTAAGAGAAGATGGCACCCTTACCATCTCTAGCCAAAACTTTTTTCCCACTAAGCAGCAACAGAACACACACTACTTGCACTGAAGCCTGACACAGGACCTAGATTTGACAGAACTGTTGAGGGTTTAACACTCAGCAATCCATGTATTTCACACTAACCTCCACACAGCTACCAAACCAAAGTTCAAACAAAGAATGAGTCTAGGTTGCTAGAATTATCTGAGCAAAATATTATGTTAAGGGAACTTCAGGTTTAGCTCAGTGTGCAAGAAAACACTTGGGAGCATGAAAACAACTTTGGTTTTGTTTTTAAAGATAAAACAGAGTCCTAAGGGTATTGATGGGCAATACCCAGGCTTGAGAAACAACAGGATAAAGCTCCAGTTGTAGTGGAGGAAAAAGTCCTGAGTACTTGAAGGTGTATCCAAAACCCTCTGCATTTATACAGATGCTCCTGCTGAAGTTACCTTGCAAGCCATTCTTACTATCTCCAAACATTTGGTCATGCTAGAAATTTGAAACAATGAGTTAGATTTGAGACAGAAGCTCTGAAAAAAAAAAAAAAATCTAGCCTGTAGACCTTGACAGAAGTTTGCAACTCCAAGCTACGTGAAGCACAACTTCTGTGCTTCAGGATTACAGAGTTCTACTCCTCTTACTTGTAGCACTTGTGTCCAGTTTGTGGATCTGCACAGTGGGGTATGCACCTTCACAGTTTTCAGTGTCATGCTTTTGTTGCCTACTTTAGGATTACTTAGCAGAAGGTTTTGTGTGACCGAAGTTGAAATCATCATGCTCTCTATTTGGGTAAAGGGATCTGAACTAACTAACAACCCAACAGTTGTGCCACAGTTTGTGTTTGACTAGAGAACTGTTACCATGCCGGATACCACAGCTGATTTGCCCACAGGTGACACAAACTTGTCTTGCAGTGTTCCTAGGTGGTGTTTACCAGTGAATCCCTACAGAGGTTACATGCTTACACAGGTCAGGGTGTTTTTCAAGTTGTAGACAAGATACTCAAGTTTGGGTACAAGTGATGCTGCATTTCAGATAAGCCTAATCAGAAGGTTGAAAAGACAACCTCCCCCTTCCAAAGGGAAATCAAGTGATAGCGCACTGCAGCCAGACATCTGACGTCAGTCCTTTGGTGTGAAGGCCACTTACTGCAGGTTCTGAGCAGTTATGTCTCAACCAAAAAACAACACTATTAACAGTAACTTAAACTGCCTAAAATAGCCCTCTCAGCCTAACTTCTAGTGAGCAACGATTTATTCTTTTAGCTAGTTTGCTCCCTAAATAATTTACCTCTGGGAATCAACATAAGGTGTTAGATAATTCAAGACATTTGGAGGTTAGAGACAGATCAGCTCTACTGTGGTGCCTTGGGCTGGGTTTTGTGTGGATCTTTTCATTTTAGTATTGCTTCTGTTCATGTATTAACAGACTTAAGAGTGAGCTCAAAACACAGGCACTCTTATTTGAATACTGGGTTAGTCTCACCACTCAGCTCACTAGGTAGCCTGTATTAGACCCAAAGAGTTCTCAGTAGTACGCAGTAACCCACTTCAGCATTTCAAACCAGAAGGGGGTTGAAGTTCCATTCTTGCCCGCAAGCTACCCAAGCTGTCCCACAAAACCCACTGGTCTCCTTGACAGAGTATTTAGCATATGGATCTTAATTCTGCACAGGACACTTACTAGTCAGATCCTACAGTTTTGACTAATGCCTTCCTACGCTATTTTGGGCTAGTTTGCTGTTGTCATCAACAGCTTTGAGCTGAATGCAGGAAACCTATAATTAAACATAGCCTTTAAAGTCTATGACTCTGAATATGGGTGAGCATTACTGTGCAATAGCACCTGCCTATCTAACCCGACTGAAATACGCATTTACTGATTTTTAGAACAAAATAAACTGTTCAGATTCATAGGCATAGGTTCACCTCCGTGCCTGTGATATGAAGAGGTACTTGAAAGACAAAGGTGGTAATTGACTATCTGAGCAAGACAGATTAGCTGCGTCTAACCATTGGAGTTAGAGTTCAGCTGTAAAGGATACATACTGCACAAGGCAACCAGCTAAAGACAAGGGGTTTGCTTCCAAACAGGGTTTGAAGAGCCCATTAAGTGTCTTCTGGCTGCGATCAAGAGAGTTACCGAGACAGACCTGCTGCAGTCACTGGAGAAACTGGTCAGTGGGAGCTGATGGCCAGAGGCTCTTAGCACCTCATAAGGACTGTGCAGAAAACCTCCGAGCCCGAACACCGTGGTTGCTGAACATGAGCCGTGGGTCAAACCTGTACCTACAAGAAGGAACGGAGTCTGTGAGAGCTACAGTTCACCTGCAGAGACAAACACTTCTGGAAACAGCTTCTTTCTAGCATTCTAACAAAGCTTTGCTGCATCAAACAACAAACTTACGTAGCAGAGCTGTAAGGACATTTTAAACAGTGCTTAAAAGCAACTTCAGTCCAAATGATAGTACTGACTGAAGTTTGAGGCAAGAAGTGCTAGTTGCTTCCAACAGCTGGCCAATACATACAGCCTAGGGCCTTCAAGAAATGGTTTTTTGCTAACAGCATCTCCAGGAGCAATCAGAGCAAGTATTTGGGAGATTCCTGACTACAGCAGCCTGCAGAGCTTCCTTGTCTGCAGGCAAACCTGAGGTCACTTGTCTCTGACTACTCAGCACAGCTGTAAGCTTCAATTATTCTAAGTCAACAGTGGCTGACAAGATTAAAGGAGTAGCATTAATACCATCAAGTTATATTTGGTAGGTGCAATTATAAAATAGTGATTAAGCGTTAAAAAATAAAAGCATCAGGAAAGCATCTGCATCTATTAAACAACAGAAGGTATGTGAGTAGTGTTATATTCCATCATAAACACTCTCTGTAAAAGCTTGATTTTATACAAATATAGTTAAAAGTATCATCATAATTGAACTAGTATTTACCCGGGATCAAAGACACCTGGTGTACGGCAAGTTGCACCTGAGCAGGACTGCAGCATCATCAATCGATAGTTCATCTTCTCTAGAATTTCTTGATCAATTGTTTTAGCAATGTTATTGATCTGGTGGGGATCTGCAGTCAAGTTATAGACTTCCACAAACACCTGCAGAAGAGAGTTCCTGCATTGTATTAAGTCCTAAACACTAATTAACATTTAATCCTATCATTTGGGAAGAGCACTATGAGAGCATAGAGTCTCAAGTGTTATTTTCAACTACACTGCAGCATCCCCACCCATAGGCAGATTTAGCCATGTGGCAAAGCAAAGACAGGACAGTGTGTAGGTGAAGCCTGAGTTCTGTAACAGTTCAGTACTGGGTGGAAGTAAAAGCTTTGCCAGTGAAGTGCTCATCTGCTGCACCGCAGGTTTTTTTTCTAACACATACACATAACCTGTCTTTATGACTAAGACCACAGCAAGAGGCCATGGCTAAGCTGGCTGTCTCGTCATTAATGGATCTTAAAATCCACAGCTTCACAACCGTCACAGCACCAGTATGTGCTCATCAGTTACTTCCAGCTCCCAGACAGGGGAATTGACTACACATTCGAAATCTGCTGAACACAAGGATGCTAAAACCCTAATACAAGAAAGCTCTTCTGGTGCACACACACTTTGAGGAGCTTTGTGTGTGCTCTGAGGAGGTTTGTCTGGAGGATCTTAGAGAACAGTTGGGTTTTGGTACATTAAGTCTAAACCATTCTGTGGAACAAACATCAGTCAAACAAATCACAAAGAATTCAGCTGAGGTTTTGTCTGTGCTTGAGTGGGAAGCCCGATTGCAGATGATACTGATTAAAACTGGCTGGGTTGTATCTAACTTAGATAACGATACATCCAGACAGCATGCTGTGGCTGCAAGCTTTCTTCTAAGGTTTACTGCAAGGTTTTAAAAGCCACATTGCTACATCTTCCCAATGCTGCTAGTCTTAATTTAGCTGACTCGGGTAAGCTGAGTGACCCAAAAATGCCAGAGCCATACCTTCTTACTGAGGGAAAAAAAAAGGACATCACATGTGTTAAACCAACTTTGGAGTCTGCTTTTAAGACAAAAGCTCCAATGCTCATTTAACTTAATCAGTTGTCAAAAAGTGGAAAAATGAAGGGCAGGATCTGCTAATCAATCGGTATCCTGGTCTTACTGCAAAAAACATCTTGTAGGATGTGCTCTCCCCTGGTCTAAGCTGCTCGTTGTACGTCACTGGAAAATGCCCTGTGTGGTGGCATGGTAACTGGGGACAGCTGCTGTTGACGCATGCATTGTGCCTCTGCTGACAGTGCAGTCTATTAGATTTGTGACCCGGCCACCTCAAACCCAACCTGCTCTCTGGAGATTCAAACAGTTTCTGAAGGGGGGGCATTATGTCCCTCACACCCAAGCAACCTAAGGTTAGAGGCTTTTCTCACAGTTGTAACTTAAACACTCGTTTTGCCCCACAAACAAGTGAGCAGTAGGAGAAATGCTTAGCCTGGGAGCTCAGTTCTTCCCAAGGAGAAGAGTTGCAGCTAAATGCAAGAACAACAGAGGTACAGTGTGACAGAAAATCTGTCATACAGCGGAGCAGGACACAGAATTAGGGTAGGACAGAGGACAGAACCCAGCCCTGGCACAGCCCCCCAAGGCTGTTAGTTGATAGCAGAGGGCGATAATCATAGTTTAGGCTATTGTTCCTTCCTTGCTCCCCTCCCACCCCAACTATTTTTGCCTTCTCAGAACCCCACCGGTGTTTTGGTCAAACATTCTCACCAGCAGATAAATACGTCACTGTTTATCTTACAAGCAGTGCCAGGCTGCTTTTCAGGGTGCATTATGGAAACCTTGAGAGCAGATAAGAGTGCAGACAGTCGCTCACAGCTGTAAGCAGTTGACATCTGCTAGTCTTACCTCCCGGTCATCAAATTCACAGTACTGCAGATCCCAGGAAGTCGACAGGGTCCTTACACAGGCGTATGTGTTGTTGTAGGAATCTTCACAAACGCAGTCTGGGAAGCAGTGCTGTGGAATAAGCAGCAAACATGAACTTCAGAGCAGGAAAAGATGAACTAATGATCATTTTCCTAGAGTTTGTATCAGCTCAAGCCAAATGCAGTTACCAGACAAACACCAGCATCTCAATTTAACAGATGCACTGGGGACTTTAGGCAAAAACTCTGCTCTTTTAAATTTGAGCAAGTGTTGTTATTAAACTCACCATGATCAAGCAGTCCTGTGAGCTACCACACACATGCTGAAAAGAACAGCACAATGCCCAGGACTAAAGACAACACCAGTGGGATGCTTTACTTAGGGCAAACCTTATTTCATTCAGGAATTAGCCAGTGACTTCAATAGTCACAAATAAGAATCAGGTGATGAGGTCACTGGAATTTTAAGAAGAACATGATGTCCTTGCCACCCACTTTACCAAGCCCACACCTTCCTGCATATTTCTCCAGCCCTGAGGCCCTGTAAATCCCCACTGAAAGGGTGACTGTTCTGTATGGTCACATGGACCCACCAGTTCCACATGGCTGGATGTCTCCCTCTGATTCTTATGCTGCACAGAACTTACAGAGCAATCCCCTACTTAGCAGGACACTGGGAGCTTACTTATAGACCCATTCAGCAAAACAGATTTAAGTCTATAGCTGCGATTTTCTAACGTCTTGCTTACCGTGACTCCAGGTCCTAGGCCAGGACAGGTAGGATCACTGCCATTGTATCCTTCTCCTTGGTACTCCACCAAGAAGTCCGATCTCCATGTCACATTTTTGTCTCCTCTCTAGGATAAGAGTTTAACATGACTTAGTATCCACTGTGCTGCGAAACGCAGGGATTCTCCATGCCTGGCACAACACTCACACTGCCCACTGCTGACAGGGCAGCTTGATCCCTAGTTTGAGTGGTCTTAAAACAGTATCTAGCCTTGGGTTGGAACAGCTCATGTAGCTGGCAGGCGCAGGCAAGATTCCAACTCCAGCAATACTAGTACACCTTCTTGTGAGGGTTTAAAGTATTACCTTCAATTACTAAAGAATCATACAGTAATAACAAGTAGAAGCCACACAGCCCGATACCACCGCACCACAGACCCGATGCCTGTAATGAGGCTGTTTCTATCAGGGTACCACAACAGCTGGAAAAAGACACTCTCAGTGTAAGGGTCAGATAAACAGCTTTAAGAAGCAACTAAGTTTTAAGCTGCTCTATTTGTAGCTGCATTTTAAAAGACAGAGGGGGGAAGTTTAAAGTTAACATACAGCATCTCAGGCATACAGAGCAAAACAATGAGTTTCAGAGTTTCGATTCCACCCGAGTTTAAACTAGACACCTTTTACCTGCCTCTGTCTAAAGAACAGCTTAAGGTTTGGATACAAGGTTTTAAAAGCAAAGCACTGTTTTAAGTCTGGATGATCTCCCACGTTTCCAAGTAAGCTGCCTTCAATTTATAGACTAAATTTAATTAAAACTAAAAGGATCAACTGCAAGCAGCTTTATTTAAATAGGCTTCTGCTCACCTCATTGCACAGGTCAGGTTTACTTTATAAAATGACATGCATTTTTCCAGAGTTTAGGGGGAAAACACTAATTCTACTGAAAACTGAGGCAAACCAAAGATTCATGAGGAAAGCAGACTGTTCTTAGTTACATCCACACTGAGAAACCTGAAGGAAAAGGGGAGGGAGGATACAAGGCAGAAACAACATACAGCCTTCAAAACAGGGATTATGACAAATGGCAGGATTAGCCAAAGGATGACACAACTTTCTATTACAAAATGACCACAGAGTTGTAGGGCTTCCAAAAATACACCTGCATTTAAACAAGATACCTGCTTTTTCACTGAGCTGTGAATGTCCCATGTGAAAGTGACATCAAGGGAAGAATCTGGGTTACGAGTTGACCCAGCCTATCAAACGATGCAGTATTTGCTTTTAAGATGAATCCCTGCAAGAAGTACTGGTTACTATCCCTGTCCTTCTACTTACCAATAGCGGCAACAGTGACATCCCATCCATCTGGGTCTTGTTCAAGTCGTACCCTGCGATATCCAGAATAGTGGGACCCAGATCAATATTTGCAACGAGCATCTGCAGGATGAGGAAAACTCACTTCAGAAGACCAGAACCTAACAGATGTATTAACAAGACTTCTGTATTTTAAGAACTTGTCATTTCAGGTGCACCTAAACACTACTTAATTTTATCTTTCTCGGTCTAACGGACACTGCAACATTCAAAGGCAGCAGTGAGGCCTTTGGAAAGTGAACCTCATATTTTAGTTTCCTTTTGTAGCCTGCAATTATTTAAGTTTACTGATTCAAGCAAGAACACACAGCTGCTTAGAATGAAGTCTTCACACTTTCTAGTACTCCACAGATTTCACTTCACTGATAAATACAAATGCAGGAAGATAAATTCTTAAAGCTGATAATTGTGAAACTATATTAAAAGTAAACCCATGCTCTGGTTTCACTTCTTCCTTACCTTGTTTGTCTGGTTTGGTTTTATCCCTGGGCCTCGAACTAGCAATGGAACTTTGATATCAAACTCATAGAGCTGCCGTTTGTCTATTGGCAAAGAGAACTGGCCTGTACAATAGAATGGAAAAAGTTACATGGCTTCTTGTTTTAAGAGTCTTGTGTTGCATAATTTCCAGCAGCTCATTTTTTTTAAGAAGTCAGAACAGGTTCTTTACCTGAATGACATTAACAAAGTGGAGGATAGGAACAGACAACTTCAGAGTGTAACCTGCATCTTACAAGACCCAGTAGAACCAGAAGTGCAGTATGATACAGAGAGGTCGTTGCCAGATTTTTACTGGTTAACTCTTTCGTAGCAACTCTTCCTAGAGACCCTTCCTCCATTTCTGTCCTTATTTATTGTATACCAGCATGCAGAGGTAGAGATTAATGGTAAAAACTGCAACCAAACCAAAAAACCCCACCAAACAATAAAATCCTCAAACACCCCACACCAATTCCAAATTGTTGTATGACTCAGATCAGTACTCCTCACGGCTACTGTTTCCCAAAGATGCTGTTCTCATTTTCTGGAGTGGTCCTGAGGGTGAAAGTGTTACCACAATTCCTGGATCTTCTACATATGTTTGGTAAGAAGTGGAAGTTTTACCTGTGTGGAAGCCGTTGTCCGATGTGTAAAAGATATACGTGTTGTCTAATTCTCCATTCAGTTCGAGTTTCTTTATTAGTTTCTCTATCAGGTCATCCACTGACAGCAGAGTTTGCCACCTGTGCAGAAACAAAGTAATTCATGTTGGGGTGTGAAAGACTTAGAAGAATTCTAACTGCAGGTCGGGCACTCCTGCTTCAAGTCAGTAGCATATACACTGGAAGTGGATTATTTTGCTTGCAAGTTTTAAAAGCAAAAGTAATAGATTGCTACACTGTACTGTTTGAGGCTACAATTTAAGATAGAAACGGACTGTTTGTCTTCAGTTCTTGTTGATTTTGTTCTGCCGCGTCTGAGAAAGACATCAAAACGTTGATTACTTCTTATCTGGAGACAGTCAAGACCAACTCTGAAGCAACATAGTGGCAACAAGTCAGAGTTATCTCCTGCAAGGTCACTTCTTATTCTTTCTCTCTAGTTGTTAAGATTAAAACACAAAGCTGCCATGAGTTTAATTGCCTGTATGGGATCTTTTCTGCGTGAAGACTACATCAGCTATTTTGTGTTACTCCTGTAATATCAGGTTCCACTACTGCAGTGTCTCTAAAGCCTTGAACGGCTGCAAGTCATTCTTTTCTTTGTCATGGGGTTTGCTGTGGAGACAAGTGACTGCTGCTGGTATGTCAGTAACAAGCCTCCACAGACCAGCAGTGTGCTGAGTTAACTACAGCCATTCAATTCTGCAATCCTGTCATCTCCAGGCTTCCTTTAAGATTTTGTTGCAGGATTTTACCTTTAGGTTTTAAAAAGCAAGCCTGAAAAAAAACTTGGTTTTCCACCTCCAAAGTGACAAGTTACTGCCCAATAACCACCAGTCAGAGTTTAACCCTTAAAAGTTAAACAAACCAAGTACCTGCCTTGGCCAGTCAGGTATTGCCATGTAAAGAGACCACAGACTGAGAGCCAAGGTTAATAAATCAGATTAGCTGGCCGATCGGTCAGTCACATTTGATACATATCCCTTGCATTCCAGATTCTTACACGAAGTAGAAGGTAAGGGCATTTGTTATGAAAATCTATTGTGCACTGAAAGAGCAGCAGTAGAGACACCAAACGTGACTGGTCTTTTTTTTATGATAAAAGACAGCAATATTTGGGAGCAAAATGTTTCTGAAGCCAAGGACAAGTTTCTTGGCAAAAGAAAACAGAAAGTCAGGTTTGCCGAGACAGATGCCAGAGAACTATTACAAGCAATTTGACATCTACTAGACTTAGTACAATCCTTTAAAGAATACTTTTTCTTTAAAAAAAACCCCAAAGCAATAAAAGTTATGAGTAGAAATCTTGAGCAACAAAAATTCCTACCGCTTTCTATAGGCGTCATCAAGAAATTGTATTGAAGAGTTAGTCATTGGAGTCTTTGCTTGTCGAATCAACCAGTGCTTGTTCTAAAGGAAAAGGAAAAGAAGGCAGATCAGTGTAGGATCCTTTCTTAAGGCCAATTACAACAGAAATGCTCTTTAGGGTAAAAAACCCACGTGATTCCTGTGGAAGAGCCAGGTAATGCTATCAAACTGACTTGACTCCAGTTTTCCCTTGTGGTTCATGTAAAAATCTAAGTTGCAGGAGTAGAATACAGCACAGCCCCGTTATGCTCAGCCCTTGGTGAAAAAATAGCTACTTTTTAGAACTTTGGAACTTTTCCAAAATAGCTACTTTGGAACTTTTCAAAGCAGTTCAGGAAGCAGTTGTGGAAGGAGTCAGGGAAGGCTCTCCCAGAGATAAGGTCTGATGAAAAAAATCTGAAGGACTGAGCAGCACTAAGATTGTACTTGATTGTCGGAGTGGGTTCTTTTGGGACTAAGCTTGGTGAGCATCCTAGCACAGGCAAAGAAGTGGGGAGAAACTCCTGTACCAAAACCAAGTAGGACTATCTATTTCACAGACACGCGAGGACAATGATCTGTAATGGTGCCACTCTCAGACTCTTGATAGCCTGTGAACTCAGGGCTGGAGACCACTCAGGGGAGCAGAAACATTACCATTTTATTTGGATTTTTGACTCCAGATCAAAAGTGTTTTTTTAGCTGAAGCATTGTTGATTGTTCTAGCTGCATCTGCACCACTCAGAAACAGCTCTTCCTTTCCCCCCCCGCCTCACCTATGCCCCCAAAGTAACAGAAATAACCTAACTTGTGTGAAAAGTGATACTCCCACATCCTGAAGTACCAGTCTGAACTGCGGCAGCTGCTACATGTGTACATGGGAAGGAAGGTCTGTTGTGAGCAACCTGAACCTCCTATTAGTGAGGAGCAGAGTAAAGGAGAAAGTCACCTCGGTGCAGCTTTATATTTTTTCATTTAGTAGGTCAGAGATGACCCACACTCATCACCCTCAGCTCAAGCCTGTATTTAGCTGGTCACCCCTCTCTGCAGACATTATGCAGCCTCTGGTCACAAGCGAATGACTCTGAACGAGCTCAGGCTTTAGGGACTCACAATGAAGCGACTCATACCTCCTCAATTACTCAGTTCCCCTGCTGATGCCAATTAAGGAAAGATCTTTGGCATGGAGACTTAATATCATGTCCAGTTTAATTCAGTTGTATTCACATCTCTTTCCTAGTAGTTGTAAAAGAATTCTCTGGAGATTCACTAAGTCTATCTCAGCAAGACAACACAGCATTACCAAGACCAATCACCTAGGACTTGTGTTGGTTGAGAGAGGAAAAAGGTAAGGGAAGACGTCACAAACCCCATCCCCAGCTCAGCAAAATTCTTCAGAGTACAAAGGAGCTGGCAATGTCACCTGTGCACCAGCTGCCTTTCACAGGGGGTGGGCCTAGGAGAGGCCCTGCATGAGACACAACTGTGCTGAGTAACTCAGGAGGAGTTACTCACCTAGTGCAGTAGACTCTTTCTCTTTTCTGGACTATTTTGTTTTTCCTTTCTCTGAAGTATCAAAATCTTAACAGAGCACCTAAACACCTTCATGCGTTTCAGTAAACTCAACTCAGAATCCTCAAACCTGCTTCCTCATCAGCCCATCACATCTTTCACCAGTGACATACAAAACTGTCAGCCAATCCTGCTGTTTCCCTAAGTCCCATTCTTAAATTTTGGGAGACCTTAAGACAGCACACCATATCTCACCAGCAGAATCAGATATGCTGTAATTTTGCAGAAAAACCAATGCATGCAAAAGAAATACTCAACATGTATCTAAATTAGCTTCTTTTTCAGAACAGCTTAGAAAAACCACTCATCCATGGTCCTGCTTGGGAAACCAGACAGCTACCCATCATTCACCAGAGTTCACAGCTGAGGATCAAGACCATACAAGACTGCCTAGCAAGCATTGCAACAGGAAGGGCTTGAGGGCCTGACTCTACATACATGTTTATTGCAATTGCTGGAATTGTGCTCGCCCCAGTAGACAGTCAAGCTGGAAGAAGTGTTACGCTTTGAGACCACAACACTGCCAAGTACAGAAATGCACACTTAATGACTGCAGCGAAGGTGTCTAGGAAGGGTGAAGCTGGTCTGCTCCTCCTGTGAAACCTGCTAAAGTTGCTGAACCCACTGGTGTGAGCTACCACCCCTTAGGCAAGTCTGTCCTCTTGCCTTGTGCTGCATGGCACGTGCAGAGCTTTTGCTCCACATCCAGCACAGGAGTTCCCTTATTTTGGCTAGCTGCTGACTTTGCTGGTCAAGTTATTTCTGGCTCACTTTTTAAAAAAGCATTCAGTTATTACTGTGTTAGACTCTGTCACTAAGTTAGGGATCCTTTTAGAGAGCAAACCAACGGTCTGATTCCCACTGCCTAGTCTGAAACTTAACAGACTGGGGTAAGGTATTTGTTGTTACTGCCTGCAGCCCTTTCTTTTCATTCATGGTTTTTCCATCACCCTCATACGCAGATGGTCATTTTGCAAGCTGCAGACCTCAGGTACAGACAAGTTTCACCCTGTACTACATGCGTCAGTGACTTTAGGAGAAGTATCACTAGACCCCAGACAGGCATTTCAGCAGTGTGATCTCAGTCTTAACATTAGGAGCAAATATTGAAGTGAATCAATTGAACACTGAACAGTCATGAGTCCATCTGTATTTTAAACTAGTTGAATCAAAAATGCAAAACCTCCCCAAGTTAAATGTCTCAGTGGATTAACTGTTTGTGACTTTCACTTTCACTTCCTGGCAGAGTGAGCAGCAGGGGATTAGTCTGAGCTCACCCATATTTGGCCAAGTTTGCTGGCAGGGGAAGGTCACACAGATGCCTGCAAGTTTGTAACATAAAACTCTGCCATTCTGGTTGCTGGTTATTTCAACAAGTGAAAGGCAAGTTCTCAAAGCCTTAGAGACCCTGTGCCCTCTGCTTCACCCAGTCCCCTGGTGAGCCTGATAGGCTTGTCGCCCAGGGGCTGCTCTGCCAGAGCTCCAGTCCTGGCCCTGCCAACCACATGAGCAGATGTGCGCGGCGGGACAAGGCTTTCATCTTTATTCACCCAAGCCTTTGTCTAGCACACTATCTATGTGTTCTCCTGGACACACTGAGAGCCATGAAAGGACACTTCCAGAGCTTCAGGCAGCCTGGAACTCAGACAAGGAATTAGTTTTTTCCATTAATCAATCATAATTCCATTGTACTGCCTTATTTTTGACACTACTTTTTAATTTACAAGACATTGTCGTGCAAATATCTCAAAGTCACAACAAACTTATCTTACCCTGAAAGGCTGATTAACAGAACTAAACAACCAGCACTCATTACTAGTCTGTTCTTTTCACTGTTTAAGGTTAACACGCAAGTCAGGGTCATTACCTCCTGCCCTCACAAGCTAGTAGAATAAATAACCTACACAGGCTCTTGTGAGTTAGCTTACCTTTCCATGGATATTAAAATTGCTGTTTCTTGGTGCACTGACATTCTGAAAGCTGTTTGTATACTGTGGAGCAGCTGTCCAAGGCGAGTGCGGTGCTGGGGTCGAGATCATCATAAAGAAAGGTTCGAAATTAGATTTATACTCCAAGAAGTCCAATGACATGTTGGCCTGTAAACAGTTTTGTTGGAGAAGAAAAGTCATACCTCCAAAGGGAAACAGCAAATATTTGAAAAATCCAAACTAACATTTAAACTATTTCAGAAACTTATTGTTTGCCTGTGTACAAAGGTCCAAAACAGCAGCTCATGATAAAAAGAGATTCCAAGTGTTCATATTAAAGTCATTCATCCCACATCTCTGAACAGCTTCCTACTTTAGACATTTGCGTTATTTAGACCTGGAAAGCTCATCAAAAGTTTGTGCCTATTCCAAGTATCAAGAAAATCCACATAAACTTGGTTTACATCAAGTAAAATTGGACCTTTCTTTACCACAGTCTGAGTCACTCAGATGACATCTCCAGCTCGACAGATCCCAGTTTAGCAGTTTCTATTGCCTTCAGAAACAGCAATCGTTCTGAAAAAAATCCAGCCCCACTGTTTATAGCATTCGCTGTTTCTGTAGCAAGCTCCTAGTTTATAAGGGGTGCCATGTATCTGCAGGTGAAGCCAGAAGCTCTAGCGGAGGGAAGTGCCAAACTCCACTCACTCACACCACCTCACTGCACTTCCCTTTTCGTTTCAGCCCGTACACAATTTCAAATAGCAAGTTGAAAGAGACTGTGAGGTCCATTTTGGCCTTCCCTTGGTCAGCCTTTGAAATTAAATCTTCAAAGATATTACTCACAGATGAGTTCTTCACTATTCAAATCTCGCAACGTTTTCCTTTCCTGTCTGATTAGCATACCTCATTTTTATATCCATTCCTTTCTCTAGATGAAACAGTATGCTTGGAATTCCCTCCCCTTCCTTCCTCCTAACTCGTGTATCTAAGCAAATATGGCTGGACTTCAGTTATATGCCAATAAAGTTAAGGGAAGATAAGAACTGTGTGAAGTTTGAAAGCCTGGTTATTAAACCAGTATAGAACCATAAAGTTTGGAAAAGACCTCTAATATCATCCAGTCCATCTGTCCTCCTACCACCTATATTACTAACTAAACCATGTCCCTAAGTACCTCATTCAGCCTTTCCTTGAACACCCTGAGGGACTGTGTGATGCAAGTAAACTCATAAAAGTAATCAACTTGGATTTTTTTAAGGCTTATCTGCATTGCAGGTCCAGGAGTTCAGACTCTGAATACCAGAGTGAAGTACCCAGACATCCTAAGTCAGGATGAGAAAGCTTGTATGTCACATCAAGCAACACAGGAACTTTGCAGAAGCCATTCACTACAGTGCATTGCCCGCTGAGTGGATTAAACTCAAACACTAGCTCTGAAGTGCTGAATACGTATTTGGTAACCACAGGCAGAAGGTAGAACACAACACAGAAAATCCTAACACACTGCTGCACCAATAGGCAATGCACTGCAAAGAGAGGTTTATACAGCAGTGCCCCTGGGACAAAATGCTTATAAGCTGCTGAGGGATCAAAAAAAGAGTAGTACAATGCCAGGAACAGGATAGTCTCACTTCTGGCTCATCAATGCCAACCTAGGTTTAGACAGTGTAAATCTAAATTTCATCAGACAGCTGTTCAGTACCTGAACACACATCCCTCAGTTCTGTTCCCACTAAGCAGCTGTCTATGTGCAATAACCTGCTGGAATGAAACGCACTGAGGTCTCACACAAGGAGACCTCTCAGAATTTTCCTCCAGCCCTGCATGCAAGCTCCCAGCTCTACCAACTCATGTACTGTAACAGTGTATCAAACTAAGACTCCGCCAAACCTCCAAGTTAACACTATGTGCTAAACAGGGCCTCAAGAGCTAAAGTAACTCTTCCAACTTTCCTTTAAGCATTTGATACCTTAGGAGAGCAAAGAGGCTAAAAACTCCTCTGGTCAGCTATACCTTTTGCACAGTCCATATATTACCCTCTCACATCATGACAGATTGATTAGCCTTTGGCATTTCCAAGTTTCAGTTTGATGTACTTGGAGATTACAAGATAGTAGCACATCATTGTATCTAACAAAACATGATGTAAAGTTTTCTTACATGCTTAACTTCCCACTGAAGTCTCAGACCAGAGAATCTGTTAGAATTGTGTAATGAAACACGTCCTATGAAGTAATTTAAGTCATTGCCTACATCCAGTATTAACCTCTCAGTGAGGCTGCTGCCCAGCAAATGGGCATTTGGAATCCCTTCCCTCTCCACAGATCACACACACAAACTTGTAATTTCTGAACATACCCAGCATCTTTCTTTGCTGATTAATGCCCACCCAGCATCACAACAGCACCATCACCTATTTACAGGCTAATACAGCCTAACAAATTATCATCCCAGCATGAGGCATTATCTGGTCATAAGCAGCTTCTGTAACACAGGTGTTGCAAAATTTCTTACCAGTACGTCTGTCAGATAGTCTACACTGTAGTTCTCACCATGCCTTCGTGCTTTGCCATTTACTGAAAGAGTATAGTTGTAGTACTTGGAATTTTTCTCCTGTAAAAAAGCAAAGCCACGTACAGATTTATACAAAGCAACATCTACATCGATTGCTCAGAATAATCAAAACGAGCTGCCAACAAGCATTTGTCAAACAGATTGATAAGCACTTGTGATGAGGACACCACAGCAACAAAACCAGACTCCAGCCACAAAACTTATATTCATGCTACCTAACACTACTTTGGCTTTGCAAGTTGTGTTCCATCCCCCCCCAGCCCTGCCCCGTGCCTCAGCAAGAACAGCTTTTGTGAAAGCCAAGGATCTGACAGGCAACGTAAGAAAAACTTTAAGTCATTAGATGCTCTTTGGCTGCTCTTTCATGACCAAAGTTAGAACTTTGGTTAACTGAAATTAAGTTTTTTAAAAAACAAAAGGGTCACATACCAAAGCATACCAAAAACTCCATCCAGGAGGGACATGGCCTACTCCCCCTGCATCTTCTGCTCCATACTGAAAGAGAGACAGACCATGACTCACTGTTTCAATTATGATGAATAAAAGCTAGAAATCATGCTTCCTATTCATGTACTTTATTCAACACTAGTCAGAAACCACATTAAGCCAAATTCAAAATGGAAAAAAACCCTAATATATTTACATATAAAACCACACATATAGCCTGTTAAAGAAACCAGGATTAAGTAACTAGAAAGACAGTAACTAAAAGCTTGTAATTTACTGATAAAATTTAAATTTTATTCCTGGAGAACATAGGATAAACCATCAGGTAACGAGAGGTGATCAAAACACCCATGCCACAAGACACTTTTAGGTTTTGTGGTAACAGTTCACAAGACACTAAAGAACTGTGGTAACAGTTCACATAGACCAACAGCTTCTATCATCCTCCCCAAAAGAGAGTATGAACTTTAAGCAATGCTAGCTAGCCTCTTGTCACCTCAGTACCAAGTGATCTACAACAAGTAGCCTTTAAGCCAGAAAAAAAAAGAAAAAAAAAAAATGAAAATTGCTGCTGCACCAGAGCCAAACTCAAAACAGAGCATGCCTCAGAGCAACACAATGGGTTTTCTCAGGATTGCCCTCTCCCATCTACATGGCTTGCCTAATGGCAGGGACAGGAGGCTGTGCTGAGTCAAGGGATGCTCATAAGAATCCAGATGAGTTTCATTTCCCTGAGTTGCCTCAATAACATCAGCAGAAACAAATTTGTGCCTGGCTATGGAAATTCACGCCCCATTATTCCATTTTTACCACCACCGTTTTCCTCCAAGAGATGCAAGGAAAATGATGCTGTTAAGAACTCATGTGGCTCCAAACACAATTCCATCACATGAGGAACACCTGATCTTAGAGCTTTCAATGCTGAATTTTACATCTTGCCATAAACTACTACAAACCCCAGATTAGTTAAAAACAGGGAAAAAACCCCAGCCCCAAAGAACATATGTAAAAGTGATTCAACAATCAAGTGTTGGGTAACCTCTGTAAAGACCCCCAATTATGTCTGTTCTCCCAATGAATTTGCCTCAGTAGCAATTTAATATTTAGAATACCGTATTAACTGCTAAAAAGAAAATAGTCCTCTGATACATCCAAGAGGATGTATCAGTCAGGGATATTGAGGCAAACTGATTTTTTTCTTTAATATTCTTCTAACATTTTACCTGATCTGGCACTAGTATGATGGTGATTTTCAGTACTACCTACCAATCACCTATCTATTTCCCCCAACCATTAAAATCATCATTGCTAAAAGTTAATGTATCCAAATACACTAAAAAAGCCTTTGGATTCCATTATCCTTTCAAAATTAACTTTCAAAAGCATTCAAGCACCTACAGAACCTGATTTTAACCAAGCTACAGATTTGAACTTTGCATCATGTTTATCCCATCTCAGCAAAGAGACCTGTTTATTTTGGGAACCCACCATTAGCTACAAACATTAATAAAAAAAAAAAATAAATCACTGAATGCTTTAGAAAGGCAGACAAATGAACTGCATCATGGTAAAAAAACCAAATAACAAAATACCTCATTCAAATACTTTCCAGCAAAGAATGTTTGATATCCACACATAGATTTGAGCAGTGCTGGGAAGGTGTATGGTTCTTGAATCTTCTGCCATAACTTGCTGCTGCAGTTTCCTTCTAAGGTGTTATTGACAACGTGATGATTATGTGGATATTTCCCTGTTAAAATGCTAGCTCGACTTGGGCAGCAAAGTGCACTGGGAACGTACTGGAAAGACAGGAAAAAGATGCAATATTGATATTCTAGAATAAATTCTCCCCAAAATGTATAGCTTTAAAATACCAGCTAATAGACTGATTAAAATGTTCACCAGCATCAAAGCATACTTCTTTCTGGACACACAGAATTACATCTCAAGCATTTCAGCTTGTGAAAAGCTGCACGTGAAACCGGGTTTAGGTTTCTGCAGCATATGCCTTTCAACCCCCTCCCAGATTAGATACGGTTCTTATACAGGAGCAAGTATACAGTTACAATCCAGTTTGCCAGCTGATTCTCTCCATTATTTTAGCTGTGGCAATACACACTAGAGTACAGAGAGAGTGGAGTGGGCTTTCGGCACGCACGAAGCTGAAGGTTTGAGGCAGCTTATTCTAACGCTTCTCAGCTTGTGATAAAAGCATTCAGATCAATCACTCGGTTTTACTTCACTGCTTAAGGAAGCTGGCACAAGTACTTTTAGGAAGTGAAACTTTCCCACAGATTCTGAGCACAACCTGCAGCTTTATTTCTGTCGAAAACTAAGAGTAGTCGGAGATTGAATTTAAGAAACCCACAGCCATATTTACAGGCTTCACAAAACAATTACCAGCTTTGAGACCTTTTGACCTAAGATCCAAGCAACACACTTCAACCATTAATGTAAACACTTACTGCATTCAGGAAGGTGATTCCCATCTGTGCAATGAGAGCATTAGTCTTCTTCAGGGGAGTCTGGAAGGAAAATACCGAAAGGAAGTCAGCAGCAAGGCAAAGGAGTGGGGCTGAGGAAGTCGCACAGCTCGAAAGAAGGCCCACCACCACGGCTGTCAGGCACTGCCCACTCGCAGTGCCTTTTCACCAGGGCCTCATATGACCGCAGCAGTTTCACAAGCCAGCTCAAGGGAGCAGAAGCCCGGGGAGCTTTCAGGGGCTAGCTGCAGAAGCTGCACTGGACAAGCGCCAGCCACGACCCACTTGAGCCTCCGTGGCTTCCCAGAGAATCGTCGCGCCCCACAGTGACTCTTCCTTGGCGGAACAGCTCGGCCTGAGGCCGCGAGACAGACCCTGTCCCCGGCTGCACCGCTCGTCACCCCGGGACCAGGCCGCCGCTCCTCCACGGCCGGAGAGACCCTCACCTCACGACGTGACCTCTCCACCCTCCCCCAGTCCCCCCAGCCCGTAGCCTCAGCGAGCGAGGCCTCTCATAACACTCCCCCCGGCCCCCACACACAACCCCGCTCCTCCCGTCCCACTCGCGGGCGGGCCCACGGCGGCGCCGCACCCCCGGCCGGCGGGCCCGGCGGCGGGGTGCGCGGGAAGCCGAGGGCGGGGGACAGGCCGAAGGAGCCACGGGGTTACCATGCCACCCAGGCAGACGTCCTGGTCGTCGGTGAGGATGAGCACCACGTTGGGCCTCCGCGCTTGCCGGGTTGCCCCCGCCGGGCTCAGCACCAGCAGCGCGGCCAGCGCCAGACCCCGGACCACCGCGACGGGGAACATGGCGCAGCCGGCGGAGACTGGCGAGCCGCCGGACGGAGGGAGTCGGTGCCGCTGGAACCCGCGACGAGACGAGGTGCGACTGAGCCCGGAGCCCTGAGGAACAGCGCGCGGGCCCGCCCCGCCCCCGGCATATGACCCGGGAGAGCGGCGGGGGGGTGGGGGGGGGTGTGTCACGTGGCCGGGGCGGTCGCCACGGCGGGGGCAACCCCGCCCCTCGGCCCCGCCTGTTCCCCGCCCCCTCCGGCAGGCTCCGCCCCTCGCCGGGGAAGCCGTTGCCAAGGGGCGGGAGCGGGGGGGGACGCTGGCGGAGGGGAGGAGGCGGGCGGTCCCTCTCAGCGCGGCGGTGCTGCCCGCGCGAGCTGGGCGAACTCCTGAGGTTAATTAGCCGAGGCTAGGTCATCGGACTGGCAGCCTACGCCTGGCCCGCAGCCCCATCGCCTCCGTGCGCCCCAGGCGACTGGCTCTCGGCGCAAAGGGAAATGTTTTACCGAGGCTGGGGTACAACAGGAGGCAGAGACGTGCGGGGAGCGCGGTGGAGGCACCGTACACACCCGCCGCCGCAGCCCGGGAGCTGGAGCGGGCGCGGTGTCCCTGGCCGGCTGGTGCGCAGGGCTGTGCCGCTGCAGGCGGGCCCCGGGGAGGAGGCAGCGGCGTTGCTTGGCGCAGCGCACGGGCCCCGGGCGCGGCATGGTGCGGTAGCCACACGGCTCCCCAGCCAAGCCCCGGCTGCACCCAGATCTGGCGGCTGCATCGACCCCGTCATCCCGTTTGATGGTTCACGGTGACTTAGAGCAGTGTAATTACAGGGTCGCGGTTACACCACTGAAGCTGCGCCCTACACTTCCTTACGCCCTTGTCCCGGCGCTCCTGTGAGGAGGCGCGGGGCGCTAACAGAACCAGACCGCCGCGCCGGACAGACGCGGGACGGGGCTGAATTCTGTGGCAGCCGCGCCGGAGACCCGCCCCGAAGGGTTACCGCCATGAGCCGAGGCGAGACCGCCCTCCCCGCCCTGCTGCAGGTGCAACACTCCCCTCCCCCGCCCGCTGCTGGCCTCTACCACGCTGCGCGGTGCGTGGGGAGGGAGCCGTGCCGGACGCAGCGCTCCTGCCCGCCTGGGAGCGTCCCGCCGGCCTGCGCTCTCCCGCCCCCTTCCCCTGCTCGCCTCCCCCTTCCTCCCTCCGCGCGTCTCGCCGTTGAACGGGCCGAGCCCGGAACTCGGCGCTGCCGCGGAAGATGGAGGTGCGGGAGCCCAGCCTGGGCGGCAGGGCGGGCAGCAGCGCCGACAGCTTGGCAGAAGAGGAAGAGGACGACGAAGACGAGGAAGGTCCTCACAGCGGCCGGTCCAGCCGCACCTCGTCGCTGGTGAGCGGGCTGCTCACCGAGCTCTACAGCGCCGCCGAGGCCGCTGCCCCTTCGGGCAGCGCCCGCTCCCGCGTCCTCCGGGAGCTGCAGCAGAGGCCGAGCCAGGTCAAGTACCTGCGGCTGAAAGGTACAGCCTGCCCTGCGCTGCCCTGCCCTGCTCTGCTTGGCCCTGCCCGCTGCCACCGCTCCGCCTGGGCCCGGAGCTGCCCTTGTCGCCTTGCTTTCCTCCCCTGTGCCTGCAATGGAATCCTGCCTAAGGGTTATAGACCGACCTCTTATGCCTTTACGCATGGGCCTGTCTGCCAGAAGCTTTCCGTGCACAGTTAGCTGTACCTCCTCCTAACCGGGGCCTCGTCTGCCGTTCCCTCCCTTTCCTTCCTTCTAGGTGCCCTAGGAGCAAACATTGGGCCACTGGACTTTCTGTGACAGATGGCACAAGCTTCTGTAAGTTCAGGGCTTTTCTTTAATTATGGCAGTGACTCAGTGGCCAGTTTCCTTTTCCTTGTCCAGAGGAGATGCTGTGCATACAGTGTCATAAGCGGCAGTCGGGGTTGGGTTTTTCCCAGGTTCTTTTAGTTCTAGCAAACTTAAGCTTTACAGTTGTCAGGTTTGCTTTATGTGCAGGCAAGCATATCTTCTGGGGGGAGGGGGGAGGTGTAATGAAAATGGAAATGATCAACTAGCCAAAATCTAAATGAAGTTTATCAAAGAATTCTTAACGAAAGCTAAGTAGCCATGACGCTGCACATGTTTGTGAAAGAATGGCACTTACACTTCCAGACTGACCTGATGAGGAGGGTGGTACAAAGGCCTCTTGTCTGATGTTAAATCATTCTTGGTTTTGACAAGAAAAACAGGAGGTGAATAAATGTGCCTGTTTTTTAGACTTGTGCAAACAGCTTTCGGCTTCCGTGTTTGGTTTCTTAATGAGATGATAATGCCACCTGATGTTACAGGATGTACCTTACATTCTCTTGTGTCCTGTGGCAATCTGGGACTCAACAAGAAATTTGCTTATTCAGGAATATATTTTGTAGGCTTTTAACTCATTAATTTTTCTGAAAAGTTAATTTGTTTTATGGGGACAGTTAACTGGCACGAGCGGGAAAGAATACAATTCAGCTCACTACTTTTGGGGTGACTGTACAAGTCAGTGGGAATACAACTTAGCTTTTTTTTTTCTCCTAAAATCTGTAGATGTATTTTTAAAACACTTTGCCTGGTAGAAGTGATTGGGAGTTCCAGTTGAGCGGCAGCTCCTGAAACAGGGTAATGCTGGTAAAATGCAGGACTGTTTTACCAGTGCCTCCCCTCCCCTGCTGTCATCCCTTGCTCTTCACTATCCATGAGTGATTGTGGTTTCAGCCTAACTTGTCCTTTTCTTTAAGCCGTCCAGACTTCCTGGAAAAGCCTTACCATATGGGCTGAGCTGTTTACCATCCCACTAATCATAGCATTTCCTGGATGCATAAATATTTTTCTCAACGGATCAGGTTACCAAAGTATGGATTTTTGGATTGATTTTTCTTCCAATCTGGAATGAAAGTGATAGGATTGGAAAACTTAGCTGCAGGGAAGAGACAGCTGTCTGGTGGGCACAGGGACTGACCGGTGGAAATGGCTGCAGCCATGACTGAAGCCCACCTAGTTTGCACCTTAGTGGAAAGAGTTTCCCACTTAGAGCTCATCTTGGAGTTGCATTTCTAGCTTTGCAGGCAGCTTCTTGAACATGTTGCTTTGTCTGTTACCATTTGCTTATTCCCCGTGCACATTTTGCAGGGGTGGCTTCTGGAAGGTACCATAGTTAAAATTTGCCCCCTTGTTGTAGTACTGTAGGTATAGTCTGGCTACATCTGTCATGATGTTTCCAATTAATAACTCTTCATTATTGAGGTTCGTATCCCGTGCTGTAAGGTGAAGTACTTTAGTTTAAAAGAAAATTAAAGGTTTTGTCTTGGATCATAAAAATGTTTATAATCAGGAATTATCCCAGTCAGTAGAACTTGTAATTTATAGAAAGTTTGTGCATGTAAATGCCCATGAGGTAAATCCTTTTGCCTGTCAACTACTGTAAGCTGTGAGTGTTTTGGCCTGTACTGAGGTTATTTCCTCTGCTTATTGGCAGATGTCGATGAATTAGCAACTATAAAACGAGAACTGAACTACAGAATTTCTGTTCAATCAGCAAAGTTGCTTCGTCTTCTGAAGCAGAAAGACAGACTTGTGCATAAAGTCCAGAAGAACTGCGACATTCTCACAGCTTGTTTACAGGCGGTTTCCCAGAAGCGACGTAAGTATTTCTCTCGGTGTGTGTACTAGTGTAAGTTAGTTATTTATTCCATTAATGTGGGCAGTATTTCAATTAAACCCTTGCACTTTAAATACAGTCAAGAGGCCAGGTTATGCTATTCTGTGGTTGGATTCTATGGTCTTGAAGGTCTCTTCCAACCCAAGTGATTCTGTGATTCTATGATTTTATGATTCCTTAGATATGACTGGCTTCCAGTGATGCCAGTGGCACCTGGGAAGAGGCAAAGTTCAACTCGGCACGCTGCCGTAGCCTCAGCGTTGTGTACTGGTGTGGCACCCTTACTGTAGGTTGTCTGCCAGGCTTTTTCAGCTTTAATTCACAGAAAGCCCAAGTCAAATGTTTCAGCATGCGTGCTGTCTTTAAGTGTGGGCTTTTGCATGGATATCTGGGAGATGCCAAAAGTGGAAATTCTTCGTGCTGGAAAGCATAGACAGCATATGCAGTTGTCTTCCCAGAGCGTTTTTAGGAGTGTGTAACTCCTTTCTGTAGAGCTGGTTCAAGATGAGGGGTATTAGTACATGTAAGCCTACTTCTCTCAAACCTCTTTTATCAGCATCTGTGGTTTTGGGGTTTCAGAGAGGGTGCATGGGAAAAGAGGAGGAATGTTGCTCTTTAATCGTTTAGCCTTTTCCAGCACAGTGAAACCTTGTTATTTGACTTGGTAAAGTCAGCTAAAGATAGGCTGAAGTGTTTTTGTTAATTCTGCTGAAGTGAAATTGCATGTAATGTCATTTGTAAAAGTTAATAGAAATTATACCTTTAGAAGGGACATGTGAAAATAACCTAATGTTCCCTGTCTTATTTTTTCATTAACATGCAGCGTGACAGGTACAGAAATGTTCAGGTACAGTAAATAAAGCATGGTCTTTTCACAAAAATGCCTCTAGGAGCTTTGAGGTGCATGTAAAAAATTTTATTAAAAGTATCTTACTGTAGTGGCATGTGCTAATGTAGTTCAGTTAAGGGTTCATTTGTTACTGTGAAACTTAATTTTTAAGCATCTAAAAGTGTTCCTTTGTTTTACTTCAACCTAGCATGAAAGTTCTTGGCTGTCATGCACTGTGTAGGCATCTTTCTTCTTCTCACCTACTCTTTCTTTTTTTTTTTTTCCTCAACATCAGCTGGATAATTGAGTCCTCAGTGCCATTAACACTTAAGCATACACTGTAGTCTCTGAGACTACTTGAATTTTTTTATGTTTTAAGTATTTAGAGGATTTGACTACAAATTCTGAAGGTGTCAGCGTCCTGATCTCACTTGTTAGGTAAAAACTTATTAACTGAAAGGTATATGGGATTTCAGCCTAAATGTTAATGTGTTTTTACAAATTGCAGGTACCATTGTACATTCAAATTAATGGGACATTATGTTTAAAATGTGCTGGTAACAACTGAGGTACCTGAAGTTTTAAAGTAATGCAGTTTATTGTCTAATATTCATGCAGGTTTTTGAAGACTATGTGTAGGTTTGCATAGCTCTCCATAAGTGAGATATTTTTATTATTAATATAGTATATTTTCCCACTGTTAATTTTCACATTATGTTTCTGAAAATCTGGATGTATGTATTCCAGGGCACTGAAAACTCGGTTATTTCTTGTATTAACATCTAACCCAAAAACACTGGGGTTTGTTGAATGATTCCTGGTAACTTCAGCTGCCTTGGAATAGATTGAGAGTGTGTTTTTATTGCTCAGTGTAAATGTGCCAGCACTATACAGAGAATGCAGGAATAAGCATTGGCTGTAGGATGTACAACTTAAAGGCTTTTTTTTTTTTTCACAGGAAATTGAAAATTTTCTGTAACTTGTGCCTTTGATGAACAGCTGCCCAAAGGCAGGCATAAATGGTCCTCTTCTCTCCGACCATTTCTTTTTGCCTTCGTAGTATTTATCTGTGTAGTAGTAGTTATCCCTGTGTGGGATATAGTGAATGAAACTGGAGAGGTGATCTGGTGAGATAACGTTTGTTTTTCTTTTTAGCAGTTCCCTGTTTCCAGTTTCTGCAGAGGGTCGTAGAAGTGGGTGTGCAGAAGGTGATTGCTTAGAGTAGCTCGAGAAGTGCAACTGCTGAGTATGTGGTTAAGTCCTAAAGTCTCCATGGAAAGATCTATTTTCTACTCTTTAAAAAACCCAAAATACAGTCAAGATTAAAAATGCCTCCCACTCTTAAAATGTAAGAGAGTTTTTCTGCTCACTAAAGCCCCTGGAAACTACATTTTCTTTCTGTAGACTACCCTGCCATTTTTAAATATTTAAAACACTGGAATTACTTTGTATAAGTTTTAGTTGTTCCAGGTTTTTCTGCTGAAAGTATATACCTGCAATACCATGTTATGTGCCATAAAGCTTTATAATGCACTTTTAACATTATCATATCTCGTAGTACCAAAATTTTTAACAAGTAAGTACAGAAAATTTGCTAGAATATTTTTTCCTTTTAAAATACGGTTTTCTTAGTGGCAAATCAAACTCTCTTGGAGTTATGTTACCACTGTTTCTACTGTTTCAAAATACAAGTGATTCTTCACCTAATTTATATAGAGTTTCACAGTGTGTTTATACTATTGTCACAGTGGAAATTTTTTTTCCCCACATATAGTGAAATCTCCATATAGAACTCTAGATTTAAGTTAACCTTGAACTCACACTGAGATGTTTGAATACTATCGTTAAGCAATCTCTACAGACTAACTGCAAACAAATACTGTTTTCAGAAAAGAGAGAAATTCTGTCTTTGTGCTTAATTCTGGCTTTGTCAGACCCGTTTTGAATACTGCCTGACAAGTTCACTCCTAGTGATAACTTCAGTTAGGAAATTAACAGGGCTGATAAATGTGATCCCTTATTTTCCAATGAACTGTCTATCCTGCTGTAGTCTGCTTCTGCATCAAGAAAATCGGGTATGGTTGAAAAGCCCATATGCTTAACACTGTGTGAGCTCAGTATCGGGAAGTTCAGCGCCTGAGAGATTTGTAGACTACATAGGGAGCCATCCTCTGATCAGGCATCAATCTTTGCTGCCTCTCTTGGTCTCTGCTGAATGCAGAGAAGCAGCATGGCCCTCTGGCAGCTTTGGAAGCTGGTGTCTGGCTTGCTTGTGCTTCAGGACCACCAAAACCCAACACAGCACCTGCAGCATGTGAATTCCCAAGTGGATAGAGTAAATGTGGCGGAACAAACGTAGCCAGGGATGGCTTCATATCTTACTTTGCTTCTCATTATGCTGTTAACCCTTATCCCTGGTAGATGATGTATGTTTTGCATGCAAATGAAACAGACTGCCCAGAGAGGTTGTGGAGTCTCCTTCTCTGGAGACATTCAAAACCTGCCTGGATGTGTTCCTGTGTGATTGAGTCTAGGTGATCCTGCTCTGGCAGGGGGTTGGACTAGATGGGCTTTCAAGGTCCCTTCCAACTCCTAATGTTCTGTGATTCTGTGAAATAGGAATTGCCATAGAAAATTCACTGCAGTATGAACTACATTTTGGTCAGAAGCAGGAACAGCCAGGGTTCGGTCGAGGGAGGGTGAATTGTGCTGTTGGATACATGCTAAAAGCAGTACCCTCTGCTGTACTTCTAGTTTGTAAGATACATGACTGACCAGTTTCAACTTAATAACACTTCTTTTATTCAAATTTAAGTAAAATACTCCAGTGAAGAAAAACGGTAAGAGAGAAATCACAGTGATGTCCTGATGGCAAAAATGGCCTCTAGGCACACACTTCTACTCTTACTCTTGTGATTTTGGTTTAGCTGGAGTAATAAGATAGAAGGTGGTTCTGCAGCGTTGTGAGCTATTTCAGATCCATCTTAGAGCACAGAGGGCTTTATACACTCAATTCTGCTCTTCTCAAATGATATAATTTGGTAAAAAATAAATCAAGGTTTTGCAGCTATCATAAAAAAATATGGAAAAGCTATCTTACTCTTCTTTCTCTTCCTGTATTTTATATAATGGCAGCTTGCCTATATTACTGAATACATTTGGATGTATTGACTGATCAAATTGTAAACCCGAAGTTCCTTGAATCACAAATTTTGATTGCCTGTCATTTTAATTTAAAAAATCCTGCAACAAACCACCATGTATTATCTATGAATTAATTATAAGTAAAATAATCCAGCTTGATTGTAACTTAGTCTGGCTGGAAGCAAGCAGGAGTGCTTATGTCTGATTCAATATAAAATAAGGTGAAGTTATATTAACAGAAACTTCATTAATATTCTCTTGTATTTTTAAAGGAGAAATAATTTTGGTAGGAAATTTCACCCTGAAGTCATTAATTTAGTGCTATGTAGCTACAGTAGTATGTACTTAAAACAACTTTATATGAGTCTCGTGCTGTGTTCAGGAAGACTCTGAGTATTCTGTTATTTTTCAAATACAATTAAAGATAAGTATTATTCTTCCACTCTTTCAGCATTGGCTCCTGTTCAGAATTCTGTATGATAACAATAAATAATTAGCTTTCTAGTTTTTCTCCTCCTGGTTTGGTTTAATGCAGAGCCAGCAGAGGGAGACAGGATATTTTCTTTGGGGCAGAGATAGAGGTGTATCTCTGCTTTTAGTAGCTTGGTGGCTTTCATATCCTTTCTTTAAATGGGAAGTGCTTTCCCGATGTGGCCAGGCAATAATTGGATGAAAAGACTTCAAGTCAGGCTGTCAAATAACTGTTGTTCACAAAGGAGGTATTCACATACTGCTATCTGTGAAGTAGTTGGAAAATGGTGACGAATGGCTTCTTAATTATAACTGAGATCATTAATTGCTACATGCTTATTGAGGTTATTCTGAAGCTACTGATTGAGCGAGCTGAATGTGTTGGAGTCCTGCTACAGAAATTCAGAGGTTTATGTATACGCTTATTAGTACTTTGTAATCTCTTTGATTGCATCTTAACTGGGTAGAAAGCCAGCACAAACAGATATGTGGGCACAAATAAGTAACCTGCATGTTCCTGGGCAACGATGGGGTTTTCTGGCAGAAGACTGGGCTGTGTAGTCTCCTCAACTGCTGAGAATATGTGACTGTTTCTGTATCATCAGTTGTCCTCATAGGGTATGGAACTCAGAGGAAACTTGCCTGATGTTGTTGTATGAGTTGCTTAGGAAAAGACAGGATAAAATCACCATCATTGGTGTCTCTGGATAAGTACAACTTAGATACGCAAAAGTACTTGCACATCTATCCCTCTTTACTGCAAGGGCTCTAGTCACATTGATCAGGTCACAGAAGGCAAAGGAAGGGACTGTGAGAATGAACAACTGCCCACTGTAAAGGAAGATCAGGTTTGAGATAATCTAAGGAACCTGAAGGTGTACAAGTTCATGAGACATGACAAGATGCATCCATGGGTCCTGAGGGAACTGACAGATGAAGTGACTAAGTCCCCATTTCTAAAAAGGAAAAAAACCTCTGGTCAGTCTTACCTCTGTGCCTGGCAAGATCATGGAGCAGATCCTCCTGGAAAGTATGTGCCGGCACATGGAAGGTGAGGAGGTGACAGCCAACATGGCTTCACTAAGGGCACATCATGCTTGACAAATCTGGTGGCATTCCACAGTGGAGTTGCAGTGCTGGTGGATAAGGGAAGAGTGACAGATGTATTCTACCTGGACTTGTGCAAAGCATTTGACACTGTCCTGCATTATATCCTTGTCTGTAAATTGGAGAGACATGGCTGTCTGGTGTGTTTGACATGCTGCAGGGAAGAGACGGCATCCAGAGGCCTTGACAGGCTTGAGAGGTGAGCCTTGCAAACCACATGAAGTTCAACAAGGCCAAGTGCAAGGTCCTGCACATGGGTTGGCACAATCCTAAGCACAATTACAGGCTGGGCAGAGAATGGATTAAGACCAGCCTCAAGGAGAAAGACTTGGGGATGTGAAGACAGGCTGAGAGACTTGGGCTTATTCGGCCTGGAGAAGAGAAGGCTCTGGGAAGACCTTTTATAGCAGCCTTCCGGTACCTGAAGCGGCCTACAGGAAAATGGGAGAGGGACTGTTCACCAAGGATTGTAGTGGTAGGACAAGGGGTAATGGCTTTAAACTAAAAGAGGACAGATTTAGATTAGACATAAGGGGAAAAAAAAATCTTCCTTGTGAGGGCAGTGTGGCCCTGGCACAGGCTGCCCAGAGAAGCTGTTGCTGCCCCCTCCCTGGCAGTGTTCAAGGCCAGGCTGGGTGGGGCTTTGGGCACCCTGGTCTGGTGGAGGAACTAGAAGCTCTTTGAGGTCTCTTCCAACCCAAACTAGTCTGTGATTAAACTTGTGTTTTTCTTTTCTCACTTGATCCTAGTCTTTAAATATTGGACTTCTCAGCCCAGTTCAATTTTCCCCCCCTTGTTTACTCTGCAGTATCTATGACTAGCTGTCAGTCAGTCTACTGCCCATCCTTGAGTTTTCCTCACATTGAGTCTTGGTCTCTTTCCTATGTTCTTCCTTTTTTCCTGCATGCACTAATTACTCATCTGTTTTCTCTTTACCTTCTCTTCCCTTTAACATTTGTTTTAAAACCAAGGCATTCACAAATTTTAATTCATAGGGTGAAAGTTTGATTAAAGGTCTAAAAACAGCTTTAACACAATATGCTGTGGGCTCTTAGCACAGCTAATACTGTCTTTTGAACTTTAAAATTCATAAGGTTCTTGAAGGAGAGGCAAATATTTCACAAAGAGAACAACCAGCCATTGGAATAATCTCCCCAGGGAAGTGGTGGACTCCCCAACACTGAACACTTAAGATTAGCTGGACAGGGTGCTGGGCCATCTTGTCTAGACTGTGCTTTTACCAAGAAAGGTTGGACCAGATGATCTTTGAGGTCTATTCCAACCTGGTATTCTATGATGTGATTCTATGATTGTCTCACAGGATCAGATGTCTTGTAACATAGGGCATACTTGTGTTTGTGTGTAATAATTCATACAGGTCAAATTATGCATGTGGCTTACCTGGCTTTCCCCACACACTTCCCAGTAGTTTGATGTGCTCTTGCAGTTGTATAAAATATGTTTTAACCCAGAACACCTCAATTGCTCTGTTTTTTTCTTTCTTTCTTTATGAAGATTTCAGTTACTCAGTGAATGCTGCTACTGTGGCACTTTTGTGCTACGGTCCCCCACCCCACCCCAAATCTCCGTTGTTACAAAATAGGGGCCAAATTTTAAGCTTTTATTTTCTTCTTATGTTCGTCACTTTCATGTCTGAAATATATACTAAAGATGACGATGTTTTATGTTGAACATTAAAAATGCCAATCTCTGATCATGTTGCTATGTTCAACTCTAATTAAGATTTTTAAGTGGATATGAAACAGGTCATTCCTTTAGAAAACTCTCTCATTTTCAAGGAGTTTGCCTACTACATTTTTAAATGAACTCAGTAGCTCTGATGTTTGAAACCAGAAGAACAATGTGCTCTGTCTAGGTGATCCTGCTTTAGCAAGGAGGTTGAACTAGATGACCTCCAGAGGTCCCTTCTAACCCCTACCATTCCGTGAATCTGCTTCAGTAACTTTTTTATAGCAATAGCTATTTAATTGATCTGTCAAAAACACATTCCTCATTTGATGCAGTTAAAATAGGAGGTTTACTTCTTATGGAATCTGATTTCATGTGAGTCATCCTCAAATGAGTCAATTGGCTGCATGTTTTAGTTCAGTAGCTTTCCTATTACCTCATCTCTCTGTGTGCCTGGTTATATTAGTAGTCTCTACCCTTTGTGGGTGCTAATTAATTTGATCCTTTAAACTGATTCTGTGGCTTTTTGAAATGCATACTTAAGAAATGTTGTTTCTGGCTACTTCTTGGGTTTCCTAATGAATTATTCTTAATTTAGTTTCACCTTATCTTTTGTCCTTTGAAGTCTTTTGGTGGGGAAAGGGAAATGGAAGGAAACATAATCGTGAGTTTGAAAATGTCACAGTCATCTTAAGTCATGTATTTAAACTGGTACCAAAGGTAGTCTGAATTTTCTTCTGTCTGTTACCTACTTGCAGAAATATATGTGTAAATACAATATTGCTATTGATTTTTAATTACTGCTATTTTTACAAAACTCTTAGCTATTTTGCATAGAGTGAAGGCTTTTCTCTGTTACTTATGACTTAAGATGTAGAGGTGGGCTGAGGACTGGTTAGCAAGCATTTTGTAATCCATTCTATGTTCTGTACCGGTTTGCAGGGTGCGAAGCAATGGTACAGCTAAAAAAGGCAGACAGCCTGTATTTAGGGATGCAGGAGCTTGGCTCAGTGGGGCTGGTTGCTGTGTGCTTGGCCCATAAGCTGGATTGGGCCGCAGTTCTTTTGATCTGGATGGTGAAGTTCACCTGCCAGTCCCTTGTGCACAGGCTGTGCATGAGGGAAAATGACTGTAGATGTGTGATCTTAACTGAATTGTTCATTGTTGTCCAGCATTATTAATAAATTGTGTGATGCTTAAAAATGTTACTGGAGAACCCCTCAAAAGAGCTACCTATAGTAGTGACTATAAAATTAAATGCCATTTGATTATCATGTTTCAGTCAGCTTCAGCCAGCCAAGATTCTGGGAAATCTGAAAGCTTATTCCATTACACTGGGAGCTTGGACTGGATTGCTTTCCTATTAACAGTGGGTTTGGAGGAGAAGGAATGCAAACAGCATCATTCATTGCTGTGCACCAGGTGATGAAATGTTTCAGTGAGTAGGTGTGTCTCATGTTTGCTAGTGTAAAGTAGATTGTGTAGTCTGGATATCTGTTAGTGAGTCTAGGAGAAAGAAAAGTGAGTGTTATCAAACATAATATCAGCACTGTGGAACACCAAACAAGATGTTGCTCCTTTGCAAGGGCAACAATTATTGGTTTTAAATGCCATTTGGGAGTTTCCTGTCATGGCATTTTACACATCTTGGAAGTTATCCACGTGAAAAATGTCATCTCTGTGTTAAAGGCTGAGAGCTAATCACTAATTTAATGATCCTGGGGAGTTTTTAGGTATTGAATTCCATGGTTACTTCACTTTGATGAGAATATGATCTGGTCTTTGAGCATCCCAGCCAGGATGCTGAGTCTCAGGGAAGTATCATGAGGAGAATTAGTGTAACAGAGCAGCAATCAGTAAAATTCTGGTACAGCACTGTGCTGCTCCGTTGCCTCTCATGCAATATGCCTTTGGAGAATTATCAACTAAGTTCCCAGACTTAAAGTGTAATTATGGTGCTGATGGGATATGCAAACAGAGCACAGACCTTGTAGGTAATGAATTTTGACATCGTTGATCACTTGATGAGCAGTAGCACTGGTAAGCCCTATGGGGAGAGACCACCCCACTTCATCATCTCCAGGCAGCTCTTTCGGGATGATCTGTGGTGACTCCAGAAAGCTGACTGGTATGTGAGTCCATAGGAGCTCTTGGCTGACTAATTCAGAATACTTGAGCTGACTGCCATCTTCTTTTGCCGATGTTCTCCACTGTAAAAGCAAAGCTGTAATATAAATTGGCAAATTGGCCAATCAGTTTCCTTACAAACTTGGCAGATTGTGTGACTGTGCAGATCTGGCATCCCTCAGAGGTCACTTTGGGGCTAACTTCAGTTTCTTGATTCCCAAGATGAAGTAAAAATTCTTTCCTCTTCTGGTGTTAAAAAGGAGATAATATTTTTATTCCCCCCTCCCACCCCCAGAAAGAAAGAGGCTGAATTTGCTGTCTGATTTGGTCATATCTCAACTGAAAGGGTCTTGTGGACTGCGCCACTGCCAAATATTGAATTCAAAAGATGGTGAGAACTAGTGCTTAGAGCAGTACAGAACCTGGAATCCTCAGTTTGAGGGAAATTCTGCTTTAAGAATACAGCAACTAAAATATCTCACTCCAGCATGAAATAAAACACCCACTCACAAAAGTCAAGTGCTTGTGAAGCAAAATTCTGAAAGCTTACATTTTGAACTAAAAGTCTTTGTTCAGATTTTGACACCTTGCCCTTTTACATTTCATGTTATGTAACAAGCCATTTTCAAGTAAGATGTTAAAATGTTTAATCCTAGCAAGAGTCAAAATTATGCTTTTAGCATTTGGAAATACATCTTCAGCAAAGGTAATGCTCTGGTGTGAAGGACTTTGCTCTCCACAAGCTGGTATTTTATGGCAAAGCTTTCCATTAAAGTGGTTCCAACCAACCTTGTTACAGAGATCTTGCTGGGAACATGCAGGCAGCCATCTCTGCAGCTCATTCCCCAGCTCCTCAGTGCTGGGATTGTCAGGCTGATTTAGGGACCTGAGGCGCCAACATGTGCTTGTAATCCATGTATGTTTTCCTTCTGCATCTTCAGGGATTATATGACTCCTTACTTGTCCGTGTCACATACTTCATACTATGTTTCTTTGTCCCTAACTCACTGCTGAAGTGTCTTACCCCCATCAAAAAAACCTGCCTGCCTCCTCTGATCGAACTCCACTTCGTATTCATTCCACCATTGGTAAAACTTGAGCAGTTCTCTAAAACGCCTTTTCTCGTGGGCTCCTTCAGGTACATTCCTGAGGATTTAACTGAGCAAACCTGGCTGCTGCTTCAGCTGGTGGCAGGATCCAGAGGTAGGATTGCCTTTGTTACAAACCCTGGGAGTCTGTTTGGGATCTAGGTACTCAGTGCCAGGTGACACTGGGCAGTGCTCACCATCAACACAGCATATAAGACTATACCCTAGTGGCACTTTTAAAAGTATTCCACTGCTACTCTTAATAGGAAACTGTCTGCCTTTGGAGTTGGGGTCACTGCTGCTGGTAAATTCCTGGGGACAGTGTGTAGCATGCTAAGAGACTGTGCTACCTCCTGGCTCTCTGCTGCTCACTTCCCAGCCTAGTGAGCAGCACTCTCTGGAGGGGTGGGATTTTCCTGGGAGAGGAGGATGCCAGGGGTTCAGGGATGCATGGAGGCTGAGCAAAATGAGCATCTGACCTCAGGCACTTTCTGCTGAGAGGAGGGAGCCTTCAGCTGCCTGTTCTGTTCTGCCTGTTGAGCCTCAAACTTGGCTCCAAATGGGCCTCTAGCAGAAGCAAGTACAGCGACTTACCATTTGTGAGATACCAGGGAGGGAGATACCCAAAGGTCTGTGGTGGGACCTGGAAGACCTTAGTCAACCCCCTATTTGGAATACTTTTCCTGGGGCTAAAAAGACGTAAAGTTTGTCATGTAGGCATGGTCTGTAGTTGGCCTCAGCTGCTAAGGTGAAAGGGACACCTTCTAATGGTCACCTGAGGTGGTGAGAGCATCAGCCACTGCTTATCTAACTACAACTAGTTTTCTTTTTTCCCCTCCGTCCCAAATAAATTGTTCTACTACACTTATTTATTATGTAAAAATTGATGGGGTAATAATAGCTGAATGTGGTTGCAATATAAAAAAACATTCCTGCTGAGTAAATGCTTCATTGCTTGTCATGGAACTGAAAAGTAAATTCAGGAAATACTTCTGTAAGCAATAATTTGGCTGCTGGATCTAGGCCCAGTTTGCAACAGAAAATTTAGATTGCTCAGTATAGGAATATATAGATTGCAGAATCACTGTCAAAGCCTTGTCCTGAAACATTTGGTATGGGAGGTTATAAATATTCTTCGTCAGTGTTCTAGCAGCTGTGACAGCAGTGAAACGGTTGTTGATGCTACACCTGAAGTTGTGTTTGGTTTGGGTGTACATACAGCTCGGAGGTTGACTGCTTGGCTTTGCCATATTCTTCAGTGGAACTGTAATCCTCTTGCTGCTGCAAAGTGGTAGCTGACCTCGCGGGGTCAGTTTTGTGATGCATGCACAGTTTGGAATGCAATGAATTATTACTTTTTGCAACAGCTGTGCCATGAAAAGTTGATGTATTGGATAGTACTTGTTACATAAAATACTTCCTGACTATTAGAAATAGGGATTAGTGTGATAGATTATTGGGGGTGGGGGGGTGGGCTTGGATTACTTATCAAGTAATACTTGTAATACTTATAATAATTTGCCTGAACAAAGTGTTTCTCAAAGTAGTGATAATCTTATTTCTCTAGTACTGCAGTGACTTTAGCTTTTAAAGGTCGGGTTTGATCAGCTCGAACTGAGGAGGTATGCAGTCACCCAAGGAAAGGATGCTGCTGTTTGCTGACAGCAACATCTGGAACAGTTTTCCCTCTACACTGCCTGTCAGTCAGTCGTGACATCAGAAATTGTTTCCTCTGCTCATTTGCAGCTATTCATGAATACCTAATCATGGCAAAGTTGGATTAGTTCCCTGCAAAACTGGAAAAGTGAGGCTTTCTAGTCACCCTGGGGTTATTGTGATTCCACAGGGAAGGTGCTGATTTCCGCATAGGTTCAGGAGGAGCATGAAACTGATCTTATCCTGCTCCAGCCCAGCGCGTTCCTGGGGCAGGGTGAGTGTTGGCTGGGGAGGGAGGAGTGGGGCGCATGACCCAGCTGAGCAAGTGGCTCAGTTCCCAGGTCTGTGGACAAAAGTAGTGAAAAAAGCTCTTTGCTTCAAGGCATTGTCAGCATCCAGGGTATAACCTAGGAGTTGATTGCATTAACTGGGAATTTGTGAGGAAGCTGGCTGTACCAGTGGTGCTGCCAACAGGGTGATGTGTGAGAAGTGCACCTGAGTGCATTTGTGTTTGACAAATCCTTTAGACACTTCGGAACCGATGGCAGATCCTGCTCCCATCGCTGCAGGCAGTGAAAAGCCATGGCATCTATGGCAAATACTGGACAATCAAGATGTAAGGATTTGTGTGTAAAAGCTCACAGCAGGGATGGCTGTGAGACCTGCATAACTATCATACCTTGTCATTGCAATCTTCAGTCTTTCCCTAGCAAGCTTTTGGATGTGGAAACAGATGGAGAGAAGTTGTGCAATTAGATTGTATGTATTTTTCACCCTTGTCTAACTTAGCACTCCCTTCTCTTTTATTCTTCTGGGGATCACACTTCAGTTCAAGTAACTATGCTGTTCTTTTTCCTACTGAAGTAGGGTTGTTTGTTTGGGGTAGCGGTTTTGAGGGGGTTTTTTTTACCATTGTGGACTTGTAGGAGGATTAATGGAGCTTCACTGAAAATGCCCAATGGGGTACATGGGCTATAGGTAACACAGATGCATTATTCTCTCCAAGTATGGCACATGCTAAACATTCTTTGGTTGAGTTAGTCTTTGAAGAAAAGATTTCCTGGATACTGAAGATCAAATGGAGGATAACAGCTGCTTGGGATAATTAGTGCTAGGAATAGACTGATTTATGGAGCATCAGGCAGTGCTAGCAGCTATGTTTCTGCAGCTTTGTGAGATAAGCTTGACATTTAAAAACAAGATGCTAGAAGAGTGGGCTGTGAACTGGAGGAAGAGTTAAATAAGAACCTCACATTTTAAAATGCTTTTCTCCTTGCAGCTGTTAATAAACTGAATTTGACTCCCTGAGAAGTAAGCAAATGCTCCGCATATACCCTTAAAATTTGCCAAGGAAATCAAGTCCGTGTTCTATCTCCATGTTACATCATCTTACTGAATGCTTTCTAAAAGGAAAATCACACGGATCTATCATTTATATCTCTCTCTTAGTAAAAATTGGAAGTATCTTCCGATGTTTTGTCAGCCGTGCAACAGCTTCTAAATTTAGTTGCCTATAAATTATAGTTACCTCCCTGAAATCACAGCAACCTGATACTGATCAATATGTTTTCCCTGAAATCCATGTAATACATGTGGCCAAAATACAGAGCACAAACAGTTTTTTGGTTGTTGGGCTGGGTTGGATTAGGCATCCTCGATGATAAGAGTTTAACGTGGAGTTTGGTTGGTTGGTTGTTTCTTTCCAATACGTTGTGGCTAATTTCTTCTCTCATCCAGCAGTTACTGGCAGCAGTAACTAACTATTAGGCCTTAGAACCTGAAGGAAAAAAGGATACTAAAATGGGGAGATAATCAATGTACATAGCTGATCTGTTTTGAAATAAAAAAAAAAAAGCAGCTAATCTGAAGAAATAAATACTGCAAATACTTATAGTAATGCCTAGAGAGGCACAGTGAAGCCAGGAACCTGATGCACTGGTCACTGGACAAACATGGTAGAAGGCTCTCTGAAAACCAGACTTTTAATGAGACAAGACTGCTTGAAGGTTTGTAGAGAAGCACAAGTTCAGACAAGTGAGTTGTCCTAAGCTACACAATAGAAAATAAACAATCAGAGCTTTACTGTTACCAGAGCTCATGCTTGCACGGTGTTGTGCATGTTCAAAATCAATTTTAATGGCCTGAGGATCCAGTACTAAATGAGTCTGATAAATCATAAATGCATTCAGTTCAGTAGGTCTGTGAGAGCGGGTTATAGACTGAAATTCTGATTTAACTGTTGAGTAAAATAGCTTGGAGTAGTAATGTTGTGACCTATAACTTTTTTCCTTTCTTGCTCACTTAAATGACTAATGTATGTACTTTTTTTTCAGGAAGAGGAGGTGGTGGCTTGAGGTTCATTTGCTTTAGTAGCTGCTTCCCTTTCCAACACTTGCAGAATGTGCTCTGCGAAGCTGTGACCCATGTGGGAGATGAAGGGAATTATGCTATTATATAAAGAATAAATATGTTATATGCCTTATTATTCCTTTTTTTATATATATATATATAATAATAATTGTATTATTATATAAGAACATGTGGGCAGTTGGCTGAAGGTTCAGACCCAGAGGGTGATAGTGAATGGTGTAACATCTGTCTGATGGCCAGTCACTAGTGGGGTTCCCCAGGGTTCCATTTTAGGTCCAGTTCTTTTTAACATTTTCATAAATGACCTGGACTCAGGACTAGAGGGTGTCTTTAGTAAATATGCAGATGACACCAAATTGGGAGGAGCTGTTGACTCCGTTGAGGGTGGAGAAGCCTTACAGAGAGACCTGGACAGATTAGAGAGCTGGGCAGTCACCAACAGCGTGAAGTTTAACAAGGGCAAGTGCTGGATTCTGCACCTGGGAAGGGGCAACCCTGGCTACACAAACAGACTGGGGGATCAGGCGCTGGAGACCAGCCATGCTGAGAGGGATTTGGGGGTCTTGTTCGACAGCAAGTTAAACATGAGCCAGCAGTGTGCCCAGGCAGCCAGGAGGGCCAACCGTATCCTGGGGTGCATCAAGCACGGCATTGCCAGCTGGTCCAGGGAGGGGACTGTCCCACTCTACACTGTGCTGGTGCAGCCTCACCTCAAGTATCATGTGCAGTTTTGGCCGTCACAGTACAAGAGGGATATAAAACTATTGGAGAGTGTCCAGAGGAGGGCAGTGAGGATAGTGAATGGTCTGGAGGGTAAGTCTTATGAGAAGAGGGTGAAGTACCTTGGTTTGTTCAGCCTGGAAAAAAGGAGGTTGAAGTGAGACCTCATCACAGTCTATGGCTTCCTGATGAGAGAGAGTGAAGGAGCAGGCACTGATCTCCTCTCTTTGGTGACCAGTGATAGAACCCAAAGGAACGGCATGAAGCTGAACAGGGGAGGTTTAGGTTGGGTATTAGGAAGAGGTTCTTTGCTGAGAGGGTGGTCGGGCACTGGAACGGGCTCCCCAGGGAAGTGGTCACAGGACTGAGCTTGATTGAGCTCAAGAAGCGTCTGGACGATGCACTCAGCCACACGCTCTGACTTGCCTGTCCCTGTGGGGAGCCAGGAGATGGACTTGGTGATCCTTGTGGGTCCATTCCAACTCAGGATATTCTATGATTCTATGTGGTCTGGAGAACTTGGGGTTTCAGTAGCTTCACATACACACAAAACTTCATGGGAAAGTTTCAATTTCTTTACAGAACTACTGGCATCTGCAATGGGAACCAGTGCATATGCAATCAAAGAACTTGAGTGGTGGTGGAGGACTTCTGTATTGACTGAGATTTGTGGTTCTAAGAGACCTTTGGGACTTACATGAGCTTCTCTTGGAGTAGACCCAATTCTCTTCCCCAGCCCCAGAAGGAGCTTTGGTTCTGCTCCTGTGTAATAGAGCTCTGTCCACAGAGGCCATATGTACCAAGAGAGAGTTGATCCGTGCTGAGAGCAGGACTCTCTCATCCTTTGGCAGTGTGGGTACAACCTTTCTCTTTGCTATGTTTCCAGGGAAAGCCTTACACAACCTGATCCTAGTCTTTGATGGATGCAATTAACATTACTGCAAATAATAAACATTTGAAAACTTTTACATATAAACACAGTCCTGCTCCCATAGTGCTTCCTTGCCCAAAGCAAGGTGCTTGTCATTCTTCTAATTTGGGCAATTACTTTTTGCTTTAAGGCCTTTGAAAGTGTTCTGTCTTTGGATAAATCTTGTCTTGGGGACACGGGATGGTTTTGTATTCATTATGTTGTGGGGATTAAAATCTTGCTGTTTCCAAAAAAGCAGTTCAGACCAATGAAGCTGGTGATGCACACTGTAAAATTCAGTTTCTATGCCAGGTGCTGAGCAAATACTCAGATTCTACTAAAAGTCTTAAGAGCTGGGAGCCTGCAATCTGCTATGACCTCCATTCTTCTGCAAATATTATCTTAAGCATGTCTGCAAATCATACCTGTCAGAATTCTTATTTTCATATATTGCATTAGTTTTTCTGCTGACTTGGTGATTTGTTTTTTAAGCAGGATTCTCAGGTGTGAATACTGGCCAAGAGACACGTTTACTTCTTATTGTTTAGCAGGGTTAGCGAAGATTTCTTAATTTTTATAATTCTGCTTTTGAGCAATATTTTTATGTAGGCCTCTTTAACAATCCTTCTTAATATTTTCCTTACCAAAGTAATATTTTTAATTCTGTGCTTCTGCAGAGACAGTTAATTTCTCTGATCAGAAATAAAACAGGGGGGATTTGCTCTCTGAGACCTTGTTTCAATTTATTACTTTAAATATAATTTAAAAGGTCCTTTGTGTATTTTTATAGAGCACGTTCAGCATTGCTATGACTTTTATTCCATTTGACTTTATGCTACTGGTTACTGCATTAGTTAAAATATATTGTTACTCTCACAGTCCTTGCATGGTATGTTTTTTTACCTTGTTGATGACATGCAAGTATCTGCTTAATGTAACTGTGTATGATTTGTTTTACTGTTACAGTTGGCACATGAAAGCGATAAGTAAAATAAATTGATTCCCTGGTGACACCCTCATGCTCCCCCACCCCCTTCCCTTCTCCAGTTTGTGTTGTCCTGAAGAAAAAAAATAGATCACTGTGCTCCTGAAATAGCAATTACGACTTTAGAGTTTATACAGCTGAACTTAAATAGAAAATATAATAAGAACTCTGGATAGTGTTGTTGAATTCTGGCCTCTCCTGACATTTCACAACATGAGAAGATCCATCCACTTACTTATCTATCCCTTTTCTCTGACAAAGAGCTTGTTGTAAGCATTTGGGACATAAAAAGCTTCTGAAAACATTTTGGGTGGGGTTCTTTTTGTGGAGGGTTGTTTGTTTGTTATTTCTGGATATCCTTTTGTTCTTTTGGAATAAAACATATATATGTCCAAAGAATTAAATGTAGCAGCGGACTGCAGCTTGTGATGAACACGCTCATGTTCTAATGTTTGGACATAGGTGTTTGCGTGAGTGCTAGGTGCCTCTGCTTCCCTTATGCTAACTGTAGGTCTAGTCAATGTCTGCCTCTTATTGCTTTAATATCCAAAGCTCTTCACAATGTGCTCTTCACAATGTACTCTTCTCTGTTGTCGCATCCTTGTCATTTCTTTTCAGTATTCAAGGTTAGCTCATGCCTCCTACCTCCATCCCACACTTAACATTTTCAAACAAGTACCTTCTCAATTTCTCCCCGTGTTGCTATTCCCTTGTAGAAGTTTAGCCGTGTTGAACTTGAGTTGATGATTAAAATCTAATTCACCAGCCCTCTTGTTGACCTTTTGCTACCTCATTGTCCTCTCTCATGTGTGTCCCTTGGTGCTTATCTTTGCCCACAAGCCTACAGAAACACAACTGCAGCTTATATTAAGACTACGGATCATCATGATTTCCAGTATCATCTCGCTGCCTTGCTGTGCTCCTCTGTATGCCAATGTGCTTTCTCTTGTTTTTTTCTTTTAAAGCAGGCAGTCTGGGGTTTTAGCTGTGCTTGTACAGCATTTACTGCAGTGATGCTGCAACCCAGAATTAGGGTTAATGGGCACTACGGTGAATACGAAAACCTTTAGTATCAGGCTTACTCAGTTGTGCAAGTTTGTTTTCCTCTATTACTGGCATAATAAGAGGAAGGAACTTACTCATGGCTTGTGATCAAGAAGTATTATAGTTAAACTCTCTTTTGTTTCCCACCTGGGTAGTTCAGAGTTAAATCTCTGCTTTGTCCTTTCAGTGCAGCCGTTGAACCCTACACTAAGGTTTCCACATCACATCTATTTTGTAATGTTAGAGCAGATATTTTTGTTTTCCTTCTGAAATATTTGAGGTGGCTTTGATCTGTGGCATATGATGTTTAAGAAACACAACTTGGTTCTTCTACTTTTCAGGAATTCTTTCCATTCTCTCCTGTTAAGCTCAGGGAACAGTCACTTCCCAGTGATGGACCTGAAGTAGGCCACCATCTTTACTCAGCCCTTTGGCACCAGTTGCTGTCACTTGTGTGCTCAGGGTTGCTGTGTTATTAGCAAATGTAGTTCTTCTATCCTCAAAACCAGTTTTGCCTTGGAACTCTGGATGCTGCAGAACACCACCTTTATAATGGTGTGAATTTAAGATTGGTGACGCAGTGAGGAGAGTTAGTGATTTATGATATAAAGCACTTGAATATTAACATATTTCTAGCTTTCATTATGATAGCATTGTAGAGACAGACTTAAGAAAAGCTTGTAGCTTACTGCTGAGTGGTTTGTTAAAGAACTTGGGAAAATAGTGTCCTTGTACTTGTCTGGATTGTGTAGGTCTGGGAGACAAGTATGTGCAGTTCTGCTGTGGCTGCCTTAGCCCTGGTACTGTACAGATGTCAAGTTTTTCTGCACTTCCCCTGGCACAGAAATAGCTACATCCTCCCAAACGGAGGGAGGTTATAAGCAGCTTCAAGGGGTTTAACAGACACACCCATACTTGTGTTTTAGCAACCTGTGATGCTTTTGAGGGCTTTCATATTCTGACCCACATAATCCTACTGCATAAACAACTTGTGCCACTCTGAGAACAACCTATGGATTGAGGGACTGCAGTCAGCCTTACCTGCACTGATTCACTGCCTGTGAATGTGGCATGGTGCCTCCCTAGATGGAAAACTGGTTATCACAGCTCCATCCCACTGTGTTGCAAGCTGCTGGAAACTGCTTTCACAACTGGTTTACAGATGCCTTCATTACTGATGTATGACACTTCAAATATTTTCACTGATGCTGGAAAAGTTTGGCGTACTTCTCAGGGTGTATCTTACCTGCCAAAAATTTTAAGAAGCAATATGATTATGAATGTTATTCAAGTTGCAGATACACTTAGTAGGTTGTGGTGGTTCAGCCCCAACCAGTGGCTGAGCACCACATGCCAAGCTCTCACTCCCAGAGGAGAAAGAGACAGAGCCTCCATGGTTTGGGATAAGGACAGTTTACTGACACAATCACTGTGAACGTAGAACAATAATGGCCAATTACACTCACACCCAGTGATAACACAGAGTGCTCCCCAAGACAAGGACCAACTGACCCAGCCTCATTCAGATAGTCCTAGAGGCACCAAGCCCCTGCCCTTCCCCAGCTAGCCTCTTTTATGGGGGAGTGACGTCAGGTGGTATGGAAAACAGCCTGGGCTAACTCAGCTCACCTGTGCTGGCTGCTTGGGGAGGTTGACTCTGGCCTGGTCAGAACCAGGACATAGGTATAACTGTCCATCACTCCCAAAAGGTAAATTACAACACTCATTTGTGTGTAAAGAATGTTAGGGTGAAGAAGGAGAGCTGGCTGTATTGAAGGGACCTGCTCTCTTGCTGTTTTTGTCAACAACTATCAATCCTGTCCTGGTGTAGTGTAGAATGCAGAAGTGGATAGTGTGTGTGGTAGGGTTGGGAGAGAAGGAAAAAACCCCAAACAAACCTAAAGATCATACCAAACAATCTTGAGTCTGAAGTTCTCTCTTGGCCAAATCCTGACTGTGATAATCTGAAGGTTTATGGAGTGTATGTACAGTTGTGAGCTTCTTACAGGAGTCTTGCAGAGTAATTTCCTGTTGAAAGATAGACACTACATGAAGCAGTGCTATTTTAATTATGTTCTCTAGATCAGTCCTCAATAGATATGGCTAAACAACATGCAGGCAATATTCTCTTTTGGGTATCTTGGTGTTAAACAAGGTCCCATGGCCAGAAAGTGCTCTCTAAAGAGAGAGCACCCCAGATCCTCTCTACTTGGTCTTATGGCCTGCTTGTTCTTGGAGGATTTATTAGGGCTTCCTTCAAGAGAAGATACTGTTAGAGTACTTACTGTGTTGTCAGTTTTTGAAGGGGGAAATAAATAAGAAGCCTCTGTGCCTGAAGTCTAAAGGAAGAGGAAGCACTGCACTAGGGTTTGGATTTGTTTGGCTCTGCTGCACATTTCCTGAGATTAATCATTTAAATCTTGATTCTCTGTTTCTGAAAATCATAGATGTTATTTCCTGTCCATTGTGTAGTTTATATTTGTGCTGGACACCTTTGTAGGCATGGGTTGGCTCTGCTCTTTTGGTGTGTGATACAGGACACAGTGAGGCCCTGACCTCTTTTGTGACATTTATATACAAAGTGATACAAATGATGACTAATGCAATGGAAAAGTTTAAAATATTCATGCTGTGTTGATGAGACTGTGGTGTATCAACACACTGTGTCATTTTCCTGAGCACTTCTTGTTGGAAGTCTGTAAAATAAACCTTCTTCAGGCACAAATACAGTAGAAAAACTTCATTTTGTATTGGTTCTGGAACCATTCTTTGTCCATTAAAGACAACCCTAGATGACCTGTCTGAGAGCAGAGACCAGGTTGGTGGCAGAACTGAGTCTGTTAGTCTAAAATCATGTTTCTCCTTCTGTATAGGACAGATCTGTCCACTTGTACCTGTAGACTCCCTCTTCATGTGCTCACACAGCTGTGGATATGTGAAACAGCGCTACAAGCACTGCTCTTGGGGATCCACGCAAGTTAGTTAGCTGGCAGATCAGAGCATCTACTTGCCTGCTGTGACTGAGGTAGCAAGCCAGGAACAGAGCCTGTAGAACAGTACTGGCAATGCAGGAGGGGATGCTTTACTTGCAGGCTGAGGTGGAAGGTGTGCTGGATGGAGCCACCTTGAGGTCTTTCATGTTCAAGGACATGTATTGTACAATCACCTGTGCTTTTCACTGTCAAAGACCCAACAAGCCAGAGACCTCTTTTCAAGCTGTCAGAGGTGGCTCCTATCTTGTGTGTTGGAGGCGTGTGATTCCTGGGAGAATTTCAAACTGCCTTATCCTTTCTTCTTTCCAAAGTGGACATGTTTCATTCTACGTATTTAAGAGAAAACACTGCAATTAGAAAGTGTAATCTTTTCTCTTTTGAAGCTCACAATGAATGAGAATACACACCAGAACATGTGTTTGTACAGATTTAAAACTTCTGGATTGCTAACTTCTGTTAGATGTATTTGAGTCCAAGTGATAATGGGATTACATTTTTGGGCTACATTTTGTGGGCTCTCACAGTTAATATACAGAACTCTGGTGCTTAGAAGACAATGGCCTATGATGTAGTCAATACAGAGTAATAGGTTTTGCCTTTTGGTTGCAGTATTTTTTCCCCCTCCTCCTATGAATACATGCATGTTTTCTGATATTTGCTGTATCAGCACCTGGCATCACAATGCTGCCTCAATGTAACTTCTAAGATGCTTTGGGATAAAACGTATTGCAATATTACCACACAATATATTTATTATTATATTTTTTTATGGGTACATGTTGCTCTAATTATTTTTGCTAACACAGGTGTCTAGAAGTGTGGTAAACAAGTTTTCTCCCCAAACTCTCACTGTTTTACCGGGATGTTGTGATGCGAATCAGAATTACAGGAGATTTGTTCATTGTTGTGTGAAATAAAGGGGAGGATATGGAGCTTATGAAATAAATAGAGTGATCTAGGTGAAGATGCCTTACCATTTAGTCTTTTGATTATATGCACACATAAGACAACCAGTGAACTGTGTACCTTCCAGTAATCCTGGGTTTGGGTAGTTAAAGCTCCATGCAAACAAACATCTCCTCTTCTTGAACAGCAAGATTAGTCTGTGGTCCTGTCTCTGCTGCTGTTCTTGTTGCTGCCCCATCTACTTGTGCTCGTTCTCCCTTTCTAGCTGCCTGTCTTTTACCTCGTTTTGCCAGTGCAGACGGAGAAAACTGGGCTGATGAATGGGGAGGCTTGAGGAAAATGGAGTTGGTTTCACCATGCCAAAACCCTGCAGTGATCATAGGACCAATCACCTTAAGGCCAATTGTAACAATTGAGCAAGGCTTATGTATGAACTAGTATTTCTTAGAAAGTACGCTGTGGAGTTTAGAAGGTGTGTGCTAGTAAGACTGTAAAGAGATACCGAATGAGGAGATAAGATTTTTCAGAAAGTGACTCTCTTGTTTGAGAGGGAGTAAATGAACGACAGGGGCAGGAAAAATCAGCATCTCAGGTTGATTATTACAAAATAGTTGGAGATGAAGTAGCTAGGCTAGTAAAAGCATTTTGATTTTTTTTTCCCCAAATCATTTTTAAGTCTCATTTGTTCTGTCAGTAAGTGCAGTTGAGGACTTCATGATAGCTGGTGACATCGTTGGGTTCAAACTTGTTGCATTTCACCAACCTGAAACTATGGTGATCTGTCTGTGAGCTGTAGTGTTCCATACACTTTGAAATCTCCCTGTCATTGAATACTACTTATAACTTAACAGTGGTGAATATGGCATATTTATACAAGCTCCTGACATGTGGTGTCATGCTTAGATGTTTGCAAGTCCAGGGAGTGGTGCAGAACACATCTTGCTGCAGGCAAAGTAGAGGCTTTGCCTGATCAGTGGTTAAAACCCAGTGCCATGCACTTCTCTAAAAGAAGCTCTTGCCCTTAAGATATGTGTATGTATATATATGCTTAATGGGAAAGTTATCTATGTCTCTCAAATCAGCTTGTGCTAATACTTCAGTGAGTCATCAAACCCATTAGTATTTCTTGGCTTCTTCATTTTTGTCTCCTGAAGTTCATTTTGGTATTTTTGTTTCATAAGATTAATGCTGCATTAATTGGCTGGTGCACGGGTAAGGTCCTTAATGGCATGCTGGTCCTTAGGAGTAGCCATGTCCCAAGTCACAGGATGATTGTCCTGATTGTTTCCAGTGTTCTTGCACAGTGACAAGATGCCAAGTAGGAGAAATAGCAGTAATGAGGACACTGAATTCTCATTTTGAGAGCTGGTTATCCTCATCAGTTAAATACTGGTGGTTTACATCAAGCTGATTTGTAATTGTTTAGGAAATGAAGGTAACATATGATTATGTTCTGTTTAGTGGGATGACTCACTGTATGGATAACAAGTGATTCCTGAAACTTTGCCTATGGCTCCTGAGTCTTTGGGCAACGGCATGTGGTGTTGGGTTGACCCAAGCACAATGTGGCTATTTGTGTGTGGTGCTTAAGGAGGAGGAGAATAATACTAGAGAGATTACACGGTTATTTCTGTATTTAAATGTTTCTGTTACAGTCCCATAGGAACAGTCTGTACACCTAGGGAGATTAATTCATTTCAAATTCGATGCTTTAACCACTAAATCATCATCTCCAGCTGGCACTGAAACGAAGTGATTTGCATCATCTACATCAGCAGGGAAGTGTCACCTTTGTTAAAAAAAGAACCACCGACACACAGACTTAATTATCTATTCAGAGTGCAAGCTAGCAGCTCAAATGTAGTGACTTTTCTCCAAAACTGAAAGAGATATTTAAAGAAGCATGATCAGAATCATGCTTCTCTGAAAAATTATCAGTAACTTCTAAAGATAGCCATATCTGATCTTAAAAAAAAGGGGGGAGGGGGGCTTCTGTGTTTTATATTGTGTATATTTTATATAATTGGCATCACTGCTTACCTGCTGCCAGTTTTCTCCTATCTTTGTCACATGGCTGATAAAAACACCTTTTTAATAAAGGAGCAAATTGTTGTTTCAAAGCTAAAGATGTTGTCAGGTAGACTCAGATTTCGGGTCTTTGAGCCCGACTAATGTGGTGTGATAAATGTGCTGTCCTTCCAGAGGAACACCAAGTGGTTTAGATCATAACAGCTGCCATTTTAAATGCTTTTCCTTCTTGTCAGTCAAACCACTAGTTTGAAATTTTGCATAAACCCATTTAAGATGCTGTTAGGTCAGAGAATAGCACTGGAAAATGCATCTAAGAAAATGCTCCTGAGTGCATGGCACATCATTAGTACTAAGTGTAGTTTAGATTTATAGAAAAAGCTGGTGTTTTGGTGAAGGATGTTCAAAGTCTCTGTGCTGGAGAGTCAGAAACCTAGAAACTGTGTAGCCCACTTGCTCCTGCTGCTGCTGTCCCTGGGCAGCCCTGGCTGCATGACCTGACCCCAGCCCAGCCTGGCACTGACATGCTGTTACCATTGCTCTCACTTTGCTCCAGGGTTGGGTTATGTTTGTGGGACTCCTTCCCAGCAAAGCTTTTTGAAAGGGGCAGCAAGACTGTCTGTACATGTCCAGCTCTAGGTGAGAGTCTAATGTGAGAGGTCTTTTAGAGATGTTTAGCCCATGAAATTTCTCAGCAGAAATTTCAGTACCACCCCGTTAACAGGCATCAGGTGAGACATGTCAGTATTGGGCATGGGTTGGGTGATCTACCCTCAACCTTGAGGCTGTCCTGGTGCACTTTGCCATCCCTTCACCTGCTGAGCCCCACCACTGCTGCTTGGGCTGCCTTTATTTCTAACCGGGGCAGCTGCTCCCCTTTGCCTGCTGCATCCCAGGTGGTGCTGGAGGAGAGGCTGTTGGTTTATTCAGGCAGTGATGCTAGGATTGTGGGCGGGAGCAACTTTTTTTTTTTTCCCCCCTCTCTCCCCCCTCCTTTTTTTTTCCTTTCTCCTCGCCTTGTCCTCTCTCTTCTCTCCCGCACCTCGACTTTGCTGTCTCTGCACTGCAGATCCCTGCTAGTCGCTGCCGCGCAGCTCGGCCGAGGGGGCCCCCACCCCGACATGCCCCCCGTCCCGCCGCCCTAGGGCGAGCTTTGGGGTACCGCTGGCAGCGAGCGCCCGGCGAGGCGGCGGGCCGGGGTTGCCATGCGGCAGGACAGGCTGACGGGCTCGCTGCGGCGCGGAGGGCGATGCCTGAAGCGGCAGAGCTCGGGCGGCGGCGTGGGCACCATCCTCAGCAACGTCCTCAAGAAGCGCAGCTGCATCTCCCGGACGGCGCCGCGCCTGCTCTGCACCTTGGAACCAGGTAACCCGCTCCCCCCGACACGCACACCCCGGCTGGGCGGCGAGCCGGCGGCTGCGATCCCGTAAGCGGCTTAGCGGGGAGAAGGGGGAGCGCCCGGGGCCCGGGCCGCCGTCTCCCTGCGGGGACGGCTCGGCGAGGAGGACGCGGCCGAAGGGCGATGAGGGCCGCGGGTAGGCGCGGCGGGGTAGGGCTGTGCCCCGGGGGCGGTGGCGGCGGCCGGCGGCGGCGGCCGGCACCGGCCGGAGGCAGATGGCCGCGCCTCCTCGGCTGCCGCTGCGGCGCGGGCAGTCTCGGCGGGGCCCGGCCTGCGTGAAGCCGCGTTGTCGCGGCCTGAGACGCGGCGGTGGGGGTCCTGCCCGGGCTGGGCCGGTCTCGGAGCGGGGCCTACGAGGTCGCACCGGGCTGGGGAGCGGGTGGGGACATTAGCAGCGGGTGCGAGGCAGCCCCGGCGGGGGAGCCAGGCCGGCCCCAGGCGGGAGGCCGGGCATCCGCGGGCCCTGCGGGGTGACAGCGCGCTGCCCCCTTCCCGGGGGGAGCTCTTCCTACTCTCCCCGGCCGGCGGATCCCGGCTCTGCTCTCCCGTCTCCTTTTCCCGCTCCTCCCTCCCGGTGTCGCCGCCTCGCAGTGCTTTTGTGCCATTTGGCTGTGCCTGGTCGCTGCTCTCTCCCTCCTCGTTGTCACCGGGCCGCGACCCCACCGCTTTCCGCCAGCCTCTCCCGGGCCCCCCCCGGCTGAGCCCAGCTGCCGGGATTCTTCGGTCTTCCCTCAGCCTCACCAGACCTTTCCCGCTAAACCTGCTACCTCTTGGCTTGCCCGAGCCCACGCCTCCCGCCCAGCCTTTGTCTGCGGTAGGGTGTTGTCTAAATTCGTAACGATGCCTTTCCCGAGGGGAAGGGCAGCTCTGCAGCTATTTTTTTTTCTGGATCCTGCTTCAATGCCAAAATCTTCTAAGGGCCAGGTGGTTGGTCAGCCAACAACGTGTGTTTCGTGTGTTTGCTCCATGGAAGTGGGCTCTCAGCAGAAGCACTGATGGGTGATATTACCAGATGTTAGGTTCTAGTTCCCTGCCATCACAATTTTAGTTCATTTTTTTTTAATGAAGTATTGGAAATTTAAATGCAATTTGCAGTGTCAGAGCTGTCAGTTGTAGCTAAAACGTTGTTGAGCCGTTGCCTAATCCCAGCTATTGGGAAAACATGCAAGCCTGAGCTCTACTAAAACAATAAGAGAGCAGTGCATAGAAGTATATGATTCAGTTTCCCATTGTAGTGTGTGTACATCAGGCATGCAGTGCTGATTGCTTCGGTATTTGTGATGGGTTTCAGATGCTTTTGTTAATAAGGTCTCAGATATATTCTGGTATAGGTTTATGGGATTGCTTTTATCAAGGAGATTTCCTGACTTGTAATTCTCACAGACCCTTGCTCCTACAGTAGTCTTATAATATCCCAGCTAATGATGTTATCTGGATAGTTACATTCTTTTACTTACGCTTCCACAAAGACTAGGGGATGCGATTGGAGGCATAACCATGAACACCATAGTCTTTAAATTAGGAAGCCCCACTGGGTTGGGGTTTCTGTATTGTTCACATGTAAGTAAATACAACAGCATCATTCAGGCTGCATGCTTTCATAGATGGAGGCAGGCACAGCCTCTGTATCAGCTGTCTGTTTGTATTGAGAAGTTTCTGTAGATGGCAGATTTAGACATGCTTTGATACATCCCAATGAGCTCTGGCTCCTGACAAAAGTGATTTCATGCAGAGTTACTCTAAATGTTACTTCTATTTGCCATGTCACAGATGGAAATTTGCATTTAGAAGTAAATTACAGGGCAAGGCTAAGAATCTTCCTGAAATAAAAAGTGACAATAAGGTGATAGTTTATGTTGCCATTTTTTTCCTTAAGTTTGGACTCCCACTGCACACAAAGGTGCTTGAAGCCTTTTTCTTTGTTTTCAATAAAATATTTATTTGCTTTCCGTGGGAGAGGTTTCAACAGCTGCTTTTAATGTACAACCAAGAACCTATTGATGTGCTGTGTAAGTTCGAAGCCATAGCTCCTGCCCATGCATCAGAACAGGTCATATTCCTGTGCTTTTTCTGCTTTAGTATTTCTGGAAAAAAAAAAAAAAATCCCAGGCTTTGCCCCATCCTTTTATTTAACGTTGCCAAGGAGTGGGAATTTGGTTTGTTCTTCCAGATACTTGGCTGAGCACATTTTTCTTTTCTCTTGGGGCTCATTATGTGGACCTGTGCTACATTTTGGTCATGCAGCATAAGACTGTTAGGGTTTGGGAATCCTAGGGGTATAATCTTCCCTCTTGCAGCCTTTTGTTGTCAGGAGTCATAATCTATTTTACATGGGAAAGATGACAAGACTACATTTAGTGCTGTGTGGTTGTTGGTTGGGGTTTTTTTTGGTTTTTTCCTTAAATAGCTTTTCTGCAGTGGTTTCAGGTGTCCTGGTTGCAAGGGTATTGAACATGCCATATTTTGGCTGCTTCTGCACTTTAGAAATTTGATTGTTGTCAAACAACTGTACCTTTGTGAAGCTAGTTAATTCATATATGTTCCCAACATATTCTTGTGCACATGGGCTAATGTTTTTTTTAAAGTATGAAACACCTGTTTGAAGATGATGACCTTGAGGTGACATATGCCAAATGACACTGTAGCCTGAGTGGCTTGCTGTGAAAGGGCTGAGTTGTACTGTTGGTGCTTACGGTCCTTGAGAGATAGAGGGTGGTCAAGAAAGGGAAAATCCAGTGAAAATGGGTGTAGGTCCGTGGTAGGGTTGGATAGGTGTGGGCTACTGAGGGGGAAAGAAGATTTTGGGGATTTTAAGTCAGTTTGTGGGGAGAAGGCCATTGAATACAGAATTAAAGGGAGTTGCTGATAAGGTGTAGTGTGTAATCGAAGTGTAAGGGACAAAAGATGGTATGTGGAAGGGAGGCCCTGAGAGAGGCTGGTGATGATCCAGGCAAGTGTGGACAGGATGAAAATGATGTGACTGACCACAAAAAAAAAAGTACTGTGTGCAAGGGTGTGTGTGTGTGTGGGGGGGGCGAGATTTGTTAGGAGAAGGGAAACAGTGGAGATGGAAAGGTTTGGGAAACCAAGTGTGGGTAGAATAGAGATAGGCATTAATTTCCTTGAAGCAAGGACAAATTTCATGTGGAGTGCAGGAACTGTACCTAGCCAGATGCTAGGAACAAGTAAGAGGCAATGAGGTGCTGCTCCCAGCTTGCTGGTTGCCTTCCTGCAGATGCCCCAAGAAGTTCCTAGATGGGAATAGCCTTTCTTTGCTCTGTCTGTAGTGTTTGTTTTGCAGCTTCTTTTTACTTGCTCCATTTTAATTTTTTTTTTAACAAGGCTGTAATTTTTTTTGTTCTGGGAAATGAGGAACCATTCCTATGTGGTGTATGCCTCATTCTGTATGGTTCTGCCCCACCCTGTCACAAAACCATCACATAATTTGATTCTGGGAATATTTCTAAGAACAAATACAAGGACACAGACTCCATGGCTTCTACAAGAGGTTACAGCACATGACCTGACAGAGAGGTTCCTCACCATACTAGAGAGAGAACGCACCATCTAGTCTGGTGTTACCATGGGATGTTATGCTGATTTCTCGTAATTGTAATGCCTGCCTTAATCATCTGCCATGATTTAAAAAACTTTTGTAGGTGGAGATTCAAGGGTCTCATTTCAGTCTCATTTAATCAAGAGACAGCTATCTGGGCTCCTGTGTGAGCTCCGTGGTTATGATGTTCATGTGATTATATCTTGCTGTGCATGGTTGTCTCTGCTTGAATCTTTCTTATGAAATTTTTAAGGCAGAGACAGAGGTTGTTAATATGATCTTTAAGTCTTTGGAAACAGCAGAGTGATTAATATTTGGCTGCTGAGTAGGAAATTAATACAATTTGGAAGTCATCTTTGCGACAGGGCATTATTAGGTAACATGTCAACGTCTGTTCCCTTAACAAAAGTAGTTCTGGGTCATGGTATCCCTTTGTATGCATTAGGGTTTTCCAGTACATGCCATTAGATTGCTTGGGAATAAGCCTCACTTTTTTGCTTTTACAGCAAACGTGACAGAATGTCATCTTGGTAGGTTACTGGCATTGTTACATTGGTTTGAATTATGAAAAGGTTTATCTATTAAGAGTCCCTGCTGAGTGCCATGGAGTTATGGCAAAGAATACTAATAAACACTTACTTCCAGGAATAGCTGTTAATCCTTTAATGTTTTCAAGGCATTTGTACTATGGTTTGCAGCTTTTATTTTTCTGGATCTGACAAGCATGTCTCTTAAATCTGAAGCAAGGAAAGAAAAGCACAGATCCCCAAATACTGCTGAAATTCTAAAGAGTCCTGGGGTTTGTGTGAATTATGTTTCTCTCCCTTCCCTCTTTCCACATCAAAGGAAAAAAAATAGCTTTGAAGGAGAAGGCTTTGTCTTTAAATATATATTTATCAGGCGGTAAGGCTTTTAAATTACATGTCACTGCTTCAGTATGCAAATGCCAAAAGGCATTTTACATTCCATAACTAGGAAATGCCACTACAGTTTGGGTTTGTCAGACTCTCATGGGCTTAGCCTTCTAAAGCGCTGAGTATTACTGGGGAGTTGATTAGCATGGATTTTATATGCTTAAAAACCTTGCAGGATCAGAATCTGTTTGGTTTTATACATATATATATTCACAAATGTTTGGCTTGATAGTCTAGAAAGACAAGAAGCTATACATGACATAATTTTAAATGTGGATCAATATATTTTACTAAATTATGGAGAAAAAAAGAGGGGGGGAAAAATGGCTTTATTCTTCGTGCTGGCGGCCGTGAGGGACGGGAGGCGCGTTCAGCACCGCAGCTCCGGACAGCGGCACCTGAGAGCCCGAAGGGGTTTCTGTACGATCCCAGTATGGGGTATAAACCAAACGTGAACTGTTCCTGTTCCGCGGCTTATGGCTCAAGTACCGCAGTCAGGATCCAGCGTAGGCCAAACTTGAGATTATAGTCTTTTATGTAATATTCGACGTTATAGACTTAATTAGCAGGTGTGGTTTATAACAAATAAAATAAGTTGCTCCTATGGGCAAAATAAAATCTACGCTTAAATGAGAATGCTGATCAAATGTGCTTTATGTTCTGAGGAATTATTTAAAACAATGATATTTTGGGCAATAAAATAATTTTAGCACCCCACGTTAGAAATGAGTATTGAGTGAAGTGTCAAGAAGGTTTTTTTCTGTGGATGCATTTGATAGTTTGCGGTGTGATTTTTAGTGACGTGAGTTTGGCCAGACTGCATCATTAGTGTACAGAGGATATTACTGCATTTTAAAAATTTTTGTCTGTGTACTTCTTAACATGTGCCTTGAATCCAATGTGAAGACAAGAAGTCACAGAAACAGGTTGAAATGTAGTTGTTGAAACCTGTAGCTGAAATCTTCTGCTGGTATTTCAGTTGGTTGGTTTTTTCCCTTTCTGAGATAAATGAAGATAATGATTGTTACTTTTTTTTTTTCCCTTTTTGTTTCTAGGAGTTGATACAAAATTGAAATTCACTCTTGAACCATCTTTAGGTCAAAATGGTTTTCAGCAGGTAATTTGATTCATTTTTCTCTGGGGTTTATGAAGGACTGTGTTCTCTTCAGTTAAGTTCCAAAGTGCATCTTACTGTAATATCAGCATGTTATCTGCAACTGCATCAAGAGGTGTTCCATTAGTATTTGAAAAATGCAGTAGGCTTTCGTTGTTTACTCTTACATCTTATATGTCTTTGTGCCCTAGAATATTGCACGTTTGTTGTGTCATGAAGTAATTAATCTATGTCTTCCCTGTGAGTGGATTGAGCCATTAAAGCTCTGAAATTTGTGCAGTAAAATTAAATGACTGTGCACGTCTGCAGTGTTGGAAATGTTTCCATACTCTTACATTAGACTAATGGTGAATTTTTTGGATGCTTTTGCTTTCAGTGGCACGATGCACTCAAAGCAGTGGCCAGGTTGCCAACAGGCATACCAAAGGAGTGGCGGAGAAAGGTAGGTAGACCTGTACGCTTTGTGGGACGTGATGCCTGTGAGCTCAGGAGAGAGAGATGAATGACATCAGTGTTATCAGTGTTTTTTAACAAATAGTTGGAAGTTTTAAGTTTAAATTGTACTGGGGATTTTTCCTAGTGTACATTCTTCACTGATAACCTCACAGGGCAGCTGGAGAGACTGAGGAGGCAGGTAAAGATGGTGTTTCCAATAGCAGGGCTCTTTCTGCTTGTGACTTAGGTAACTTATTCTGGTGCAGATGTTACTGCTTCCTTCTGTCAGTCTCAAGGAACTGCATTAGTGAAGCTGCCCCTGCAGCTGAAGATCAACTGAAAAGAGCAAATCTCCAGTGTAGGCTGTCATACTTCTGAAGGTGAAGTTGATAGATGCTACTGCAGACAAGAATGCTCACTGAAACATTTGATAGGGGGAAGGTAGATTGCTTATATTAGGGAAGTTCAGAGTCAGGAGTGATGCAGAATCCAAGTGTGCCATTAGTGGGAAATTGCAAATTGCATTGAGTTAGTGTTGTAGGAAAGGGGTTTTGCTGAGCTTACTTTATTGCTTTCTTTAGCAACACTTGACATTCCCTAGCCTAAAAAAAGGCATATCTGTTCATCTTTTTTATAAAGCTAAATAAGTCATGTGGTCTCAGCTTTAAAAATGCAGTTTTAATAAAACCAGTATTTTTAAAGCTTTATAAAATACATGTGATTCTTTATATTTTTGATGCATCAGATTAATTTTATTTTTGCTATCTTTCCAAACTCTGAACCATTTCCTTACCACTGATTTGTAGAGAGGAATGGAAGGCTTACCATGGCATTGTTTTCATCACACCACTATGATTTTGTTTTTAAACTACAACTCTGTGGATCATTACAACAAACTTTTTTCTTTCCTGAAATGTTCTTTTCCCACACTCAAATAAGTCTCTTGGATGCTTTTCTGTGGCATGTGCGTAGCAGAATCACAGAGTGGTTGAGGTTGGAAGGGATTTTTGGAGGTCTCAAGCAGGGCAGCCTACAGCTGGTTGCACAGGACTGTGTCCAGACAGCTTTTGAATGTTGCAGTGATGGAGACTCCACAACCTCTCTAGGCAACCTGTACAGTGCATGATCATCTTCACAGTAAAAAAAGGCAAAAAAAGGGAAAATAAAAAAGGTGTTTCCTGTTTTTCAGTTTGTGCTGGGCACCACTGAGCAAGAGCCTGGCTCTGTCTTCTTTGTAGTCCTTTAGGTATTTAGATAAATTAATACGATCCTCCATGAGCCTCCTCCAAGCTGAATGGTCACAGGTCTCAGCATTTCCTCATAGGAGAAATGCCTCAGTCCTGTAATCCTCTTAGTAGCCCCTTGTTGTACTCTTTTTAGCAGCTCTGTATCTCTATGGCACTGGCACTGGGCATCCCAGGACGGTACCCAACACTCCAGGGGTATCTCACCAGGGCTGAGCAGAGGAGAAGGATCATGTCCCTGGACCCACTGCCAGTGCTTTGCCTGATCCAGCCCGGGAGGCTGTTGTCCTTCCTTGCCACAAGGGCACATTGCTGCCTCATGGTCAACTTGGTGTCCAGCAGGACCCACAGCTCCTTCTCTGCAAAGCTGGTTTCTGCCAGCCCATTTCTCCTGCCTGTCATGCTGCCTTTGTGCTTATCAGCTGCTCCTTCCAGTTTTGTGTCATCAGCAAACCTGCTGAGAGTGTACTCTGCCACGTCATCCAACTCAGATCTGTCTTTTCCTTCTCTGTGCTCACATGTGACCACATGATGCTAATCAAAGAAGGGATTAAGAAAAGGCATGTGGTCTTTTCAGTGCCACTCCCAGGTTTCACAATGATTTTAAGATTGATACCAAAATAAAGGAAGCATTTTATGTTGGCAGCATGCTGACTGCCTCCTTTGCTGGCAGCAGAAGGAGCAGGGTGACATCTGCATTATTGCTGTGGCATGTGACGCTTGTTTTCTGGAGCTGATAAAGAATCCAGTCAAACAGCATCAGTAGGGTGTCAGCAGTGCCAAAGGCTGCTGGGAGGCAGAACAGCAGCATTCCTCCGTGTGGGTAGCTTTGCAGAAGTGTGGGAAGGGACATTTAAATGCAGAAAACATGAGATTCTGGGAGGTCTCCATAAATTTCTTCATCACGCAACTAAGTGTTTAAATCTGTGGGAAGTGTCTGAATTGCTTTTCTCACTTCAGTGAGTTAATGGCTGATATAAAACTTAACCAATTTGAATTCATGATTTCTTTCCATTTCCTTTCCAATAAAGATCCTTTATTGTTGTCATTGTATTATCTGTCATGCATCTTTCATGGTTCGGGAGCTTTTCAAATGTTTAATAAAGGTCCAGCCTTTGGTTTAGAAAGATGTGCATAAATCTGTTCTGGTTATTGTTCGGCTTTAGAAATAGGCAAAATGTTTGTTTTCAGAACTCCCTGTAGCATGGACAGTTTAGGAAGCCCATCTGTAAGAGTAAGTTGCTCTGATCCACATGATACTCTTAGGTCAATACCAAATGCTTGATACTGGACGCTATTTCTTCTGCAGGGTTGATCGGAAAAGACCTCTGGGAGAGGGAAGCACCACTAGGTTTCTTTGGTAGGGTTTCTGGGCTACAGATCCATGGTGGAGTTTGAGGAAAGCCTGTGGCAGTATTGCCTTTTATAAAACTCCTTGCTGGTTATGAGTTAGAAGGGCTGAACTCACCATAAGAGTCCTTGCACAAGGGTGGGCTTCCACCTTGGAGGGCTCCTGTGGATTCAGTTCCTGACAGTGGGCTTGCATCTTCGTAAGCAGTACTCGGATCCAGACACTTCATGCTAACTATTTCTTCTCTTTCCATTTTAGGGAGCAAGGTATTACTTTAAACGTGCCAAAATTGTTACATATACATAGTTCTGTGTATTTTAAGTCTAACAGCAGATCTCATATGGGTAAAGCTGGCTGAGGGGGTTCATCTGATGCTATATATGAAAACCATTAATGTTTTATCTGAGAAACAGTTTATTTTGTGGACTTGCTTTGTGTGTTTGTGCAGGTTTGGCTGACCCTGGCTGACCAGTACTTACACAGTATAGCCATCGACTGGGATAAAACCATGCGTTTCACCTTCAATGAAAGAAGTAATCCCGACGATGACTCTATGGGTATACAGATAGTAAAGGTAGACAACTAATTTCTTATTTTATTTTAATTTTTTAAATGAAAAGTTACTTAATAGATGGAATTTGGATTTGTTTTGTTTTCTGCAATTGCTTGGACAAAAATTACACTTTAATTCCCTTTGACCCAGCAAAATTATTTCTGTGGCTCCTTTGATCATTCTTCTGCACTGATCTGGTTAGTTTTAGCTGGGAAAAATCCTGCTAGTTTATTTGAGATAGACTATATACATATGTATTTTTTTTCTTCTTCACTTTAAATAATAGTTTGTGACTAAAAGGTATGTTTTATAATATAGCGATTGACATTTTTTCAGTTAGCTTTAATTTTTCAGCATTTTACAGTAGTGAAACACTTCGGTACATTTTTCAGCAGATTAATGTTTAATACTTAAAGCAGCAGGCAGATTTGTGTTGCAGTGGTGACTTAAATAAGTACACAGACTAGTATCTAAGAGATATTACTCTCCTCAGGAGATATTGTGTTCTATAGTAACCTTAATCAGCATATGCAGAGCAAAAATATTTTGTGTTCTTGATTATTACAGTTGTCATCTATACTTGGTAATTTAAGCTTACAGATATTTCTCATTAAATGCTAAGAATTGTAGAATTTTGCCTTTCACTTATCAATTGCTTAAATCTCAGGAATACGTTTGATTGCTTTTATGTTTTGAAAACATAGCTGCCTGGCAGATCTTTTATCATTCAATAAAAACAGTTGTTCTTTTTTGTTCAATTGAGTACCTGTTATGTCTCACCTCTTTGAAATGTAGATATCTGTTAATATCTTCTGTGACAGCTTCATATGAACATATTTTAGGCAACTTAAGAGCTTGCTGAACCTACTTCTCTTCAGTAAGCTAAAGGTTTACAGATCAAAAAAGAAACATTGTCATCAGCTTTGGTAGTGTGTTTTGGGAGGGTGGAGGTGGAGGGATAACTGGGACAGGCAGGAGGACAAAAGGGGGAAGGAAAATATGCATCATCTTTGTCTGTTCTTGTCTTTTTTTATTTTTTTAGGACCTTCACCGAACCGGTTGCAGTTCTTACTGTGGCCAGGAGGCAGAGCAAGATCGAGTGGTATTAAAACGCGTTTTGCTGGCTTATGCCAGGTGGAACAAATCTGTTGGTTATTGTCAAGGATTTAATATCCTAGCAGCACTTATTCTGGAAGTAATGGAGGGCAATGAAGGGGATGCCCTCAAAGTGAGTAATTTTTTTATTTTTAATGATTGCTTTTAGTTAATGAACTTCAGAATAAACTGGTGTGTGAACATTAGACAGCCTAAAAGAGCTGACTCAAAGGAGTCGTCTGATTTGTATCTGTGGATGTTACCACTGTTAAATTTTTTCTCAAACAGAAAAAAATTGTGGGTTTGCCATAGGAAAAAGAAGTTGGAACACTAGCAGTGGCATCAGAATAGGCCAAAATAGGTCTTTATGAAAGCTGAAACCTTTAGGTTCCATCATTGGCCTCGTGTGGCCATAGCATACTGTGACTCTTGAGATGCTGACCTGTTTGTTTTGCCTTACAAAATAATTTAAATATGGTAAATATTTAAATTCCCTCAGAGCTCCTAAAATATATAAAGCTTCTGGTAGTAGAGTCTGGCTAGCTAGTATTTAGTATTTCATTGTAGAGAGCTGCCCATAAGAGGAAGAAAATACCATAATACACCTACTTTGTATCAGAGAGTAAAATTTCCTTTCAATAATTCTTGTTTAAATTTTCCTTGGTATTCTCAACTATAATTTGTCACGTTTTATTGTGATGTTACACTATCCAAAAGTTCCTAAAACACATTATCATGATGCAGGAAATAAGATTGCTCCATGGTTTACGATGGCCAAATTGATTGTAAGAACTGTGTGCATCCTTACTGGATTGTCTGTTACTGTGAGCACTGTCAGGCTCCTTGTGCTCAGGAGTCTATGCAATGGCACCAGGCTGCCTTGGAGAGGTAAAGCACTGAAAGCAGTTAGCACCAAAATGGGTCTTGCCTGGCAGAAATAAAAATGGTAAATAATTCCAAGCTTGGTGTATGGGCTTTGCAGGGTCAGAATTTTCCCAAGACGGGGAAAAGGTGGAGTTGGGGGAGAGGAATGGAGTGAGGGGAAAGGAATTGGGGGTTAGCAGGTGGCTGTTTTGTAGTTGTAGTCACTGTGCCATCTAGATCAAGTGATGAGTGATGTCAGAACAGCTGCAGAGGCTGTGGCCTGTAAAGCTGGCTTCAGGATTGGAGCTATGGGGAAGCTGTATTTGGGTTGTCACAGAGTCTAGGAGTTAAGGGAGCAAGGGGATTCTCAGGGCTCGCCAGTCAGGTCCTCTTTCTGGGAAAGATGTTATGAACAAAAGCTCTGTGTCTGGGAAGTGCCTCCTAGAAGTGGGAAAAGCTGGTACTGTGGACATCGTTGGACTTGGACAGTCCCAAGCTTCAGTGAATGCCCAGCCAGGATTGCTGGAGTCTTCACTAGTGAAGCTAAGTATGTTTAAGTTAAATCCCTGAAGAGATCTCAAAGTTAGCCTGTGACATTATGGTAGGCAAGAAAATCACAGCTTGTGTGCGTAGAAGCTATCAAAGTATCCATTAAAGTTTCATAGGTACTGAGACTTAAAAAAACATCTCTCATATAGCTGAGATTTCTGAAGTGATACCACTCAGGGGGGAGAGAGTGAGAGTCTTTACAAAATGGTTTCTTTAAGGTAGGGATTTGTGGCTTAGGCCCTAAGAAATTAATTAAAACATAAATAGCATAGTTGTAAGTTATTGTTGTCATATTAAATTATTCTTTCATTGGATGAAATATATCTGAACAAAATAAAGGATATTTTTAGAAGACAATGAGGTATCCCAGAATTCAGGAAAGGTTAGGGAATGTGACAAAACATGGGAATCCAGCTTGCTTGTATACCATGTTTTGATCACCTATTTCCTTTCAATCCTTAAAACTTAAAAAAAACCCCAAACAAACCTCAAGAAAAAAGCTTCCCAAAAACCCCAACAACAAAAACCACTCAAACCATCAAAAATGTGTAAGAGTTGTTGATTTTCCTGTATTGACTACTGATCTACGTGCTTTCAAACACGAAGCAAGACTGTTACTGCCTGAAAAGGTCTTGCTATGTGGTCACAAGCAGTTGGAGGAGAAAAGGAAACAGTTAAGACTACATAAGGTGATGCTCTTGGATGTCCAGTGTCTGCCAAGCTATGTTTGTGAACGTCTTATGAAAGAGAGGGACTGGAAGGAGGATTGTGTCAAGCATATGAATGCTATGTTCCTCTCAAGCATTAGAGGCCATATGAAGCTGTTGATAAGGATGCTCATTTGAAATTTTAACAAAGGAATAATGGAGAGTTGAAACAGGTGGGGTGACCACAGGCAGGCTCTCTGGATGTCGTTTGTAGAGTGGCCATAAAAGATCCTGAAATGAAGGTCAGCATCTTCTGTTGGACTGATGATATACGTCAACTTCTGCATATTTCTCTGTTGCATTTGTTCATTCTCAAAAGTTTGACAGTATCCAGTTAATACATTACCACCCTTGTAGCTGGGTTATCTCACTTGAAACAGATGTCTCTGTAAAATATCTCATGCTGCTTAATTTAGCACCTTTTACTGTGACAAGATGAAGTGCAGCACATGGTAACACACCACAGTAAAATGTGTGGAGAATTTTTTTAAAGAACAGCATCTTGCACTTTGGAGAGGGGAAGAAGATGATTTGGAAGCTCAGTCTCCTAGTTGTGGCAGTTACCAACCACAGATGGGATGGTGGAATTTAGGAATTTTCCAACAGTGTGGAGAGTCTCTCATGGTTTAGCCCCAGCTGGCTGGTGAGCACCATGCAGCCGCTCACTCACTTCCCCTCAAGTAGTTGGGGGGTGTAGGGGGTAAGGGCAGACAAAGGCAAACCTCATGGCTTGGGATAAGGACAGTTTACTGGGACAGCAGAGAGAGAGAAATAATAGTTAACAGCACTTTATAGCAAAATATACAAAACTGTTGATAGACAAATGCAGTTTCTCACTGACGTACACAACTTGGTATAGCTCAGAGTCATCCTGAAGCTGGACCATCCCTAAACCCCACGTCCTGGAGCCATGTCTTCCTCCCCCACTTTATGCTGAGCATGACATCACGGTATGGAATACCCCTTTGGCCAGTTTGGGCCACCTGTCCTGGCTGTGTCCCCTCGCAGCTTCCTGGGTGACCCCACCTTCTTGTTAGCAGGGCGGTATCAGAAGCTGAAAAGTCCTTGGCCGCTTGGCAACAACTAAAACATGAGTGTGTTACCAACACTGCTCTCATCCTGAACTGCAAATGCAGCACTACACCAGCTACTAGAAAGAAAAACACACAGCATCAGAAGTGCCAAAGGTTGCCTTTGGTTTGAGTAATGTGCCCAATTTGGGCATAGCTTCCTGTGACATTGACTCCAGTCATTAATGGTTCACAATTTCTGGACAGCTTCAAGAGGCCTGTGCACCTTGATTGCTTGTGGATACCTTTAGTACCTGTGGATGTCTAATTGACAATGTTTTCTCTCCCTACAAATGGAGTCACCAGAGTCATGTTTTGCCTCTGGCTCCAAGCCATGCTTTAGTGGACAGAGAACTTGAAAATTAAGGGTTTTTTTAATCCGTTTTTTCCTATAAAATAACTAGCTCTAAGTCCTGCGTGATGATATTTCATTTTCCCCACAGATCATGATTTACCTAATTGATAAGGTGCTTCCTGATAGCTATTTTGTCAATAATCTCCGTGCTCTTTCTGTGGATATGGCTGTTTTCCGAGATCTTTTACGGATGAAGCTCCCTGAACTGTCCCAGCACTTAGACACCCTGCAAAGAGCTGCTAACAGAGAAAGTGGAGGTAGGTTCAACAGAAAATGCTGTTAAATTCATTTTGATATTGTTTCATCAGGGCACAAGTCTAAAATACAGTCTTTTAATTGTTTACATGAGTTTATTGTGTAGAATGTGTATTTTGAGTTATTAGGGTGAAAGATAAAAGGTTTCCATTATTGATAAGATGCACACAAATTGGTGGCACTTCCAGGAAAAAAAGGGAAATTATTTGGTCCCACCACTAACTGCAAACAGAATCATGTTGACAAGGATGTAAAACGTATGGAGTGACAACACTATAACCCACAGCTTAGTACCAACACATCTGGAAGAGATTGTTTTTTGCCTTAGCTCAATCCACCTCTGCTACCATTGCTCCTTGTAGTTGCTAGATCATATAGCTGTTCTAGGAAGAGTTACAATGTGAGGCGGCTCTCAGTATTTCTTCAGCTGGGTACTCAGCAGTACATAGGTGCAAAACTCAGGAGTACTTCTTAGGTTGCTACCTGAAAACTGGCTTTGTGCTGTGGTTTTTTTATCTGGAATAACATTCCCTCCAGACTTTTTTTCTTATTTTAAACAAGATACAGATCTTTTATTTTGGAGTGTTTTGGTGACAGTGGGTTTTTTGTTGTTGGTTGTGGGTTTTTTTTCAGTCTGGAAGCTAGCTGCACCCTGAGTTCTGTCTTAGAAAAGATGTAATTAAACCATGACTGTTCCCAAACTCTAAAAACAAAGAAGTGGTATCAAGGAAGTATTTGTTGTTTGAAAATGTTTTCACAAGCAGCAGGCTCTTTGGTCACGGCCTTCAGAGCATCAGTTGATCCTAGGATGCACAAAGTGTTCTCTGAGCATAACAATAAAGTAAAACTTCAGAGTTTCAGGCTGAAATACTAAATCTTGTTTGAAACTTAACAAGCCAAAAGATACACTGAATGCATTACAGGGACTTCTGCTAAGCTAGCAGCACATCAGGATATTAAAACAATAGATAAGACTTTATAGGGAGAGTCACCTTTGCCTTCATGAAGATAAAGATTTCTTATGCCGTTCGTTTCTGAAGAAATGCAGCGTTTTTGGGTTGGGTGAGGTGGTTTTTTAGGGTTTTTTCTTAATAAAAACTTTTAGCTTATATGGCTTTGAGGAAGGAAAAGCAATCTTCCTGATATAAAGAAGAAAAAGGTGCAATGGTGTTTTCCAGGGTTTACACTCCAAAACCAATGCTGCTGCTTTGAGCTCTTTGCAGTGCAGCAGAATAGGAGGTGATGGAGTGTGTTAGTTTTCTGTTGCTGTTTTTCTCAACGTATCTTTGGACAGCTGCAGGCTAAATAAATTTTGAGCAATAACAGAAATACTAAAGTGTCTGATGGATTTCAGTATGGAGTTTACGTTTCTTGTAAAATAACAGTAAATTACAATTACTTTTTCTTTTACATTTCAGGAGGCTACGAACCCCCATTAACAAATGTCTTCACGATGCAATGGTTTCTGACTCTGTTTGCCACTTGCCTGCCTAACCATACAGTTCTGAAGATCTGGGATTCAGTATTCTTTGAAGGCTCTGAAATTATACTGAGAGTAGCTTTGGCTATCTGGGCAAAGTTAGGAGAGTAAGTGGTCATTTTTATCCAGTTTTTCTTTCCAGTATGAACAATATTTGTAGCTTCTGTTGTTCTGAAGAGTGTATTCTCAATTCTAAAGATGCCATCTTTCAGGAGAATGATTTTGCTTTGAAAAAGCTGCACAGAGTGGCTCTGTGGCTTCCCCAAAACCACGTACTTTTGACATGGCATGATAATTAATTCACCCTTGCTGCAGGAAATGTCTCCAGTTGTTTGTGTTTGTGTATAATGCCTTCATGCTCTGCTAAAACGTTGGTTGGACTTTCCAGAACATAGACCTCTGAGGGAGCTGGTAAATACTGTGTGGAAAGATACACAGTGGGACTTGAGGGTGTCTAGCTAATTTAGTTGGGTACCTGAATCTGGGGATGTTAATTCCTTAATTTTCACTTAAGGAGAGAAAAGGATTTGAGCCCATTGGCTACACTCAAGAAAAACTCGGTGTTACTAAGAGAATGTAGTACATAGTCCTTTTCTCTCAAGGCTTGCAAACAAGTTTTCCTGAAATTCTCTGCTTTTAAGTACATTCCAGCCAAGTTTCTATTATAGTCCTTTATGCTCTTGGAAACCCACCACATAGGGAAAACGTTAAATGATCGTCAGCTCTTCTAAATTCCCCTGTTGACATAGCAAATATTTGCATTCCAAAGAGTGTACAGAGCTCCTGGAGCAAGGCCCTGTGTTGCTGACTTCAGTGGGAGGTGTGAGCTCTGACAGGTCTGTATTAGTTCAGCTGGATTTTTCTCAGCTGGCATCAGCAGCTGCATCAATTCTTTTCTTGTGAAGTCTACCATAAATACTCACCTTCTCTGTTTCCCTGAGGCTGAGCCACTGGGTTTTATGTTCAGCTCTGTCCTTGAGGTTTCACTTTCTTTTTCTTTTTTTCCTTTCTGAATAAATTGTCATTGCAGGCCAGCAGCATCATAAGAGTCTTTGTTTAGTATATTTAATTTTTAATCCAAAGAAAAATAATTAGAATAATTATTTCCAAAGAGCTTTATTAGTTCAGTTTGGGAATGAAACTTGTATGAAGCATTTGCATTAGGAGTAATCTATATGTAGTCTCACTTTGCTTTATTACTTGGTGCCATACCTGTAGATAAAAGGTCCCATTGCAGTGGGTCTCTGTGTACTTAAAGACTGTTACTGGTGCACTCTGTACTTACAAATGTTCCCACTGATAACATGGTAATAAAGCCACTGTTTAGAAGATTTTACCATAAAACTTAAAGCTTAAGAATGAAACATGTTTTTAAAATACTGTAAGACACAAATCTAGAAGACTAAAGAAAGAAAGACAAAAGAATAAGTTTTCTTAAGACAAAAGAATAAGTTGATCACACTGCACACCTTGTAACTTTTGTTTGTGGGGGATGGGAGAAGGTCTGGCAGATTTGGGGCAGCTAGCCAGAGATCCAGAAGATGATGAGTCACTAAAACTGAACAAGAATTGCAATGCAGTAAGATCATAGTTCACGGTGTCAAATGAGGTGATGAAGTAGAAGATTGGGTACTATGTTTTTCATAGAATCAAAGAATGGTTTGTGTTGGAAGGGACGTCAGAGACCATCTAGTCCCAACCCCCTGCCGTGGGCAGGGACACCCTCCACCAGACCAGGTTGCCCAAAGCCCCATCCAGCCTGGCCTTGAACACTGCCAGGGAGGGAGCAGCCACAGCTTCTCTGGGCAGCCTGTGCCAGGGCCTCACCACCCTCACAAGGAAGATGGTTTTTTTTTCTTCCTTATATCTTATCTAAATCTGCCCTCTTTATTTTAAAGCCATCATCTCTTGTCCTATCACTACATGCCCTTGTAACCAGTCCCTCTCCATCTTTCCTGTAGGCCCCTTCAAGTACTGTAAGGCTGCTGTAAGGTCTTCCCAGAGCCTTCTCTTCTCCAGGCTGAGCAAGCCCAACTCTCTCAGCATGTCTACACATCCCCGAGTCCTTCTCCTCGAGGCTGCTCTCAATCCATTCTCTGCCCAGCCTGTAGTTGTGCTTTGGATTGTGCTGACCCATGTGCTGCACCTCACACTTGGCCTTTTTGCTGAGAGATTGTTCTTTTCTTCTCTTTTCTTCTCCACTAGCAATACAACAGGGGGTTGTAAAGAAGTGGGGCCTGAAGCAGTGATCATATTCTCATCATCTTCATACCTATCAAGACTGTCTTTCTAGGCATGAAAATGGGGTGAGAAGTGCTTTTCCTAAAATGAGGGTGGCTGGATCATACTTCTGTTTTGAGGGAGAGAGAAGGAATGAGGAAGTTAAAAATAGTTGCAGTAGAGAAAGCAGTATGAGAAGAGGTCACAGGAGACTGAAGCTGTCAAGGAAGGGAAGCAGGGAGTTTGTAGTAATTGTCTACAAACCCATTGTTTCTACTCTGTTCTGGGGTGTGTGTGTATATATATGTATTTACTACCTAATCATTCTTTTAGCTAAGCTTTAAGATTTCAGTAGGAATTTCGTAGTTCAGTGGATGATCTCTATAGACACTTCCTCTTCTAAACCTTAAGAAAAATGGCAGTGTACTTTTCTGATCATTCCAGCAGCTATATTTTCAAAGGAGGCTACAGTATGTAGCCAGAAATCTACTTGAAGTAAAGCAAAATTTTCACTTGGTGGGAGATGATGTTTAGTGGCTGGCCCTAATGTTTGCAGAGCAGCACATCAGAAAAGCATATTACTCATATTTCTTTTCCTCTGATGACACTCTATGGGTAATTCTGTGTGTTTAGAAATGTAAAGAAAGTGTAGGGAAAACCAAATAAACAGCCCAGCTGACACTTCCCTCTCCCCCCCCCCCCCCCCCCCCCAAAAAAAAAAACCCCACCCCAAAACACCCAAATAAAACCCAACAACCCCAAAACCACACCACAAAAACAAAAAACTCCCAAACGAGGATAAAAAGTCTGCACCTCTTATTTAGAAATAGCATTCACCTGTGCACAGGGCATGACTGGATTTCCCACCATTCTGCATTACATAAGCTCAGCTTTTTTGAATACAGTAACGTACATAAATACACCTAGATGTAAGGTATTCCACCAGAATGGTTTCTGCCCAGTGCACGTGTTCCTGTCTGGTTAAAAGACAGTTCAACCAGTGAATTCAGCCACCTGGCGCATAGCGAAGAGCAGGCGATGAGGTAGGCAAGAAATCTTTACGCTCCCTCTTTGAGCTGATGGGAGAGCTCCCATGTGCTAGTGGCAGGCAGGATTTACAGATTCTCATGCTGTAGAATGAAAGGGGCAGAGGGAATAACCTGTCTGGACAGGCATGAATTCTTTATCGTGAAAAGGAAGGACAGTAAGCTGCTCTCTGTACAGCCTTTCGCTGCACTAGTGTTTCCAGCATGATGTGCACAGTTTTATTATTTAGAAGTGCCAGGAGGATTGCAATAGATATAAGAATTAAGGTGACTAATAGAAGCACATATTTTATGTTGATGGAAAATTGATTTTTTTGTTTGGAAGTGTATGTATAATCATATGTAAAAGTAAAATTAAACCCCCCAATATGTATTTTATTGTAGGCAAATAGAGTGTTGTGAAACTGCAGATGAGTTTTACAGTACCATGGGCAAGCTGACCCAGGAGATGCTGGAAGACAGTCTGATTGACAGCAACGAACTCATGCAGGTGAGTAATTGTGATGTATAATTGTGTTCTCTGTGCATCCTGCAGACGCTGATTTCTAACAAGTGATATTTTTGTTTGGATACTGCAGAAACCTAAACTCTGCCAAGAATAAAAGTTCAAGATAACCGAGTTGAGCTAACATGTCAGTGAAACAAAGAGATTACATGTGGTTAAAGCTAAAATCTTATCTTATGCATTAGAGAACTGCTAGGCTCCATTTGATAAAGCGTTGGTTGTACGTTGACAGCTGGAAGTTTGTTGTGATATAACACCCAGCTGGATTTTGCATTTACGCAAGTAAGAGTCTTTTAGTAGTCATAATTGTTGTGGTGTTTCATTTTTATGTTTTGGGTTTTATGACACTCTGTCCTTTTCATTCTGCAGACACTGTGGGAGACAAGAGTTTTATCAAGTGAGAAGGGTAAAAAGCATCCTTCATGATTAAAAAAACCAACCCAAAAGCCATGAACAGTTGCCAGTGAACTATAAACAAACCCTGAGTCCTTAGAGCAGGCGTTGTTATGTGAGAGCAGAGTTCCACGTTGCTCTGGGAAAGGAAAGAGCCTTCAGTGTTGCAGATAAAGTTTTACTGTCTCGCACTTACGCTTCTTTTTGTCATACCCTTGAGGTGCTGTCTGCTTATCCTAAAGACTTCATGCTGCAGATCTGGAATTTGGCTGTTGTTGAGTTAGAGCCTGGTGATTAAATGGTGTAAATACAGAGCACATAATTCACCTGAATATTTTTACCTGTCGTAGGGGAAGGAAAAATGTCAGTCTATGAAGTTGCATGAGTTTCTTAACAGTAGTTAGCAGATAGCTTCCGTTACCTGCTATTGGAAGCAAAACTTAGTGACTGACTGGGATAATACACTCCCTAGTCTGGTAAAGTACTGCTCTGAAGTAAAGGCTTACTTTCAGACGCTAGTTTCGTTACTGTTGTTGGCTTATCTGATGAGGGAGCTCGAGGAATGGGAGAGCTGAGTGCTGTCGCTTTGTCTTGCTTCAAAAGTGGGAATGCAGCTGGTCAGAGATACTTGTGTGCTTTTTAAGTAAGTGTGAAGGCTTCTCACAAGATGGTTTAAATGTTGAGGATGCGTGAGGAGGGTGGCACAAGCTGACACCTTCTCTTATTCTTGTGTTTCTGTTCCTGATGTCAAGTGTAGCACAAAATCAAGACATGGCAAAGAATAATGTTGGGAGAGTTGAAGTGGGATTTAATGACTCGGTGTGGAGTTCTTTCTTTGCCATTGTGTGCAATAGATGATAAGGCATAGGTAACTTACTAAGTGGAGGGATCTTTGGGGTTTTCAATTGCTGCAATTACAAGTATGCTAATAGACAGTCTTTTTGTGCTTCAACAAAAACTAAGTACTTGGTGCAAAGTCTATGTGTATTCATAGAGTACATGTGTTATTTTATGACACAGAGAGGAGCATTCAGGTAGGATACCATTGCCACTGATATGGAAAAGATGGTAGTTTTAAGTTTTCTGCATAGAGAAGCAGCTTGTCTGTTTTATGTGTGTCCTCTTAGTTGAAGGAACCACACGATAGGTGGTGAGCATTCTTCAAGTCAAAGACAGGCACTGGCACTGTAGCTGGCTCCATCTGAGGTGTTTGCTCTAGGCTCTCTTTAACATAACTGGTCAATTTTCTGTGTTGGAGAAGAAAAAAAATATTAAGCATTGCAGTAATTAAACTATCCAGGCTGCTTGAAGACATTGGTTTTTAAATTGCTTTAGTCTTTTTCAGAGGAGAGATGAATCAGCCAGAGATGACTGTTTGGACAGCTTTGTTCTCAAAATGTTGTGGGTTGTTGTTTTATTTTTTCTTTTTTTCCTTAATCAATATACTGAATTTACATCTAATACTTTTTAGGATGTGGCTCAGGGATTAGTATCTACTGCAGGAAAGGATCAATATCCTACTCTGCCTTATGGACACCTTTCAGTAAAGGTTGCTGGTGGCAATCATCTCACTTTTCTTTAGATCTGCATAGCACTTGTGTTTGTGTCTCAGGTACCTGTCCAGCCTCACTTAAGGCACTGAAGAGTAACAAGCACTTCTCTGCCACTAGAAAACAAATTGTGCTCCAGAAGGCCTGTTTTCTCTGGAAGTTGGAGGAGGGAGGTACGGCTGGTCCTTCAGGGGCAAGCGTTGACAGAGCAGATGTCTAAAGTAGATCAGAGGGTTCTTGTCCTCATTCTTTCCACCAGCATCTATAGTTGATACAAGTTAAAAATGCCTCCCTCCCCCCCGTGCAGACACTACGTATGCTTATCTTAAAGCTTTTTGCAGATTTGGCCTTTCTGGGGTAAGAGTTCTTACCGTGTTGTGCTGAGAAGAGCCGGGATGGGGGTTGGAGGAGCAAGCAAGCATAGAGCTTCCTCATTTTTCAGATTGAACAGTTTAGGTATATAAAGGGTAAGTGCTGACACATCACGTGCTAGACTGGGTATATATTGGGGACTAGAAGTTAAGCAAATACAGTATTCGGTAATGTCATTTTGTTGGCCTGTTAATAAACTTCGATTCTAACAAGGAGACAGAAAGCTGTACACGAGGTGTCTGCAGATACTCTTAAACAGTCTGCAAGTTTGAGTGTACCCTTTCATGCCTTCTCAGAAAGAGAGCATTTTTATGAGCAGCCAAGGTAATTAATGTTATATGCTTAGAAACCTTCCAGCACAGAGGAGATGAGGTGCAAGCAGGAAAAGGAGGGGTATCCCTGTGTGTTCACCGTGGCGGAGGGGAATAGGGATTAATCCCACTGTAGTGTTCTGGCATTTTAGACTGTCCCCTGTAGATGGCTACCCTAATTTGATGGCATTCACTGTTACTCTTCTACTTGAGTAGCACTTTGTCTCTTTTGTTTTGGGTTTGGTTTTGCTTTTGCTGCTTGTTTTGTTGGTGAAAGCGAGAAGAGCGAAGAGCCTTAAACCAGCGTGGGGCAGCTCTTGAGATAAGCGTTTGAGCTCTCTGAAAAACTGCTTACCCTCTGTTGGGAGCCACAGCCCGTCACCTTCTGCATGGTGTTCTGCTGAGGGTGTGGAAGGCTTTGTATTTTTAGGGTAGGGCAAAGGATTAACAGATGCTACTGACTGAAGGTGAGAAGAGAGGTTTTTTCCCTTGTCCCTTTTCTTGTTCCCAGAATCTGTCCCTTATGTCATCAGTAAAACAAGAAGTGTGGCTGCATCGTGCTTTGTACTTGTAGGCTCTTTCCCCTGGCACAGGTTCACCAGAGTTAACCAAATGGCATCCAAGGCTGTGTACAAACTCGGAACAGGATGCTTTGGCTCTGAAGCATTGCTGTGAGATCACAGGTGTTGATTGTAATGAGTTTTTTTTAAATTCCAATGGAACTTGCAGCAGTGTAACATTTGTTTGTGGATCTCTTAGCCAGGTGGCAAGCAAGGCCTCCAGTTATAATCTAATAACAAGTAATTAAGCTAAAAATGTGTATGCTAAATGAAAGAAATTGCACAGGATCTGGAAGAGACAGATACTGGAGACAGGCAAAGGCTAAAAGCCTAATCTAAAACAGTAGGTGCAGGGAGTAACTGGAGGACTTGGAGTCGACTGTTTCACTTAAAGGGTAACTAACATATGGAACGAGTTACCTGAAAAGGCTGTTGACATAAAGAGTAGAAATAAATTCCAGACACACCTCCGTCTCTATGAAGGGAGACAGTTGAGACATATGTGGGGAAAAAACCCAGCGAAGTGTGGTGGAGATCAAACAAACAGGCAGACACATTGGGCCGGAGGTAGGTCTTTTTCCAGATCATAAAATTCCTTCGTCTGGTAGACTGTCAGGATATCGCTGTTCAGGCCCTAGGGAATATTTGTCTTTCACAGTAGCATTGTGGTTTCATGGAGTGGGAAAGCTTCAGTTCATGCTCTGGGTTTTTGTAGGCATCCTCCTTGCCTTACAGTCTGTGCATGGCTTGACCTGTAAAACTCATTTTCACGCGGAAGCCTGTTGAACTGCGCTATCGCCCCGTGCCTGATGCAGCCAGAAGCATCCTTCCTGCTCCTTACAGCTACATCGTTGCCATTAGTGCAGCTTTTTTTGTTCTCCTCCTTTTTCAGGAAAGGTCTAGTACTGAATTAATGTTTGCAGTTTTCCTTTGCACAGAAAGGCATGGTTCAAGAATGGATTACTGAGAAATGGTTCAAGATTTCCTTTCATCCTAAGTGAGGCTGTTTTGCTTCCAGATGAAAATGTCACTGACTTAAAAGCACAGGGGGAAAAAAGTGAAGAATTCCTGTTGTAGCTAAGGAGAAATGTTTGCATTGCCGTCTTTCAGAAGATGTTTAATTTTCAAATGGGGGATACCTATAATATTCAGAGAAATTATGATAAATTATATTTTGGCTATTTTAAAAAATTTTTACAGGGAATTGTGTGTCCGTTATTTGAAAGTGTAAGTGTACAAAGACAGGGAAAATAAAAAGGCAGCTAAAACAGGTAGGAACTAACCAGCAGTGATATTGCAATGGATTCGATGTGTCTTTATGCCAGGTTGGCTGGTGACAGGCATTCTGAAATTATAAAATGACTTAAAGCAAAAACAATGCTGAAAGCAAATGCATCAGCAACTTCTTTAACTCTGAATATGGAAGTAAAATGGATTAGAGTCTTTTATGGCCTTGTTTTACATTCTAGGGATTACATGTTGAGTTCAGTGAGTTGCAGAGAGGTTTCTTTGTTCACCATACAAATTTCTTGTAAGAAACCAACTAACACTACCTCTCCCCCTGACCCACCCCCCCCCCCAAAAAAAACCCCCAAACCCAACCCACAAACAACCCAAACCCAAAACAAAAAGAAGCCCAGCAAAACAGCAATCAAACCCAGAAACTGAGAGGAGAAAACTTAGCTGGGTAATGTTGGGTCTTTCCACTTTGGCTGTAACTTTTGTGTTGAAGTGATTGTCTTTACACAAGCTGAGGTGAGGACCCAGTCTTTCCTATCTATACTAGTGTCAATGCCTTGTTGAATCCTTGAGCAGAAACAAAGGTCTTCTGAAAGATCCCCGAAACCTCAGTGATGTGTTCATGTAAGTGAAATCATGATTGGAGGAAGGTGATTTCTGATGTGCTGATAAGGAGAGGATTGACAATGTTAATTAAATAAGTACAGGAGTTAAAAAGAACCCTCCGTCTTGTGTTATTGGTTGGGGTTTTTTTTCTTCCCTCTGAACCACGTATTTCTCTAGTGACTCAGTCTTTATTTTTCCTACAGGAAATACCGTCTGAATCATAAAACTAGACCATTTCCATTTTCCTAGAGAACACGAGAATGTACAGCCTTTAATCCTGCAAGACTCTGAAAGTCTGTTCAGGGAAAAATCTTTTGTGGATCTGTCAGTTAAAAAGAAAATTTTAAGAGCCATTTTTTTTTCTTCTTCCCCTCCTAGACTGTTTATACCATGGCTCAGTTTCCCTTCCCCCAACTGGCAGAGTTAAGGGAGAAGTACACATACAACATTACTCCTTTCCCTGCAGCAGTAAAATCCACATCACTTTCAGGGTAAGTTTGAAATGCTCTGCTTATGGCATGTAGGGTTATTGTTCACCTTACACAGGTAGCGAAAGGCAGGTGGCATCATCCTTTGCATGCTCCTAAAGAGGTAAATATATTTGGTAATGATCTTATTTAGGAATGTCTCTTTCTTATTTCTTTCCTGTTCTCATTTGACAGAAGGCTAGGCAGAACCAGAGACAGTGATGAGGAGAATGACCTAGATGATGAAGACTCAATTGCCAATGCAATTGGCTGCCTTGGACCATTAAGTGGGTTTTTGGTACCGGAGCTCCAGAAATACCAAAAACAGATGAAAGGTAAAAGTGGTTTTGTTCATTTTGGAAAGTGTAGTTGAATCTCTTTGACCTTGAAGAAATCATCTGTGAAAGCTGCTATGAAAACTCTGGTTTACATTCACATAGAGATTACAGCAGGTACCAAACGACTTGCTCTGCAGTCAATGAAGATGTCTTCAAAGTCAGGTTTGAAGGCTGTGTGTGTAGAATAAATGACAGTGTGGGTTAAGGATTTGGCTAAAATCATTAAAACAACAGCTTCATAGTGTTGCCCACCCACAAAAACAGTGTGGGGAAAAGTCCACCCTAAATCCAGGCTTATTTCCAAGCAAGCTGTTAGGTAGTCAGCATTTTCTGAAGAAGGTACATGTAAAAAATAATCTTGATCTTTATTAGAATATGCATGGCTAATATTGGAACCTGTCAGCAGTCAGTGAATGTCATATCAGTGCCCTTTTGTCCAAACCTTCAGACTCGTCTGTTTTGGGTATAGTCACATTTTTTAAAAAACTGGGTGTGGTTTAGGGTTTTCTGACAAAATGTCACTATTTTTCAAATCTCTCCACATTGAAGTGAAAATTCTGACAGAATTGTATGTCCACCTGTGCAAGCTCTACCAGCAGAAGAGAATTCTGATCCATGCAAGAAAAGCAGATCATTTGTTAACTTGCAGCAGCCTTTACAGAACGGTACTGGATCAACAGTGATTTAATGATACCTGGGAGAAGCTGTAGTTAATTATCCCAACTGACCTCCACCTTCCCCCCACAGAAAACCTTACTTTGATGTATCCATCACTGTTACCTGATTACACATCATCATTCTTGTGGCTTGGTTTTGCCAAGACCTCTAAGTTGCAATTTTCCTCATGATTGCTGTGGTGGTTTGTTTTTTTCCCTTCGTGAAGGGACTGTAGGTCTCTACCTGCTGCTTCAAGCTAGTGCTTAGTCAGAGCATCGAGCTGCTGTGGCAAACTAAGCCAAAGACTACATATAAATACATACTACAAATAAACAACCCTTGGAAAAGAATTACCCCTTGACCCCGGAGTGCAGATTCAGAGGTGCATCAGGAACAGCTGTGAAAGGAAATTGCACTGCTGTCATTCTCTGCAGCTGTTGATCAGAGACACTTTGAAGTTGCTGATCCTCAGCCGCTCTGCATCTATCCCTTTTGTTGCTACTAGCAGCTTTCTCTCTGTGGTGCTCTAACTGTTCTTTGGTGGCATCACTAGGTCAGGTGTTTCATCTCATGCCTGCTTGACTGTAATGTATTTACAGCTTGCACTGGTAGTCTTCTCTTTAGTCAAAGAGGAGTCTAAGAGTGTCTTTAATAACCAGTTTCTGAGTTGTTAGGGGTGGTTTGATGCACTTTTGGGTAATTGAAGAACTGTGCTTCTCACTTTGCATCGCTGTGTTAATTGATTTTTGTGCTCTTTAAACTGCCCTCAAACCCTTGCTATTTTAAGCACTATTTTTAGTGCTAGAAGTGTAATACTACTTATTATAAAAAGCACAGTGTTGTTAATCGTGTGTATTATGATAAATTTTTAATTAAAGACTACAGTTCAATAAGATGATAGGGATCAGACATAGACTTCCCTTGTAGATAATCTGAGGAACTCTCCAGTATGCCAATTTACTGCTCCTCTCCACTTTATTCCTGCTCTCTGCAGACCAGAGTGAAGAGCAGAGCCTGGGTTCCAGTAACATTGCAGAATTAAGTCCAGGAGCAATAGACTCTTGCCGAAGTGAGTATCACGCTGCTTTTAACAGCATGATGATGGAGCGAATGACCACCGATATTAACGCACTGAAAAAGCAATATTCCAGGATAAAGAAGAAGCAGCAACAGCAAGTTCACCATGTCTATATCAGAGCAGGTAAATACCAAAACATGCTTCACTTACTGATTTATTACAAGACAACTTCATCGTAGGAGAGAAGGCAAATAACATTCTTTTGCATTTGGTCAAATTGACAAAAAAGAGAGGCTGTTGGAATAGATAACATTAGTAGCGAATTGGGTGCCACTTCCTTAAGGCAGACTGTAAATGAGAAGGTGATGTTTCTTCTTCTTTTGTCAGGATCTGAAGATGACGACCCTGGGATTTTTTTAGGTCCCAGGGACCAGCTGAACAATGGTATTTAAAAATGTCTTTGCTATCTGGGTGCATTGTGTTGATCTCTCTGATTAAAAATTTGAAAACCTTGGCATTCCTGGAGTTAACATACTGGTGCGCTGGAAAAAGTGAAATGAGGAGACAAGTACACTTCAGATCAAGTGGCAGGCAGATTCCTTAGCTGGTCCATACCATCCTAATTCCTCTGACTTCACCTGGGCAAGGCAAATTGTGCAGCTAGAGGACTGGCGTAGATGTTCTGTTGTGGCTGGCAGTTTACCTAGCCATAAAGATGCTGCTGAGAGATGTGGGCTGGACATCAGTCTGATACTTAGCAATCTGTATTACAGAGTCTGTTTCCCCAGTTGGCAAACCCAACAACACAGGGGTTAGCAGGAGCAGCGCAACCAAAGGTCTGAGCGGGTGCACAAGCCGAATGCAGCCCACCCCGCTCGTTCCTCCCCACTTGGGTGTTGCCTTTCCAAGTCGGCATGGAACCATGGAGATGGGTCACTGTGGAGAACTTTCATCCCTCTTCTAGACTGTCTAAACTTGTCCTAGCAAGAACATTTGAATGCACAGAGCTATGACTTTTCATTAGCATAATTTGGAAGGAAGTGTGTTTTGGTTTTAAATGCTGGCAAAGTATTTTCTTTGAGGAAAAGGCTGTAGCCAACAGGAACAGTGCAAACAGTAGAATGTTGATTCCCAAGGATTGCCACCCCTCAACCACAAATCTTTCTAATCTTACTAATCATGATGCGGGGCTGGGTTTGTGGTTTAATCAAACTGTAATCTAATTACCTAATTCTGAGTCTGCTGCTCTGGTTTAATAAGAGGCGCTACCTAGTTGAAAGGAGTTGCTTTGGCTTACCCATGAAAAACATACATTGGTTCATTCTCCAGTCACACAAGCCACAAGGAAAGGCTTATTTGACTGACCTCATAAGGACTGAGTTGCCTCTTATGGCTGGAAGAGAAATGGAGGAGAGGGGCAAGATCAGAAGCCAGTATTAATGTTAAACTATCAGTTACAGTGCAGTTCCAGAAATGAAGAAGCTATTTTTGTTATGATTTATTTTCATGGCATTCCTGGCTGGGGATTTACCCATAGGTAAGAAGCAGGGAGGGAGGGAGGACAGGAAGCCTTTGTTACAGAAGTTATAGCTTTGTGTTTGACTCAGAGATGTCAGAGAAATTCAGAGACTGTTAATTTTTTTTTTTTAAATAGAAGTCAGTCCTACAAATGCTCTTTATACCACAAAAAGGCATGAAACTTGGTGGTGTATCCTTAGAACGTTAATTTGTTTTGATCTTTAACAACAGTGTTTCTTTTAAACACTTTTCTTTCAGACAAAGGGCCAGTTACCAGCCTCCTCCCTTCTCAGGTAAACCATCCCCCGGTGATAAACCATCTCCTTTTAGGAAAGAAGATGAAATTGAATAACAGGTCTCTCAAAAATGCTGTTATTCACATCCCAAGTCATGCTCCAGGGAAGATGTCTCCCATTCCCCAGGAAGACCTTAAAACAAAACTGAACTCTCCGTGGCGCACTCACATACGAGTTCATCGAAAGAATATTGCTAGGGCTAAAGGCCAGCTGGGCTACGGGGACACCATAGGGCTAATAGATGAGCAGAGTGAGAGCTGTAAAACAAACAGTCCTGGTGCAAAGGAGGAGACGTCCAACCAGCCTGACTTTGGAGAAAGAGAAGGAGGTGGTTTGGATGACAGGACTACTGGAAAAGCTGACCGGCAGTCACCTGAGCCAGTCTCTACGGGCAGCAGTACAAACATGTCAGTGGTTCAGCTAAAGCTGGAAGCTCTGGAACTCACCTCGGGCAACAAAATCGACGCTGAGTCAACGTCCCATCAGTCCGGCCAGCCGTGTTTATCAGAGTCCTCCCGTTCGTCCAGCGACAGTGGAAGCCTGGCTAAGTCTCCCCAGCCTGGGAACCCAAAGCCACAAGTCTTCAACCCTTTTCCTAGTGTGAAGCCTCTTCGCAAATCAGCTACTGCCAGGAATTTGGGTCTGTACGGCCCCACCGAAAGAACGCCGACGGTGCACTTCCCACAGATGAGCAGGAGTTTCAATAAGTCTGCTGGTGGCAGCAGCGGGACCCGGAAACGATGATGTACTGCCTGCCTGGCACTTTCTATTTCTCACAGCAGACAAAGACAATTTGTATTGCTTTGTTTTTCCTCCTTTTTTTTTTTTTTAAATATGTGTGTGTGTATGTGTCCCCCCCCGAAATTTCTAATCTTCAATTTAATTAAGGAATGGGGGAAAAAGTGCTTACCAGATGTATATATATGTGTGTTGGAAATTTGTGCTCCAGTGTTGTTAGGGAATAGATTAGTGAAGATGCAGTATGGCATCTTGTCAATTCTGATGGTTCTGTGGTAAAATAAACCTTGATTTGCAGCGTAAAGCAAAATGGTTCTTTAAATCTAACTCAGACATAAAATCACCAGCTGCCTTTAACCCCTCAGCCCCCCATGGCTTCCTCCTGTCTCTTTAAAGCTTGAAGGTTGTACAGCAGATATGTGTAACAGTTTTTGTGACTGTTACCCATCTTCCCCCTTAGACCTCCTCCTCCTCATGCTCTCTGAGAAGCTGGAGCAGCCATGACAAACAGAAGCACAAGCAGTTCTAGCAATCAGAAGTATTGCTTCGTGTCTAATTTACCACTTACCTACTGAGCCGTCTGGCTCCAGACAGCCTTGAGCAGCATTTTCTGCTTCTCACCCCACAGCAGTCCTGCCAACACTGGTTTTAATATAAATGTCATCAGTGAGCATGAGAATAGTGGATCTAAGTCTATCCACAATCATGGTTTGCTGCTCTTCTGTTACATATGTACATACATCTGTGTTACTGCACTGCAAAATTAGGGTTTAGGTACAACTCTGCGTGTAGTTGTATGAATCTTAAGGTGCATATTGGCTTCAGTGCATTTAAAAGCTATTACCTAGATTACAGACTTGTACTGAAATCATATTTGCTGGCTTAGCAGTAGGTAAAATATATGAATGTTCCAAAGTAGTTTAGGGTTTTCAATTCTATAAATTATTAGATTCTTAGGGTGCCATTTATCATTAAAAGCCAACACATCAGCCACTGCCTAAGTGGGATGGACCCATGGGACTGTCATGGGCTTCCATGGCTTGGTTCTGGTTTGGTGTGAAAGAGCAAAAAGGCAAAACGATAAGCTGAGTATTTACTTCCAAATCCAGTCATAAGACAAATCATTTGGGTTGGTTTGGGTTTTATATATATATATATATATACATATATATATAAAACATCCAGGCAGAGAAACAAAATCTGGATAATTAAGCTTTAGGGTTGCAAAATCAAGCACTCAAACTCCCAAGAAATGCAGGATGCTCTTAAAATGTTACAGCTCTGCTGAATTCTATGTATTGACTGTGATTCATCACCTTATTGCTTCCACGTTTCCCATGACATGAAGGTGCCATTATTTTAAACTGGAGTAAAGCCTGTAATGATGAATCAGCCCTGTTGTATGTAATATCTTACTTCCTCTTTAAAAATCCTTGGCTAAATTTGCAAATTTATATATCCTTTATTAATATATCCCATAACTTCTAAGATGTGATACCAGTTTTACGGTATGCCATAACTTACACGCTGTAGAATATACCCTGTTTATTGTTGTGGGGACGGTTTTCTTTTGTTGTCATTTTCTACAGGTGGATGGGTATAAAATAATATACAGGTCTAAACACTATATATATATATATAAACCAGATGTAGGTCAGATCTTGCCCCTGCCTTATTTGCAGGTTATAGTCGTACTGTCACAAACGATTATTTCTAGTGCTAAGTAAATTTAAGATAATGTAGAATTTAGTCACGGATCATGGACTGTGTGGGAATTGTTTCTGCCTTGATTTAGAAGAACTGGACTTCCTGGAATTTTACTGTGAATCATTATCCCTGATTTTTCTTAGCTTCAGTGTGTGATGCAGCTGTAAACTGAACCAGTGAAAATAAAAGGACTGAGGTTCTGAGGAACCTGCTAAAACGTTGCAAGTACGTGTGTGAATTTTCCACATGTTAAGATGTGATTAAGGAATGGAAAAGGAGGAAGCTTTGCAGGGGTATTGGTCTGGGGAAAGAAATGCCAATGGAATGCTAATTCTAGCAATTCAGACCTAATCAGTAATTGACAAGTGTGCTTTACTCGGACCTTCGGGATTGAGGTGAGGGAAGCATGGCAACTCAGTGTGTTAGTCTGTTGATGTTTGCTGCAGGAAATTTTCTTTTAAGTACAGCTAGATGGGAAAGATTAGTATCATTTGGGATGTTTGGTACCTCAAAGGATGTTTGCTTTCTACCTGAAGTCTGCCTATTGGACATAGAGCAAAAGCAACCTCATCGCTTGGTACTAAGATGGAACATTAAGACGAGGCCCAGAGAAACAGGAAATTCCAGAGGTTTCCAATTATTTTTCCTTAGAAAATCCCATCAGCAAAAGAGGCCTGGTGAGGCAGCTGTTCTTGTTGGGAGAGTGGCATTGCAGCACTGAGGATGTTGGGAAGCATGACAGTGGGAGTCTCTGCTCCATAAACCTCTGCATTTTGCTCTCCTTGACGCCTCCTAATGTTCTTCTGCCATGTGACTTAAATGACCTTGCTGTTTGTTGGGTTTTATTTAAACTTGAGGGTTTTTTGAGAAAATATTCCGATCAGGTTAACTCTTTTTTTTTCCCCCAGAGAATGTGCCTCAGCATCATCAAATGGAAGCTCTCAAGGGATGGGCATTTGAATCTCAGGACACTTGCAGTCCTGTGAGTGGAAACAGGTCCAAAGCTATTCTGAGACTGTCCAAAATTGCCTATGCTTTTGGGGTAAAATGGGTAGAAGGTGGAAATCAGTTTTTCAGAACTGCAGGCAGCAAAGAGTTGATTTCCTCCTCAGTCACAGCTAGGGAAAGTAAAATTATGTGTACTTAACAAAAATCCCACTGGAATCCATTCAAAAGAATGTTAGTGGTTGCTAGAAAGGAAACAAAAGGTTTTTTCAAGCAAAAATAAAACACAGCCCTTCTCACTGGTATTTTCAATTCGGGCTTAAGTTCACGTTCAAAATTCAAGAGAGACTTTAAATCTGTTTCAAACCTCCACAAAATGTACTTCAAGCCATGTGAAACCATTCAGATGGAAAGGAGGTGGGTGGTTTCGGTGTTCTGTATTTTTCCTTGACCTTGCAATGAGCTACCGGGTGGGTGGATGCCTGCCCACAGGCAGCAGTCACACCTGGCTGAGCGGCAAGGAGCCAACCCCATCATCTGACACCGGTTCCACTGAAGCATAAAGAGATAAAAAATTCATCCTAATGGATCCCTGTCCCTGTCAGTGCTTTGTTTGCTTTACGGAACATTCACTCGAGGCAGGGGGCTGTCACGAAGCCGGGCGAGTGATTTGAGATGCGCATTCATCCCAGACAAGGACCTTCAGCCCACGTGTTGCCAACCAGCAGGGACTGCTTGGGTGACTGGTTCCTCAAGCAGCTGGAAACTGCTGTGTTGGACACCTCTGGTTGGTGACAGTGTCCTTGGGAAGCTGTACCTTGTCATGTGTGGGAAGGGTAGGTCCAATGCACTGCAGGAGAGTGCATGTTTGAAGGTTTGCATGTTTGCATCTTCTGCACATCCTTCCCCACTGAAGAGCCTTCAGGGCTTGCACAAGCTAACCTTGGCTGACACAAGATATTTAACACGCTCCAGGACATAGACGTGGTTTGCAGTGTAAGAGCATGTCAGGCGAGCCGATGCTCAGGCCCAGCCTCCCCCAGGCTGCAGGATGCTGTTTTGGCCATGCCCCATCCTCCAAGCAGCAGCCAGCACTTACTGGCTCACCACAGGTTCATAAAGAATCACAAATGCTTTCCAAGCCCTTCCTGATAAAACTGTATGGAACAACACTGGCTTACCCCAAACGTGCAGGCAGGCATGGTGGTGGTGGTGTGGGAGTGTGTGCCTCAGGGTGTGGGAGGCAGTGTGTGTGGATGGGGAGGTTGGGAGGAGCAACCCATCCGGGCAAAAGGTGCAAGAAGTCTTGAGGGATAGCCAACTCGTCCGTACCTGTGCTTCTTTTTATGTTGTTTGTTATAAACAACAAATCAGAGGATCATGATGTGCTGCTCCATGCCTGTCCTTCACGTGTTCAAAGCGAAGGTAGGCTGGCTGATGCTGGCGAGGAGCCACATCCTGTGATGTTGTTGACCACTCACTTGGTAGCCCAGTGGCTGCTCCCAGCCTGTCACCAGTGAAGAGCCCTCCCATGCGTTTCGCTGTGACTCAGTGAGCTGTTGAAAAGGGAGCAAACCCTCAAATCCCATCTGGGGAAAACGTGCTGTCATTGCTGGCATGCCTGACTTCCCTTGGCCTGTGCTCTGAGCCAGCTCTGTGGGCAGGGTGTAGTTATGATGACACTACCCAAAATATAGGCTAGTAAGCATTGCTAACTGGCAGGTATGCTGGGCCATTGCCGGATGGATGTGACCATGCAACCCGGGGTGAAGCTCGGTGTGTCAGCTGCAGTTCTGCAAAACGTGGAACTGGCTTCCCAGCTCAGCCCAGAGGCTTTGCAGGCCTGTGCATGCTCAGAGCACAGCCTGTGCCAGTCTGCAGGGGTTCTGGTGGGAAGATGTGCTACTCAACCCATGGTAGTGCTTTGGTTGTAATCCCCCATGTCTGGTATGGCAGCAGCAGCCAGACTGATAGAAAGGGCTGCCACATGTTAGGCTGCCTGCTCTCTCCTTCACTCAGGGTGGCATACAGGTTCCTTAGCTCTTGTTGTTTTTCTGATGTTTTATAACTGTTGGTGACATGGGGAAACTTTCTGAGCAGTGCCTCATTTTTTGAATACCAGTGCAAGAGAAACAGGTGCTTATGACATCATAGCATCAACAGGTTTTACAACTAGTCCTCTCTACATTTGGCTTGTGCTTTCCCTCTGTGAACTCCCAGCCCTTGCTTGCATTCATTGACTTGACTGTGTTTTTGATGAGAGTTTTCAGGAAGATAATGATAGCCAGGCTGGTTGGCTTTGCCCGGCGTCTTTTCTCTGACCACTGATGGTTGTAGACACCTAAGGAAGGAGTCCTGTAGCATCAGGGGGCATCCAGAGGCAGCCTTCCCTTGGGGCAGTGAGCTGATTTTGTCTGGGTGCACATCATAGAGAGATTAGGTGGATGGCCAGGCTGGTGGCTCCAGCCAGCATCTCACCTGCAGCAAAGCAGCCACGTGCTGATCTGGGCAGCTGTGTGCACAGCAGGCACCACAAACTGTGGTTCAGCAGCAAAATTTCCTCCTTCACATGAAAAGAAGAATAATAATGGAGACATGGCCAGGAATGAAAAGAATAATAAACACCAGAAAATGTGAGCCTGAAACAGTAGCTGTCGCTGTGATCCCTGCTGTGAGCCAGTTTGCCTCTGCAGGCTCTGCTTGTGCTTTGAGCAGTGTGGTGGTTCCTCCCATCCAGGCTGACTGCTTTCCAATTCCCCCTTGCTGGAGAGGTGCCATAGTACTGACCTGGATGGATCCCCCAAAGGGCCAGGAGGTGGGAGCAGGCTAGAAAGCCTCACAGGCCCTCAGAGAGTCAGACATGGCTGAAAACCTGGGTCCAGAGCTGCACGCCACCCATGCAGTGATGAAGGACACGCAGGCAGTAGCTCCAGACCAGTTCTTCAGCCATACTCAGCAGTGTCGCTCTGCCCCTGTTGCTCACTGCCCACAATGGCTCCTCTTCAGTGTGTGTGCTAGTACCTCACTTTCCCTTCCCAATGGCTCCAGTGGCTTCTCCAGATGACACATGGGTGCAAACACTGGCCCAGAGTCCATGACAGGAGCCGGTCAGTGCAGATACACCTCCTAGGACACCTGTGGAGGGAAGGGGTTTGGCCACCAAGAAGGAAACAAGTTTATTCTTAGGAAAAGTAGGTAATGTTTTTAGCGATCATCCAGTGTAGGTGTAGGAGTCCAATGTTAAAGCTTTGAAAGGCCAGTGCTTTGCAGCTCACCTGCAGTCAGACACACCTGCTCAGGGAGAAGAGAGCTGAGCAAAGCCTTATGAGGTGTGATCCTGCAGTTCCAGGTACCAGAAATGGTGTCAGAAATCAGACAATTGTTTCACAGCTGGGACTTACAATTGCAGCTCTCCTTACTCTCCCAGTGATGTCTTCTCATGAAACCGGGTTTACTTTTTTCTAAAAAAAAAAGAAATGTAGGGCTATTGCTCTGCTTTATCTGCACCAAAATATAGCTGTAAACCTGATCATCTTCTGCTCCTTCTCACACTCCCATTCAGCTGCATCAGACACCATGCCCTTTTGAACTCTGCATTACTGCAGATGATGGGTTTTTATACTGTTTCCCCTGCACTAGTAAACTTTTCACCCAGCTGCAACAATACTGCTCGCTGTCTGGCCCCCAGCACTCTTAGAGAAGAGGCCTTTCTCCAGGGGGAACAGAAGGACTATTGTCTGCTTGGCAGAGGGACAGATGACTTGGTGTTGCCTGACACGTTCTCCATCCCCACTAGTCAGTGCTGAGTCAATGATTTCCATCCAGATTGGAAAGTGGGTTTTTTCTACTCAGACAGAAGAGATGCTTCTTCTGCCATCACGTGAGTGGCAAGCTGTCCCACACCGCCGTTGAATCGCCAGGCTGGCTGTGACAGACAGCAGGTCAGTGGGGGATGTCACTACTGCAGCTGTCATGGAATGATAGCACTATCCGTACGAGTGCTGAGGTATCTGACCGCGAAGAGGCAATATTGCTAATTGCCGGAGGTTAGGCCAGGTTTGCAGCCCTCCCCACCAGCAGCAGGGCAGGGCTGTGTCCCCTGGCCTCAGGCCGCACCGGCTCTTTCCGTGTCCGTACCCATTCGTGGTGATCTTCTCGGTGCGGTCACTAGATGCCACTGGTGCTCCGTGCAAACACAGCCAGGCTGCAATCCCTCTGACGGGAAATACAGACGTGCCGTAGTGTTTCCGTTTTTGATCCCATGTGGAGCACTTTCCAGGCCATTCACCTTTGATTTTACACTGCAGTCTCTCTGCTCTGTTTGACTCCTCTCAGTGAGCTTGCTCACCCTGAGCAGAGACCCCAAAGTACAGAGACAGCCTGACGGTCTGCCTCTGCAAAGAGTGCCCACTGAAACACTCTAAAGGCTCTTTGTTAGTGGTATAGTAAATTTTCTCTCTGGAGGACGAGCTGGCAATCACAATTGAGGGGAAGGAAGCTTGCTAGATTCACTGGGAGCCTTGTAGAGCCTTGTTTTGTCTTGTTTCAGTTCAGCAATGACAACTCAATGCTGCTGCTCATGAATCAGCTGAGATATTTTGATCACAAATACTGGAGCTGAGCTGTTCTGTGATGAAGTTTGAAGGAAAACCAAATATCTCTTGGCCAAACTTCCATTAAAACAGAACATACCTAAACTAACGAGTACCCCTTCTCAGGTACTTGCCAGCTTGCTGCCCTGCCTTGGAGACCTTACTGTTGAACCCACAAGGGTGGAGATTGAAGAAAAAACATGTTCAGGTCTCTCATATGTGGATCCTGTGCCTTAAAGAGCTACTTGCCTCTGCTGGAGATGGACTTTGCATTCCACCTGCCTCTCCTCAGTGAACAGTACTGACATCTGAGCTCCACATGTGTCCCCAGTGAAGCCATTGCCAGCACCCTAGCTAACTGAGATGAGCCTTAGATTCAATTGTTCAGGAGCTTGATCTTCAAATCTTTGTGACCAGACACAAGCAGCAGCACACAGGCTTGACCCAGACTGACTGAGTGTGCACCAACAGTTTACTTCCAGGGAAATGTTCCTAGAAAAACAAACATCCTAGTTTAAAACAAGTCTGAGATGTTATTAAGATGCTTAAAACCGAACACAAGCCTCGCTCAACTACTGCACAGCAACAGAGGCCCTTGGTGCTCTGTGAAATTTCCCTGTTTGTCTTCAGCACTCCCAGAGCATCTAGAGCTCTGCCTTTGCTTATGTCATCTCTGGGTCCCTTGGCTAATCCACACATGAGCAAAAGTGTAGTCAAATCGAGCTGAAAAGCTGGCTCTAATTAACTCTGAGATTTGGCTGGCACACCTGGAGGTGCTACTTGCCATTCTGGAATGAATTTCAGCTCAGCATGAATCTTGATGGGCCTGAGCAGAGCTGCTTTTGCTCATTAAATCAGGATGTGCTTAAGAGAGTGTGGTCATTTCTAGGTCTTGCCATGTGTGATTAGTCCAACAGTGTCTGGGGAAATTCAGCTATTGGTTGCTTTTAATCCTCATTTTGAGATGTGCTTCAAAGAAAGGCTTTACTTTTATCATCAGAATTTAGGTTTAACTTGTACTGCTAGTGATGTCCATGACCAGAACCTTTGAGCCTCAAGTTTCCAACCAGCAGTTCCCCTCTTGATGAACAAGTGTCTTCACTGTGGAGCACTGACTACTTTGGGGTACAGGGGGGCATTTTCTGTGCCTCCTGTTGAGGTGGTGACACTGCAGACACAAAGTCAAGTTCTGGGATGTGCCATCTACACAGGATTGATGGGTTTCATCCTGTGGGCTGTGTCTTGATTTTGACTGAGATAAAGATATTTTTCCTTCTAGTAGCAGGTGTAGTGCTGTGTGTTGGATTTGGGATGAGAATAATGCTGATATCATGTTAATGTTTAATTGTCGCTAGGTAGTTGTGGTGCCTACACTATGTCAGAGACTTTTGAGCTTCCCACACCCTGCCAGGTGCCCAAGAAGCTGGGAGAGCACAGCCAGGACAGCTGATCCAGACTGGCCAGAGGGACATTCCCAACCACAGCACGTCATGGTCTGGATGTAACTGGGGAAGTGAACTGGGAGGCAGGATCCCTGCTCAGAAACAGGCTGGACATTGGATTGGGATTTTTCCCTTCTGAATCTGTGCATCACTTGTGGTATAGCAACAACAACAAGAAGAAGAATATTAATAATAATAAGAGTATCCTATTGAACTGTCTTAATCTCAGCCCATGAGGTTTTTTTCATTCTCTTCCCCATCCCCTTGGATATTAAGAGTAGCCCATAGTAAATCTCCTCTGTCATTTCCCAACTTGCTTCTCTGTGTCTATGTGACAGCGAGTACAAACTTTGCAGTTTGTATGGGCAGGTGATTTTTTTATGTGCTCATTTGCTAGTAGGTTACCAAGCAGTGTGCCTGCCTGGTGCTAATACTGACTATTGACCCCATAAGCTGTTGGTCTCCAGGAAAGGAGTTACCTCATAAACAAATGTTCTGGGTTTGACTTATGTCCTCTTGCAAACAGGTTGGTGCCACCGCTGTTCAAGATGGCAGACGAAACATTTTCCCTCCCTCCCTTCCTTCCTTCTTTCCTGTCTCCCTGCCAGCCTTCCCCCCTCTTACTTCATCCCCAAATAGATGAAGAGCATTTTCTAGGGCTGCTAAAAAAAAAATTAAAAATGAACAGTGGTACCTGACCTGGACCCGATGTTCCTTGTATCCAGCTTTCCATTTCATTTTTTTCTTCTTACTCCAACATGTCTCCAGGCTTCCAGGGGAAATTACAGGAAGAGCTGAATGAGTTATTTCTGTTCCAGCATGCTGCAGGGACCTGAGTGCACCATCTGGTGAGGAACAAGGCTGTTTTCGGCACCTACACTCCTGTTGTGAACTAGCCACAGCTTTCCTTTTTGCTTTCCTTCATGTCTGTTTTTCTCCTCATCACATTTTTTGGGGGTATTTCTGCTGTGTTACAGACTCAGACATGGAGTCAGTGGGGGATTTCTCAGAATAAGATGAGCCTGGCACTGCAGAAGTGTGAAGGACGGTGGTAGCAAGGCTGCAGCTTGGGGAGGCTTGGGGTGGGCATGGCTTTTCCCTTCCTGTGCAGTGACCTGTGCCCTGCCTCCCTTTCTTGGAAAACAGGTAAAATACAGATCTGAGACTATATTTTGTCACTCCCTGGAGTCACTCCAGTAAAATACAAGTCCTGTGAGGGAATTACTACATGGCTAATGCTGCTGCAGAACTAGTCACCAGTTAAAATCACGCACTGTCAGTGTGTTTCCCTTCTACCATTTCACTGCTGCTCAGGGAGGATGAGGCACTGGTACTTTGCTGCGATCCAAAGCGATTATGTGCATAGGGAGGGAGTGAAATACAGTTATTTTTCTTTCAGGGGTCTGTTCTCCTCTGAGGTCCTGCTGGAGAGCATGGAAAGCTTTGACAAAGATACACTGATGATGATGATTGATGATGATGATGATGATGATGATGATGATGATGATGATGATGATGATGATGAAAAGAGCCATCATACCTGTGTAGAAGTAAAAAGGAATTCCTTCTTTTATCTTCTTGTTTTCTCACTCAATGGACTAATTGGACATGGGATCACTAAGTTGCTTCTTGGGTATTCACTGGCTTTTAAACTCCATCCAGGATCACGGAACAGACAGTAAGTCCCACTTGCTTTTCTGTCAGGGGGAACATGTGTCCACATGGTTTCCAAGCTCTGCCATTCACATATGCAGATCGTTACAGATGAAATGTTTTCTTCATGTTGTTTTGCTCACTACTCCCATGCAGAGATGGACTAGGGTGGGGAATGCCTGGTAGGCTGTAACCCTGAAGTCATTACTCTCAGAGTAAGTGTTGCAATATGAGGAGGTTGTCTGGGATATGTTGCCAGGCTCTCTTTGGCTTTTGAAATCATACACAACGTTGCCGTGATGCAGAATTTAGTTTTCTTACACCACAGGGTCTTGTTTAAAGTCAAGGCCGCCTCAGGATGGGAAGAGGATGTCAGCTTAGGTCCCTAGCTGTCTTCAAATGGTGGTCCAGCTGAGGAAGGATGGATTCCTTCTTCCCTTGGTGCTTGGAAGATCCTTGGGCCAACTGAAGGATGAGGAGATGTGAGAACAAAGTGCCCCTTGCCCATCCTCTCCGGGTGTAGCGTGCCTCTAAATCAGGCCAAGTTTCCAGCTTGAGCTGCGGGTTCTGCCCAGCTCTTCATCTGTGACAACTGGTTTGCAGCATTCCCCCATTCAACTCACTGCTCTGGTCTTTGGAGGGGACAAGGAGCTGCTTTTGAGGCTGGGAATGCTGCCCTAGCAAGCAAGCACCTCTTCCTGCATTTCCTGTCTGTTCGCATCAGAGAGTATGATTTTAAGGCTGAAGTACAGGAAATCTGCCTCCCTGCCTTTATCCTCACAGCATCCTGTAGTGGCTCTGATCCGTGACCTAGACAGCACAGCAGCCTCTGCAGGAGGCTGAACAGGACATCGGAGAAAGGAGGAAGATTTGTGGGGAAGGAGCATCCCTTCGGCATCCATCCAGCCAGGAACCATCATTACCATAGCCTGCAGGGAGCAGCTGTCCCTAAACTGGCATCCAGCCCCAGTGGCAGCTGCTGTTGGGCCACCCTGACTTACCACATCAGGTTCTAGTCTGTGACCAGAGTGTTAAGCAGCAGAAAGTTTAGAAGAAATCAGACTATTGTTTGCTGCTGTCGAGAGCTAAATGGAAAAACATAACCAAGCTGCTGAGAGCAAGCCCTTTGTCTGGCAGTCACAGGGCCCTGGGCAGGAAAATTGAGGAGCATCACAGGGGAAGCTCTCTGTAGGGCTGCACAGAGCACTACCACTTAAAAAAAAAAAGAAACAAAGAAACAAGAAGCTGGCAGTATGATTTTGAGCACAGCTTACCAGTACATTAACCACTAACGGGTTATACGTGTGTGAAAGTACAGCACCAAATGAAACGAGGCCGATTTGGTCCCAAAGAGTGGAGAATAGGGCTGGCACAAAAAGTGGACCAGTATTTTGTAAGGATGGGGTTTGAAATGTTCTGGGTGGATTTTGCTAGATTTATTGAAAATGAAATAAAAAACCTCAAAACCCCAAAACCAAAAAAACCCAAAAAATCAAACCCAAAAAACCTCAACCAAAAAACCCCAATCTTCTGGCATTTTATTTTTGGGAGAAGCATGAGGGGGTTTTTTTGCTCCCTAATCTTGACTGTTAGAGAATGAAGGAGGAGTTTGTCCTTCCCTCCAAGAGCCTTTTCATAAAGAGCAGGTTTATCTGAGCACTGAGGTACCTGCAGAAGGGGCGAGCTCCTGGCTTTTGCTAACTGGAGGCTGAGGGCTCAGCACAACAAAAACTGTAGTGCCTGCAGAATAGCTACTCTGATTCACCTGAAGCCTAAGGTAGACTCTGGTCCTTCTTAGAAAATACTGGTGCTTGTCTGGTGTCTCTTGTTATTTCTAACAAAGGCAGAATTGAGCCGAGTTCATCCCAAGTTAGGGTGCTCGGGGATGTGCAGGAGATGTGACCAGCAAGACTACAATACACAGAGTAAGTAAATAGGGAAGTCATTAAGGGACAGAGAAGCCCTGAAGTGATGGTGTGGCCTTTAGTTTGAGGAAGAATAGGTATATAAGCTGACATTTTGCATCCATATTTAACCTTTCCTTTCTGCTGTCAGTTAATTGTTTGCTGTGACTTTAGTAGAAAACGTCTCCCCCTTTTTTTTGTGTGAGTGGTTGGTTGGTTGGTTTGGTTTGGTTGGGTTTTTTGTGGGGTTTTATGGTTGGTTGTTTGTTTGTTTTGTTGCTCACAGGCATCTTGGGTTCAACATAAGCTTTCTGACTTGGATCCAACTATTTGCTCAGATTCACGGAAGTTTCTTACTATTCAGTATTTCACAATGGCACTGACAGGAAATTTATCAGCACAGGGATTCTACTTAATTAACCAGCTGCCAGGGACACCCCTGGGACAGGGGACAAGACCAGGGCAAGGCACAGCTGGAATTTGAGTAGAGGAGGTGAGGGAAGGTTACGCCAAGGGAGGATGTGTCCTGCAGCATGGCAGTTGCAGAGATGGAAAGAAAATAAATCTGAAGAATAATAATAAACAAGCAAAACCAAACCCAAATGAATTAGTTTTTCCACACAGTCCCCTGTTTCCCTTGCCTGTTGAGCCCTGTCAGGCACCTCGACTCATAGCTGGCTAAACCAGTGTCTTTATTATCTAAAAAAGTCTTCCTTTTGTTTTGCTTGGGGTTCTTTGGCAGGAACGTGTATCTGAGGATGTTCCTAGGACAAATAGTCCCCCATTTCCATTTTTAGGGCAGTTGTGGCTCCATGCTGCATTGAGACTTGGAACTTCTTCAGAGCTTCTCCCTCTCCCCTCTCTAGAACAAGTGCCTTGCTCCCAAGAACCCCAAAAAACCCCAAATGAGGACACTCACTCTGGAAAGCCGATCTCCACTCGTTTGAGATAGTATGTTCTGGAAGAGTAGCTGCAAGGAGCCTCTGTAAGGAGCAAGACCACGTGTTCCCTCTGTGTGAACCAAGAAAAGCTGGGGGATCACACAGTGAGCAGCAAGGCTTGTCTGGTGCTGCTTTGAGCATCCTCCAAAAGGGCTTTTTTGTTGCATCACATCACATCACATGTGATGTGATAGTTTTAGGTGTCAAGCCACGGCTGGAAGAGAAACCAGCACAACTCTCCTTTCCACTCTCCTCTTGCTGAGCACTAGCCCACTAAGCTTGAAAGTTCTTGGGTTTTTCTTTAAGTAACTTCTACTGCTTAGCTACAGTGACCTGGTCACACAGGACTAAAACTGAAGGGGCTTTTTGGAGGGATGTATAGATGGTGTCTTATTTCCTAGAAAGACATTATGCTTTTTGAAGTAGTTTGCATAAAACTGTGCCAAAAGTATGAGCAGAAAGACTGTAGGACAAAGCTTCGAGGAGGTGGGGTTTTATTAACTGCATTTCCTTGGGACTTTTCTTATCAGTGCAGGATTTGCACTTGACTCTTTGGAGTATCAGGAAGGATTTCTACATCTGTCAGGATCAACACTCTAACCAATGAACACAATATTCATCTGTTTTCTGTTAGATTAATCTTCTGAGACACCGAAGGCTCCCTTAACTTTACATCAAAGGGGCTCATGTTTCACACAGTGAAGAAACTGATACAGAGCAGTGGATTTAGCAGCTGATTTTTCTTGGTGCTCGGGAAAGGAGTTCCTGATGTGTTCTGCATCGTTCACATGCTGCTGCTGCACATGGGAGCTACTCTGGGTGGACAGGTGCAACAGGCTTGTAAGCTGAAGGAGCATCCTTCAGGGATCAGCTTCAAAGAAATTAGATGCAGTTACAAGGGTGGGAAAATACTGTTCTGTCCAGGAAAAATTCCTTCTGAATTTGAGTGTTGCACGTTCTCATAGCACCTTCTGAATTTGGGTCCTCTCTTCGCTTCTCCATCACTCTTCCAGAGTAATACTTGTCCCTGAAAGACACTTCTACTGCTCTCTACCTCAGAGTTTTTAAGGCACAAATATTCACAAAGAGAAGTGACAGAGCATTTTGTTTCCTGTGGAGTTCTGTAAAAAACCCAAGTGGCTCTGCTGGGCACTGTGGAGGTGCCTAATCACCTCCCAGGGCTATAGATAGTCTTGGTGTTTATCATACTCCAAAGGTGCACCGACGCCAGTCAGGATAAGGGGAGTGGAAAATAAGAAATATAAGTACCAAGTGCAAACAGCACAGACAGGAGAATTAAGAGAAGACCATGCATATCTGATTGCTGCTTGGATTAGACACAAAAGCGCTTTCCACTCTGTATGATGTACCTAACTGATAGATTCACACCTGCCTGATGCTCGTTTGAGCACCTCTATAGGTTTTCTCTGTTGAAGGAGACTGGGTTTACTTAATTTAATATTTCATAGTATCATAGAATGTGTTAGGCTGGAAGGGACCTTTAAAGGTTTACTCCAGCCCCCCTGCAGTAAGCAGGGACATCTTCATTAGATCAGGTTGCTCAGAGCTTCATCATGCCTGACCTTGAATGTCTCCAGGGATGGAGCCTCCACCACCTCTCTGGGCAACCTGTTCCAGTGTCTCACCACCCTCATAGTAAAGAACTTCTTCCTAATGTCTGATCTAAACCTACCCTGCTCTAGTTTGAAACCATTGCCTCATGTCCAATCACTACATGCCCCTGTAACCAGCCCTTCTGCATCTTCCCTGTAGGTCCCTTCAGCTACTTGAAGGCTGCTGTAAGGTCTGCCCTGAGTCTTCTCTTCTCCAGGCTGAACAAGCCCAACTCTCTCAGCCTGTCTTCATAGCAGAGGTGCTCCAGCCCTCTGATCATTTTTGTGGCCCTCCTCTGGACCTGCTCTAAAAGGTCCATGCCTTTCTTTTGTTGAGTGCTGCAGAGCTGAATGCAGTACTCCAAGTGATGTCTCACCAGAGCAGGGTAGAAGGGCAGAATCGCCTCTCTATCTTCTGGCCACACTTCTTTTGATGCAACCCAAGATGTGATTGGCCTTCTGGGCTGCAAAGGCACATTGTCAGCTCATGTCCAGCTTTTTGTCTATCAATACACCCAAGTCTTTTTCTGCACAGGACTGTTCTCTATCACATCACTGACCAGCCAGTAGTGAGGATTGTCCTGACCCAAGTGCAGGACCTGTCATTTTTCCTTGTTGAACGTCAAGAGCTTTACATGGACCTACCTCTCTAGCTTGTCCAGGTGATTGCTTGCTTATTCCTCCCATCTGTGGATATCTAGATCCTTACCTCAAACATAAAGGAGCTTTGACCTACCTCCAACCTGCCTTGGGCATGCAGATCCAGAGAGTATCTGTCCTACTGCTGGGTTTGTGGGATTGTCTGTCCACTCCTAAAAGTAACTGAGGCACTTTGTGGTGACAAGGAGCATGGGGTGAATGACTGCCATCCTCCTGGGTCCTGCTTCTGAGGATAAAGAAGCATTTTCCCCCAGATCAGGCCTCACTGATATGCCAGAAGACTGTGTAGTTATGGGAAGCAATCATCTCCTGAGCCATTTCTACAGGTAATGCACTTTGCAGAGAATAATGTTGTACTTTTTACATATATGAAAACTGTTTGGGTTTGGGGCTTTTTGGCACAAAGGCTGGATATTGCTGAGGAGCGTGCTTATTCCCTTACCCTGTGCAACCTGTCCCTTTGCTTCTTGCAAACTAATCCTTGCATTTTTTAAGTTTTCCTTTGCCTCTGCTTGTTTCTATGAATCTGTGGTTTGCTGGGTCAGTGCACTGCAGCAGTCTCTAGTTTCCTCTCCAAATTTTCAAGCTGCTCTTAACCTCTAAGCACAGCCATTGCAAAAGTTTTTTGCTGAGGTTAAGGCAGACTCCCCCCTGCTTTTTTTGGGGGGGTGGGGATTGGGGTGGTCAGGGGCGGGGGTGTGTGGGTGGTGTTGTTCTGTGATGCCCATTGTCATTCCCATCACGCACATTTGATGCAAAAGCTCAGCTTCAGATAAAATCTAAATGTTTCCATCCCTTACAGAGCAGGGATCTTCTGAAAGTTTTACTCTTTCTAGGAGTACCATGCCATTAAGGTCTGTATAGCAGAGCCTGTAGGTAGGCTCGCTTTCTCTAGTTAACTTAGCTGGAAGATGCCACCTTTGTCTACTGGGCTGCTGGTCACTTGGAGAATGCACCCAGAAGATATCTGGCCACTCTTACAGGCTGGGCCAGAGGAACCCCTGGGTTAACCCAGTAGGGCTTTTCTAATGAATTTATGCTCTATCATGAAACCTCTCCCCTCTGACTCCGACTCATTAAAAAATTAGCTCTTTTCCATTCCTTTCTAATTCCTACTTCTCCTGTTGCCTCCTGTCAGGGGCAGAACTCTTGTTCTTGGTTGAACCTCTAAAGGTGTTGGCTGCGTTGGCAGCAAGCACCACTTTCTCTGAAGACTTTCCCTTTCATATTTCCTAGCCACTAGCTTTTCTCCTGGTTCTCCATTTCAAACTCTTCTGTGTCCATCTCGGCTCCTCCACCACCTTATGTCACTCCTTGGCATTACCATTAATGGTAGCTGTGGGTAGAAACCTATAATTAAATACCTAATTAAATAATGCACATCGAGTGTGTAACAGAACGATAGGATAAAAACACTGAAGGAAATAGCTCCTGACAGTTGGAAGAAGGTCACTCACCCTGTTAACACCATTGCTTAGTCAGTTGTCTTGTTCACTAGTTGTCTTGCTCTAACTAGTCTTTACCAGAACATTTCATGGGCTGCTGTTGTATTTTGGTCCATGCCTCCTGTGGAGACACATAGTCCCAGAGGATTTTCTGTTAGAAAGGTTCTTTCAAGGATCTTTGTAATCCCTGGCAGTCATCACTGAGTGGGTGGCTTGTGGTGATTAGCATTACCTCAGCTTCCCTAAAAGTAAAGAATAAATAATAAAATTGAAAAGCAATTTTCTTTTGTTTGTTTTGCTAAGGGATGAGCAGCACAGCTGGAGAGTTTACAGATCTCTGTATACCATAACTGCTTCCTTACTGTTACCACCCCAGTATACCATGGCTTCAAGAAGGATCAACACAACTGGCATTTCATTATGGCAGACCTAATACTGATGGGAAATGACAACCAAAGGATTTGCAGTACAGCCTGAAGACTTCACAGCTAGAAGCTACTGATGCTTTATCATCTGGGAGACACAGGAATAGCAAAGTTAATTGACTGGCTCAGTACAGCACAACAAGCCAAAGCCAACAAGAAGCTGAACCCAGCCCAGGTTCATTTATAACCATAAAAATTGTTTCTTTGCTTCAAAACCAACCAATTCAAAACAAAAAAGATTCCTCTTGAGTACAAGCTGGTAACCTCTGGTGTCTGTAAGTGCCACTGTCTTTCAGAGAGTTTTACAATTTTGTAATACCTGTGGGATTTTGTTCCTTCCAGTGCCTGATTAATTATACATTTTGATGCTCGGGTACTAAAGCTGAAACTATCAATTTTATATGTGTTTATTTATTTTTGAAAAGCACATAATTTAGTTTATGGTAAGATGTACCCTATCTCTGAGAGTTCTGCTGTTCAGTCATGCTTCTGGCATGTTAGTCACAATCTTTTGCCATCTCACAGTGTCTGGATGGTCCTGTATCTTAAGTGAATAAACTTACTTCTCCTGAGCTTATCTTGGCACAAATCTGATGTTCTAATTCCTGCCCTTTGGTAAGTGTTATGTGCAATTGTCTAAAAATTGAGTGTTTCAGGTTAATTTCTTTTTGACTTTAACTCATTTCCCTCAGTGTAGACAATTTCTCTTCCGTAGTGCTTTACTGGGACATTTTCACTTTTTCTGTCAAATTGTAATCAGAGGTTCTTTATTACCACAAAAGATCTGTCACAAAACTGTTGTAAGCCATAGGAAGACATAGGGGAAAATTGTCTCTACCGAATTATCCACCAGAGGATACAGATTTTGGCTTGAGATTTTGAGCAAGGCAGATGTTCCCTGCTGATTTCAAGGGGAGTTGCAGGCATGGTAGAAAAAGAACACTTGGGTAGGGATCATCATATGAAACTAATAAGAGAATTTTGCTTCATGCTTTTTCAATGTCCTTACGCCACAGAAATGACGAAAACAGCATAAAATAAGTACTCTTTACTCTGTTACTGTTACTAAGCATGGTGGCTGTTAGGTAGTCGTGACGTTTCCACATTAGTACGTCCATCTGTAACTGCAAAGGGATCAGTCAGGCACAGCCATGTGGCTTATTGATGGGCTGGTGTTGCACGTCATCCCTGAGGTTTTAAAAAAAAACCAGCCAAAGTTTGCTTTCTGGAGGAGAAAGAACTTCCATTGCAGCAAACAACAGTTGTGAACATGCCAGATGTGTAGCATACCATTAAAAGTCTTCCTCCTCACAGCCAAAAAAAAACCCCAACAGTGACCATCAGCCCAAGAATCCCCTTTTCAAGGAAGGCTCTTTGCTGAGTCCCTGCGATGCATCGGCAGCATATATGTAGCATGAGTGAGGCAAGGAGTTACCCTTGTGTTCTGCTTCCCTGACTGCAGACTGTTGTATGAGCCTGAGGTGGAGAGTGGAAAAGGACTGAGCACAACTGGTTAAGTCTAGAGAAGGGAAAGCAGATACAAGAAAAGATAAGGGAGGACTGAATTGTAGATGTGGGAGGGTTTAAGTCTTCAAGGTCAAATGTGGTTGTAAAGGAGTTGGAAAACAGTTTCTCTCCATGGGCTCTCTTCCCAAATACAAAATAAATCGATGTCCTCTGCAGCAGCAACCACTTCTCTTCAATAAAACCCAGCACAATGGTTAGACTTCTTTGGTTTGGTCTATTAAGGAGTGTCCTTTTCTATTCTCAGACATGCCAGCCATTAAATTCTACCTGTGTGTCTTTGTTTCTCTTACTAGCTTTTTACAGTTCATAGTTCCTCATCCGTATTAATTTTTATGAATTCATTCTTTCATTAATTTTTTAAAATGCTTTTAGCTTATTTTGCTTTCCTTCTAATTCAGGTTATTTTGTAACCAGCACAGCCTTCTTTCCCAATTGTGGTATGTGGCTTTCTTTAGCAACTAGTGAAATATTCTTAAATGTCTCCTAATTAACATTTTTCTTTTTAGAGTCATCTCCCAACTGACTTCAGGCAATTGTTTTCAGCTTGGTAGAAAGCTGGCCCTTTTCAAGCCCCAGTGATGTGTATAGTTTACTGGTTTGGACTCTCTTCTACTTGCACAGAACAAAGGTAATCAAATCATGATTGTTGGCTCCTAAATTACCACTACCTCCTACTTCTGTGTATGACCTCTGTGCCAACAGGAGGGCTAAATATAAATCCTTCCCATGTTGGGTATAATATTTGAACTCAGATGTTCTTTACAATTCCCCAAAACAAAGTAAAAACTCCTATTTACAGCATGAGGTCCTTGAAACACTTACTTTCTCCTTCCTGAATATTGTAGATAGGTCCTGTAGGAGTCAATCACCATTCAAACCTCTGACCTCACCAAAACTTGAGTCGTTTTGCCATGGAAATAGTTTCAATTAGACAGAATATAAAACACTTTGAAACCATCCACACCTCGTGAAAACCAGACATGAAGTTTTTCAACAGTCAGCAAAGCCTGATATACTTGTGTAGGTCTTTGGATTGGTTAGTCCAGAGCAAATCATGTTAGGCACAAAAAGCGTGACTTTCAGGATGCCTAATTGGCAGTAATCCCCTGAAGTTATGGAAGGAGGAACCTTAGTGCTACTAGAAGGTTGAGTCCTCTGTGGATTCAGTGTCTAAGCCGGGAGCTGTAAGTCTACACCCTTAACACAAGCTATGAGTAAGTTCTCACCAGTCATCATCTCCCTCTATACAGAAAGTATCCAACAAGGCATCTGGGACAGGTTGGGTTTTTTTCCTTTTGTTTGAAAATTATGAGCCCTTCTGCTCCCACTAGAGAAATAACTGCAGCACCATGTCTCCTGTTAGGTCAATTTAGGAGGCTGTTTTACAGACCTCCTGCACCAGTATGTGATGGGGGCTGACTGCCAGGAAAGCAGCTCTGTAGAAAAGGCTCTGGAGGTCCTGGTGGACACAAGAGTGACCGTGAGCCAGCAGTGTGCCTCTGTGGCAAAGCAAGCCAACAGCCTCCTGGGCTGTGTTGGGCAGAGCTGGTCCAGGGAGGTGATTCTTCCCCTCTGCTCAGCCCTGGTGAGATGCAGCTCACTACAGAGCCCAGTTCTGGGCTCCCCAGTACAAGAGAGACATGGACATACTGGAGAGAAAACAATGAAAGTCCATGAAGATGTTTGGAACATCTCCCCTATGAAGATCGGCTGAGAAAGATGGGACCATTTAGCTATACTGGTCTGGCTGGGGTGGAGCTAATTTTCTTCATAGCAGCCCATATAGTGCTGTGCTTTGGATTTGTGACTGAATCAGTGGTGATAGCACAGTGCTATTTTGTCTGCCACTAAGCAGTGCCACCCTGTCACCACAGCAAGTTAGGCTGTGTGTGGGCAAGACATTGGGAGAGGACACACCTGGGACAGAGGACAGCAAGGCCAGATCCCCAAGGTGGGATCTCCTACTATTCCATGTCTTGTTTTGCAATAAGAGCACAAAGAAAAGAGGCAGAAGGAGGGACATTCACGGTCATGATGCTTGTCTTACCAAGAAATCATAACGCATGCCAAGCCCCTGATTACCAGGAGGAGGTCAATGGGAAGTAGTGAATAAAGTCTGCTTTACTTTGCTTGTGCATGCAGCCTGTGCTTCACATATTAAACTGTCTTTACCTCAACCCAGAAGTCTTCCTACCTTCTGTTTTCTCTCCACCCTTTGGGACAGGGGAGTGAGCAGGTGCCTATGTAAGTGCTTGGCTGCGTCAATCCATCCTGTTAGATAAGAGGAAGGGAAGGGAGGGGAAGGGGGAAGGTTTGGATTCTAACTCAGCATCAAGCCTTTGCCTTCCTCAAATGCATTTTCCCTGTTAGGGTTTCCACCCAATTACAGGTAATTTCTCCTGCTGCAAGCACTCCACTGCTTCACATTTTCCTTTGTTTATTAACCCAAACATTGCTTATTCCCCCTTTAATTCTGAATTTTTCCTCTTACCTTTTACAGAATGTCAGAGGATGTAGTCAATTCTTTTTACAATTACTTGTATATGTCCATGTTTTTAGTAGTGGCAACTAGAGAATGTGCTGAAGGAATTGCTTTACTAGCTAGTTCTTTGTATTCAGCAAGATAATTTCTCAGCTGCCAGCAGAATGCCACTAGTGCATATAGCTTTTCTATTTAAAACCAAAAAAGGAATGCTGCAGAATAGGAGTCATTTTAAAGCAGCACAGTTTTTAAAGTTCAGTCAACTACTCAAGGACATGTTTGTGTGCTCTAGTGAAAGTCTATCTGGATTTATAACATGCATTCTGAAGAGGAAGGTATCTGTTTTCTAGGAATGTGTGTGGTTGATACCACCTTCCTGGGTTTCTAAAACTGAAATTATTACTTCCTAGGCTATGAAACACTGCTCAGCACACACAGGTTATTGTGGGCTTCAGTTATGAGAGAAATGTGTGTACTTAAGTCTGTCCTGGAGACATGAAAAGATTTTTTAAGTTTTGCTTTGCTTTATGAGCTCTTCCAAAACGTGGTCTCCACTTCAGAGACACAGTTATAATGAAATATTTTCTAATATCCCATGCAAATATCAGCCTTTTTACAGGGATGCCAAAATAAATACAGTCTAAAGACTACATTTACACTCTCTTTGGGAGCAAGCTGGAGGTCTGTATTTTGGGACCCTGTTCTGCATGCCCACACCGTTATGATGCCTCTGCAGTCTGCATTGCCTTTTGCAGCAGTGTTGTGTTCAGCATGAGTCACGTACCACCATCACCAAGCACTGTTGTAGGTCTTGGGCACTGGCTGAACAGATACAGACCCAGCTAGGCCTCTCCAGTCCATACCCTGTGGGTACACGAGTTTGGGTTACACTGGAGGGTGGAGGGGGAGTGTCCCAGTTCCAGGCACCATGAAGCCCATTCAGATATAGTTGAAACTCAGCATAGAAGTACCTAAGACCTAGCTTAGATATGGGGTGTCTCAGCAGCTAGGTAAAAAGACATGCAGGCCTGACAACCCACTTGGCATCCTTTGGCAGTCCACCAGAAATAGCCATCTACTGTCTCTACCCAAGACTTCTTCAAATTGTCCTGCTCCTTCCCCCAAACAAGAAACACCACTGTGGAATATGTTCCTGTGTCCCTGTTTCTCAGGAGCACGTCTTTCTGAACGCGGTGTTCAAGATAAAGAATACACCCAAAGGATAGAGCTGAATCCATTTTTTAACATCTTAAATATGTTGCATCAACATCCCTTTGCCAACCCTGTTTTGAAAGCCTGGGGAGAGAAGAGGATCACAGTGTTCCTTCCCAATATGTAAATGTTGTTGGATGTTTGTTTGAAGTACTTGGTTCCCTGTAATTGCAGTTTTGACTTTAGGACCAAAGATGCGTATTTGTTTACTTTAGATTTCTAATCCCGTTCTTTCTGTCATGGAATTGCACACATTATTCCAATCATAGCAGGGCAGTCCATAGCTTCTTTGCTTACTATGTAGCCAGACCAGTTTCTCTGAAATCAAAGGCTTGGGGCTTATTTTGTTTGTTTTGCTTCTTTTAAATAAAGAGACTTTCCAAACAAAAAGCCAAACAAATTTTCCTGTGGCCTTCCTAGATTTGTTCTGCTTCAGTTAAAGAAAGATGTAGGACAAGTCTGAGTATGTTAAGGAACAATGGAAAAACAGGGAGTAATCCACTTTTTTCTTTTCTTCTTTTATTTCTTTCTTTTTTTCCCCCCCAGTGTTGAAGAACTCCCCAAACAAAAGCAGCAACCTTTTGAGGTCTGAATCTGGGTGTCCCTGAAATCTGTGCCTGACCTCACCTCTCTGAACAATGAATCTCCTCACAAACAGAGTGCCAACTGTTATCCCAGTGTTCATCTGAACTTCCTCCAGCTCCAGAAGAAAGGGAAGCAAGAAATTCCATTTAGGATGCCAGTGGGTGTCCTTGGTGTGACTGGCAGCTCTGAAGGATTCCAGATGGCTTAACTCCTTCTTTTGAACATAACTTTTGATCTCATTTAAATTTCCTCCTGATTTCACCTGCTCTGTGTTTACCAACTGGAGAACACACAGGTGGATGTATTAACTCCACCATAGGGTACAAATGGATTAAAGGGAATTTGTGAGCAGGAGGGAGGTTCTATAGTACAGCTCCAGCTCCACTCCACAATATGATTCAGAAACCACAGTATAATTTTAACAGACAGAACGAACAAATGGAAAATCTTCTCCACCCCCAGTATGTATTTTCTAAACATTAAAACATGTACTCTTCAATCTGGTGGTCACCTAGAAAGTCCTGTTCTTTGTTTACATATTTACAGTTAAATTCACAAACAAGTCGTTCTTCAAACTTCCAAGCTGTGTTTATGTTTTTCCATAACAAGTAGCAACAAATAACTTGTGCTAAGGACAGTAGTCTTATTACAATAACATTGTAGTTGAACCTTGCATGTTGTGGAAGGAGGGAGGGCTGTCAGGATCGTGCACCAGTATGGCACAGACTCAAGAAGACATAAGAAAGCAGCAGAAGAATAAGACTGATGAGCAGGGTCCTCGTGGAGGAGAACACAAAGTGGGTCAGTTTGCAGAGGCAGAGACTTTTCTTGGTTGGGTTAGTGTCTGAGAAGGAATTCCTTCATCTGAGAAGGAATTTTCTCACACCAGTTAAATTGATGAGTGTAGACCTAATTTCAGTTTAGCTAGGTACCCCATCTGCATGTCAGCTGTGTGAAGATGAGGCCCAGGTGTAAAATTTTCTATATAATGTGGTTTCTGTGAGGTACATGTGCTAGAAGAAAGCTGTTTCACATTTTGTCTAGGTTCCTGGCATTCTACCATGGACCCTGAACATCAACTCTTGGACTATGTGCTTCTACCTCACTTAACATAGTCTCAGCCTGGGCTCTGCAGCTCAAATAGATATTTCAAACTCTTTTGCCACTTATTTTTAAGTAAAACCCAAAATGCGTTGTTTCCCAGAACTATTTGAGCCCTCCCCCAGCCACATTTCTGCTGGAAAGATATGGTTAGGTTCCCAAACAAGTCACCCAAAACACTCTGAGCTTGCCCTTTCTGAGTGATTGCTTCAGAAGAATCTCATCTGCCCAGCATAGATGTTTGTAGCTGAGAGTCTTCTAGACACCATCTCTAATTAAAGGAAAGAAACAGGCATTCCCACAGCATGTCTCCCCATCCTAAACAAACAAACAAACAAACAAACGAACAAAGTGGTTGTTCCAGCAATGGACTAGAGAGGAAACAAGTGGTAAACAGAGTAAATTTAACTCACTGCCCAACATCTACTGAGATGAGACCTACCGTCTATTGATGGTAGTCACACTTGTTCCTTGTCCTCCCCCCTCCCGGAGATAAGTCAGCAGGAATGCCACTATTTTCTTATTTTCACTCAGTGTGGTGCCCAAACCGAGCTGGCGCTGGACACCGAGCTGCGGAGAGGCCTGCCTGCAGCCATTCCCGTGGCTGGCAGCTGGAAGGGCCTCCCTTGGCTGCGGCGTCCACTCATCCATTCACATTGCAGTTGAGTAGTGTGAGGCGCCTCTTCCTTCTCCTCCTTTAAGGACTAAGCTTGTTGCTTTTCCTATGTTATCAACTCCCACAGCTGCAGTGGGTTTCTCTTCTGAACAGCACAGCATCTTAATCCTAATGCAGCCTGAATACATCCCGCTGAAATCTGTAGTGGTCAGTAAAGGGGTTGAGTAATATACCCAAAGGGTGATTTCCCTCAGATTGCTTGTCTGTTTTTCAGTTAAAGCTGGGCTGACACCACAGTTACACCTGCCAGACAGACAGCTCCAGGTTCTCTTTGTCTAATTAGGGGGAAGAAAAGCCCTACTTGAGCTTTGCTGTATTTTCCAGGTTTCAGGTTTCCAGGTTTGTCAGATTAATTAGAGTTTTGAACCCATGGCCCATAGAAGGTGAAAAGAACATTTGCTAATGTGGACATTCATATCTTCGGTCTCCAGATATGCAACCCAGTGACAATGTCCTTCCCGCGCACGTCCTGGCTAGTGACTTTTGCCTGCAGTCAATGAGTGATGTTGATTTTCAGCCTTCAGAGAGTCAGGTCTAGAAGCAAATGTTTCTCAGCACTTTATCATCATAGGCAATATTCCAAGGGTTGCAGAGAACTTGGATTGGTTTAAAGAATAGCCTTTTGAAACACAGACATGAAAACAAAGATCTCTACTTACGCTGTGTGGCAAGCATATCTCTCAGCTCTGAGCTACACTGTCGGTAGTAAAACCACATGAACCTTCATGCAATGTCCCTGGAAAATGCTCACACATTGACTCTATGTGCACACAGATTGAACATGGCATGGAGATGCTTTCATTACCCTGTATTCAAAACATTTTGTTAGAAGAAAAGTGGGAAAATAAATGTCTGAGACGAATAAGCAGATGTTTGCTGTTAAAGATCAGCATGTTATACAATTGAGTTTACAATAACTGCTTTTAAATATAAACTAACTTCTGACCAGTGTTTTCCAATGTACTGCAAAATCTGCATGTCGTTCCTTTTGTCATTTACAAGTAAACACCCACTGGAGTGTTTTATAGTTTGTAAAATATGAAAAGGCCTTTGTTCATGGGAGATTCCTTTGATTTACTGTAAGATGAAAACCTATGTGCCAGAGATTTTTGGTCCTCTTAATCAGAACCGAGCAAACTTTTCTTCAGCTTGACCACTCTGATCTCATTGCCTAAACATACTAGCAAACAGCTAACAATTGTGGTGGCTTTTTTCTTCCTTTAACATAGCTTTCCTTCCCTCTGGACAAGGCAGCTGTTGGAGACTGGCTTCAGCAGTCAGGAAAGGCCTTTTTATCTCCTGACAGGGATACAGCACTTGAACCCACAAAAACAACAATAATGAGGAAGCTTTCAAAATAAACAGACCAAATGGGTGCATCTTCTTGTTCCCAGTGCCTCTGCGCCAGACACTAATGCTTGGCCACCATGCCAAGTCAGCAGCTGCAGCTATAACAAGTAACATTAGGTTTGCAAAGATAGAAAAAAGCTCCCCCAAAATTGCTGGCAAAAAGGTAGAGCTGCTACACCTTCAAAATTTGATCATTACTTGTAAAAGAAGCTCTACTACCACTATTAGATGTTCTAACCTCATTATAGCCTTAGGCAATGAATATATGTTATCTCTACTGCACGCTAGCAGCAAGAACCACTGCTGCAGATAGTAAGGTCTTCCTTTCTTTCCTTTTTTTTCCTTTCCTTTTTTTGGTTTGGTTTTTTTTGGGGGGGATAGGGAGGAGCAGATTACAAAATTAATTTAAAAAAATAATCAGGGATTACTTGAACTTGAACCAAGGTTCTCCAATTGCTGGTTTCTCAAAATGTTTCCTGCCTAGACCTGAAGCAGGTTTGAACCTTTCACAGAGCCACTTCCCCAATTCCCACTGCATGGCCATCCACGTAGTGTTGCTTTGCTACCCTTGCAAACACTTTGCCTCTTAGCCGTGACCCTGTTTCTCCCACGCCTTACTCACAAGGCCAAAGCAGGGTTTGTTCCATTGGCTTGGGAGTGTGAAATATTTTTATAGAATTGTTTCCTCTCATAAAGAAAAAAAATAATTAAAGAAATTTAGTATCTATTGCTACATTCCCCAGTGAGAATGGGAGTATTTTGGGCATATCTAGTTTAACAAAAAAATGAAAAGATCTTGCCTACATGTAACCTGCTGTGATGGTACTTCAGGAATGCCTCTTCCTCTCTTCCCAGGCATGGCCACCTCTGGCTTCCTCTGTCTGTTGCCAGTTCAGAGACGTATCCTACCTTAGCTGATGCCACCTTCTCAAAATGGTCTCAGGGAGCCAATGTTAAGTCTCTTCCCATCCAAAACCCACTCAAGCAGTGAAGGGAAGAACCAGTTTTTGTGTCTAAGGGTTCATTTCTTTTTGAATTGCCTTAGTGTAAACCACTCATCATAGGAGAGACGGATACAGTAAACCCTGGCTCCTGCTTAGCCTGTTGTAGGGTGATGAACATGAGTCCAGAACAATCCTCAGGTGGACCTTTGCAAGGCAGCTGTCAGGAAATAGTTGACAGGACCTGGATCAAGTGAGATGCAAGAATAATCGATTCAAAGTCTTGATACTTTCTGGGACTGAATAATTGGTATAGATTGGAAAGGGGGAGAGATGGAAGAAAACTGCAATGTGCAAAGCTTTCTTTCCAGAGAGAAACTCTTTCCACTAATTTTTTAGCAAAGCTGCGTCTTCTGTGATGTCCCACTGGGTTTGAGTTTTAAAGGGGAGATAAAAATAAACTACTTTATGTTCTGTGAAAAGATCACTGAAAAAGTGATTTAAGAGGAAAGAAAGCTAAGCCCTCTTCCCTACCCATCCATATGTTGATCATATGCACATATGAATAGAGGACTTCTAACCCTAGAGGAAAAACTGAATTACAGGAGAAATTCCCAGGGACTTGAAAAAATTTGGAGCTTCTGCTCTTTCGCTTCCAGAAACAATATTCTCAGGAGTCCCCAGATAGACACAAAAAGGGGTGGCAAAAGATGAATTACATGCTGGAACAATAGCTGGGGTTTAAAAGGAGTTGATGTATGGCTCAGCAGGACTTTGTATTGCATCGTTCCCTGAGAACCTGCTGGGACTTCCCGCCTGGCACCAGGCAGTTCTGGGTGTATGACTACATCCATGAACAAAGCTAAGCTTTGATCTAAACATCTAAGAAGATGCCCAAGACCCCCAGAAGAAGAGTTACATAGCTAGCATGCTAGCTGGGAAGCTAAATGCAGCAAACATAAACCTCCTCATCACGTAGGGTTTTGAGAGGGGATTTCATTTGTTTCAGGTGAAAAGCCATCACTGTCAGTTGAGGTGCCAGATTTACTTTAACCCAGGGTTTAAAAAACAAAAAGTAATGCTTGCTGCTATCTTCCTTCGTTGTTATAAAATGTGGTGGTTAGAGTGCTAACCTGGGAGGTGAGAGAAGTGTATATGAAGCCAGATCATGATGCAACAATGAATTCAAGAAACACTGATGTAGGAAGAGTGTGTGTGGACCAGTGAACAGGGCCTTCACTGGGTGGTGACGGTCCCAGGGTTTGTTTACCTTTCATAATCCTCATCCTGTATCTTATGCAAAACATTCAGTGGACAGTAGTGCTTAGAAAAGGTACTGAAAAAGGCACCTGCAGCTGTCTGTGGTAGCCATGGAGCTGGAGACCAGCCCCCCACAGAAGGCATGAACACTTGGTGCAGCCTGCTGAACTCTGTGGCTTGCGTGGCTGCTAGCCTCAGAACAGAATGCTTGAAGGTGAAATCCATAAAAACAATCTGAGTGCTTTTTGGATCACTTGGAATTTACCTGAGGATTGGTAAAACATCTCCCTTCATCTTTCCAATGTCCTGAGCTGCTCTCCTGAGCTTTAGGCTCAGGAGACTTGTGCTACATGGCTCCTACTCAGGAAGCTGCTTGACTGTTGGGTGCCAAGTGCTAATATTCACTTCACAGACCCCATCCTAAACCTGTTATGCCTTTAACCACAGATTTAGGTGCTCAGTTAGCTCCTTCCTCAGCAACTGAAATGAAGTGTCTTGTCTTGTAATCTCTGACCCCATGGCTGTATGGCACCAAGCAGCCATCAGCACCTTTTCAATGTGTCCTGTGCCACCTCTGCATAGCCTGGGCACCCACCACTCGTCCCATGCCCATTTTTAGACTTTCTAGGCTTTGCTGGATCTTGAGTTCTGTGCTGCTGTGAAGCTGTATCTGATGACAATATCTTGACTGCTTTGCCAGTGTCAATGAAAGGGAATCTAAGTATTTCAGATTTGCAGCCCTGAGAATAAGATGGCACACCAATCTGCTGCTGGCAGTGGTTCTTACAGGACCATTGTGTTTATTCAGTCCCTTGAAAAGTCTACCCAAATAATTTCAGAGCTAAAAATGAATGTTACTGAGCACTTGCATAACCACAAAACAATTTTTAATGTTGTGTTAATTGCATATCTTGCAGGAACATTTGCTTTTGGCTCAGGAAAAGATCACAGAATGCAGCATTCATTGTTGATGTTGTAGTCCTGTTGTCCTGGGTGCCTTACTTAAGAAGGGAGAGGCTTCTCTAAACAGTTCCCAGTTAAATCCTGACCTTCCTGCTACCTGTGGTCTTCAAGGCTACCTGGGCTACCTGCACATAGGATGTCACAGGCTTTGAGGATCTGCTTGTTCAAGCCCTGAATGGACAAATTTAAGTGTGTGAATTAGCAAGTTCCTTGTCCAAGCTTGGTATCCAAGTTTGTGTGACAGCAGAGAGCTGAACTCAGAGCTCTTCAGTTCAGTGCCACCACCACAGTTACTTGGTTCTTATTAAAATTTCAGTGTGTGGCAAAGTCAACACGTGCAGCACAATGTTGCTTGATTTTGCTGTGCTGGGCTCAGTGGAGTACATTAACTCCTGTGGTGGCTCTTCCTTCAACCAGGGGGAAAACTGAGCTAAAAACCCATGCTGGGTTGGTTCTGTTCAGCAAGGCTTTTTTTGGAACAGCGAGGGAAGTGGGAGAGGTGTGTGTGTGTGTGTTTAAATCATATAGGTGAGACCCAACTGGCAAAGTCTGATGCACACACTTACCTGCTGTCTGTGACAGATGCCTTAAAACTAGTTAACATGAGCACAGCCCCACTGAGCCTGGACCTGCAGTTGTAAAGGGTGACTTGTAAGATTATGGCTTCAAGGTACATGTTTTCTTTGATCTTGTCAATTCTGCATAAGGTTATGGAAGGAAACCTTTGACTTCAGGAATTCTGTTATTAAGGTATTCAGATTATTTCCTGTTTGCTGTTTTGGTGGGTTTTGTTTTGTTTTGATTTGGGTTTTTTTAAATGATTCTAAGAAAAGGATGTTCTGAGTGGGGATCGAAATGGATAGAAACCCTACTTACTGCTCCAAAGAACTGAAAGAGGCCAGGTTATTGTGCAGTCAGATATACTCTGTGAGCTTGGCTTGACTGATTGAACTGGAAAACAATCATGCAGGCAAATATGAACCTGAACTCCTTCCCCTAGGGTTTCCTGCCCTGATCTCTTGCTTGAAGAGACAATTCACATTTTTCATCTCTCTTAAAACAAATTAGGCCCACATGCCAGCATGATTTAGTGATTATGTACTAATTACCTTGAATATTTATGCAGGATTTCATTAGATAAGGTTAGGGTGAGTCATCAGAAGGATTTTATACCCCTGAAAAGTTTACTCTCTAATTCCTGCTTAGAAACATTATTTGGATGCTACTGAAATGACTTCTGCTTGGCTTGAATTTCATCAAGATTTTTGTGCTACCTGCATTATTTTACTGTAAATGACAGCTTTATGTGCCTTTCCATCACTGCTTGAATAACTCTTCTATTTGCATGGGTTAAGGCTGTATTTGTTTGAGAGCCATAGACTTCATCTTGGTGTGTTTAAACTTGGATGTTAAATCATAGAAATGAGATTTGAGTTAAAAGAAATAGTAAACTGGAATTAAAAAGTAGGATGATAGCTTTACATCACCCTCCCTCCATGTGAAAGCAAACACCCTGAATTTGTTTCCTTTGATCTTTCTGTCATAATTGCTTCTTATTTTCTTTTAGGTTTTGGTTTGTTTGGGTATTTTTACTTAAAAAGATGCAAGATATTCCTAAATCCGTTTTTTGATGTCTCTTCAAATGAGTAAGAATCTGTAAATGGTTTCTGATTACTTTTTTTGCAATTAATTGTCAATTTTTCTTACCCATCTCGGCTGAGATATCAACCAAGGGTCTGGGGTGACTTAACTTCCTTGCAGACAGTAAAAAGGAACCTTTTGTTTTGGCTTGTGACCCCCTCTAGTAAATCCAAAGTGTGCAGAAAAGCTTATCACTGGTTTTGTGCAGTGAAAAAGTTCTGTTCCTTTGACTACTTCCCCCCCAGTATATATATAACCGCTATATACCTGCTAATCAAATGTGTGTGTCTGCTTTGCAGCTCTCCAGTGCTGTCACAGTGTACTGTTAAATTCCTGACCCCACATTTCTTTTTCCCTAAGCAAAGTCCTTTTTCAGTTCGTTTTTTGTGGCAGAGCTTGCACACAAAGCATCTAGGACTAGGTGCCACGTGGAAAGTGCTTTTCCTGCTAGCTGTGCTGAGAAGAGCTCTGCTCTTGAACTCGTGCCTGTAGCTGTTTAATATGAGAAATGGGGATTTCACGTGCTTGATTGCAGCAGAAGCAGCCTGAACTGGCTTCTTACAAAAGCCGAAAGCACATGGTCCAGCTCTTCCCTCAGTGAGTTAGTCTGTGGCAAGTGTTCAAGGGAACTATCTTTGGCTAGTCCTTCTATTTTATTTTTTGACCTGCCTACTCTGTTTTCTTTCTCAAATCCCTTCATTTTCTCACATCTGCTTTTCCCTTTTCCATGCTCGCTTTCCGTGTCCTGATATTCCTTTAACCTCCCTCCTTTTCTCTTTTTTCCTTGTCCCTTTCAACTATATTCTCTCTTTTTCTCTCCTCTCCCCTTTTCCTTCTTCTTGTTCCTTGCCATCCCCCAAACCTGTCTTGTTCTGGCTTTCATAGCCCCACACCTAGCCCCTCCAGCCTGCTCTGCTGCTGCAGCCGCCAGTCGATTTCTGTCAGGCAACCCAGCCAAAAGTGCAGCTAAAGATGGACTTTTTCCCCCCCCCCCTTTCCCTTTTTTACTTTTAAACCAACTGGATTAGTAATAATTGCAGTTTGTAGCACATTCTCAGTGGGAAACGTTTTGTGAGTAAATCTCAGTCAATCATAATCTGGCACTGGAATAAGCACCTTGTTTAGTCTAGGGGCACTGAATAAATTGGCCTTACATCTTTGCTTTCAAGCTGTATTTGAGCCCCGTTGTGTAATTGCCTTTTGCATGCCAGAGGGATTGCGTAGGGGTGCTACTCAGATCAAAGTTGCATTCAGCAGGGCTTGGGTGTATTAGCTGTAATTAGTAATGTAATTTTAGGAGACAATGCTGCATTTGTAGGATGAACAGAAACTACAGCAGCACTTTAGCAGAAAAGCAATGTTGGTGCAGCCTGTTTCTCTCCCAGTGGCAGAGACTATTTGGGAGGTATTTGTATTATACACACCACCACCCCCATCCCCCTCCCCACATGAAATACTGAAGCTCAGGTGTTTTAGTACTGTGGCTCTTACTGGGTGGAAGTAAAGCACTGCAAAGGAGAGGTTATTTGCTTTGTGCGCCGGGGGAAAATGGGAGGTAAGTGGTCACCAGTCAGAAGGAAAGGCAGGAGGGTCTGGGGTGTTATTTCAGGTTCCTCTCTGTCTTGTTATTAATTTGTTGCTGCTCTTTCTCTCCTAAGGACAGTCCCACTTGGACATTTCTTTCAGTGCTGATGGAAAAAAAACAAGCCAAGCCAACATCCCTTGATTTCATCTGTCCCTTTTCTAAAAATAATGTAAGTGCTACATGTTTTGGTAAGCAATTTTTTCCCCCCTCTACTATCTCCTCTTGTCTCCATTCACCTTGATGCTCTGACCCAGTGTCTAGCAGGGAAGATGGCAACAGACCCTGAGGAAACTGCAGTCCTAAGGATTACAGCCTTTGCAAAGTATGGCCCTGTGCAAAGCAGGTCATTAATGACAGAAGGGATTAATGAGTATTGCAGAGCACAGCAAGTCATCATCAAATTGTGCCTTAAGCTTGCGATGCTGTTTACAAATGTAAAGGGATCACATAAAGGATGTCTTTTGGATATGCACATCCAAGGGGCTAAATTGGTTCAAATTCCAGATGTCTTCAGGTACAGATTGGAAAAAATGCTTGTGCATCCCAAGAACTGAACTGAACTGTGATATATCTTTCAAAAAAAAGACAGGTCTGAGGGAATTGTTCCTGTTGGACTTGTCTGACAAGGATAGTTTTATCTCTTGTCTCAAACCTATCAACATGTGATGTGTGGAACTAGCACCTAGACAGTAGGTACACCACACACCTGTCTGTGACCTTATTACAGGTCCCAGATAGACCTGTCTGTGTCCCTTCATTAAGGGCCATTACCGAATCAGGGTCTGGGTAATTCAGGTTGTGAGGCACCTCAAGAGATCGCCTGCTCAGACCAGGGCCAGCTGGAAGACACATGAGTCTGCACAGGGCTGTGTCTGGGCAAGTCTGAAGGATGGAGACTCCACACCTTCCCTGAACATCTGGTTCAGTGTTTGACTATCACCATAGTAAAACCCTTTTTTGCTCTTTGAATTGGAATAACCTTTGTTGCAGCGTATGTCTGCTGCTTCCTTTTGTGTCACTCTGCACCTTCTAGAAGATTGCTCCATCTTCTCTTCACCTTCCCTTTAGGTGCACACATTGTAATGGCAGCAAAGAAGGAAGAACAATAGCAAGGAAGGGAAAATGTGTGCTGCTTCAACCCGGTGATGGGACACAGTGCTAATGCAGGGGCAGTACCAATGACAGTGAAAAGCCCTGCAGAGGGGTCCAGATCACTCTGGATGACTCCTGTTCTTGTAAAAGACCAGCAAGAAATGCCCAGTTTAAAGAGGTTAGATAGGATTAGATAGGAAGAGGGAAGGGGAAGTTGTGCTGGTTTATTATATGAACTAGTTTTTAGAATGGGCATATTTAGTTAGGATAAATGTGCTTGTGGACTGGGACTTTGCTCTCTCTTGAATGCACTAAACAGAACATAAAGAATATATCGGACTGATATTCTTCCCTGAATCTGGAATAAAGTATGGAAAAAAAAGAAAAGGAACCAAGAAAAATGATTGATATTAAAAATGAGCTTTCTTAAGTAGAAAAATTTGCAATTTATTACCCATTTTATATGTATGTATTACTGTGCCAATGTGAAACTAATTACTTACAGTAATGTTTCAATATATTTATTGTTAAATATAATTCCAATATAAATTGGGGTTTATATATGCAGTTGTAGGTTTTCAATTCAGAAGTCTGAAATTTGGGGTTTTTTTAATGTCCTGTATCTCACGATTGTCACTTAGTGAGGCTTACTACTCAGTTATAAACATTTTCCTTCTGCAAAGGCTCACTGGTGGTAGAGGCATTTATATAAGCCAGGCAATTTGGAACTTGCTCGAGGTCTGCAGTAAAATGCTCAGCCAAGTAGTTTTGATAGTAAAAGGAACCTTTCTTTTCTTAATCTTTTTTTTTCTTTTTTTTCTCCCTCCCCCTATTTTTTTTCCTTTTTTTTTTTTTTAAATGAGTAGATCACACAATGGTGGCTGAGAAACCTTTGTTGTTCCCTTTTCTCCCATCAGCAACACTCACATCCAGGCTGAATAAATCTTTCAACGGCATTCTTTGCTTGTGGCTGTTTGATGTGGTTCCAGCAGCTTCAAACACAGGAGGCATCCAAACTGGTGGAAGTCAAAAAGGCCAAAACTCCACTGTTGCAGGAGCCCTGAACGACTGTGGGGTGGCCTGGCAATGCCTTGCAGGACCAAAGATGCACACACACCGAGCCCTTTTGCTCTCCTGCCCTGCGATGTGGCAGCGCTTGGAGTGCTTTACCCAGGGGGCTGGGACTGCTGGAGATCCCATCAGGGTGGTGGCAGGGTGATGCTGGCAGTGCTGCTGCAGCGTGGGGAATGCAGTGGAATCACCTGTCTGTCCATCAGAGGGTGGCTGCTGGAAGGAACAACAGTGATACGTGTGCTCTGGGTCCAGTGAAATGAACCAAGGCCTCTGCTTACTGTGCCATACTAACAGGTCCAGCTGCAAGAAGAAGGTGGACAAAGTGAAGGTGGCAGCAGAGACTCCGGGCCCCTGGAGCAGGGTCATATTGGAACTGTGGTGCCCATGAAACTCTGTCCTCAGGTAATGTCTTGGGGATGTATGGTTTCTGCAGGTTTTGTTGCAGCTTGGGAGTTGGTTCCTAATGTCACCAGCCCAGCGATTTGCTACCCCAGAGACTGAGAATGGGCTCGGTCTACTCAGAAGCTGCAGCTAAGACATAGAGTGTGCTATCTCCTCCTGCTGCAGAAGGTCCTGAGAGCCTAGCTTGGTGGGTGAGCGTGTGGCCAGATGCTCTGGCATGAATGCCATCACCTCTTTCCAAGCCCTAGGCTGGCTACAGCACACCAATGTCCCCCTTTCCTTCTCACTGATGGCTGTGTGAATGAACACCCAGGCTCAGTTTGGGTGCAAAGTTGTTAGTGGCTATAATGAGTAATAGGTGTTCCAGTGCCAAGGCAAATCAGTAAGTACCTGCTGTCTCTCCTGCCAGCAGCAGCGTCTGCCTACAGCTCCGAAGGTGGCCCCAGAAGGTCTCCCTTTAACAGCTGTCTTCTGCTTGCCCAGAGCTCTCTTCAGCCTTTGGCTTTCTCCTTGGCTTGGTCCCCTTTGACTTCAGAATACGGCTTACCTTCGTGAGTTTATGCTAAGCCAGACAGGCTGGATGCTGGATAGTGTCTAATTACAGTGATGTAGGAGTTTTTGATGAAATAGCTCCTGCAGAAAAGGCTGATTTGTCAAACCAACTTATTTTCCCCATAAGAATGTGTTTTTATTTAAATAGAACTGTCATTTTATTGAAACCCAGAGAAAAAAAACCCGGACCCTCCTCAAGATATGGAGAATTCATGGAGGAGTGGGAAGACTGCCATTAGTTTTTTACTGCTCATCCCACATCGTCTTTCTTCATCTTTTGTTCCTGCATGGTGGCATCAGGGGAAGTGTGTGAGGTTTGCGGCTGCCCCTGCTGAACTGTGGTGTGGTCAGACTTTTACCCAGCATTCTGTCACCTTTCAAGAGAATAAAATTCATTTTAACATCAGAATTCTCAAGTAAGAAACCTCAAATAATGAGAGGAAACCACCACAGAGGTATACAATATCCAGTTGAAGACCTTGCTGAAAACTGAACAGATTATACTTGTTACATGTGGTTAAACTGGGCCATTAACATTAAAACTGTTCAGAACACAAAATAAATTCTGATTTTCTTCTGTCAGAGTTTGTGGTTCGGTGTTCACACATTCTAGGCTCCAGTTAAATGATTTACTGTACAATTTAATGCCTTTCAGCTGTCACCCGCACAAAAAGATCCCTCGAGTGATCTGCCAGGAAATGAAGGCAACACTTGTCCAGGGTGGACTTTGGCCAGGACTGGAAAACTCAACATGCCAAAATACGCAGGAGCAATCACATAACCCACTGTCACCCACACTTGGTACCCAGAAAAGAGAAGGCCATGCAGCTGTGACTGTATCTGTGACAGCTCTTCATCTGAAACACACTGAGACATTCATTCTGCTCCTTGCAGAAGCAAAGCAGTAAGTAGCTGCCTCTACAAAGGCTTGTATCACAGGCACGATGCTATTCCTGGTCCTTCTCCCAAACTTTCCTTTGTTCCTGATCTTTAAAATGGTGTGAAATTTTGAAGTTTTTCTCCAAACTCCTTCAGAATAGCTTTTAAAAACCCCAGTTCTCACCTACCAACAGGATGAGGAGAAACCAGTTGCCCTGGGACAGTGTAAAATGTACTTCAGGAGCAAGGGAGGAAATAAAAAAGTCACTACTCTATGAAATTCTACATTTTAGGGTCTGACGTGGCCTTAAGTTCTTTGCTTTGCCTCCAGCTAAAGTCATAAGGTGCCTCGTGCAGACCCAGTATTAGTGTATGAACAGCAGCTAGCTGTGACTTCAGCCATTAACAAGCTTCATCCACCTCTGAAGTCAAACTGTAGAGAGGCACTCAGGAATGCAATACCTGCATTAGGGTTTCGCCTTAGTTCTGGGGCTGTTCAGCATCCTATATATTTAAGCCCAGAATAAGCTATCAGACAAAAGCTTAGGCAGGCTGATCACTAGTGTGGAAGGAACCAGAATCCTGGCTCACCATTTCTACGTGAAGCCTGTAACTTCATTTGTAGCTAATGCTGTATCTTTTAGAAGGTCCTGCTTTTAAGTGTCAGGGGATGAAGAGTCTGCTGCAGCCCCAGGTAAAACCTAACAGTTACTTAACATGCTTTCAGTCATGTGCACCCTGGATCCACTCCGAAATTCCTTCAATTTCTCAGCCCCAGTAGGTTTTTTGTAAAAGGGAGTGGGTTCTGCAAGTAGCTGGGGACCATGGCCAGGATGCCTCTTAAAGATCTCCTCCTCCTTTCTGCTGGAGGGGGATGGTGCATGGGGTGAAGGAAAGACCTCTCTTCTGGTGCCAGGGAGCGATTTGGGTAGCTCAGCCAGTCCTCTTGAATCATGTTCAAAGTCTCTCACTCTGTGACACATTTTTCCATGATCCTGAAGAGCTCTTGCCATTTTCTTCTCAATTCTCCCAGATTTTCCAAGATCTCTCTCAAAATATGGATACTGGCAGCAGACTGTTTTTTTTTCCCCCCCTCTCTTTTTCTGGAACTAGTGCTACACCTCTTTAATAACAACATCTGGTTAAGATCTTCAATTCTGTCTGTCATAGAAAATCACATCAACATCACTGTGAGGTCCTCTCTTGCCCTTTCATGTGAGTGATGATTTGGTCCTGTCTGAAAGGGAAGAAAGCCACTGTCAGCTCCTTGTTTCTCAGCTCTCTGCTTTGATGGATAACTCAGGTGGGAGAGCTCTGTTAAACTGGGAAAAGCGGGCAGGATCAAACAGCCCAAGATGCCCCTGAATCTGGGACATTCTCCAGGCCCTGCCTCACACAGTTGACCCAGAATGGCCTGAAAGTCAAACAAACCTTCATGCATCCTGCAGAAATTACTTCTAGGCTCCAAATATGACCCATAAAGAGCCAAATGAAGTTTGTGCCATGCAGCTATGCTTGCAGATCCAAGCAGTGAGACAGCAACTTCATTGCTGCGCTCCAGTTTCACAGAAAATGATTTGCCTCTAATAACAACATCGGAGGTATGAAATAAGACAGTTGTACCTCTGTTTACAAGGTGAGGAAGCTTCAGTGGAGTGTTACACAATGGATGGGAAGGTGGCATTAAAAAAGGATGAGGTTATAATTACTGTAAATTGTTTGCAAGGTTTTTAAATGACACTCTCCTGCCCCCCCTTCATTTCAAAGGGATATTAATTAGCTTGTCTTGTAGGGGCCTTACTTCTTGTGCCGGGTACGACGAACAAAGCATACCTCCCAATTAGCCACTGTTTTTCCTTGTTTCCTCTCTATTTTCTGGGATGTTGAAGGGGACACATACAAAGGAAGGGTTTTTGCTAGGAGAGGAAGCAGAGTTAAAAAGAATTGTGGGATTTTGCATTCCTCTTTCCATCAAGATGTTGTGTTTAGTGAATTGTTTTCTTTCATCTGAGACTTCCAGAGCAAGCTTTGCCATGGATATGAGAGTGCTGCAGCACAGTCAGAGCTGTTGCATGAGGACATATCAAATCCACTCAAAAAGTGATCAGGAATCTAAATATTTAACTACCCTGGTGTCTCTTTTCAGTTACTTTCTGCACTTAACATCTCTCCTGTTTTACTTAGGTCCCTTGCTCCCGAGAAGGCTGCTCTCAAGCAGAACAGACTCGTCTTGAGTGATCAAAACCTCTTTCAGTCAAAACACTAACCACCAAGCTATTTTCTTACTGCCCTCTAAATCCCCAAGGAAACATCACATCCAAGGCATTCTGCTGGCCACGTGGTTACTGCTCCTCTTGCTTGTGGGTGGTCCACAGCATCTTCAAAAACGTAGTCTTATTGTACAGGCAGGAGCAAGTGCAGAGCTCAACACAGTGTTATGTCAGTATTGAATGGCTCCTCCAAATAGGCCAGAAGTGGGGAATTCTGAACAAATGCAGTTCTTGTGGATTTTCAATTTACGTGGGGGGTTATTTGACTCTTTTGTTTTGTTTGTTAATTTGAACTTACTGAGTTCCAGTAAGTTCAGTTCCAAAAAGGGAGTAGTTGTAGAGGTGAAAAATCAAATATTTAATGAAAGGCTGGGAGAGTTGGGGCTGTTCAGCCCGGAGAACAGAAGGCCTTTTGATATATAAAGGGGGCTTATAAGAAAGAGGAAGAGAAACTTTTTACCAGAGGATGCAGTGACAGGACAAGGGGCAATAGTTCTAAAGAAAGAGGGTGAGTTTAGGTTGCATTAGCTTCCAGAGAGTCAGTGTACCCGCCTCAGCTGGGCATGCTGCCCTGACCCCAACACCAACTGGAAGGGCTCCGCTGGACTTGGAGAAGTTCCTACTCCCACTGATCTCAAACGTACACAGAAGTGACCAAAAACCCCAAACCCACCTCTCCCTGGAAAACCCTCACACCTCATTGTTAGGTGGACTGGTGTAACTTGGGACATCTGAAACACCCTGGAGCTCTGGTAATTTTGAGGTGGGACAATGTGGCAAACTGGGTCAGTATTTCAGCTGCATTTCAAACACAGTTGATTTTTTTTAAGAGCAAGCCTTGGTGGTGGAACTATCAGTACTGAATCACTGTCTTATAATGAGAAATAGCGTGAAGCAGTAGAGTCAACACCAATGTTCTGGTTCAGAAAATGCCCTCTTTATTGTGGCTGTAACAGTAAAAGGGGAGAAACCTTTACTCCTTTATATAATAAAGTGGTTTACAAAATTAACTTGAATTGTGCTGAGCATTCATGTAACTTTTTTAATAGTGGCACCATCTGGGAGATGAAGGAGCAGTCATTCTCCAGGTAGACCAGGGGAGAGATGGTACCCATAGCAACCACTTTCTTGTTCAAGGGTAGAATTGTGCATGATGAAAATAGTCAAGGTTTTAATTGAGCACTCTGACTTTCAGCTGGATTAGCCTAATTCAAAACAAGCTGGAGTCCAGCCTGCAAAGAATTCACACAGTAGCAAATTTTGTCCAACAAAGTCTGGTAATCAGTAGTATGAGAGAAAATGCCAGGCCAGGGTCATGGTGAGCTCCATTTGGGCCAGGGTCCTGCAAGCTAGGAGTGATGGATAACGCAGGAGATGCTGTAATGTGATGCACGAGGTATGAACAGTGTGGGGTGGCCTTTCCAAGTACTGCCTGCTGGGCAGTTAATGGAGTCCCACTGGTCCTCGCCTACGTGTGAGGCTCGCTGGGTTTGCTGGGCAGGCAGGAATCAGCACAAAGGGAACATGTTGATAAAGGGAGGTGTATTGGCACATGACACGGGGGTGCTCATGTAGTAGGGACACTTCTGGGGCATATACCTGCCAGCTATGGGGAGATGCACAGGGTTTACAGTGCCAGCTGGCACTGGCTGCCCTGGACTTCACAACACAAATCATGATATTTCAGCGTAAAGTTTTATAGTAAGGTTTTATAATAGAAATTGGGACATGCAGAAATGTGTGTACAGTTGCAGCCTAGGGCATGGGACGGGTAGGAAGGTTAAACATGAGTAGAAGTGCCTTTCTTGCAATTTGGTCCAAAAGCAGGACTTCTGCATATGTAGAGTGGACGTGGCTAGGAGCCGAGTGGTGCCTGGGTGCAGTGACTCTGGACCTGTGTAATCCTGCACATGCAGTGGGTGTGGTGTAATAGGAGACACTCAAAGACTGTACTGTGATGCTGCAGGGTTTGCTTCTGGAAGCGCAGGCTGATGTGATGCCACATTTGACAGAGAGCAGAGCAGGAGGAGGCAATGCTGGGGGTGTGACTGAAATCCCATTCTTTGCAAAACCCAGTGGCACAAGCGACATTGGCCTGCAGTTCAATTTAGCTCTTCAGTGCAAGTGGTCACTGTGCTACTCCCCTGTCATGACCACTGTGTGCAGGATCTGCATCAGCAGGGACCCAGAAGGCAGGTAGCTGGAACCCCGTCATTGTGTTGAGTGGGTTTACGAGGTGGTGTACTCACTGGATCTGTTGTTTGCATGACATACTGGTTCCATGGTCTGCTTTTCAGGAATGGTGGGGCGTGTTGAGCCAACAGGCAGCGTGAATGGTGTCATCACAGGTTCAAGCCAACACCTTGTTCACCCAATAAAATCTACTTGGACTTCAAATATCCAAAACATGTTTGGGATCCAAAACATATTTTGGAAGTACTGCTAGACTTAGTGCAAACCTTTTTCCTTGTGGGACAGCTAGGCTTTTGATTTAGACACCCTGCTAAATGGTTCTAAAGAAAAGCAAGCTTTTAAAGATGTAGTTCTCTTTGATTTCCATTCGGGACTGGATGCAGTCAGCCTCATCTCCTCTTCTGCCCAGGTAGAACCATCAAGGGCAGATACTGAGCAGCACCACATCAGCATCACAGCTTCTCTGTCATTTTGGGACACATGTACCCTGAAGCAGCTGGTTACCAAGTGTGCCTGTCACTTGAGTTTATCCCTGTAGACCTGTGGGAGGAGAGAGGTCCCGTCTACAAAATATGAGGTTAAGGCAGAGGCTGGTCTCTTCCCAACCATAAGATCCTGCAAGTGTACACCAGGAAAGGAAGTGTTAGAAAGGACTTGTGATGATGTCCCTGAACTCCTTATGAGCTGAGGCTTGGCCAGAGAGGGTCTGTGTGCTAAACCCTGTGAAAATTTCACTTTTCCATGGAAAGATTTGTGCAACAAGGCTGTTTCTGTCCTCTGATGGGCTGTGTGGAAAGAGATTAAAATGCCATTTCTGTAATTAGTATAAATAATAGAATATGTTGTTCCAAGCCAAATACAGAGGGTTGGGTTTTTTCTAACTTTAAATTGTTATGGTTCATTTAAATTAATATCATCTGAACGCTGTGAGCTTTAGGAAGCCACAGATATAATCAGGAAATCTGCTCAGATCTGCACACATTTATTTTCCAAACCCTGCCGTTCTCCTAATCAGACTGTTCTGTGCCCAGGTCACCCTTGCATTATTTCTGGGTGCTGATGGTCTTGCTCAGCAGGGCTTGGCAGCTGCCTCCAGCCAGGCACCGAGGAGAATGCAATTAGCTCTGCTCCATCAGGAGTTGGGTGCTGGGATCCATACAGGAACGAGTGGCTCGTAGCTCAGCAGCCACCCCATCAGAGAGCTGCAAGAAAAAAATTGAGCAACAACAAATGGGACTCATGTAAATTGAGGATTTTAACCAGATGCTTTTTTGTTTAATGCAAATCTTGCTGGCACAGTTTAGAGCTGGAGAGGGTGTCGTTAGTCTAACCACAATCTTAAGGTTTGGGTATGGCCTGGCTAATCATAGCACCTCGTCTCACCTCACCAAACATTAAGTAATACTCACAGTGCCGGGCCTGTGGGATTTAGTAGGATTTAATCCCTGTAATGGAGGAGAGCACTTTTGGCTGATGCAGCTTCTCTAAACTTGAGTTGAAATGACTGCAAGACCTGGAGCTGCTGTGAAGCCAGGGCTCTGAGCGATACCTTGACACCCCCCTGCCCACACAGTGCCATGGGCAGGGCCGGCACCAGAGAAATCCTGGCATAACTTCAGGCCGTGCAGGCAGCTCCGTCTCTGCTGCTGCCAGATCTCCACTTAGTATCTGCAGGAAGGAATTTTTTCCATAGTGGGCAAACTCAATAGAGCAGGTGATGTAAAGAAGTGAGAGGGATGGAAAGGTAACAAATCTGCCCAGCAGAACAAAGCTGCAGTGTTTCAACTAATAGCACTAGCTCTGGCCAAGGCTTTGAGCCTAGCTTTTAGAGTCTCAGTCTCACAAGCACCAACTCATCTGGAACAGCTTTGAATTTTTCCTTTATCATTTTTTTACCTTAATATCCCTTGAAAAGCAGCTGAAGCTGGAAGAAGAACAACTGGGCCGTACATTCACATCACAGGGGGAAAGTGTGCCAGGTCCTGGCAACCAGCGCTGTTGCGCGGTGAGAGACGCCCTGTGAGCATCACCCGGTGTGCGTGGTGATACCAGCCCCCCACGGCCCCAGTGGCACAGCCACCCCGCTCGCTCTGCTCGTGGTAGGGAAATCGTGCTGCTAACAAAGACAGACACAAATTCTTTCCAGCTCCCAAAGAGTCGAGCGGAGGGGCAGCAGAAGCGATACCTTTAAATCAAGCAGCAGAGTCAGGGTGAAGGGGATATTGACCTAAACTGTGGATTATCTAAAAAAACCCCAACACGTGCAGGGGTTTGCTAATGGCAGCGATACGAAGGCGGCGGTTTGCCCTCGGGGCTTCTGTCTCTGCTCTCCTTCTGTGCCTTATGTGCTTGTCCTTTGAACTGTTGTGCACACCTGGACTTACCAGGATGCTGATATTAGGTCTCCAAATTATGAAGCCCCGTTAGAAGCGCTTTATAAAGCTCTAATTTCGTCAATTGCTTAAACTGGGATTTTGGGGCTAGAGTTATAGTGATTTAACATTTTATATTCTTTTACCAGTTTGGATTATCTCGTAGCTGCTGCTCACAACTGCAGCATTTGGCATCTCTCTCTCCAGCTAACTGCAAACTTTCCAAACGCTATTAAAAAGGCAGTTTCTGTCTGACCTATTGCAACAGATTGATATTTTGACTTTTCTGGTTATTTTTCTTTAACCGGTTTTTATCAATGGCATATGACATATGTCCTGTCCAGTGAGAGGGGGTGATAAATTCCATAGATTATTTTTTACATGTCAGAAGTACTTCCAACTTTCCACTGGGCTTTCTCTGAAGCCTTAGTATCTTCTTTTAGCATTTCAGGTATCATGGACTTTGATGTAAAACTTCGCTGACATGGGGGACTGTCCCTGCACAGGAAACTTTGAGCTCCCACTGCCATGAATGGCAGCGGTGGAAAATTTGTGTGAGGAAAATTGATGTTATTTAAGAGTTGTGTCACAGTGTGAACTTAGGGGAGTATTTTTTTTCCTTTTGTAACCTTTCTGATCATATACTGCTCAAGATTAATGATCTTTTCCCAAAGTCAGCACTGAAACTCAGAAAACCAAGCAGCCGAATTAGTGTCTTTGGAACCAGTAGCAAAATAAATTATTCCATATAAAAGAACACTGTCGTTATTTTTCGGGAAGCACTTTCTAAGAATTTGACAGGAGCAGAAAAAGTTCAGCCAAAATATCTGAGGAATTTCAAGCAAGAAATTTCTGTGCTTTTCCCTGTGGCGTGTGACCAGTGGCTTCAGCCAATCTTTGTTACAGAAATAGCAAAAAGCTAGCAAATATGACATCCATGTTTATTAACAGCTCCTGGGGCATCCCTGGAGACACAGAGCACTTACAGATTCAACCTCAGCCTAGTATTAATCTCCTCCTTTCATCGCTTCTAAGGAAAACCTCAAAAAATGTTTCCATCCTCAACGCCTCGCCCGGGTTTTCATCACACACGTCTTCTCCCGTGCCTCGGGCTCCCTGCTTGCTGTCTTTTTTGACTTACAGAGGGGGTACAGTGTTAGGGCAGAGGCTAAGCTCCATTCCTGCCCCATCGTCCCCTTTGCTGGCCCAAGGGAAGGGAACAGCCCAGCTCACGCCAGCAGCTGGCATTTTCCCTGCTTGCCTTTAGATACAGCAGATTGTCCTTTTTAAAGGAAAGATGATTTCACCACAATCAACAACAGCCTCGGTGTGGTGGAGTGGCCAAGACATAGGTAAGAGTGTGGGGGCTGCTATGGGGGCTGAGGTTTGCTCTTCAAAGTTTCCTGTGACACAGCAATGCAGCATGGAGAGGCAAGCTGGCTGCAGGTCATATCCTGCCCTGCGTTACCACTTGAGACCCCCACATCCCAGCCTCCTCCCAGTTCCCTATGAGGTCAGGGAGGTGCTGGGGGTTTCATGGGATGTGTGAGCCTGAGGGCTGGGGGCCCCCACCATTTTGGAGCCCGCCAGCCATTGCTGTTACACACATCCACACTTAAAAAGCTCCTTCTTCAGCAAACCTGAGCTGTTTTACAGCCTTTGCAGGGAAGGATATCAGGCAAGTGGCCAAACCACCTTGTTCAGGCTGTTTCTCGTTATCGCCCGGGGTGTAACGGGGGTTGGTCTGGCTCCTTCCCCAGCACTGGACCTGGAGGGCTGCAGCCATGCGTGGCAGTGGGGGGTTGGCCTCCTGTCAGATCAGGCTTGTTGGGCAAGATCTACAGTCCCGCCACAGAAAGGACAATGTAAAACCAGATCCTCAGGGAGTTGTCCTCCCTCTCTCTGGCCTAAGCAAATCTTCTTAGTTGGCCTATGGGTCCATTGACTAAATAAGACCAGCAAGGTCAGGTTAATAAACTAGGCTTTTTTCTTTGTAAGTTAAAACCTCTCATTCATTAAGACTGAGTTTATGCCCTAAATGATGTATTATGTATTTCTTTTTTTATTTTATCTCCCAGATAGTAAGGTTCCCAGAACTGCAGCATAGCAAGGGTCAGTAATCATTTGATGAAGTGGATACTGCTTTTCAGGGCAGGCAGAAACCATTTTCATTGCTTCCCAGCCACAGCACATTACAAACTGTGTGGCCCTTGACTGTCACAAAAGGCAGAGCTCAAACCTTTTACCATCTGAACACACCAGGACATGGGAGCATCACCCTTCAACTGAAAACATTGCCAGGGCTGGACAGAGGCTCTGTCCAGAAGGACAGAGGCTCTAAGGAGAAGATCCCAGGTACTGGGGGTGCCAGGAACAGGGCACACCACTCTGGAATGTTTGGCTGGCAGCATGGGGAAGGAAGGACAATGCATTGGAGGGCAAATACCGGGAGAAACATCTGCTTTTTGGTGCTGCACCCCTCCCCTTGCAACAGCACAAGAAGAAGCTGCCCATCTGAAACATTTTTAAGAGCTGTGGGGCTAAAAGAAGAGACAGGGAAACAACTCGGCTGCTGTTTTATGGGGGTGCTCCAGAGAAGCCATCGTCCCAACCCAGCGCTGATGAGACTGGAGCAGGCCACACAGAACAGTACTCGAAAAACTAAAGCAGCATCTTTATTTTATACATAACCATCAGTATAAAAGGTTTATTACATAAGAGCCGTTTTGTTTACAATATATTATATTGCCTCAAGCTGATGCAGAAAGTTCATACATTAGAATTCTACTTTGTTTACAATATATTATGTTGCTTAAATGGCATCACCACAGTGTATTTTTAATACACAGCACTTTGTGAAACTGTAAGGCCAAAATAACATTGAATCGAGTTATCCAGTTTTTAAATTAGGTAACTTATTTATTTCATTTATTTTTCTTGGGGAAAAGTCTAAATCCACGATAGCAAAAATGTAAAAGGCACCTTTATTTTGTCTTAGGCAAATTAAATCTGTCATCATTGAAATTATATGTGTTAGCATCTATGAGGTTTTCTGCTTGAAGATTGTTACTTAATTTTTGGAAGATATTTGCAGCTATATAATCAAAAAAGGAAGTTTAAACATAACTGAAGTATAGTACAAAACACCATCCAAAGCACTGAAAGAAGCAGCCTATATAATCATGCTATAGAAGTATGTATAAAACTTAAAAGTAATAGTAAATATCAGCTCAGTGGTTTATAATGAAGCTAATAAAATTCCAGCTGGTAGTCTTAACTGTAATGAACAGCGTTTCAACATTCAATCCAGAGAGGTTAACGAAGGCTATGAACTTTGTGTAACACGAACCATTTCAGATGTTGGAGTTCACCAGATATAATTGGATTCGGGTGGAACATGCCTCTCCTCAGTGTTTTTTGGCGAAGGCGTGTGCTGCCTGTGCTTGCTGCCTGCTGGCCTCAGGGCGCTCAGACCGCTGGCTCCATACCCTGGAAAATTATCCAGTTCAAGAGAATAGAAACCACAGAAGCAGGCTTGCGATCCACTGCTAATATTTCAAGTGGAAACAGTGTCGTCCCGTCCCCACCACCCCAATATACACACGCACCCTGGTTGGAACAAAGGATTTTGCTGTGCCTTATGCAAGTGCTCGTCTCCTCTCCATGGCCCGCCCCCGGATGGATGAGGTGCTGCCAGATGGGCTTAATGGCAGAAAGATGCTCTTGTCTCACCAGGGAGCACAGAGAACCATTAGGGAGCCCAGGCTGTGTCTCAACCCCAGGTTCACATGTGCACAGCCCATGCTGGTGGGTGACAGGCTCTAAAGAGGGGTGTAAGCATCCCCTTCCCCAGGAGAATCTGTACCAGCTACCTGAGCTTGGCTTTGTTTTATTGCCGAATGCAAAAAGAAGGAACAGCAGCGACAATAAACACCTAAGGGGGGAAAAAAAGCAGCCTGAAACAGGCTTAGCAGAGCTGCTTTGTTGTGGAAAATGAAAATGAACAATAAAAATGGAATTCAAAGTTATTATGTTGTAATTATTTATAGTTTAATTTACTCCTCTCATTACTTAAAGCTCCTGGAAATGACTTTGAAAACCTGAGTCCCATGTTCAATTTTTTTAACTACTTTTTTTTAAGAAAGAAGCTTTACCAAGGAGCATAAAACAAGTCTCTCAAATTAACTCCAAATCTCCTCTCAGAATCAGGAGATGTTGGTTTTAGTCACAAAGAGCAGGGTGCAGTGCAAGGAGACCTGTATGCGCAATTTAAGCCCTACAAGGGTGAATTTTACCCAAACAGCTTATGCTCTGTTTCTTTGCTGAATACAAAGAGACTTCTGCAGTGTAAAACACAGCAGGACTGTACCCAAACTTCAAGCAATTAAGGATGGAAAACCTGGAATCTGACAATAAAGCATGGCTATTGACTCCTCATAACATGGCAGTTACAAGCTTCAAATTCGTTGTACAGGTAATTTCTTTTGGGGTGTTCATCCATGGTACATATCTTTTTTTTCACTGGCTGTTTCAGTTCTTTATAAGGAGAGTATTACTGAAAAAAAATAACTCATATTGAACTTATGAATTGAAGTTCATAACAATTCCCACTTTTTCTAACCGTAACTTATATTAATGGTATTTCTCCTTCAGGGAATTACATAAATACTTAAATATGGGTCCACTAGCTAACAGCAGAAAAGAGGAACAGCATAATCTATTTTTACAGCATAATCTATTTTAGTTAGATAAGACTAATTTTTAATCAGACTATATTTATTCTAATACATTTTTATACAATAAAAATCACAGACATCAACAGTATTTAATAAAAATGGTCATCCAGTTGATGCTGCAATGTAAGATTTGTATTTTTTGTGGCTAATTGGTGGGTTTTATAGGTGCAATTTTTTTCAATTTTGTACTATTATTGACACTCAGAAACATTCAATGTGAATCCTTAGCAAGCAGTGTTTAAGATAAACATTAATACCTCATCAGAGAATGTGCAGAATGTCTCTTGAAGATCTGCTGTTACAGCAGCATTACACATGAAATACATAATTAGATCAGAAGTTCTCACTGAATACATCCAATTGCCTTTCAAATAATTTTACAGTGTGATTTTAAACCCAGTGAAATGATCAGTTGCCTCACTGGGTGCCAAATGGGTCAGTAAGTACAACAGAAATTCAATTTAATGAGTTATAACTTGGCTTTGGGACAGTATCTGTTGTGGTCTGTGGAGGATGGGTGAAGTAGAGAAGGAGAAAACTCAGAAGTTGGTAAGCGTAGGTCTTGCACAGCTCCCAAGTTTTTGACAAAGTTTTCAAAGGATGTTTCATTTTTTTAAAGTTTTAATCAGCTTTAAAACCTGACAGAGTTCTACTTCTTAAAATTCCTACCCAACATTTTAAAGCCAGCTGACATTACTGAGGAGTACTGAAGGACTTTAGATCACTTCCACCCATGGGTGGAAGGCACATGAGGTCATTCAGAAATCCAGTTGACACCAGATTCTGGAATTTCTAATACAAGGGTGATCTTGATAAACACTTTTAAATGATCCTGAGGTTTTAAAAAGTAGTTAGAAGTATGGAATATTAAAAATATTCCATTTATTGTTTGGATTAAAGATTAGAAATACTCATGTGCGGTATGATTAATGATGCTGAAAAGGCTCTTGTGGTAATCATTTCTGTGTGGCATTGGGTTGGACCCCTGACACAGACTCTTAGGGTTGCTTTCTCACTTACTTTTATTGCAGTGTCTGCCATGCCAACCTTCTTTGCACTGGCATTTGTTGGGCTCAGCACAGGTGCCGTACAGGCCACAGCTGGGTTCGCAGACAGCTGTAAGAGAGTGAGTGCACACGTCTGACCTCTTGACATTTCATCCCGAGACAGGGTCCTATATTTGCTTACCCTGCTCTTCCTCACGGTGGGTTGGTGCTGCCATGGGCTCTCACAGTAAATCTGTGACTTTAGCCCCCAGCATCCTTCTCACTAAGTGCTTCTCTTGGGTTTTAACGTGGCGAGGCATCGCTATGCACCAGCATGCTTTATTAAGCATATCCCTATTACTAAACTGCTACTACTGAGCTGACAAGTTGTTGTTGTATAGAAACTCAGAGTACAGAAGAGACCAGCAGGAGGCTTTAGTAAAAAAAACCCCATTTCTGGTTTCATAATTCCCTCAAGTCCTGTGTATTCTGTATGTCCAGAAAGTAAATAAACCTGACATACTTTGACAACAATTAGTGCTGATATTATGGAAAAAGATACTGTACAACCATCTTGATGCTCCTACAACAAGGACTGATGGAGTGGCTTTGGTACTTACGCTTTGAACACAGGTCTCCCTGGTAGCCTTTGGAGCACTTGCATTTATTCTTACCAGTACATTTGCCTCCATTTCGACAGGGCTGATGGCATTTACCTAGAAATGGAAAACACAAGAACAATGGTCTTAGTCACCTGCACCTACTGGAGATGGGCTTCTGAGAAGCCTGAAACCCTCAGTGGTTGCTGGTGTAAAAGTGTGCACTATGGTTCATCAGGAACACTCTGCTTCAAGTCTGTGCTTCCAATTTATCTGTATTCTTCTGCTTTGAAAAAATGACAATAATACAGCACAGCCAAACCCTGTGTGCCCACGCAACTTTTGCCCAGTTTTGTGCCACTTGGACTCCACATTCCCCCATGCCACTGGTCAGTATTGTCTCCTGCTCTCCTCACCCTTCGTATGGGACACAGCAGTGTTCAGGCTTTACGTTTGCAGAGTGGGATCCATACCCAGGTGTTCAAGAGAGAGATTTTAAGCAAAGGGATCCTCAGGAACTGACAGGTACAGCAGCTACTTGCAGACAAAAAACACGTTGGCTGGGCCTGTCAGCTTGTGGCTGCAGAGCACCACGATGCTGTGGATGGTGCAATGAAGACTGTTCCACACCACAGCCCGGAAAATAAAGGTGCATTAAAAAAACATGCCCTTCTTTCCTGTTTACAAAGGATAGAGCATCTTCGGTAACAGCAATTAGAACTGGCAGTCATTTCTCAAGGCTATTGGTGCTGCTGTAGGAAGGTTGGTTTGGCTCTGACTCGTCTGGGATGGAGGAGGTCCACCTTGGTGGAGGAGATCCACACTCAAATTACTGCTGGGCCTGACTCACACCCAGGGCCTTCCTCATCAAGTCTTCCATCATCAGACTGTCAATTCCTTCTTAGAATTTGTCTACATTATTGAATGAATTAAATCTTCATTTGTCTCTAGGAAGGGTGAGCACAGCACCCATGAGCTGGGTCACGCCTTGGCCAAGGGACACTCCCTGCAACATCCCTGGGCACTCTTTAGCCATCAGAAACTAGGCCTTCATCCTCTTCCCTCCTCAGTGGCCATATGTACCAGTGCAGCTTTTCTCACTGTTGTCTAAAACATTTTTTCCATCTTTTCTAATCCCATAACATTTTCTAGATTCTTCAGGGGAAAAAAACCGCAAATCTACCACAAAACAAAAACCAAATCATGCCCTTCCTAGATTTAGCCCTAATATTTACCTGAATCTGTGAGTAAACACTGGAACCTGGGAAGCAAACTGCTCCCCTTCCCTTCCTTTCCTATTTTTACAATGCACACCATTAACTGTGACCTACACGTGATAATTTCAGGGCCACCACTGGCTTGCTGCACTGCAAACCTCAGCATTCATCTCATGATCACACTCTGGCTCCTCAGGAGCTCTATACCCCTGTCAGACTTCTGTGATGCATGTGTGCATTGTCAATACAGAAGAAACATTCATTCTTAATGTACATAATTATTTTAATCACCCTGAAACAAGCGTCATAACCAGCTGATGAGGAAACTGTGCTAGGAACACCTTCTGCTAAAGCACTATTTCCCCTCAGGAGCCTCTGGAGAGAGGACCTTTAGGTATTCCAATTTGCAAGCATTTGGATCCCAAGTAATCAATGACCCAAAATGGCAATGCCAAGGAAATCCAGGAATTTTCCTTGTTCTTGAAGTAAATCTGGAGAATATGGGTCAAGGAGTGTGATACCAACTTTCACTGAGTTGCACTAGGCAAGTACAGCTCAGTTAAGTTGGGACTAAGAAGTTTTCATGGAATGAAGGAAAGAGTAATAACTTTGTGTTATTGACTGAGAAATGGAAAAACAAGAAAGTTGGTAACAAATGAGGTAGGAGTCCAAACGAAAATGAAATCCTCTGGACTCAAACTGAAACACTAATTAGAGACAGTGCGTAACTATAGCTAGAAAAAATCTGGAAGACTGTGAATGCGTCTTACTATTGTAGACTGGGTCCTGTACATTTCCCAGGAGTCTCAGAGAGTGATTCAACCATTAGACAATCTTCAAGCAATATTATTTTTAAAAGAGGGCAAAGCTCTCCTTGCTCTCATCAACACGATCCCAGTTTAGCTCTTAGCATACTCCGATCCTGACTTCTTTTCTTTTGTACAGAGGCTAGTTTAATGCCTGCATTTTAATTAATTTAATTTGAGTTGCACAGGCAAGGCTTTGCAAGAAGACAGTTGGTCATACTTATCCCAAGTAGCAGCAGACAAATAATGAGTTCCTGAGACAAACAAGTTAAGTACAGCACACACAGGAACACTGCGCTGCCATCCAGCGAGACCTGGACAGGCTGGAAAGCTGGGCAGGGAGAAACCAGATGAGGTTTAATAAAAGCAAGTGTAAAGTCTTGCACCTGGGGAGGAATAACCGTCTGTATCAGTACAGGCTGGGGGATGACCTGCTGGAGAAGAGCTCTGTGGAGAAGGACCTGGGGGTCCTGGTTGATGACAGGTTGGCCATGAGCCAGCAGTGTGCCCTGGTGGCTAAGAGGGCCAATGGGATCCTGGGATGCATCAGGAAGAGTGTGGCCAGCAGGTCGAAGGAGGTGATCCTCCCCCTCTACTCTGCCCTGGTCAGGCCCCACCTGGAGTATTGTGTCCAGTTCTGGGCTCCCTGCTATAAAAAAGACAGGGATCTCCTTGAGAGAGTCCAGAGAAGGGCTACGAAGATGATTAAGGGCCTGGAACAGCTCCCGTATGAGGAAAGGCTGAGTGAGCTGGGACTGTTCAGTCTGGGGAAAAGAAGACTGAGGGGGGACCTAATTAATGTTTATAAATATCCTAAGTATGGGATGCAGGGGGAATTGGCCAACCCCTTTTCAGTGGTCTGTGGAGACAGGACAAGGGGCAATGGCTGTAAACTGGAGCACAGGAAGTTCCGCACCAACATGCGGAAGAACTTTTACACAGTGAGGGTGACAGAGCCCTGGGACAGGCTGCCCAGGGAGGTGGTGGAGTCTCCTTCTCTGGAGATATTCAAGACTCGTCTGGACGCCTATCTGTGCAATATGTGCTAGGGAGCTGCTTTGGCAGGGGGGTTGGACCCGATGATCTCTCAAGGTCCCTTCCAACCCCTACGATTCTGTGATTCTGTGATAAGTGCTGTAATATCAGTTCTAAGAATTTTCCTCAAAAAAAGCCACCATTGAGATAAAATACAGTCTTCTCAAACTTCGAACCAAACCTTATTCATCAGCTAAGAAATATTAACAGTTGAATCCTTGGGGACTAAAGAAAGAAATGAGATTCTGTCAGTGTCAAATTTATACTTGATGTAAGCAAAGGTGAATTCAGTGGAAACCCACAATACTGTTCTTGCTGACATCTGATCTGAATTTATATCAAAGGGCAATCTTTATTAATTTAACAGAAATAAAGCTTTAGTGCTTCTGTTTGGCCTCAGTTTTGATTAGGTTAAAAAAAAAAGCCTTGTAATGTATAGCGATATGGTGAAACATTTACATATGTCTACTGCTTATCTGCACATAAACGCTGAGCAAAATGTAAGTCTTACGGTATCTGTGTTCCTCCTGAGCACACTAATCCATTTATTGTCCTGTTCTGGCTGACAGCACACGATTGTTTATTTCCATGTGTTTCCAAAGTATTTGATGACAGAAATTTCATAACTGTGAGAAGAGCCTGTCTCTACTGATGCATATTAAGCAATCAGCTCTTGCGTATCCCGGGCCAAAAGCTGCTCTCTGTGCTTTTGTGAAGGCCCTGGGGAACGCCAGTGAGATTATTTGCAGCACGGGAAGCTCCTCACACAGCATCCTGTTGGAAGTTTTAAGCCCAGAAAGAACAACCTGGCTGTATGTTCTCAAAACTGAAATGCTCCTACTCTATTCAAGTATGGGGAACTATAGAATTAATCCAATTTAACAGAGCTGTGAGAAAACTCTTCTTTTAGTGAGATCAAATACTTGACAGCTGACCTCCCAGGTCTGTTCCAGCCTGGCTGTACCTCCACCCCCAGCTTTGCACAGCACACTCAGATCACCCCTGAGCTAAAATATATTGAATTGCTTTGATGCTAAACTTCTGAAAAGTTTGTGTCGCTTTGATGTTTGTGACATGGATTTTCAAGTTGCTGTGTGAATGCAACCCAATATGTTGGATGTAAGCTCTCAGCTCTTATGGTTCATTCCTCCTGGTGCCCCAAACCCTGCCATTCCCAGCTTACAGCAGCCCTGTCAAAGCTGCAGGCTCCAACCTAATCTGCTGTGCCCAAGTACAACTTGCTGTGATGTTTGAAAATAGCTGCTCCACATGGGCTGGGCACAGCAGCATGTCTGTCTGCCACAGAGCACTGTGCACATACACAGTGCTTGAGGGTTGTCACCAAGCCCAGTTACTAGTGACAACAAAACAAGGTGGGGAGGGGGTTTGAGGTTGTCTAGCGATGCATCAAACTTATCTGTAAAAAATGCATTTGGAGTGATGCAGCATCGGAGTCTCTGAGGGTCCCCACCTGCCACGTCAGACCCTCGCAGTGAACCCAGCAGAGGCAGGTAGCACTTCATCATTCAGAGGCTGACACTGGAATAAGTTGATGTTAAGTGGAAGCAAGTACACGGAGATGCTACTCACTGATTTCACACTGGTCTCCTTCATAGCCCGAGGGACAAATGCATTTTCCCAGGTAGAAACACGTTCCTCCATTGAGACAGGTGGTTGTACAGTTTGCTGAAACAAAAAACCACAGGCACGTCACTAATACGAACTCAGCCTGACTAGGCTGCAATGAAACATACACTGAGTATGTTTAGAAAGTTGCATCAACATCTTTTCATCTGGTTTACAAAGGAAGACTGAAATGCATTTTTTTCCTGCATAATGCTTTGGCCGGGGGGCGGGGGGGCAACACAAGTCGAAATAGAAAGAGACAAGTGAACAAAACAGCACTGAGATCCCTGAGGACAGTTTGTGTTACATCTCTATCAAGCCCCACATGTAACGGTCCTTGAAGGATCAAGTCACTGTTGCTGTTGAAATGGCCAGTGTCTCATAAAAGGAGCACAACCAAGGACTGGAATTACTTCCTCAAGAGGCTGCTGCACTACAGCTTGTAATTAATGCCTTGGGAGCTCTGAGGTTTAACTAGAAGGAAACTTTAATAAGTTTTTGCTGTGGAGGGACATAGAAGCAAATGCTGTGTCTCTCACCTGCCAAATTACTTACATCATACTAGATGTTACTTTTCTCCAAATACCTGGGATTCACATTAAACTTACAGTTCAATATTCTTCAAGACATCGGGAGAACATCATTGCAATGTACTTTGGGAACATTTTCTACACACAGTAAAGGTCTCATCCATGGCTAGGTACAAGTCAGAAGGTCTTTGATAGTGCCAGTTTGTGCAAGCGTGCCTAAAGATCTAGGGAGGTTCCCGTTCTTTTGCTGGAAAGCCCACAAGGACATTTTGCATTTTGTCATTGCTTCATATAGTTCTGCAACAATAAATGCAATGTGATGCTCTGTAATCTTCTCTGCCATGAGCAGAGCAGTTATATTTCTGTAGGAAACGATGTGGGTTTTTTCTACATGGTAGCTTGGACCATTCCAAATGACTGTTCTGACCAACTGATTGTTCCCTTTTATTCTTTCTGAGCCACAATGAAGCAACAAGAATGAATAAATCATTTATTCATGTGTCCAGATGGAACAAATTAATGGAGTAACTAATTAATATAACTAATTTTACTCCAAGAAACTAGAGTTCAAAAAGCGATCATTTTTTTCCCAGGCCAGAAATACAAGTGAATTTTGTGGCAGCTCCCACAGCTTTCAGTGGATCAACTGAAGAGATTATCCAAATTACCCTTCACTGAGCTGGTGTATCTGGATCCCTGCACATCCAGCTGCAAAAGCATTGCCAGCAGCTCCCAGGTTGTGCTGAAGCATCTGTTTGAAGAATCACAAAACTGCGTCTTTTAAAACTTACTTAATTCATCACTTGCCTGACTTTCCAATATCCACTCCTAGAGGGAAACTAACACAGAGGAATGAAGGATACAGAGCCTGGGGTCGGGGGGAGGTTTAGCCAACCATTACCTTTGTCGCAGTTGATGCCGTAGAACCCTGGGGGGCAGATGCAGAGTCCGGGTGTAATGCAGAGCCCACCATTCATGCAGCGAGGAGCACACAGTGCTGAGGAGCAGGAAGAACAGAAAAAACCCAAGCTGGTGTTACAGCAACTGATTATTCAAATACACAGAATCACAAGGTTGGAAAAGACCTTTAAGATCATTGAGTCCAACCATACCTGTCCTCTACTAAACTGTATCTCTAAGTACCTCATCTACCCATCTTTTAAACACATCCAAGGATGGTGACTCAACCACCTCCTTGGGCAGCCTTTTCCACATCACAACAACTCTTTCAGTTCAGTTTCACAACACTATCTCCTTAAGCTACTTTTCCTTCTGGTGATTGTAACAAGTCATCTTTGTAAAGCATCTTTGTAAGTCGGTTAAATCAAGTACAGCTCTGGTTTGTATCTGGCAACTTGTACCCAGCATTACCAAAAATGGTGAAGAACAAATTATGTTCAAGTGTGGTTCCATATGGAAGCAGAAATTGCCTCTTGTACAGTTTGATTTCAAACTGGGGGGAGCAAAGTGCCTACCTACGTATGTCCTTGGGCTATTTGAAGACACACACGCCCCCTACCTGGACTCATGAACTGCAGCAGACGGGACTGTCTCTTTAGGGCCTGCACTCAGAGGTGTCAGCAAGTCAGTGAGGTCCCCAGGCAGGCTTTACACTGAACTCTCCCTTCATTTCATGGCTGCCCACAACAGGTACACGAAGTGAGGCTGGGTCCGCACAAGTGAGAGAAACAGCACCCATGCATGGGGCCAAGTGGGGACACATGAACATCCATCTTGTGAAACTGCTGGTGCCATTCCTGGCTCTGCTTGGTCCCTGCCAACCAGCAACAACTCATGGGCACGGCCCTGGAGTGAGCAACAGCCATGGGCTTGTCCCAGCAGGGAGCTTGGAGGGTGTTCTTCTGGAGCATAAGAGAGTTTATTAAACATACAAATGCAAACTGCACTGTCCCAGTTGGCCTCTGGGCCAGAGAGCTTATCCTTTGTACTTAACATTTTGGATGTAGCTGGAGCATCTGGGAGCTCAGTGACGGATGCCATTGGAATAGGATGCCCACAGGGATGGTTTGCCCCATCCCAAGTCATCCTGGGGACAGTCTGCCAGTGGGGGAAGTGAAAGAAGAGATAGGAAGAAGAGCTAGTTTCCTTGGCAAGTCACTCAATTCCTTGGTTACTCATTCCTGGAAATGTTGTTTGGGGTATTAGTTACTAATGGAAAGGAAGACTCTTTCCTTCATCTCATCTTTGTCTGCCTACAAATTAGATCTTATCTCCAAATAAACAAATGCTGAACAATGAAGTCCTGTGCTTTGTTTGCCAGCTAGTCCTCATTAGCAGAAGAATTTTATTTAATCTTTTTGCCAGATGGATTCCTTGAGATTAAGGATCACTTAGCTGTTGTATCAGATTTTGTTAAAAGCAATCTCTCATAGAGAAGACATCTTTCTTGTAAGCAATGAATGTTTCCATTAGGCCATGGATGATGACAGCAATTCTCTCACATGTGTGGACGCAAAACATACAAAATCTTTAGAACAGGCCATTCTTTTAGGAGAGCCTACATAATAGCTACAGATTTGCTGAGAATGTGGTAAAGAAGACAGCTGAGAAGATTTTCTTTTTTAATTACCTTTTTCACAATGAGGCCCATAAAATCCATCTGGACACTCGCAGACGTGTCTTTCGTTGCAAAACCCTCCGTTTCTGCATCCTCCAGGACACTCCGCTTCATGAAATATAACAACAGGCTTAATAGGATATCACAGAATTGAATCACAGAATCACAGAATCACAAGGTTGGAAAAGACCTTTGTAGATCATCAAGTCCAACCATTCTAATCCTAAACTAAACCATATCCCTAAGTACCTCATCTACCCTTTTTTTGAACACATCCAGGGAAGGTGACTCAACCCCCTCCCTGGGCAGCCTGTTCTCTTTCAGGGAAAAAATTTTTTCTAATGTCCAATCTGACCCTGGCCTGGCACAGCTTCATGCCATTCCCCCTTGTCCTATCACGTGTCACCTGGCTGAAGAGACCATCACCTATCTCTCTATAACCTCCCTTCAGGTAATTGTAGGCGGTGATAAGGTCTCCCCTCAGCCTCCTCTTCTCCAGGCTAAACAGCCCCAGCTCCCTCAGCCGCTCCTCATAGGATTTGCCCTCCAGCCCCTTCACCAGCCTGGTTGCCCTTCTCTGGACGTGCTCGAGGACCTCCATGTCCTTCTTGTGGTGAGGAGCCCAGAACTGGACACAGTACTCGAGGTGTGGCCTCACCAATGCCGAGTACAGGGGCACAATCAATTCCCTAGACCTACTGGCCACACTGTTTTTGATACAAGCCAAGATGCCATTGGCCTTCTTGGCCGCCTGAGCACATTGCTGACTCATATTCAGTCTGCAGTCAACCAACACCCCCAGGTCCTTCTCTGCCTGACAGCTCTCCAGCCAGTCTCCCCTAAGCCTGTAGCGCTGCATGGGGTTATTATGTCCCATGTGCAGCACTCTACACTTGGCCTTGTTAAACTTCATCCCATTGGACTCAGCCCATCGGTCCAGTCTGTTCAGATCCCTCTGAAGAGCCTCCCTACCCTCAGGCAGATCACATATTACACACTTCAGCTGCCAGCCAGCTTTTGGTAGGATCAATATATCCATTTGATGCAACAGTAAAAATATTGCTGACAGACAGGCAAATGCTGACAGAAATAGAGGTTCAGCTAAGAACCCTTCAAGAGAAATTAGTTTCTTTTTTGTTAGTCTACAAATAGAGGTTTCATCACACATTCAGACAAATGCATGACGTGCTTGTTGACAAGATTCTGCATTTCCATTGCTCTGCTGTTCGATGTGGATGCTCTGCACAATCAAACACCTTCTCCTCTGTGTGGAAACAAGCAGGCAGCAGATGCAGGACTTGCATTGCTGGTCAGACCTGCCCTGAGCACACAGGACCAGTTTCAATTTCTGCAGCCTTAACGAGACTGCACTGCAACCTGCATTGAATTAATTACTACATCTGTTACTACTGAGGTAGTGATGAAATCTCTGTCCAAATGAAAGAGTCAGCTTCAAGGATAGATGAAAGAAGGTCAGAAAAGAAGATGAAAGCGCTCCTACACAGTGGTCCTATATCATCATCCAACTCATTCACATCTCAACTATTGATCAAACACTGGTTAAAGCATTTGGCAACACTGGCCACATTATGAAAGAACAAGAAATACCTCTGGGTACCATCACCATCCTCAAAACAACAGAGTCCATCAGACAAACACAGAATCACAAGGTTGGAAATGACCTTTACAATCATCAAGTCCAACTGTTCCCATCCTATGCTAAACCATATCCCTAAGTACCTGATCTACCCTTTTTTTAAACACATCCAGGGATGGTGACTCAACCCCCTCCCTGGGCAGCCTGTTCCAGGCCCTGACAACTCTTTCAGTAAAAAATTTTTTCCTAACATTTGAACAAGAAGCAAAACAAATAAAACCCTATGGAATCCCATGAAAACGAAACAATTGTCCCAAAATACCTCCCTAGATCTCTCACAAGAGGAAGCAGGCAGGAGAGGCTGCCTACTCCCATTAGAAAAAGGGAACATCACTTGTGATCAGTGGCACCAGGGCTACAAAGCAGCTTTAGCAGAGTAGGCGTGAGCTACTCATCTTGATGCTAAGCTGGATGACAATCCAAGTGGCAAGCTTCAAAAACTCTGTCTCAACCCAAGCTCTAAGGCTATCTATCAGACAGCAGTTGGCTCTTATGTTGGTGTCACATCTGATTTTTTTTTCCCCTTTAGAGTTACAGTGCTGTAAACATACAGGACTGACAGCACCTGCCAACAGCATCTCCGTGTCTCTTCCACTGAGTCCTCAGAAGTGCTGGCACCTACCATCCCTAGGCTGTAAAGGTGTATGATGGCTTCACACCGACTCCCAGCTCAGTAATACCCGAGTTCAAACTGAAGCAGTGATAGTCTTTAAGGTGCACTTCTTTAAAGTGGCAAGGGGTACCAGGATGTCTATAAATTCAGGTTGCCTGAGACATTTTTACAGTGTACAGAGATTCTTTAAACTATAACTCATATTAATACAGCAGAAAACATAATCCCAGACTTGAAGAATTTGAATGATTCTCTCTTCTTCTAATATTTGAGTCAGGTGACACATCTGTTAGTTAGACTTATACACAAATAAATGTTTGGCTTTGAAAATTCATCCGATAGATGATTAGAGCCATGGGAAATGATTGCTGCTATAACTACAAGCAGTGTTCTGCTGCACTCATGTAATAGCTCCCTATTCAGTGGGATACAAAGGATAACTCCAAGACTGAACAAAAGGAATGAAACTCTGAGGTCAGGTAGCTGGATATTGTGTACAGCTGCCAAACAAACAGGAGAGAGAGGGGAGGAACGATGTAATTTTAAAATGCCCTTCTCTCAAAGGGCATGGATACATGAAGCAAAAAGCGTTGCTTTGAAAGCAAAGTCATTTCCAGCAATAGTAATGGCACTAAAGGCTCTTTGGTCTTACTGTGCTCCAGCACTGTACTCTAGGACTCTTTCTGGAAACATTTCTTCCTTTGTACCCAAATGCAGAGCTACTATTCATTACAGAAAGCGTGGTTAAATACATACCATTTCCAACTGAAAAATAGGAAAATGTAATTGTTTGTGTGGCCACGTCTTAGCCACAACAAATCCTCTCCTCTCCCACAAAATTGCTCCCTTGGTCCCCTCACTTCCTTTGGCAGGGGCCCTTCCGGATGGCCAAGAATGACTGGAAACAGTGACCGGGGCTCTGGCAGGAGGAACTGGGAGGAACATCTTTCAGAGGGAGAAAACTCACCCCTACGCTAACACCAACCGGTAAGGACATTCTCGTCCTTCTCAGCACCTGTCCCAAAACATTGTGGTGTCTACTTTAGCAGACAGAAGGCAGGAACGGGAGTTATCCCAGTATGTGCTGGAAGAGACGATGTGAGAAAACTCCTCCTCTGCCCACCTCTAGAGTTTGGAAAACCACCCCTGTGTCTCTCCACTGACTCCAGCAACAACAGATCAGGACAAAAATCTTTCTCTTTCATGAGAGACCACACGATGCAGTATTGCATCTCATATCAAAATGGTAACCACAAAAACTAATAGCACAGAAACAATAACTTGGATTGATGTTACTACTAAGCTGAGTTTGGAGCCCTCTCTGTCTAAGCCACATTTTTTCACAATACAGACCTTAAACTCTGCAGTCCCTATTACATTACCCCAACACTATTGCCAAAGTTTAAGTTCAGTATCTTTGAACTGAACTAAAAATAAAATGAAAATAAAATATTTTGTGTTGTATTTACATCAGACAGGAGATGTAAGGAGATCTGATTGACTTTGCTTCCATTAAGCTTCCATTTTCTTTCCCGTTTCTCTGTCCACTTCTCCACTTCCTCTGTTCTCCCTGGGCTAATGGGCAGCAAGAAGGCTTCAAAGGAGACAAGCAGCTTTGCTGTTTAGGTGTAGTGAGGTTTCAAAGAATAATCATCTTCTGCTCACTCCTGTTACTCTTTAAAGCCATGCTACAGCCAATTAGCTCAGATAAAAGAGCGCAGACAAGAAAGTGTGGGACAGGGAACGAAGATTTAATAGAAGAATAAAAATCTCACCCTTTGTACATCAGACCTGGGTTAATTTGATACAATTGCACATGACATGGAATAACTGCCTCATCTGAGATACTGATTTTTCAATTTCCACAGCCTCAGTTCAAAGTGATAATTATAGTTGTTTGCCGTGTATCAAATCACTCCAGAAAGTCTTATTACATAGCATTTATGGTTCATAGATTGGTTGATTAAACAGCTTCCCTCATTTCCAAGTAAACACTGAAATAACTGCATGTTGCCCTCCTTCTACCCATGCATCCTAGGTGTGTTTACTGCTCAATGACTGCAAGCATTGAGGATCACCTTCCACCACCTCACCTCTATCCAAAACCAGGACATTGTCATCTGAGCTCTAAAGAAGGTAAAATTTTTTTTAAATTATCTGGTTTAGGATTTTTGCATTTGGTTTGGACGTGCAAATTGAAATTTAAGGAATGGTTGAACTAAGGCACCGAACAGTATTAACTGAAGTCAGTGTTCCCACTATCGAAGTTCAGTTCTCTGAATTATGTGCCTTTTCTGGAAACATTCTCCTCAGCTTGTTGCCACAGGACTGGCTCTCCTCCAAGCACTTCAAATAACTTGCTAACACATGCTTCATTTCTATTAGCAGGAAGAGGGAAAGCCTCCAAACCAGTCTGCTAAGGGAGATGTAGCTGCCAGTAAGAGAAAGGTTAGTGAACATGTGGTACATATACAGCAAATCCACAGACAGAGCCTGGACAGCTTGGCACCCACCACCATCGTGACACGTTGTGAGACCACTTTATTTCCATCCTCTCTAGTCACTGCCCTGACAGGCAGTTAGGTGAGCAGGTCTAGCGGTACTTCGGCATGTCCTCTCTTTAGCATTACCTTGCTGACAGGTTTTAAAGAAGATGGCGTTCTGAGGGGTCTGGAGAATAATATTGCCTTCTGAATTCATGATGATCACATTCACTTCAAATGCAGCAACCCCATCTTGTTTTCCAAGGCAAGGAAATCCAACCTGAACAACTTAAAGTAGAATAATAACAATAATATTTATATGCTTATAGATCTATATACATATAAAAGCATACATTGAAATACTAAAAACCCCATGCAGATAATATTTATATTTAACCTTTAGAGTAATGCTGTTGATGAAAACCTGTAGCACAGAGATATATGGGTCACCTTATCCGTAGGCAGCTCCAGGACTGGAAGTACAGCAGCACAGGAGACAAGATATAACCCCAACAGTTTACAGCACAGGCAGGATCTTAACACAAACGTACTTTTACTTGCAGATGGGGTGATTACTCATACAGAGGTATGTGAGGATACAGCAAAACAAGCTGGAAACCTACATTTAACGTTCTAAGCTGAGTTGATCACTCCTGAGTCTCTTTTTCAGGCTCTCATATGAGTCCTGCAATCTTACATACTTTTTGGAGGGGTGGGGGGGAAGTTACCTTAGATATGTTTTGCTGTTTTGGCTATCCCAATGAATATTTAAATAAGATACTGATTTAATCAAAACTTATTCCATGAAGGAGTGGCAAGATGGTACACTTGATAAATACAATAGCTGCAAATACTTAAAATGATGATACATCATGCTGACAGGACGTGTTAAGTGTAGCAGTGTTTTGAGATTGCCTTTCCAGGAAAAACTTTCAAACACTTTTGAACTACAAAGAGTTTTAGTAAATAATGAAGGCCAGTAAATCTGGAGTATTTTAATGAGGAAGCATGCCCGCTACCTCAGAGCTATGGAATGCTGTGCTGTGACTGTCACAAGTGATCTTAAATAATCAGATTAAATGATTTTATCTCTTTTCTTCAAAATTGGCTCTTCCTAGATGCTTTCTAAGTTAGATCCAGCTAACAGAAATTGTTTACTCATTTCTTCCAAAGCTGTCCTAAGATTTCAGAACCAAATACTGAGCTAACACACATTTGGTTTGTTTTAAATTGCTTGTAAAAAAATTTTTGCAAGTCATAATTGGGTCATTTTATATTCTTTGTTGCTTTAGTATAATATAGAATAATTTACTGCTGAAACACGTTCTGCTACTGCTAAGTCCTACAAACTGAAAGGTCAGTCGCACTACTCATTATAAAGCAACTTGATTCTTGAAGCACTTTTGCACCAGTCTTACAAAAGACTGTTACAAAAGGCACGTAAACATGTGGTAAGAAAGGAACCCTTAGAGTGGATTAAGTAGAGTGTAAATGCAGTGAACCTTCTTACAGGGCAGTGCAGGGCATCAGCACTTGTACTGGGATATGCATGACTTAGCTGAGCAAACTGCAACAGGGAGGAAGATATGGCAGAACTTTAATAGTCACCCTAAAGTCACACCTAGACACCACTGAATTGGCAGCAAACTCTCTTGAGATTTGGCCATGGGTTTAAATGCCTAGGGCAAACACCAGGAATGCATCTCTTAGGGCTGAAGTCTGAGGGACAGGTCAGAAACTCTTTATCCCAGCACTCCCTACCCTGGAAGCGTCCATATTTTGGACTTCCCCTATGTCCAAACCCCTGGCACAGAGAAATGCAGTAAAAGAACCCCATCCTGTGAGCAATAAGCACCCGGACTCTGGCTGAAGTCTTTACCCTCTTACTGAAAGGCATCCTCTCCAGCCTTCTTAGCATCTCATCATGTGTCTAGGTGTAACAACACCCGTGTTGTGAGCGTGGAATCAGGTATCAATCCCAGGATTTAAGGATGGGATTTTCAAATGAGTCTAAGGAACCTATGTGATTTAAATCTAAATTTGAGAAGAATTTGATACCTCATCTCATTAAGAATATACTGGACTTGAGGAAGTTGAGAAGGACAAGGCTGCATCTAATGAAGAGCAATCGAGTAGGCTGTGACTCTTCCACCCAACAAAGAGAACAATTAGGGAGGGGCATAATGGACATCTACAGAATCGTGGGTAGGACCAACAGAATGGATTGATCACTGTCTTTACCAGTACAAGGACAGTGTCCATCAGATGAAGCTGTCACAGACAGAGTTGAAAAACATGAGGGGGGTTTTCATATAATGGGAGTCAATAATGAACTCCTTGCCAAAATGTTTGGAGATACCAGAATATTATAGGGACTCAAGAGGAGCCTGGACAAGTACTGTAAAGAGAGATTTGTAACCAATGTGAGGTTACAAAAACACTTAAGACTCAGGAAATCCTGCAAGCTGAAGCTAGTCACAGATGAGTAGGTAAACAGAAGTATCACATACGCTTGCCCTCTTTTTGGTCTTCCATGGGTTTTCTTAGGGCCACCATTGGCCATAAGACAAGATAGAGGCTAGGCAGGTCCTAAAGCACTAAAATCGTTCTTATGCTTTATGGGTGACAGGCAAATACCCTCCAAGAAATTTTAAAAATCCACTAATTCTGACAAGACCACTGAGTCCAACTACCTCTGAGTAAAATATCTGTTCATCCTCATTCCTGTTTCCCACTCTCACATTCAGTATGGCTCTTTTTCTTCCTTTATTCCTCCTTAATTGTCTTTAGTGTAATCTTTTGGGTTAAAGCACCTTTTCAAGAAATAAATTGCTACTGTTGGTTTGTTAGTGAATACAAGCTTGTGACTGAATTTCTTCTGACTTGGTAATCCAAGCAAATGCGACAAGGTTTGTCTGAACCGTTCTGCAAGCATATAAATTATAGAAATAGCTACAAAGTAGGAAACATTCACCACTTTTCTAGCATGCATTTATTTAAGGCTACTTAATTTTGGCCATCTAGCAGGCAGTGTAATAAAAACTCACCACCATGCTAGCGGCTCACTGTTGAATAGGGTGCAAATATGTCAAATACTGTATGTGCACTGATTATCAGTCACTGTTAAACACTGGACTCACTCTAATGCCAAACAGGACTTAAATACAGCTTACACATACTAAGCTCAGTGGTGCACTGCACGAGATCCACGTAAAGAAGCATCACAGACATGCCCGTATTAGTCCTGGAACAGAGGTACCAGTGCTGCAAACAGGGCGAGTCCTTTTTGGCTTTAATCAGACCTCCCATCATGATGGTTAACAGACCTTCTGCTGGGACTATGAGATCTCATCTCCAGCCTCCCCACTCTTGTAGATTTATGTTTTCCTAAACAGAGTCAGAAAGGGATCAGTTTGGTCTAGCCTTTCTAGATAGTTAAAAATTAAAGCAGAAACTAGCTTCTACTGGAGTATGCTGAGTGCAGAGCTTCCCACATATCGCACCTGCTTCATATGGAGATGGAAATAATGCTTAACAAGAAGTCTGCCTTTGTGACTTTTCTGTTACTTTTGAATGACTTTCCTTGCAAATTTATCAGGTGTGCAACCAAATACATCGCAGCAACTATGGTACATATATTATGACACTCTTCACCCAAATCCATTTCAGAACCACTCCTTCAATCCACACTGAATGGTGAGACCAACCATGAATGTTAGACTCAGCAAAAACCTGTGCTGCAGCATAAGTTCAACGCTGTTCTACTACAAGCTGAACATGGAAGAGATCAAACACAAACTCTCAGAATTTATACACTGAAAAAGAGAAGAAATACTGGTCAAAAGTGTAAACCTGTATATCGATGCTCCACTTGCAGCCCCATCCTCCTGTTCCATTTCTTATTTCTTTGCAGTTTTATCCCACATGGTCTCAGGTTGGCTAAGGCTGATCCTGAAACCATGATCACTAAGACACTACTGTCACCCAGATACACATTTCTTCCTTTCTGACCGAGACTACCATGTCTTAGCCGTGGAACAGAACATGTAGACAGAGCAAAGTGGATTTGGTAACCTCTTATGGCAAGGTTTTTGACTCCACCCAGCTCACTGTGCACCACGATGCCGCTGGAGCACTCACATTGGCTAGGGCTCAGCCTCTGCTGTGGAGTTATAAACTCCAGTGAAGGACAAAGAATGCACAGCTAAGGGAAAAGCAGCAAATGATAATATCCCGAAGTAGAACTTGTGCCTTTGAGCTGCATGCCTGATGACAACAGCTGACCCCACCTGAAAGTAAAACATCCACAAACGGCAACCTCTGAGAAATAGAATGATTTGGTAACCATTCCTTACACTGATGAAAGATTTTTTTCCCCCCAAAGTTGCAGGACTTAAGTAATAATATTCATGCACATTAATTTTATACAATAATTTTGCACCATTTTCTGCTGATTTATCTGCATGTAACAGATTCTTTGGCTCTGACAAAATATCCTGTTGTAGGCAGGCAAGGCACTCACAAACTGTCTGGTGACGAGCACTGTGGCAAGCCTTCCTTTAGCAATAACCCTCAGAGATGCAATTCATAATGAAATGTTTAGACTGTACTGGATGTGGAATTTTTTTTTACAGGAAGAAAATTTACAATATCCCCAGCACAAACCTGATGCTTTACGAGGAACTGTTCCAAGCAGAGGGATATTTATGGTTGGGTCAGCCATTATGCCTTTATCCAAAGAGTGCAAGGACAAGAACTCGTAGAAGTACTCAGCCTATGAGAAAGTAAAGGAAAAATTGAGAGGTATTTTAATTGCATTCACAGAAGCAAACTATTCAGCACATAACCTACAGCAGAAAAATACTACTCTTATCATTATGCTGCTCACTGGATTTGTTTCTACTATTTCCCTGAGTGCTTCTTCACCTAAGCATAATTTTCAGGTAATTCCCTCTTATTTCAGAGATTGCAAGTGACTACAGTAATCAGGATGCAGTGTAACAGCAAGGAGAATGGCATACATACAGCAACAAAATGTTAGATGGGGAAGACTTCTTTTACAACCTGCAGATTTTATCTGGCAGACTCCAAAAAATGTAAAAACAGTAAGCTAACTCTTAAAGCTGTTTCTTTTCTGGGGAGAATCCTCCTGGAACTGACTGGTGAGCCTGTATGACCTGCCTGCACCATGAGTATGTCTTAAAGGACATGCTCACATGCATGATACCAGCTGCAGCGTGAGTGTATCCGAACTTGCTCCTGGGTGATCTGCGCACCATGGCACGTCGCCCTGGGGAAACAGTGCTGGGCGATGAATGGCCTGTTACTGGAGTGCCATGCTAGGACACATATCCTGCTTGCAGCACTGACTCTGCCTTGGTCAACCTCAGTTCATTAAACCATTCCAGGGATGGAGCTGAGAGCTTTCCTACACAGTTGGCTTCATGTCACTCATTATTAATCCCAACATAAATTGTTTTGGCAATCCCCAAAAGGTGTTAGCATGATTTAGAAACTACTTTCCACTACCTTCATCCCACTCCTGATATGCACCTGTGGTGTGGCATGAATTGTGGGCTTTGGTACATTTATGCATGGAACCCTGCACTCTCTGTTGCATCATCTCTTCAATATTTCTTCATATTTGATGTAAGGTGACATCATGTATCTGCAGCATAGCTGTACACACCATGTACATCTGACCTGTATGTAAGTCACTGGGGGTGTCCCCTACTGTCAATGGCAGGGCTGCAGGTGTGCAGAGCAAGTGGAAATGAACCTTTTCCCTACAGTCTGCCTTCTCATTTACGCTGAAGCATATGAGGCACCACAGGTTATCACACCTGCTGCTCTCAGAAAAACACTTGAGACCTTAGCATGGGCACTGGCAAAACTGTGTCTTCATCCAGCAACTCATTGCTAGCAGGGAGTATTGTTACATCTGTTTTTAACTGAAGGAGTGAAATAAAGAGAGATTAAAGAGAGACTTAATGAGAACTTTGGGCTGACAAATGGTAGTTAGTTTATGTCTACAAGGTGGAAGTCAACATCCTTAGCCAGAAGACTGTCCTTTTTTTCCTGTAATGTCCTGGCTCTCTAGTATGAGGAAGATGTGGACTTACCAGAATGAGACCAATGAAGGGCCACGAAGGCGTTCAGGGGACTTGAGTGTCCAAGATAGAGGGAGAAGTGAGAGAGCTCAAACCATTCAGCCAAGAAGGCTGAGGGGCAATGTGATCGATGTTCATAGATAGCTGATAGGGGGGTGTAAAGAAGATGAAGCCAGGCTCTGTTCAGCAGCACCAAGTGACAAGTCAAGAGGCAATGGGCACAATATGGAAAACTTTATCTGAATCTGAGAAAACACCTTTTTACTGAGTGGGTGACTGAGCACAGGTTGCCCAGAGAGGTTGTTGAGCTTCTGTTTGTGAAGATATGGAAACCCAACTCAACACAGTCCTAGGTAAGTGACTTTGGGTTGACCCTGCTTGAACGGAGAGGTGGACTGGATCATCTCGAGATCAGACTGCCTGGTCTCAGATCAGCCTCAGCACTTCTGTGAAGCTGTCCTTTGCTAACTTTTGCAGAAGTCCTGGCAGTGTGTGAGAAATCATCTCTCTTTAGCTCCTGGTGACACCAGCAAAGCACTCATGAGCTGGGTACAAAAGTTGTGAGGAAATTCCTGATCAGGCCTGACAGCACACCCACAGCAAGGAGACCTCAAACAGCATGCAGGGGCTACAGTCCTCACAGACAGACTTCAGAGGATGTTGTGTAGCCACAGAGACCTCGGAGGGGAACTTGCAACACAATAGGGAAGGGTGAGTTAAACACATGGAGTATATGTATGTGGGAGGGAGAGGGGACGTGGAGAGAAGCAGTAAAACAGGAGATGAAAATTGAAGTCTGGGTTAGTGTTTGAAAGGCTGCTTTTAATTAAAGACATTTTTTTCCAATACAATATACCATGCCAAAATATGAAAACAAGCCATAAAGTCAGATTGTGAACATTTTTGTTTTCAAATAAAACTTTGGTTCAGAAAAATAATTATATGTCTCCACACATCTATAGAATAGTACAGTGGGTGAGTCAATGCCGTACTGTCTGTTTCTCATTGGTTAGCTTTGATGTTTGGTTATATCTAAACCAGGTCAGAATGGGTTGGGATATTAAAACATTATGTTCTTACTATTCTAGTAAACAACAACTGGTAACTAGACCAAATAGCTCCACTCCCATATTTCCATGCCAGCCACGCTGTTGTAGCAGGTCAGCTTGTGCGCCAGAGCCCTGATTTGTAGGAAAGTAACTGGAGTCCCATTTTCTAGTCGAAAGGATGCCTAAGGACAAAGACAAAAAGAAAGTTCGCTGTGGGAAAGGGGATGGATTGCTGTGTGAGCAATAGGACTCACCGCCTTTCAAGGAAGGAATTCCTCTAACCAGAGTAGAGGCGCAGCAGTGATTAGTGCCTGAGGCAGCAGTGCGTTCTGCTCACACATTAAAAAGATGGGAAGAGACATTGCACAAGCACCAGACCACTCAGGAGGAAAGCCATGCATTGCACTGGCAGGGGAGATACCTGCTCTCAACACTTTTGTACAAAGGTTGAGTTGACAAAACCCGAACGTCTTGAAATTATAGGTCTAAGAAGGTCTAAGAAGACCTGGCACCTCGAGAGGATCCAGCTAGCATGACTTCAAAGTTATGAAGCCACCTTTGTAAATCAAGTATGCTGGGCTGAGTTGGTTAAACTTCAATACAAAAATTATGTATAAAAATCACATTTAAGTCCTCAAACCTGTGGATATGGAACAAGGTTTGGCTGCCATAAATCCTATCTACTTGGAAAAAATCTGTCTTGACACAATCCCTCTATCTACTCTCCAGTATTGTCCTGCTGTAATTTGAGTTGATTGCCAATTAACTTGCATTAATCATTATGACTGAAAAGCAAACAACACGGTCTCAGCAAATATTTACCATGCTCCAGCCTAGCATGAAATTTAGCCATGATGCTTAATTGAAGAAATAGGTCTGTGCAATTAAAATATTGTCTAGTGACTACCGTAATTTGTGCTGTGAGTGGTTATTGTGAGTGACCTGGTGGTGAGAACAAAATTTCCTTGGACATTGTTGAGAGATAAAGGGGGGAATAAACATAATCTATAATCCCTTTTGACTATAAAAACATTCTCGTGACTTTTCTTTTTTTAAATCCAGCATATGAAGGGTTTGGTATGTGAGTGGCATAATTTGGTGCTGAAGGTAAATCTCAGAGAAAGGGTGTTACCAGAGGTGATGGAGGTAACGGAGTTTGAGACAAATTCTTGATCTTTGACTCTGCATGCACGGAAGACCTTTTGGTTTTGGCTTGACTTCAGGAAGCCCCCAAGGAAGAAAATAAGCATTACTTTTGTGTACAGACTTTGTTTAAGACTCTCAGAAACTGAAGCAAGGGCCCCTGCAGACCTTGTGTGAACAGTCGGGGGACTTGGTGCCTCCAGGCAGCAGGTAGCCCTGTGCAGCTGCCCTTTAACAGTTTCCCATGTGGGCAAAGCCCTCAGCAAAGGGAGTAAATTTCGTTTTGGGCAAATAATTCCATGGTGGGGATTAACTTTTATGGACTTTAAATGGCTGTTTTCTATGAATCAGAGGAATTTAAAAGGTTATAAAAATAACGAAGCCCTCTAACAAGTATTGTAGCAAACATCTGTCGGCAGTTTGGTTTTAAATGATATACACTTAAAATTCCTACGTAACTCCACTGCTCAGTACAAAATCCACTGTGTTAGAATTTTCTTATCACTGAGATGCCATGTTGTGCCTACCCTGGGGTTTTTTTCTTTCATATTTAATCAAAGCATTCACCAAATGTGTTTTATGATTTCTTCATTTTACATGAAAGTTGTAGGATTAGAAGTAATGGTAGTACCTGAAGTGAAGCAGAGTAACTTAAACTGTTGTATGTCACAACTCAATAACCTAATGAAATCTGCAGCCTCTCTAACTAGGAGAATGCATGATAGTTTTGCAAGTAGATGTAAGAAATTAACTACTTTTTCCTTCCATTACTTTAAAGAGATCAGTGCTGAACATTCTGTTGTTATCAATTAAGTGACAAATGTAATCTAACACAAATTTTCTACATTTAAGGAAAGAAACTCAGCAAAAAACTCCTTTTTATTCCATACTTGTGGATTATTTCTGGCTACACACACACACACTAGAAGATTCTAGCATGCATTATCCACAGTAGATGCTCACAGCTGCACATACCATAAATAAAATCACAAAGTGAGGCAGTGGATGTGTTTGTTAGGTGTTTACAGCATGGACCACTGCTTCTCCAGGATATTCACTGCATTAGGTCAGAGAAATGAGTCCATCTATGTTCCAAGATGAAGTATGAAGCAAAAGGAGATGAGTTTCCACAAAGAGAGGAGGCCGTAGCCATACTGCGCATAACAGGCTAGTGAAGGGGGCTGGCCAGAGTATGAGTACATATATCAGCAGCACATTTTGTTACTGCAGTGCAGTCTAGATGCTGCTGTAATGAACAACATCACGATGCCTCCTTAGATAAGCAGATAATAAACTGTCTGCCTACAAGGTTGTATTTTTCTGCTAGGGAAGGCAGCTGTGATTTACCTGGTCATTGTTCCTGTCACAGTTTTTGCACCTCAGTGTGACAAAAGGACTTGGCTTTAGCTTCACAAGGTAGTCCCAAAGTCGGAGGCATGCTTAACAATATGAAGTGATACAGAAACACACTCTGAGGAAACCAATTCACACAGGTGACAGGACAACCCGCCCATTTTCCAGTACCGCCTGCTATGGGTACGGGAATGAACCAAAGCAGTGGGAGAAATAGAAGAAGAGATGCTCACCAGAGGAAGAATAGAGATGGTTTGGTGTTTCTAAAAAAGAAGGTCCCAAATTAGAATTCAGTGAAATGGCCAGTCTGAAAGAAAAATACATTATGTGGCAGTGTTAATCACACATGGCTGTGGGGAAAGGCACGCAGCTCTGCAGAGCCTGTTCTATGCCTACCTTCACGTTACGGAACCTATGGCAGACTGAAGAAAATTCATCCACAAGGAAGACAACTTTCTTAACAGAGTAAATCCCTGCATGCAACTTTCAACAATAACCACTTGTAGCTTTAATGGGTTTAGGAGAAGAACAGTGCAAAAACTCCCCGATTTTGTCAATGGAAGATGACTAACTGGTGCTTAATGTTTTCTGTGGCACACAGCTGTGGGTCACAGAATCACCGAAGGGTAGGGCTTGGAAGGAGCCTCTGGGCAATGGGTGCAAGCTGGAACACAGGAAGTTCCATGTGAATAGAAGGAGGAACGTTTTCACTGTGAGGGTGACAGAGCACTGGCACAGGCTGCCCAGAGAGGCTGTGGAGTCTCCTTCTCTGGAGACATTCAAATCCACCTGGATGTGTTCCTGTGTGATTGAGTCTAGGTGATCCTGCTCTGGCAGGGGGTTTGGACTAAATGATCTTTCAAGGTCCCTTCTAACTCCTAACGTTCTGTGATGTTGTGAGATCATCCAGTCCAAACCCCCTGCCAGAGCAGGATCACCTAGAGAATAGATGGCAGGTGAGATCCTGCAACAGAAAGGTTTAGAAAGCTGGAAAAGAGAAATTCCTTGATTGCTATGCCCAGACTTAGAAAAGTGACACTGCAGGCTTCCAAGAATCCTTTGCACAGGAGAGAGGGACAGAAGTCTTGTGCAGAAGATGTTAGCCTTTCCTCCAAGTAATGAGAAAAGAATTTCTGTAAAGACAAGTAAGGCTCAGAAATTACTGTCAAGAAGCTTGGTGAGGCCACAAAGTAATAGATTTAGATTACATTTAGCAATTGAGTTTCAGGCAGCTGTGTGGTCTTTGGAAGACGTGGGAAAGAGAGTGGCTACTGGGTCATTTTCAGCTGGTATTTTCTCTCACCAGACCTTGACATCTGGGAGTGCTCTAGCATTTGAAAAGGTCATTTGAAACCAACCCAAGACTGGAAGCTGAAGGGCTTGGCAGAAAGAGTGGGATTCAAGAGAGACACGAGTGGAAAAGAAAAATCCAAGTACACCAGGAGAGCGTGAACTTTGGAACTCACCCTCTTGCAGAGGAAAAGCAGGCTGCCTGAAACAGAGGGCCAAATGAATGCCTGTTGCACCTTCCTGGCCATCATTAGCCTGCTAATGAAAATACAGTCTTGGTTTAGATCAGAGTCCACCCCTTGATGCAGGAGGGATCTGCAACGGGGACCATGGGGCCATTCAACAAGGCTAAAGCCTTGGAAAGCAGTGTAAAGGCAAACAGACCCACAGCAGTTTCCAGGCAAGTACAAGTACACTGATACCAAGGCACATGGTGTGCAGGGCTTCTTAAAGAGCAGCCACAACAAATTTACAGCTCATTGAGGAAAGCCTTGGAGCTTCTCACTCCTTCTCTACCTTGTTTTATTTGGAAGCAAAAGAGAAAGCAAGAGAGCAAAACCCTTGGTGTTTAGATGTTTTCTTGTTAAACCGACTTTCTATGAGATTTTATTACAGCTTCACTGAAGTTACTTCTGGGAAAATTAAGCTAAAAGCAAACAAAATCATTAGGGCTTTGATAAATATGCACAGTTAATTACATCTTGAAAATCTCTACCAAGGAATGATATTTCACAACACGAACCAGGCTGGGATGCATACGTGGTACACAAGTTTCCTTTAAAGAATTTCTCCCACTTCTTACAGATGAAAATTAGCTAACTCTGCTTTGGGGAAGGGGATAAAGGAAAGACTAGAAAGAGAAATAGCATGAAGAGTTTAGATTAAAGAAATAAAAGATCCACAAACCTGCATTATCTTCAAATATTTAATGAAACACAATGTTCTGTATCCTGAGAACTGATATAAGTTATTTTCCTCAAAGTTTTTCCTTGTTCTGGCACAGCAATGGCTAATTCATTCTTTTACCACTCAGCAAAAATCAGTGCTCTCTCTGGTGGAAATTTCATGGTTAGGGAAGTTCAAAATGCCATTTTTTAATGCTAATAAAAAGGGGGAAGTTATTACTGCCTCTTAGAGAAAAAAAAAAACCCAAACAACTTAACTGTCTCATCAGTTTAGTTCCTAACAAAACAATGCTGTGCAGGTCTACTACCAGCACCTGTAATACATCTGTGGGGCTCTATCTACATTGACAATAAACTGCAAGGTCATTTTCTTCCCCTCACAGCTTGAAAAATAAGTGAAAACTAGCTGGTCCTGAGAGTCCACCTTTACAAAGATTACAGACTGTCTGCATTTTCAGGCTCTAGACAGATTTATTTAAATTAACTAATTACCCTAAGAAGTCTTTTCAGAAAATGTCAAATAATTTCAATGAAACATACAACTAGGGAAATGATTACACTAATGAGCATTTCGACTAGTTAGGATGGAGATCCGAGCAGGCATTGCATTTAATTAAACAGAATACTTTTAAAAGCACAAATGTAAACCTTAGAGATGGTGGCTCATCTGATGTGACAAGAGAAAGTTCACAGCTGAAGAATAAGCTAATCTACCTCTTGCATGGTGGTAAACATGGATAATGCACACAGATTCATTTTGGCCCTGCTTCAAACTTCCAACCCTTTGTTCTTAAGCCTCACAGGACAGCTTTGAAGTTGAGGATAAAGCTCCTCTAGCACACCATTACCAAAGAACAACCTTCTGATTATGATCTCATGAAAGTGTAATCAATAACTTACACAAGTTAAAAGCGTGGCAAACAGAAAAGGTCACGTAATTGGGCCTTTATTGAGTCCATGTGTTTCACTTTTGGCTTTAACTGGCGCTCCCATATAACAAATATCCCTCCCCAAAATGTAAGCAACGAACTTTCTCAAAAGTTATGAAATCTCAGAGCAGTTTCTGTCAGACTGGAGTCTTTCTAGGGTCCCAAAGGGGGATGCTTCCACTTTCATATACCCAAGCAACAGAACATTTGCAGTGCCTCTGAGTGAGAGTTTCTGTATTTACTGCCCAGGAGATAATGGTCTTTAGCCTCGTATTCCAAGCAAATAAGTGTTTAAAAGTTACGGTGAAAGTGTTTTGAAAATAATTAATCTCTTTCCTGACTAGTTGTTGGAAAGACTTCCTTAACACTGGCCTCTTTTAACATCTGCTGTGTGGATTTTTCAAACACCTTTTTTAGTGAATATCCAGAGTAATTCTCTTCTTGTTTTACAAGGCTGCCATCGACCAAAGCAAATTCTAGATACTACTGTGAAAGAACAACCAAATGCATAATTTAAATATAATGATTAATCACTGGATCTGCAAAGGAACTTGTGTGTTTGTTGTTATACCTGAAATCATGCTGACTTGTCTACTGAGACAAGACCCTGGCATGTGGGCACATATTACTGTAGTATTTCTGTACACTACACAGGCCTCTATGCAGTTATGTCCTATGTAACTACACTCTGAATTTTTCAAAGCAAGATGGCTTTATCTTCATAGTAAAGCAGGGAGTCCCCAGTTTCTGATGACAAACTGAACAGTTTCTACAAGAAGCTCTCCTGTCATTCAGGCTGTTCCCACAGGCAGGGGGAACTCCAGAAATGAGTCCTATTTAGAAAGGTATGAAGTTTCTTTTGGGAAAGCTACATGTCTTTGTGGGGTCTTGAGAGGTTTGTTTTGTAGTGGTTGCTTTTTTTTTAACTTTATCATCTGTCAGTATAAATCCTAACAGGGAGGACCAGCGGCTGGAAGTTCCCCAGAAGAATGTTTTGCAGAGACCCTAACCTCATTTTAATTAGACAAAATGCCAGTGGGACAGTTCAGCTTCAGACACGAATACATGGACCTCTCCAAGCCCAAATTTACATCTGGTGAAAAACCAGCAGGAGTCTGATGACAGCACAAGTCTATACTCTGCTTCGAAGACAACTGCCTCATTTGGGATTAAAGACTCTTGTTAAGATCAGAGATGTAATTTATTCCTTGATGCACAGCTATGGTAAATCTGGTCTGCTCTTGCAGACTGAGGCCAAATTGTCCTTTCTGTCACTCAATACATCCCAGATGTAATGACAATCCCTAACGTCTCCTGGAGTCAAAGGCTGCTGGAGGTTCTCCAAATCCCCCAAACCAGCTTTTATTGACTAAATGAAGTGAGTAGCTCTGGGCTGAGTGTGGTCCATAGTACTTTCAGGAAGAAACACTGGAGCAGAACGACGTCCCACACAGCAAACCCAGCAGGGGGGGACAAACCCAGCAGGGTTTGCAGTGTGGAACATCGTTCTGCTCCAGTGTGTCAGGTCTGCTCCCTGCATCACTTACAGGGCGCAGAAATGCAGCCTGGGGGCCAATCCCTCCCCTGCCATCTGCAGCGAGACTCACTGCGATACCAGTCAGCAAAGTCCATTTTTTCTGCTGTTTAGAAGACATTTGGCATTTGCGAGCTGTTTCTCTGCTTTGATTTGATTTGATTTGCCACATTTTCTGTAGCTCGCACTACTGGGACTGCACTTGGGGCAGCTGAAGGCAGCCTAAGACTGCAGCGTCACGGTCTACCACCTTCAGACGTGGGCATATGATGAGCTAACCAAGACAGTAGGTCAAGTTAGAACATATTCTGCTTCTGCAGGGCTAGTTTTCAGCCAGAGCAGCTCCCTGAGCAGCCACATCAGCACTGGCACAAGGGAATGGAAATCTGTGACCGGGGATGGGAAAGAAGATGGGATGTTGCCAGCTGCTCGCCTCGCTGAAGCTGTTGTGGAATGACACTGGAAGCAAGGCCAATTGTTACCGTGCTGTTGGCAGATGTCAAATTTCATTATCCTGTAGTGGGAAAGCCACTAAGCTGAGAATCATCATCGAGAAGATAGTTCCTACAATGCACTGCTGAACCCAACAGAACCTGCACCAGAACAGGGCAGCTGCATTCCTGGTGGCACTGCCAGAGCCATCATTGGCCACAAGGCTTTTCATCTCCAAGAAAAATTAAAACCCCAAACACACGATCCCAGACAGCAATGTGCCCTCGTGGCTAAGAAGGCCAATGGCGTCCTGGGGTGTATTAGATGGGGTGTGGTTAGTAGGTCAAGAGAGGTCTCTCTCCCCCTCTACTGTGCCCTGGTGACGCTGCACCTGGAATATTGTGTCCAGTTCTGGGCCCCTCAGTTCAGGAAGGACATAGAACTCCTTGAAAGAGTCCAGTGCAGGGCCACCAAGATGATTAAGGGAGTGGAACACCTTCCTCATGAGGAGAGGCTGAGGGAGCTGGGACTATTCAGCTTGGAGGAGACTGAGGAGTGACCTTATTAATGTTTATAAATATGTAAAGGGCGAGAGTCAGGAGGATGGAGCCAGGCACTTCTCAGTGATGGCAGCGAAAGGACAAGAGGCAACGGGTGCAAGCTGGAGCATAGGAAATTCCATGTGAATAGAAGGAGGAACTTTTTCACTGTGAGGGTGACAGAGCACTGGCACAAGCTGCCCAGAGAGGCTGTGGAGTCTCCTTCTCTGGAGACATTCAAAACCTGCCTGGATGTGTTCCTGTGTGATTGAGTCTGGGTGATCCTGCTCTGGCAGGGGGGTTGGACTAGATGATCTTTCAAGGTCCCTTCTAACTCCTAATGTTCTGTGATTCTGTGGTCCCACCCTCAGAAATATCTTGTTATTGTTCATTAAGGTTATACACCAGGAATAATTCAAGTTGACTTGGCTTTGTCACATTTCTAAGCTTGAGGCAGTTTGTGTTAACAGGTTTCTTTGGAGCAACATCAGATTACAAACATGCTTCTGAAACATGACCAGGGAGCTCACTATTTAAATGAAATGTGACATAACTCTCAGGAAAGCGAGACACATGCCACGTGCCACCTTTCCAACTGTGGCATACCACTTTGGTGTGCTGTGCAGCTGAATTGACGCTAGGCTGTGCATCTGCTTTCAAGTGGCTGTCTCGCCGTGCCTTGGGAAACGCTGTACACAGCCTTACAGAAGAGACTGAACAAGGATGCTGAACCAGGAGGCTTTCTTGACTGTACCAACCATAAATATAATTTGCCAGTGAGGAAATCCACTGGTCAGGGTATGACCTGTCTCACCTAGGGACGACGCTGTTGTGGTTCAAAGGCTGAAGCCCATGCTCTGCTGGTTTTGCACGAGGTGTTCAGGCAAAGCAGACTGGAAGACATGCAATCCTCAATCAAGTCAGCCTGACACTCCTCCAACTGCCTTTGCTGCTCGGATGGTGCACACAGCATATGGGCTCCCTCCTGTGGATCTCCTAAGATGTACCAGAGAAGGACCACGCAAGTACAGTTCTGGAGTGCTACAGCTGAGGAAGAGACCACACAACCTGTTTTCTTCAACTCTGCTTGGAAGAGGGACCCTCCCACACCTTCCCCAGTGTGCAGATCCTGTCTTTGCTCCACTCAGAGACACACGGTGTCTAGACAATGATTTTAAGTGTATGCAACATGCAACCTATTCTCAAGGTTTAAAATCTCTAAGGAAAAAAGTGGGCTTTTTTCTTAATCTGTTCTATCTTTCAATACTCTATTTTTTGTAAGGGGACAGAAGAAATGCTATACAAAACCCATTTGTGTTAGTAAAATGTTGCAAGAAGTCTCATGGTATTCAGTTAATCCGTCAAAAATCAGGAAATACCAGTGGATAATGCTGTATGTACAGACTTCATCTGTCTCTGTTTTTACAGACATTAAATCCTCATTAAGTACATAAGCCCATACTAACTCTCACCTATGAGACACAACATCGTGCAGCTTCTTCTGTAACTGTGAACCTTACCCAACCAAAGAACCGAGGCTGAGCTCCTGCGAGTTTCCCAAGAGTGAGTGGCTCTTACAAACACTGAGCAGCCTTTGGAAATCTGGCCCGTTAAGCCAACTGCACACATTAATGTGGAGATACACAGTAAACCACACTGTTGCGAGCCATGCAGTACAAGACATGCAGAGGTCTAGGGAAAATATGCCTGCACATGAAGGCCAGCTACCTTCATGTAACAGCTTTGTTGCTGTAACCTTTCAACTGTATTTAATTAACTGAGATGCATATGAATGAGGGGTGGCAGAAACTGGAATGCCACAACTCGCTGGCCACAAGACTCATCAGTAATGTGCTTCGGGTTTTTGGGGGGAAACGTGTATGGAAAAAACTCTTCAAACCCAAACCATGCTGGTCATATGCAAATATCTCCACTTAGGTCCTCAAATGCAGATTTTAAAACCTGCAGAAATCTCTTTTCAGAAAAATTATGAGTTATCTGTAGACTATTAACATAGTCCTGAAGGACAGCAGGTGAACGACACACCTCAGTTAGAAGATCCATTTCCCATGACATACTGACAGGTATGTTTAGTTAATGGTTGTTTTCAACATGCAAGGTGCGTGAATTTTAATCCAAAGATTTTTGCTTTTTCAATGAAATGTCTTCAAATATTTTCTATGCATTGAAAGTGCTCAGTAGATCATCTTGTGCTTCCCAGAAATATAATTTAGACTTCACCATGGGAACTAATTTAAGTATACCATTAGTAAATCTGGCTTACCTGGAAATCTGTAATCAGAGATAAAAAGCTTCACCTAAACATCTCTGCTGCTTGATTACTAAGAGAGCAGATGCTGCTGCATTTAAGGTATACCACCCTGCGGATGCCACTGGGGTAACAAAACAGATTTGTTGTCAAGGCATAACAATAATGTGTGAAACAGTGTGGCAGACTCTCATAACTGCCTATCAGTTCAACAGATTCTGATCAGGTTATAAGGAAAGCTCCAGCCCTCCTGACTGTGTGTCACCATGTTCAGGGAAGCCCCCATGGATTGGGCACTGGGTGAAATAACCAGATACAGCCTGTGCAGCAGACTGGCACAATGGGGATCCTCTTCTCTTTCAGTGGGGAGTGGTTATAGACCAATTGGAATGGGAAGAATCTCACAATACCACTTCCATCTCTTACAAAACTGGCTTCTGCTTCCCACTTTCCGTGAGACCTCTGGCCTGGGGAAGGGAAGAAATTCTGAATCACAGAATCACTAGGCTGGAAAAGACCTTTGAGATCAAGTCCAACCATACCTGTCCTCTACTAAATCATATCCCTGAGCACCTCATCTACCCATCCTTTAAATACATCCAGTGCCTCAACCACCTCCCTGAGCAGCCTGTTCCAATGCCCAATAACTCTTTCAGTGAAGAACTTTTACCTGATGTCTGATCTGAACCTGCCTTGGTGCAGCTTGAGGCCATTCCCCCTCATCCTATCACCTGTCGCTTGGGTGAAGAGACCAACACCTCTCTACAACCTCCTTTAAGGTATTTATAGGCAGCGATAAGGCCTCCCCTCAGCCTCCTCTTCTCCAGGCTAAACAGCCCCAGCTCCCTCAGCTGTTCCTCATAGGATTTGCCCTCCAGCCCCTTCACCAGCCTGGTTGCCCTTCTCTGGACACACTCCAGGATGTCAATGTCTTTCTAGTAGTGAGGGGCCCAAAACTGGATATAGTATTCAAGGAGTGGCTTCACCAATGCCAAGTACAGGGGTACAATCCCTGGTCCTGCTGGCCACACTGTTTCTGATACAAGCCAAGAAGCCGTTAGCCTTCTTGGCCACCTGGGCACACTGCTGACTCATATTCAGTCTGCAGTCAAACAAAAGAAGAAGGGTACATGCCTGGGTACACTCCATCGCCTGCTTTAAACTAAGAAGAGGGGAAACACCTTACTGCTGTTACCTCAATCTTTGCAGACAGGGACAAGAAACATATACAGACCTAGAGACAGAAGCTTCTGTTGGAGTTTCTGGGGTTGGGGAGAGGTAGAGAAACACCTTTCATGAGAACTTGCAGAGGCTGCGAGCTCTATAACTCCAGGCAACAACTCCTCCTGCCAGCAAACTTTCAGATTCCTAATCCTTTTAAATATTCCCCCATTAATCTAACTGAATGATCTTATACTGCTTGATTGTATTTTAGAGGATGAGAAAACTTTACTTCTGAACCAATAAAGGTCTTATATATAATCTGAATACTTAAGAATCTTGTACGTCTGCTGTTAGATTTCCATTAATTGCCATCTAAACAAATTATAGTAACCATGGCATCATGGTGCCAACTGTATAAATTATGAAGTTTACTTGACTGCAAATGTTTGGCAGGGCAATTAAAAAGGGTTCATTAACTAAATATTCACACAGATACAACTCAAATGCAAACTCCACTGGCGGGCAGGATACAGAGCAGACTTTCACCCATCAAAGGAAAGCTACTGTTACATCAAGTAAAAACCTAAAGCCCAAGTGGTTTCTGATGTGATGGAGGCCTCTAGTTTCTGTCTGTGAGGGACAGTATAAGCTTCCCCACTCTGTACCTAGTATCAACATGTCACAGCTCTGACTGGAGGCAGCAATGTGTTGGGTCATAAGCTTTCGGCTACGATCCTTTGCTGATACAGAAATCTGATCATGCCTTCACAACCTGAATAAAAGTTGCTGTGCAAATCAGGAAGGAAGGAAGGAGATACAAAGCCTCAGGACCAACAAAACAACAACAAAAAAAAAAATCAAGCAAGGCAATGGTCAACATGCCCTGCTAGCAAATTACTTCCTGGCTCTTAATAAGGCTATGCCTTTCAGTTGTTGCTTGTGATTACACACCCGGGTATATTTTGCCTCTCCTTCCTCTCTGGCAGATGCCAGTGTCCTCTGCTGTGCAACCTGCCTGTTCTCCCTGAAGGTCCCTACGTGGTATACTGCAGGCACGTAGCTGCTTGCAGCTATTTGATGTGTCTGTGGCTTCACAAGGAAAATATAAATTAGTTTAAAGCCAGCCACTCAAATGGACTCTGTTTCAACAGTTCAATTTATTTCCAAGAACCTCTGCAAGGAAGAGAACTGGCTAAGGCTCAAAGTGGGAAAAATGAAGCAGTGTTAACTGCTGTTTAAAAGGAGCAGGGTGAAGTTGGTACTTGTACTCTTCACTGAAGGTGTTCAGTTGACTTTGTTATTTGCCTGTGTGGTTTTTAGTCTCAGATTCCCATTGACTGTGTCAACATTCACCCATTTGCAAGCTGAGAGCAAATAGAAAACATTGCAGGGAGAACCTATCTTCTGCTCATCAACAAGTTGTGATGTCTCCATGTCTTCCTCGTGTTCTCAGAAAAAAATGGGTTCATAATCACTGTAGTGAAACCTCTGAACTCATTCTCTGATGGTCAGGATGGTCCGAGAGCCTGCCCTCTCCACTTCTGGCCAGCCATCGTTGCGAAGGCTGGCTCTGCTGCTCTTGCTACTGTTTTCTGTGCTTCAGTGCTCAGAGCTAGTGACAGGTCTCATTAGTGGGCTGCTGTTTGGAGAGTTTGTTTTCCCTGGTGATGAGCCAAAACCTGAGACTGGGAGATTGCCAGGTTTGATGTCAGCCATATTTATTTCCTTTAGGATCGGTTGGGTTTAGCTTGCTGTTTATCCAGGCTAAGGGTACAACTTCAGAGGATTTGTGGGAGCAGCTCTGAAAGCAGTGTTTGGTCTCTAAGTTATTTATTGAAGTATTGGGCAGTGATGGCAGCAAGCGCTGAAGCAGATGGAAAGTAATTGCCCACTTTTCCTTGTACAGTCAAACAAGACGGGTTCCACCAGTTGGTTGTAAAACAAAGCAAACTTTCATGCTAGTTTCAATAAATCCAGGGGTTTTCTTCTTGTTTGGCTGCAAAAGATCCACCCCAGATTTTTGTAAGTCTTTATAAGACATTTCTATTCCACATGTGCTTCTTCTCCTCCTCAGCATTTTTGTGTAGCTAAGTGGTCTTCTATGAATGGACCATGAATCCACATACTATGGTGGATTAGGGATATCTTAGACAGATAAATTCTTCTCAGTGCCTTTGTACAACAGTGTCACTGTCTTTGCTTTATTTATATGACTTTTTCCAAGGCAGATTGTGGTTTGCTGCTGCACTGTGATTGTACAAGTCAGTCTCAGTTTTGTGTTGCTGCCTGGCCCACTAATGGCTGGCTTGGGGAATGAGGGCAGCATGGTGGATTTTGTTTGCCTTGACTTCCATAAGGCTTTCAGCACTGTCTCTCACAACATCCCCTCAGAAGAAGTGAGGAAGTGGAATTTGCATCAGTGAGGCCAGGCTCTGTGGGTTGTCAAGAGCAGCACAAAGTCCAGCTGGAGGTCACTCATCAGTGGTGTACCTCAGGGGTTGATGCCAGGTCTCATACTGTGTAATGTCTTCATTAATGACCTGGATGTTGTGACAGTGTATCCTGTGTTCAAGCTTGCAGATGATACAAGACTAGGAGGACTGGCTGATACACCAGAAGGTCATGCTGCCATCCAACAGGCTGGCAGGAACATCTTGGAGTTCAACACGGGGAAGCGCAAAGTCCTACACCTGGGGAGGAACAACCCCAGGCACCAGTATACACTGAGCACCAAGCACCTGCAAAACAGCTTGGCAGAAAAGTACCTGGGGGTCCTTCCTGGTGGATGCCAACTTGGTCATGAGGCAGCAATATGCCCTTGTAGCAGCCTCCTGGGCTGGAGCACTGCCACTGGCAGAGCACTGCCAGTGGGTCCAGGGAGCTGATCCTTCTCTGCTCAGCCCTGGTGAGACACACCTGGAGTACTGGGTACAGTCCTGGGCTGCCCAGTGCAAGAGAGACATGGACATACTAGAGTGAGTCCATGGACGGGGCATGAAGGGATGCCTCACAGTCTGAGGACATGTCTGCTTTCCCCTATTTAGCTCTTTCTTCTCCAGGTTCTCCCACAGGCTGACAGGTCTCATTAGAGATTGGGAAGGACCAGTGACATCTTCCAGGGTACCACCCAAGGGGAGACTACAGCTGATCTCAATGCATGAGTACTCATTGGGCCGGACTTTTGTTACTTTATGCAATTAGCCCAGCTCGAAGTGTCACAGATGGATAGCCCAGGTGCTTTCAGAACACAAATCTCAGCCAGTTTTCACCTCATTATTACATATATTTTATTACAAGCACAGTTTGATACAACTAAGATTTCAGGATGTCAGTCTCCACAAAACAGAAGGGGAAAAATGTAAAGTTAATTGTGCATTCAACAACCTACCCAAAATGTGTTTGATTTTGTGTTTCTTCCATTTATACTTTTCAAAAAGGCCATTTACCCATCAGAAAGTAGCAAAAAAGCCATCTTTTACTGAAACACACACCTGCAGCAACAGGCATCTACATTTCATACTGTAATTCACTGCAAAGAACACCATGTGTCAGGGAAATCACAGATTCACAGAATCACAGAATTGTAGGGGTTGGAAGGGACCTTGAGAGTTCATCGGGTCCAACCCCCCTGCCAAAGCAGCTCCCTAGGACAGGTCACACAGATAGGCATCCGGACAGGTCTTGAATATCTCCAGAGATTGAGACTCCACCACCTCCCTGAGCAGCCTGTCCCAGGGCTTTGTCACCCTCAATGTGAAAAACTTCTTCCACATATTGGTATGGAAAGAAAACCAAGTGTTGCCATGCAACTGTTCACTCTCTGCTGTGCATTTTGGGTGACCACTTTTTACTACACCTGGACTACTGTCTGATGTAGTGAAGAGTCTGGCCACAAACAAACAGTTAAATAAAAAAACAAGCAAACAAAAAAACCACCCCAACAGCTGGACAAAAAAATCGAACATGGTTGAACAGGGGAATAGAAGAGGCTATGAGAAGGAAAGTAGCATCTTTCAAAAGGTGGAATGCATACACAAGAAGGACAATAAAAGAAAAAAAGCAACAGTGCAAACAAAGCAAGCCAAGTGTAAAGACACAGGAAGGCCAAACAAAAATAGCTTTGAGATAGGTTTTCTTCAAAGTTTTAAAAACACTAATCGGGATCTCACTGCCCTGAGCAGAGGTACACAGTACTCAACATTATGTTCAACAGGAAGCAAACACCTACCACAGATCACTGTTCCGAAAGCTCTGGTCACACCATATTCCTTACATATTTGTGTGCCCCAGGAAGAGTGTGGTTTCTTACGTTTGTTTTATGTGTACATAACTCACTTGGCTAGAGGCAAGCCATTCATACTCAGAGCTACCCAAACCCCCTCCTTTGGAAAGTGTGATACCAACAGAAATAGTTGAACACATTAAAAATTATCACAGTTAGTTCTCATTATGGTTAGTTCTTACTTTTTACTCCATGGCATTGCTTGTAATGGAATTAAATTTAGACCACTAAGAATACACTTGGGAAACAGTAAAAAAAAAAAAAGAAAAAAAGTGATGTTTACATTTTCAGTTCTACAAAGAGGAGGACACCAACACAGTCTGGATTTTACATTTCAGAAAAAGACTGGGGAGATAAATCTGTGTGTTTTCACAAAATATAGCTTGAAGCTTGGGGTGTCCTGCTAGTTCCAGTGCTTTTCAACTGTTATGTTGTACAACACAGCTACTACTGTAAAAGTAGTGAAAATATTTTATTACTTAAGGGTTTTTTTCCTTAAAAATGTATTTGAATATTTATAGAAAAGATAAACAATGAAAATCCTGAAGAAGGGTTTATTTAATGCAGCTTTACACTGCTGTGTAAAAAGAATAATTGTGTCGTTTACACATATACCATGTAAATGACTATGGAAAGCAGATGTAGCTTACACTACAAGGTGCCTTGTAACTCATCTCTGCTGAGCAATAAATACGCCCCCTTTTCTTCTTGGCAAAACTTTGAGAAACATTACTGCTGTTTTCTATCAGCAGATACAACAGATGGCTGGCACATGCCTGCTTTACTAAGAAAGTGGGATCTCTACAGCATTACTTTGATCCCTGGTGGCATGTCTACAACACTGAGATGCAAAATACCGCAGCTGAGCCGAATCTAAATATTAAAGGTTTGGAGCTGCACTCTCAGTATGAGAATCCCCTGACTAAAAATCATGCTCACGGTATGTAAACATCTTCACATTCCATGTGGAAATTGCGGTATGGGGGTCAGAAAACAAAGTATTTCCTCTGTTTGGTGACATGAAACTGCAGTGAAGGTACCACTGTAAATCCCAAGAGTGCAAGTTTATGTGATCACCTTGACCAAGCTTCCAGAACAGCCGTACATTTATTGGGGGAAAAAAAGAATTGCATATATGAGACATTTCTTCAAGCTGAAAAGCATCACTGTAATCACTAGGTATGAATAAGATACTTACAGAAGGTTCAGCAGCTTCTTTGAAGAAAAGTTTCCTTTGAAGTATTTACATGGTTTGAAATTCACTGTATTTTGTTTTCTTTCAGTTTATCAGGGAAATAGTGATGTTTGTATGGAGCACCCTATTGCATCAATAAAGCCTTAAAATTGGTGGTCTGTTAGCTTTCCTCTGGGCAGGGAAACAAAACTTCTGGCACAGCTGGATATTCCATTCTATCTTCATGGTCTGGCTACATCCCAGCAATACAAGGTAATTCCAGAGAAATCAACTGAGCTATTTGGGGTTGATGGTCACATTGCTAAGATCACAGCTAGCCTCCAGGAGCTGTAATTATATACTGCTCCTAAGCTCCACTTTACAGTACAGAAATGATGCTAGAAAATGCACTGATGGCAAATACCCCCCAGAAGAGCTGGGCATTTTTTGCTTTAGTCAAGGTTATCAATAACTCTTTGATCAGAAGTAAGCCACCCTTTCCAGCAGGGACAGGTCCAACTGCTTCTTTTAAAAGGATAAGGGGATGGCCCCTTATCTCCTGACACTTGTGCTCCTCTGACCAGAAGCACTCCCACACCAAAAGACCTTTCCCCAGCACTCGATCCCCCTGTGCACACATGTACATCTTGTGTCACAAGGCAGGACCACTCCTGCTGTATCACAAGAAGACATACAGCCAGCAGCATGAGGCTGGATATATCTTTAGCATGTAACATACACGCGATATCCATGTGCTGTGAGATATACTTGTGCATCCTACAGTCACATGGGCCACATCCCATTCACATACCAGCACAGGACGGAGTATTTGGATGTCACATTGTGAGCAAGCATTCCACCGTGCAACAGGAGAGGAGACGTGGGGTACTGGTGAAAGTTGGGAGCAGGAAGCAAGCTGCTACAATAATTCATCTGACCCCAAATACTTCTCCCATACCTGGAAAGAAGAAAGCAGCCTGGACAGGTTGTGACCCAGGGTGATTGTTTCCGTGGGTCAGAGCAGACAGAACAGAAATTCCAACTTGCTTTTTAGGTTCATTCTTCCTCTCACATAAACTTTCCCACAAAAAATGGATCCAGGGCACAAAGGCCACTGCATTAGAAACATCACGGCTCAATGTAGCAGGGTTTTACCACCTCGGTTTGCACAGAATACAGGTAACATCTAGTCCCTAAAATGTTCCTGTCAACAGACGTTTTTGAACTAGACTATGGACATAAGTAGCAGCGCAGGACTGAGGAGTCTTGCCAGTCCCTGGTTTGGATTATTTACTCACTTACTTATTTATCCCAGGAGCAGGTAGATGGAATCTACCCACAGGATATTTATACCCACGTTCCAGAGGTGTAAACAGGGATATGAGATGTATGTCAGGAGAGACATAGCCCTACCCTGTTTGAGATCCCAAGAGTGGTGGATTGACCTTGGCTGGCTGCCAGGCACCCACCCAGCTGCTCTCTCATTTCCCCCTCTTGTTGGTATGGGGCCTAGGACCCATGTAATAACTTAGACAACATCTCTTGCAGAAGCCTTAGATCTACAGACCCAGAAGGGGTCCACCCACTGCTAGAGACTGTGATATATACAACTGACAGCCCCCAGAACCTTGGAATCCTACAGAAACATCTTCAGACCTCAGGTGGGACATATGGGTAACAGGTCTACAAGACACAAGATACAAAACTTGCAGAAGAAATTATTTGAGTTTTACCAAACAAGAGATATCTGCACACTGGTTAACAGTCGGTCTACAGAAAGCAGTCTAGTACTTCAGCATCTTGAATGCCTTTCTTTTTTTTCAGAATACCTGTATTTTTTCCTTTTCCTTCTTCCTTTCTCTCTCCCCTTGTGTCTTGTCTCTCCTTTCTTCTCCTTCTCCCCTCCTCTCCCTCTCTTTTCCTTTCCTTCTCCTTCCCCTTCCCACTTCCCCTTCTCTGACTCAGGAAATTCCCAGACAAAAGCTTTCTGCCAGAATAAAGGTAGCAAGTATTTAGTGTGTTCCTGGACTTGTCAGTGGAAACTTCTAAGAACCTGTATACTTAAAACCAAAACAGAACACTGAAAAAAACCTCCAAAAGTTTACTCATTTCTTCCCCTCATAAAATATTGGAAATTCTGGAAAAAGAAACCGTGTTCTTTTGCCACATATTAACTGTTATCCTACTTACAAAATGTCTGTGGGCACTGTTCAGTTAAGATGTGTATAAAAATGTTTGCCAATGATGTTGTTGCCCTATGGGCTACCGAAGAAATACTCATGTTTTCTCCTGTCCCATCCCATCAGAAGGTCTGGGTGGCATCGGGACAGTAAGTGCCCTGGTTTCCACAGAGGATGACAAGAACTGTAGCTAACAGGCAGCTGTACTCTAAAACACCTCTAAGGGAAGCAAAAACCAACAGGAGTGTTTGGGCTACTAAAAATTAGACATTTTTCTCTATGATGCAAAGTATGGCCATTTTGTCCCCCATTCCTAGAATGCCTGAGGCTTGAAACTCCTTCCTTAGCTCAGGCTGCTGGTTGAAATCTTGATCTTCATCTGCAGACCTGCGTAAGTATTTAAACGCCTAAGGCCCTAAGACTGGAGTGTCCATGTTTGTACTGACCATGCACACAGACAAACGTGTAAGGAGTAGCTGGACGGGACTGCAGAGTCCCCAAATGCAGAGTATCTCCACTTGAACACTCTCTTTAGCACTTGTTAATAACTGAGAGCTGCTAACACACTGTTCAGTAGTGCTATGATGCTACTTTAATCCCTCAGGTATTTCACTTACTAATTACATTTTGCCTAACAAGGAATTCAGTAAATTCAGCAAAGAGGAGGAGCAATAATGGGTTAAACAGCTTTGACACTGCTCAGAAGGGATTTTATCCTGGGAATTGTATCAAGGGGAAACTGTATCAATTGCTTGCCTAAGCTTTCTCTAAGTCTGTGACTCATCTTGCCGAAATCAGTGCTACGCCATCTTCTCCTAATAAGCTACCTGTAGCCAGCAAAAGAGGGAGAAGAGAGGGAGAAGAAAGAAGGACTAGAGGGGCAGGGCTCAGCCTAGTATCTCAATCTTCCTTTCCAAAACCAGATAGTTTTATCACAGACAGCAACTGAAGCTGACAGAGAAACGGAGCAGGAAATAATAGTCCCCAGACACAGTAATCATTTCTAGTTCCTTAAATGCCAAGCCTTGGTGTACAAAGCTGTCTTCTCTGTAAAGCTGGACTGGAATGCCAAAGACCTTGAGCAAGTCACTTAGCCTTTGTGAGTAAGTTTTGTCTCTCCACACCCCCTCTCCCTCTCCAAAAGAGGAGGCAAAGTGTTTCCTAAACTCAAAGGCTTTGTAAGGATAGCAAAAATTACAGGGGCCTCAGACAACACCTCAAAGCCAAACAAGTCCTGTCGTTATGAAGAGCAATTTTAAACACCCAAAACGACAACCAAACTTGTGAAGTGGCAATTAGCCGAGTTACACAACTTACCACGTGCAGGTAAATACTGTTTCGTCTTTCCTGAGCTTTTTATGGTATAGAGGCAGCGTTCAGTGTCGTGAAAACAAATTCATTTAATCCCCCACTCCTACGTTACAAGGACGTTGCTCTCTGTAGCCCCGATAACGTACACTAACGCGGCTCAGCTCAACGCAAGCTTAACATATGTTGTCAGTGTGTCAAACAGGGCATATGTTCCTGCACGGAAATATGTCACGCATTCTTATCTTTCCAACAAGAGAAGCCGGGGGCGTTCAACGCGCCGCGGGTTTACACGGGTTTGGAATCCAGCTTGGTAAAACCGAGTCGAGAATTACCATTTGCCGGGACTCCCCATGAAGCGTGCACACTTAGTACACAGAGACCGAGGAGTGACCTGCAGCGTACGTCCGGAAGCTGAAGAACGGTGGAAGAAAATCGCATCCGCGTAACTAACTGCCAGGTAAAAGTTTATTACGGGGGAAGGCGACCGGTGCCACCCCGGTGAGCGCCGGCTGCCCGTGCACGCCGCGCCTGCCTCCGCGCTCCGCAGCGCCCGAGCCACCCGGCTCTCCCGTGCCCTTCACGGCCCCACCGTCCGTCCAACATGCTTCCCCAGGGATCCGGCCCCGCTTCCCGCACTCCTCCCTCTTCCCCTCCGCTTTGCGTCCCCGCTGCCCGGGACCCCGCAGGGCGCTGGGACTCGCGGCGTTACCCGCGCGCGTCCGGTGAGGGGCACGAGGGCGTGCGACCCACGCGGGGCACGCCTCGGAGAGGGTCTCCTCAACCATTCCAAACCCGAAACGCCCGCCTGGGTTTGAAGAGCCGCCCCCCGCCCTCGCCCCGTGTGCACCTACCCGTCCCGTTGCCTGCCAGGTGAAGTTCATGGCGTGGATGCTGACGGGGATGGCGGGCATCCTCTGCTGGGCTTTCCTGAAGTCGTGGGTGAACGGGGCCATCTTCCCCTCGGACACGATCAGAATGTCCTCCTCGAAGCCTGCGAAAGGCAAAGGGGCGCGATGGGCGGCAGCCCCGCCGAGCTCCGCCAGGCCGGGCTGCGCTCCGCACAGGGCTCCCGCCCGCCGCTCGGCCGCCCCCGCCGCGGCAGCCCGCTTACCGATGAGGACCCGCGCTTGCTGGGCGTCGATCCACATGTAGAGCGTGTCGGGCTGCCGCGGCGCGGCCCGCAGGCTGCAGAGGCTGAGGGCGCCGCAGAGCAGCACGGCGCACAGCCGCCCCGCCGGGGCCATGCTCCGCGCACCGCCCGCCCGGGGCCCGCCGGCTGCCGCTCCGGCCGCGCCTACCCTCTGCCGCTGCGCGCCCACAGGCGCGGCGCGGCCCCGGCGGCAGGAGGGGGGCGCGGGGCGGGGCGGGCACGGGGAGGGCGGCGGGCGCGTCGCAGCCACGCACCGCGGGCTGCGGGCGGCCGGGGGCTTGGTGCTTGCGAACGGCTTCAGGCGACCCCCTTCCCTCGCTGCGGAGGGCGGCTGCACGACGGGGCGGTCAGGCGGCCGGCCCCCCACTCCCCCGTCCGCTCCTTCTCTGGCGCAGCCGAGCGCCGGGACCGGGTGCGTGACCCGCACCTCCTCTGTCACAAGAGACGTGCTGCAGGGCCGCCGTGCGTGGCGCATGCTGTGCACGAGGTGCCGCCTTGCCCCACCCCTCTCCCGGTGGCCACCCCTGGCAATCGGGGCGGCACCGCCGCGGCTGCAAAAGCATCGCCGGAGAAATTCGTGTCTGCTTCTAGGAACAGTGTGTAGGTAGCGGTTGCCCAGTATATGCCGTGTCAGGGGTTGGGGAAGCATGCCCGAAAGGGTGCGAGGGTGCAGTTGGTTGGGGGCTCCCAGTGGGATCCAGCAAAGCCAGGCAAGGCTTTGGTCAGGCCACAGAGTGAGCAGAGCCATGGCGGGTGGTGTGGCAGAGACAGCTCTTCCCAGCTCCAGGGAACCGTGAGGTGGATGTGACAGTCCGCTGAGGAGAGGAAAGGCTCGTGTTGGTCCCAAGAGCAGCAGAGGCTGGCTGACGCCAAAGCATTGTCATTACACAGAAACTAGAACTGACTCAGTACGGAAGCTTAGCAAAGATGAAAGATCTTTCTGTTCAAAAAGTTGTTTAAAGAGAATCATGCCTTTTAAAGGGGGGAAAAAAAAAAAGGATATAGATTTTCTGGATTCTCTCATAAGGAGAAACAAGGCTCTTTAAAAAGCTGAAACTAGCCAGGATAGCTGAAGATTGAGTAAACCCCCCACGTTTCTGTCTGTAATGCTCTGGAAGGAGTCAGAGGGTATTTTCTGCCTCTGAATGTTCCCTTGGATGATGCTGCGCTCCATCCCATTTGTGGGACTGTAACAGCTATCTCTCACTTAAGTGCCTGAAACGGAATTATTCAGGTCATGGGAAACAACACATAGATGGTCTTGTTCCTCCAGACACATCTATTTGAGCAGAGTTTGCTGTGTCAGTTCACACACCTGGAAAAGATACCGAGCTGTGTCATTATCTTTCATTTTGCTGTACGAACAGCATCGCCAAACTGGTGAGAGTGATTCTATTATGCCAAAAGTTTGTAGTTCAACACATGAAATCCCCCTGCCTCCCAGTGACACGCTGTACGGTGAGTTTTCCTGCACCACCTTCTGAGGAATCTTCTGCCGCTGTCGATGGATCGCTTCGTTAATCCCGTATGGCTGCTTCTGCCCTGGAGTAGGTACCTCTCCCTTGTGTCTGTCCTCCTATACATTCATGAATACCCTGCAGTTACGAAGCACAACGTTACAGCGACATCCCTACATCTGCCATATGCACCTAAGGCACCTGCGCACATCCCAGCACCTTCAAACACTTTTCTTCCCAGCTTCCCGGCATTTTAGGGGTGGGGAGCTGGGACACGGGGGCAGGGAGCCACTCGCAGGGGGCCGTCTCCCCGCGGAGCACATTTGCGGGCACACGTAGGCTGGGACACAGCTCTCCGAATCCTCCCGTGCCCAGCCGGAAAAGCTGCGGCTCCAAAAGCTGGAGTCAGCGTATGGTGCTCGAAAGGAAACGCCCCGCCTGTAGATGCTTACTAGACAAGGGTGATTATTGGCTATTAATTATTATTGCTTATTGGGCGTTAAGCGTGTGTTATCTCAGACTCTCCCCGCGCCTCCCGCCAAGTGACTGCCGGCGGCCCGGAGGAGCGGCCGCGGCTGCTCTCGAGTTCCCGCTTCCCGCCTGCTCAGAGCGCTCCGCCGCTGCCCGCGCCTCGTCCCGCGGCTCTCCCGAGGCGGAGGCGGAACCGGGGGCCCCGGGAGACTGCCGGTGCGAGGGCGCCCTCTGCCGGGGGGAGGCTGCAACACCTCCCCCTCCTTCCCTTCCCTTCCCTTCCCTTCCCTTCCCTTCCCTTCCCTTCCCTTCCCTTCCCTTCCCTTCCCGATTCTATGATTCTAACCTTAAAGAGAAATGTAGCAGGGAAAAATAATATCTGAGCTACAAAGCTTTTATGAAGAGGCTGAAATGGGACCTTAATATAGGTGGAAGTACAATTATCCACAGTGTTATTTATCATTTAAAGGGCCTTTGCTAAGATCTAGCGAAGGAAGGGAATTTAATTGTCAAGTAATATACCTGGAACAAAATCAGTTCTGAAGCTGTAGTGATACAATATAAACACCACTGAGTAAAAAAAATGCTGGCTTTCTGTAGAGAGTTTTGTGGAATCATGGCTGGTGGCCAAAGGCCATGAGCTTGGCACAGTGAAATTGGTCAAGCAGTAAGGGCGTGAGAAACTTGGTGGATGTAACAAAAACGTTATATCTTTAAGATAGTAAAGTATGGGAAAGAGGAACTAAGCACGGGGGAAGAAGCCATAGGCATTCGGAGTATGTGCCAATATGGGCAGAGATGTTCTTTTATCTTGAACCAATTATGAGCTCAGTTTTTGCAATATGCATAAGCTAATTATTGTAACCATAAAAGTGTGATGTGTAACTGAATAAAGTTGAGGCTTGTGGGGCATCATCGGGTGTGGCTGTCTCCCCATCGATTTTCCACAAATGGTGACCCCGACGTGATACACTGGAGGCTCGTCCGGGATCGACATCAGCACTGTGAGGGGCTCCTGCCGCCGAAGAACGGGGAGACATGTCCCATTGATTTCAACGGTCTCGTGTATCATCGACAGGATTCCCAGCGGGGCATTGACTAGGTTCCGAGACAGTTTGGGGGCCCGACGTGATACTGGGAAAAGCGCCGTGATACTGGGAAGCGCCATGATACTGGGGAGCGCCGGGATTAAAGCGCCGTGATTACAAGGAGCGAAGAAAACGTCCTTATCACGAACCATGGTGGAACAACGGTGGGTGTGCGGGTCCTAAGCAGCAAGGACGGCAAATAAGCACGCCAACGAGAAAGCGTGCCGTGCCCTAGGTGATCACGTCAGTGAGCCTGGCCGCTACGTGCTACCGGACCTGAAAGGGCTGCAACAGCGCTGACGTTATAATGGACAGGCAAGTAGCATATGATTTATTTACTGCCTTTTTACAGAAGTGACAGGTCAAAGGCATTGCCTTACATAAGGAATTGCCTGGACCGTTAGAAGCGACAGGTCAAAGGCATTGCCTTACATAAGGAATTGCCCAGACCGTTAGAATACGGGTATGCAAAGGGAATGTTTGTTAACCCACATACAGTACATGAACTAGCCGAGCGGCGTAGACTTGGTGATAAATTGTGGGACGCTACATTAGAGGATGACCAAACAGCAAAGAAATTAGGAAAATTATGGAGAATAGTTCACAATGAGCTCTGCCGCTTCAGCCTTTGCAGCAGTTGCGAGTTCTACAGAACCGATTCAAAAGGGAAAAATTCTACTACGGAGAATGTGTTTTTGTTTCTGGGTGCTCTTTCACCTACCCCAGTTACTATGCTAAGTAATTATGCCATGTTATCAGAGCAAAGTGATAAATCTGTCAGAACTGACCAGGAAGACGAGCAAGTAGTGCATGTAAATCTGCCACCACGGTCTGCAAACCCCCCCACTATGATAGCTTTGGAAGGAAAAAATGTGAAAAAAAAAAATGTACAACCAACTGCCTTTAATATCTATTCACCTCTAACTTTTACTGCGCCTAAAAGAGCCTGTGACGCAGTTGAAAATGTTAACCACCATCAAAAACTTCAGCTTGTCCTTGAAAAGCCGGAAAACATGAAAGCGGAGCAGGCAGTTGCGGCAACGGCATGCCCTGCTCTGAAAGGGTCTGCAGAATTGCCCGCCCACCCACCCGGACACTACTGACACGAAGAATCACCGACTACGGCACGGACAAGGAACCTATGCCCACTGACAAGAAACCTAAGGACAGGACACAGGACACCTACGGCCATGGACAATTATCAGCTTTGACAACCATCAGATCAGGGACACATTTTGTATCTACACCCACTGCTCCCACCCACACCGCCCAACAAACATCATCAATACATCTCCTGACGCCCGAGAGACTGCAGAGACTGCTCGTCAGAGCCTGGGCACGTAAGGTGGCGTCAGAGCAGGAAAAATGGTTAAATCAGGGTATTTTGATTACTACATAATCATGAAAATTACCAGGGAAAAGTTTATGTGGGGATGAGTGGGTGGTGGCGAAAAGAACGTTGATAGTGGGCCGGTGGGATGTGGATGTGGAGGGGGGGGGTAACCCCACCTCAAACGGGAGGATCGGGATTACATAGCATCCAGCAGAGCTATTCTGCGTTATCTTATGATTTGTATACCTCAAGAAAACAAACCCCCTGTCTCAAGCATTACCCAAACTTAAGACACAGAGCCTCGGTAAATTTTAAGTGCTTAACCTGTCATCTAGGAGTGGGGAGGCAAGCAATGGAATTATTGATGAGGAAAATCAAAGTGTAAAAGAATCAGGAAGATTACCTAACAATTGGTCTGCCCAGACATGCAAATTATATGTTTTAAATCAAGCATCACAATTGTTAAATAGGACAGAAGGGACGATTTATACTGACTCAAGGTATGCTTTTGGGGTAGCTCAAACATTTGGGAAAATATGGGATGATTACTGGAAAAATACTGGTTTGTGATTTGCAAACTAGAAAGAACATTAGAGGTGGAAAAGCTAAACTGGTGCCAGACTTACGTAGCTCAGGCACTTGCTCTGGTACGAAAAATGCATCCTGATCTAATGCTTTATCCTTACGTGGATGATACTGATTGCGGAAAAAAAAACTTGGACGTTGAAAGTTTGATTCATGAGTTAACAGTGCATTTGAAAAGCAAGGGATTACAGATTACAGAAAATTCAAAATAAGCCAGTATGGAAATATTTGGACTGACAGATTGATAAAAGTACCGTAACACCTCAGAGGATTGAAATCAAAGCTGAGGTTAGCACATTAAATGGTGTTCAAAAGTTCCTTGAAAATATTCGCTGGATTAGATTATTGTGTGGTATTATGCATCAGCATTTTATTACCCATATTTGCAGCCACATTGAGCTGACTGACTAACTCAAGGTCTACGTATGAATCAAACTCTCAAGTGTTTGCTTCACAAACAAAAATGGGGAGAGAAGGGTATCTCTCCAGCTAATTGATTAAACAAAGCTCTTTATGTTTTGAACTATTTATGTCTGCCACAGAACAGTTTGGTACCTCTAATGGTGAAACATGCAGTAGGTTTAAAAGGAGGTTTGGAAAAAAAAAAAAAAAAGAGGGAAAAAAAAGAGGAAAAAAAAAAGAGGAAAAAAAAGAGGAAAAGGAAAAAAAAATGAAGTTGCAGGTACTAACTTGGGGAAGGAGATCTGCCTGTGTCATTACAGATACGGGAACCAAGTGGGACCCAGTGAAGTGGATAAAGCTGTGGATCCAGAAGAAATCAAGCTTGCATGAACCAGGATGGGATCCTGATCACAGTAACTGAAGTCAATTGTTCCAACTGCAGCCACAGTGGACTATGAGTTTTGCTGTGGGACATTTTGAACCATCTAACAGTCTTTGAGATATGCATATATTTGTGGTAAATGAAAAGTAGAGAAATAGTGATTTCTGCACAGCCTAAGATCACAGACTGTGTGAGGTTGATGTTATCTGCACCTCTGACACTACTGATTGGCAAAGCAAACAAAGAACCTGGCTGACCACTCTCAGTCAATTCATGCGAGCATTCAGAAATTAATAGATCAGACACAAAAGATACAACGAGAAAATGGATTGTTTGGATCAGACAATTGGTTTAAAAGTACTCATGCTGAGAGGTATTTGGTAATCACATTTTCAAAATGTAGCGGCCTTGAAGGCAGGTGGACAGACTGCCTTAAACCAAGGAGTTGTGAGAAGTTATTTGGAAGTAAGTGAATATGTCAAGAACCAGCCATAATAAAAGGCCAAAACAAAACAGGTGTGCAGATAACTTTTAGACATCAAAGGTAAACTAACAATGTTTAGCTATAAGATATGCTTATCAAAACTCGTTATAATTACTGATTAATCACTCTGACGTGAACAATGAAGGTGAAAGCTAGAATCAGACAAATATCTTGAAAAGTTAGACAGAGAATCATTATATTAGGATTAAGGTGTAGTAAAAGAATTTACTAACTTTAAAGAAAAAGAGGGAACCTGTGGAGGGATGGCTCTGTGAGAACAGCCACATATTCCTCACTCTCTATCCTTGCGAACAAAACAGCCAGAATGAAACATCACTTTAAAGGAATGTGGAGCTAGCAGCAAAGTCAGATAATGGGTTAAGGAGTGTGGACTGTGAATAGAAGTTCCTAATTCTGAAACATTCCTCCGAGACAAGATAAGATATAGGCCTTGCACAGGTGTCCGCTCTATCACCTTACGCTCTCACTTACAAAAAGGCACAACGTGATGGATGTAGCCAGTGTCTCTTAATACACAGCCTCAATGGCATGCTAAACTCGCCGCCTGAGGAGCTAGATTTGTTTGGAAGTGCCAATGCCACCAATGCAACCGGTGCAGGATGGGTGAGTTTCATGCCCATCAATACAGACAATCTTAACACCAATAGAAAGAAATGGGCCACTCTAGACTCTGCCTTAGACTCTGGCACAGTATTCGACCAATTGTACTCCAGCTGTAATGGTTCGAATATTACAAAGCCCCTAAAGTTGCCTCCTGGAATATTTTTAATCTGTGGAGATAGAGCTTGGAACGGCATACCCGTTTGGCCCCAGGGTGGACCATGTTATCTAGGTAAACTGACCCTATTTCACCCTAATATCTCCCTGCTCATGCAGTGGAGTTCCAACACGACATCCCACAGTAGGCAGAAACGCAATCTCCACGAGTTAAAATGTGAGGAGATGGGGGAACCCCAGTTTTGGAGTACGTTAAAGCAGGTCATAATTGCTACAATATTGCCAGGTGGATCCGCAGCTAAAGCTATGAATCTTGCAAAGCAACTAGGATGTTGGGCGAAACAAGAGCTTAATGAAACTTCACAAATACTCGCTATGCTAGCTAAAGATGTGCAAAGTGTAAATCACGCAGTACTCCAAAATAGGGCCGCCACTGATTTTTTGCTATTAGCACAAGGACACGGATGTGAGGAATTTGAAGGAATGTGCTGTATGAATCTGACCATTCTGTATCTATACATGCAAAAATCAAAGAATTACAAAAGGGTCTACACCAACTCAAGGAGGAAGAGGGACTAGGCATTGACGAGTGGCTTAAAAGTTTGGGAATTGGACCGTGGCTGCGAAGTATAATAATGTATGCGATCGGCATTTTAGGAGTTGTGCTTTTGATTTTGCTTATACTACCTTGTTTGATTAATTGTTTGCAAGGAATGGTTAATCGCTTGGTCCAAAAAATGTGGCAAACCAACCTTTTGGCCCAAAAAGAAAACGGGGGAAGTGTAGAGAGTTTTGTGGAATCATGGCTGGTGGCCAAAGGCCATGAGCTTGGTACAGTGAAATTGGTCAAGCAGTAAGGGCATGAGAAACTTGGTGGATGTAACAAAAACGTTATATCTTTAAGATAGTAAAGTATGGAAAAGAGGAACTAAGCACGGGGGAAGGAGCCATAGGCATTCGGAGTATGTGCCAATATGGGCAGAGATGTTCTTTTATCTTGAACCAATTATGAGCTCAATTTTTGCAATATGCATAAGCTAATTATTGTAACCATAAAAGTGTGATGTGTAACTGAATAAAGCTGAGGCTTGCGGGGCATCATCGGATGTGGCTGTCTCCCCATCGATTTTCCACAGCTTTCTGCAGAAGTGAGTGGTAAGCAGCCACGGACATTCTGCCATTCAGCAGGTGTGTGTTTCTCTGTACAGGCTATCCTAGCCCACCTCTCTGTGTGTCTGCACACCAAGCACTTCTCCAGCAAGGCCTAGCAAAGCTCGGGTGAGACCTTTGCTGGTGCCCAGCTTGGCCTGTTGTACCCCAGTGTGTGTTCCCCTGAGTTTCTCTCTGCCGTAGCAGCGTTCCACGATGGGGTTCATAGAGGATACAGTTTGCAAAGCCTCTGTTCATACTGCCTGCTTGCATTCAGTGTGAAGATCTAGATAAAAGATTGTTGTATTTCTTCTTGGTCCCTTATTTAAAAGTTTCTTTCTCCTGTTTCAGGAAATAATAGTCACTTGTTAAGTGAATTGAGAGTGTGGAGAGCGAATTGAAATATACTTGGAAAAGCAAACATTTTGTGGTGCTGTGTTTAATGAAATGGAAAACATACAGGGAAACAGAACTGCATCCTGAATGTGGCTTCAGGACCCACCGACTTTCATAGGAATGTGTCTATAGTGGATTTGTGGCCTGCTCTGATGTTCATTGCAACTGACAGCGTCCCCCTGATGACAGCCTTGGAGTGAATTAATGAATGGATGGTTTGAATGACGATATATCTGTGGAGGGATATGGAAATCAGAGCCTGATGCCCTTTGATCATCAGTTATGAGTAATATAAAAGAGGGAGGAAAAAGGTGTTATAAATAGCAGCAACAGGCATAAATACGGCCTATATTTAGGTTCTATGTGCTGCTTCACCTCAGGTGTACAGAAATAGTAAATATATATTTATTTATTTATTTGTGGTGAACATAAGTAGATAATTAACACCCACACAATTTAAATAAGGAAGGAGATGCCAAATTGCAGTGGGATTTTCAGAAGTGCTCAGCCTTCACTGGGTTTATTCACTGAAGTGAATCACAAAATTCCTGCCAGTTTCAGCAGAAACAAAGTTGAGAATTAGGTACTCTTAAATTCTTGTTGGTTGGGCCAAAACAAGCGGCTTTAAGAGCTGGCAGGAAAAAAAAATCACAGAACTATTTTAATTAGAAACAACAGTTTTTCTGGAACTGGAATACGTTGAAGTTTCTGAAATTTCAAATGGGAAATTAAAGGCCCACCTTCAATTATTTGAATAAAACACTCCAATTATTTATTTTAGAACATAGTCTGTATTTTAGTGTTAAAAAACTACATTGCAGTAACACTCCAAAGGTTGCAACATCACACTGGTGTGGAAAAGGTCTCCTATTTGATACAGTTTATTATCTGTTTAATTTCTTTCCCTACAATATTCCTGGCTCATCCGTTGGGTGGCATGGAATTGATCTGTCTTTGAAGCAGGCTTGGTGCTGAACATGACAATTCTGTTTAGAACTGTTGCCGCCTTTGTTGTTGAAGTTGAAAAGTTTAACAGCAAAGGAGACAGCAGTTTACATAAGGAAAAATGATCACATTGCTAAAGAAGTGAGAGCGATGCCCTTGTCCTTGTTTCTGTCACATTTGTATGTGGCAAGAGGCAAGTTACTTCGTAGTAACCAATTTTTGTTCTTCATTGCTTCATTCAGATATGCAGTCTTGTCTTCTGAATCCTTGAATCCAGGCAGGTAATCCCAGAGGAGGTGCAAAAATGTGGAATTCTGTCTTTAAAAAAGCTAATAAAGCAGAGAAGCTCAGGGCCAGGTGATGCAGAGTTTTGAGAAACTGAAGTATCAGGTAGGCACTGTTTGCCTTCTGCAACTGTATTATGATCTCACAATGCATGAACATGTGTTACATGCACAATCTTTGTTCCAGGAGTTTTAAAAGTTTTTGAGTTATTGAATTTGCATTTTTTTTAAATGGTGGGGGTTTTTTAATAACTTGTGTGCCACTTCTCAGCTTTAAAAAAAAAAACAAAACAAAACTGCAGGATCAAATACACACTGCTTTAATTAATTTTCATTATCAATCGTAGAATCATAGAATGCTTTGGGTTGGAAGGGACCTCAAAGACCATCTAGTTCCAATCCCCTGCCATGGGCAGGGCCACCCTTCACTAGCCCAGGCTGCCCAAAGCCCCATCCAGCCTGGCCTTGAACACTGCCAGGGAGGGGGCAGCCACAGCTTCTCTGGGCAGCCTGTGCCAGGGCCTCACCACTCTCACAGGGAAGAATTTCTTCCTAACGTCTAATCTAAACCTACCCTCTTTCAGCTTGAAGCTATTCCTCCATGTTCTATACTCTCTGGTGAACAGTCCCTCTCCCACTTTCCTGTAGGACCCCTTTAAGTATTGGTACTCTGTAATTAGGTCTCCCCTGAGCCTTCTCTTCTCCAGGCCACACAAGCCCAACCCTCTCTAGCCTGTCTTCATAGCGAAGATGCTCCAGTCTCCTGATCATCTTCATGGCTCTCCTCTGGACTCACTTCAACAACTTTATGTCTTTCCTGTGCTGGGGACCCCAGAGCTGGAGGCAGTACTCCAGGTGGGGTCTCATGAGAGCAGAGTAGAGGGGCAGGATCACCTCCCGCAACCTGCTGGTCACGCTGTTCTGGATGCAGCCCAGGACCCAGTTGGCCTTCTGAGCTGCCAGTGCACACTGCTGGATCATGTTGAGCTTTACATCAATCAACACCTCCAAGTCCTTCTCCTCAGGGCTGCTCCCAATCCATTCTCCATTCATTTTCATTATTGCAATAATTCATTAATTATAATTATGGTAATACATTATAGTAAATTTAGACTTCAATGGTTTAATTTGAAAAGGCACAGTGCACACTTATGATTTTATCAATTAATTCCAAAATTGATAATTGCTATTAGATGAAGGAATCAGTTCCCAGCTCTTTCTCCTGGTGACGACTTCTAACTTTGCTTTGAGTTGCAAGTTCCACTTCTGAAACCGATTTTGTGTTTGTCAGAGATGTGAGCACTCCTTTCAAAACTATCAAACCCAAGTCATTTTAAACAAAGAAAAGTAGACCTTTTTATTTTTATTGCATGTTTATAAATCACTTCCATGCAAGTACATTTTGCTTCAATTTTCTCAAATCTTATCAATATTTTAATTTAAAAATATGTATCTCATGAAAATTGTATATCCTTAAAATGACTGAAAAACATACTAAATAGTAAAGTAAGTTTGGTGTTAATTGATTGTACCTTTCCTGTTTAGAAGATTTGCAATTGGACTTAAGAAAATCTAAGTTGCATTGAGGTATTTAGTTGTGCAGTATTCTTGGAAATCATTAAAGGAAAACTTCATATTGAAATACATACATATAAAACAAATCCTACAAGTTTCCTGTTATTCCTTGCATTTAGGAAACTTCTGTAGTACTTTTTAATGAATGGAGAGCACATTACTGCCTCCTGTGCTGTATTCTGTCCTGTGCTGTTTGAGAGAGGATGGTACATTCCCTCGAAATAGTTAAACATGAGCCAGCAGTGTGCCCAGGCAGCCAGAAGGACCAACTGTACCCTGGGGTGCATCAAGCACGGCATTGCCAGCTGGTCCAGGGAGCTGATTGTCCCACTCTACACTGGGCTGGTGCAGCCTCACCTCAAGTACCGTGTGTGGTTTTGGGTGCCACAGTACAAGAGGGACACAAAAATATTGGAGAGTGTTCAGAGGAGGGCAACAAGGTTGGTGAACGGTCTGGAGGGGAAGGCTTAAGAGGAGAGGCTGAAGTCCCTTGGTTTGTTCAGCCTGGAGAAGAGGTGGCTGAAGGAAGACCTCATCATGGTCTATAGCTTCCTGATGAGGGGGAGCAAAGGGGCAGGCACTGATCTCCTCTCTTTGGTGACCAGGGATAGAACCTAAAGGAATGGCATGAAGCTGAACAGGGGAGGTTTAGGTTGAGTATTAGGAAGAGGTTCTTTGCTGGGAGGGTGGTCGGGCACTGGAACGGGCTCCCCAGGGAAGTGGTCACAGGACCGAGCTTGATTGAGCTCAAGAAGCGTCTGGATGATGCACTCAGTCATGTGCTCTGACTTTGCTGTCCCTTTGTGGAGCCAGGAGTTGGACTTGGTGATCCTTGTGGGTCCCTTCCAACTCAGTGTATTCTATGATTCTATGATGGCAACCTTACCTTAGGTAACCGGTCCAGGGTCTGGCGGCCCACGCCGGATCTTCTGCAGAGGAAGTAAAAATCCCGTTTAATTGTGTCATTCTGTCTACCAGGATTGATTTCTGGGGTGATTCAAAGGGCAGCAGCCCGCCTTACTCTGATGGGAACAAAGCCCGCCCAGAGGAGGCTCCGGTCAGGGCTCGGGCTCAGCTCTCCTTGCAGCCACGCAGCACTAGGTGGAGCGCCAGGACTCTGGGCCGCGGCAGTGATCCGGCCCGCCGCAGGCTCCCGCCTTTGGGAACCGCCGGGGGCTGCCTGGAGGCTGCCAGGCTGTTTCGGGCGCTGGTTTTAGCTGTTCCCAGACGCAGTGGATTCCAGGGTTTAACTGGCCGGTTCTGGGGACGAAGTGGAAATCTCCTCGTAGCTTTGCATTAGCTTCCTTTATTTTCTATAAGCATTCCCTCGCTTTGCAGTCTAAGGAAACCAAATGTCCCTCACCCCTGTGCTCTCCACTAAGTGCTCTGAATAGTATCACGACTAGAGTTGCTTGTCCCTTCCCTGCAGCAGACATCCTCACTTTCTCTTTGTGTCAGATCTGCTCAGTGTTCCTGTTCATTCTGCTTCCCCATCTCTGGCTCTTCGTTGCCTTTGCAATACTCCTCTCAGGGAGTGTCGGCGAGTGCTGTTCCCAAGGCCGCACTACGGATTTTCCTTCAGAACATTGTTTCATTTTTTTGCTTGGCTCCCTATGAAGGCAGCACCTATACAATGTCCACAGTGTCTGTGAACTGATTAATTGATTTCTATAAATTCTGACAGATAGGTGTAGGTCTCAAAGCGTATTGACTATCTTACTGCAAGCAGTTAGTAGTAGAGCAGAAAAAAAAGAGACATGTTCTAAATGTCCTGTCAGTGACAGAAGTGTAGTCTGTCCTCATGCATTATTACATATAATAGAAGTGCTTTGTCCTGGATGCCCCCAAATACAGGGGGAACTTCAGCTGAAGTTACGCCTTCTCAGATAGAACATCAGTCACAAGACGCAAACTGTAGTAATCCTGTATGTGTCACGTTCAGTACTCTCTGAGACTGCTACTACTGTTCATTATCCCACTTCTGCATAAACTAAGTCTCTTAGCTCTTACTCAATGGTCTCAGTTGCTTACATCTGTTTGGGACAAATCTTGGATCTTATGAAGAGGTACTGGGATTTAGTGGGGTTTTAGAAAGAAAGCTAGAAGCAAAGTAACCTTAAAAGGGAAGGAGAGAAGAGTGCATGCAATTAAGTTTCTACCTTGTGAGCATGAGCAACAGCTAACAGAAATTAATCTTTCACAAAATTATTGTTGTATTGTATGAAAGGAAACAATTCCTTTAATCAAATTTACTTACCTGCAACATCAGCTTCAGAGGCTTTACATCCATCAGAGGAGATAACAGGCAGATTTGATAAATATTGCTCACTGAAACGGAATGAAATGTATAAGAGCTGTATGATTTGTCACTGAATGTGGCTGCCCACAAAGCCTTTGATACATATGTCATACACCGCAGATTAAGAACTAAAATTCTGTGACTATGGGATCATGCAAGGTTCTTTGATAACAGATCAAGTGGTCTGTGACTTGCCTAGCGAGAAAGCTTTAAGCGCTTACATAATCAAAGTTAAAACTAAAGATGTCGTTAAAATTTCTCACAGAGATAATAAAAAAGCACAACAAAATCTTTTAGGAACACTCTTGGAAAAACTATTGCCATGAAAAGACCATCAGAGCAGTAGTGCCTTAGCAGAAAGACAAAATATATGGTGTCCATCCCCTGGTACGGAAGAATAGACATGGGGAGGGATTATAGATACCATAGCATGAAATAATGCCTCACATATGGTAAAGAATACATGAATTGTAAAGTGGGAAAAAAATCGCTTTGGGCCATATGTTCCACTCTGGCATTGAACTGCATGGGAGAACAAAATAATAAAAAAAAATTTGTCATTTTTGAAGCACAGCCATTCAACACAGACATTTTCCTGCTGTACACTACACAGAGCAGGATCTAGACGTGCTGAGAAGCTACACAATACTCTGAGCAGCATTAAAGGAAGGGGAGCACAGCCCCATTCATCTCCCAGTTCAAACTTTCCCCATGCTGGAACTGGCAAGGAAACAGAAGAGCAAGGGTGGGCAGGGCAGGGATCCTTGACACTCAGTTCAGAGTTTTGGTACAAGCCAGGCACACGGAATGCCATCCTAGCCTAAACAAAGTCAGTGGTAAAACTGCTGTTGACCTACTGGGCCAGAATTTCTGTCTCGTTTTGTATCTTTAATGGCACCATCTTCCTGGAATGACAGTGCAGCTGCTGAGACATTGCACTAGGCTCCCCGTGCCACTGTACCACTCAGTTCTCTCTCACCTGTATCCTGCATTTCATGTGTGTGGATTTTAGGAGGTGTCAGAAGTATGACACTGTGGGGAGCTGCTTATTTGTCAGCTCTTCCTCTCCTGTCACTTTTTATTTTAAAAAACACAGCCCACTGGCAATGTTTTTTCCAGAAAAGGAAATACAAGTCATTTTCTTCTTGGAGCAAAATCTCTTGAACTCTTTAGTTTTGCTGTTTCCTTTACCATGCGACTGGAGAGCTGGGAGCACAGATGTGGGAAAGCTGGTAGGACTGCTTTGTAGGAGCTCCGTTCAAAATCCATGTTAGCAGAAGATAGGACGTGCGACAGTTCCACTTACAGGGAAAGTAAGCAAAGGTATACTGACGCCCCAGTATGAGAGAAGATGTGTAACACAACATCATTCAGAAATAAGTGAAGTGTATTAAGCTATAAAGCCAGGCAGAGGGAAAAATTAACACACTGAGGTGACCTGAAACAAGAGAAGACTATATCATTAGAATAAAGAATTTATAATTAGGGCCTCTTACATTCTCTAACTGCGGAATATTCCTTTCCTCAGCAAATTATTTTCTACTACAAAAGTTTTAATTTCTCTGTTCCTTGGGCATTCAAGTTGCCCTTTCTGTTTTCTAGCTGGTAATGTTTGTTACACTTGCTAAGCCTAATTTCTCACCCATAAAGACATAAAATATTTGTAAACTTTCAGCTACCACAGCACAGAGCAGTTTAACTGGTGGTTTTCAAGTGGGAGTGAGTACTGAGAATCAAAATAACTGAGCTGAGGGCAAAGGCTTTTCAGTCCTTTTGGTAATGGTGGGTAAATGGACCAAGGAACTGAATGCCAAGGGTTGTAATCCTCAACATGCAGGGAAGAAAGCTGAGAGAAGAAATGGAGTAACACAGGAAGAAGGATGGGGTGTTGGCAAATTCAAAAACTATGAAAGGATCCAATCAGCAGGAGAATATGACATGCCTGGCATTAAACATTTTTAATTGCATAAAATGTCTTCCATATTTACTCAATGACTCGTCTGAAAATTACCTAATTAAAATAGGGTATTCTGAGAAAATAAGACTTATGAATCTCTGCAGAAGGCCAGTGCTGATGTTTTTACTGAAAGCAGTAGGCATTTCAGAGGAATTGTGGGTCCGTATCTACGGCTGGTAGTGACAGTGAGTGTCTGAGTGATGTCCAAGAGCACTACATTGTTTAGAGAGCTCAACATCGGCATTTCTCTTTGCCGTATTAATTCCTGAAGGTGGAGGTTTGCTCAGCAGCCAGGACCCAGAAATATTTTTACACAAGTGGCAAACTGGAGAGAACAAGCAAGGGTCTTTCTGGTTCCGAACTGCATGGGCAGCACCTAAAGCAGAATGAGAACAGCAACCTTGTAGCATGTTTGTTAATAGGTTAATGTTCTCCTCTGCACACAGCGTGTTCTTGAATCATACAGTTCACGTAGTACTAAGTACCCTGCAGTGAATACCAAACAGGCAAAGGAGACCAGCTATGCTAAGACAAATAAATCCAGCACAGAAACATATACAAGGAAGAGATTCAGTGAAGGGAGTGCTGGAGTATCTGGAATTTGTATGTATCCTCAGCAATCCAATCATGACATAAGTTACAGCACTACAGCATTACCAGATGTCAAAAGGGGAAGAAATAATGTGAGATTATGGAAAAGTTGGAAGCAAAACATGAGTTCCGAGAGCAACGGATGGATAATGAGTGTTAAAATGCATACATTATCTACAACATGTATTTAGAGACTTTTGTCTGGCATGAGCTCTTCAGAAAATCCTAATGACAACTGCAGATAGATTTAAAAGGGCCCAGACTTCCAGTTAACTGAACGAGGGTACTTGTACAGCCAACACCACGTCAATATGAATGATGTAAAATGATGTAAAAATTGCTGAACAGTGCATAGTAAAATGTTTCCATGGGGAAGGAGTAAGGAGTAATAGGTCCTAAAGCATGGCTTCAGCAATTGATAATTTAAATAGGAAATGCTCCAGAGAGTCAGTTAAAAAGCCATGGAAAGCAAAGATATGTTGTAAAAGAAAGCTAAAACCAAATTACAAGGCAGTGATGCAAAATAAATGTCACAGCATCATGCAAAATGTATGGAAGCAATTGATACAACTACTGTTTTCATGTAACAGTTCAGCTTCACCCAGTCTTTCAGACGATTAAAATAGGTCCAGATGTATCTAAGAATGGTCAGGGAGTTGTCCTTCAGCTTAGGATAAAAGAGCACGCAAAAACTTGCCTGTGTATGAACAAACCCAAAAATATGTTTAAGACCTATTGGATATTGGTTTTACTGAGATTGCACAATATTCTCAATACCAGAGGGTTTTAAAAATTTTATAAATAAAATCGAAATATCATATCTAAATTATGTGAATTCACTTGCATATGTAAAATGTAGATTTAAACATTAATTTGAAGTTATCATCTTGGTCAATATAAGATCCAGCTGGCTAATTGGCTGTTTGTAGAATTTCATACAGTTGTAACAAACCACAGGTGTACACCAGGCTGCAAATGTGCATGCATGATACTGAAAACTTTCTTTTAAGAAATTAATAATCACTATTTTAGATCTTAGCTGGAAATTCTTCCCTCTACGTGGTTTTCCAAATAATTTAATTTATATTTGTAAATGATTAGTATTTCTAGAATCTCATACACATCTGAACTCGGACCCTTGGAAGATAAGGAATACATTACAAAAGGTTCATGTGAAGCTTTGGTTTGCCTATCTTCTCCATCTAGTTTTTGAAGACTGTAGAAGAGTTAAATTAGTATCCCTGGCTACCAACCCACCAAGTAAGGCCTATACTCTTTCTTGTCCTCTGACAGTGCCTTACCTCAACTGCTATGTCTTCTATTTCTGCTGTAAATGAGATTGTTGACTTTAAAATGATAATCTTGCTTTTATGATCTAACATGTTCTCATTCAGTTCTTCTATCTGTTTCAGCATATCTCTAAGGGTATAATAACATATGCCCACCTTGTTTCTACTTATGTTATGACACCTTTTTAAATTACACAGTCACATACTAGGTTTTTTTTCTTGAGACTGAGTAGCAAACTGGCATTTCATTTTTTGGCTGACTGAGTTTGCAACACAGATAGTTTTCTTTTAGCATGTCTTCTCTTTGTTTATGGCATATAATAGAAGTCACCTGGCATTTAATTCATTAACATGCTTTTGCTAGATAATTTGCAGCTTTATTATCTCTAACAAAATACCATTCACAGCATCAAAGACATCATTTTGCAAAAAATCCAGCTAGAAGAGGACAAAGGATGGGCTGGGGAGAGCACTGGAATGGAATGCCTACTTCAATCTTCTATAACATTTTCCATCTTCATTCTTACAAAGACGAATCATTATTTCCATTTGCCTATGGGAGAAACTGAGTCACCTGAAGAGGAAGTGATTTGCCACACAGCAAGTCAGTGGCAGAGCCAAGAGCAAAGAACGAGGCTCTTCATTTCCTGCCTGGTGCCCTCATGACATTAACTCAGTTTATAGCTCTGCCACAGTCTTCTTTATGACCTTAGGTGAGTCATTTGGGTTCTCCACTCTGCTAACACTCAAGTGCATGTTTCATTTAAGCTTTTCTTTGCAGCTCACAACTGGCTGCAAACGCTCCAGTAGTGTATCAGCCATACACATGGACAGTTCATTCTTTCTCACAGGTTCTTTGCAGGGGAGAAGATTTTGTTCACTGCACTGTTACATTAGGTAATATTTTATTTTTCCTGCTGTGTTTATTTTTTCCAATAAAGTTTTCACAAGGACTAATTTTAGCCAGGGAAAACTTGTGTCTGTAGATGTTAGAAAGTGGTAAGCGTTCTGTTGCTCAGAGGGTACATTACCTGTGTGCTATGGGCCCCAAATTCCTTGGCTTTACAAATTCTATTTTCATTTTCCATAGACATCTGGAGCACAACTGTCTGCACTCCAGATGATGTCATGGTGCAGATGAGAGGAGAGTTCACTGCTCCATCTACCACTCCCTACATAGTGTGGATGAGTAACTGAAAAAACCCACCTTCTTTCCCTTGCCCTACCTCATCCCATAGGCACATAAAGATTTTCCAAACCTATCCTCTGGCATTCCTTATAAGAACACCTCTGCGCTGTCCTACAAAGCTTCATGTGGTATGAAGCAGTCATTCTGATATTTGGCTCTAAAGTAGTTAGCTTTTACTACTTTCTGCTGCTGCTTCTGATTTCTTCTATTCCTTTTACTTTCCTTACTGCTTTTTGATACTTTCTCCTACTTCTACTGTGTCTCCTCCCTTTCATTGTGTGCGCTTTTTTTTCCTTCTCATGCTTCTTTTCCACAAGAAAAGGGAGGTACTTTAGCCCAACCCCAGTTATAGAGGCATGGAGAGGTGAGCGAGAGAGCTGTCAGAAAGCATTGCTCTTGTCTGGCTAGTCAGGAAGAGGACTAGGGTTTTGCTGCTGTGAGGATTTCCCAGAAGTAATATTGGAGCTGGTCCAACAGTTTACAGTAAAAGGACTGCAGTTCCACTGCAAGTTCAGCAAGGTGAAGGCCATCTTTTTTCAGGTCAGGTACAATAACTGAGCTTGTCAGATGTGTTTCTGGTCTGAGAAATTAAATAACTTCTTCAGACAGGATGCTACATGGTACACTCTGGACTTGAAGGATCCAGCCTTCATATGAAGTCTGACTTAAGAGAAGAGGCAGATCTCTGGTCTGTAATGAGCATGCATATTTAAGAACCAAAAGCCCCATAACTGAAGGACATTATTCTGGGGCCAGGGCATCAGCTTCCTGTCATCCCTAGCTCCATTCGCCAACCAAGACTCTCAGCAGTGTTGACCATGGAGCCTGGCTCTGAAGAATGCTTTGCTTATGTGAATCTAAGAGAAGGAGTAGGGAGAGAATCATGCAGTCTTTAAGGTTGGAAAAAGACCTCTAGGATCAACACCACCATTTCTACTAAACCATGTCCCAAAGTGCCAAGTCTGCACATTTTCTGAACACCTCCAGGGATGATGACTCCACCATCTTCCTGGGCAGCCTGTTCCAATGCTTGACCACTCTTTCAGTGAAGGAATTTTTCCTAACATCTAATCTAAACCTCCCCTGGCACAACTTGGGGCCATCTCTTCTTGTCCTATCACTTGTTACTTGGGAGAAGAGACATATACTCATCTGGCTACAACCGCTTTTCAGGTAGTTGTAGAGAGTGATAAAACCTCCCTTCAGACTCTTCTTCTCCAGACTAAACAACCCCAGTTCCCTTAGCTGCTCCTCCTAAGACTGGTGCTCCAGACCCTTCACCATCTTCATTGCCCTTCTCTGGACCAGCTCCAGCAGCTCAATGCTGTTCTGGTACCAAGGGGCCCAAAACTGAACACAGTACCTAAGGTGCGGCCTCACCAGTGCCAAGTACAGGGGGACGATCACTTCCCTGGCCCTGCTGGCCACATTGTTTGTGATACAAGCCAGGACTGTTCTAGAAATGCAGCATGTACTTGCAATAAGAAATAGTAGCTCTCAGGGCCAGTGAGATTTTGTTCCCATTGTCTGTGAGTGGTTCCTATGTAAGTTCTTCCTTCCTCTGTGGGGGAAATTTTCTATGGGAGTGGAGTTATTGAGAGTGGAAATTGCACAGCTTAAGGAAATCTTTCAAATATGCCAGGCCCACACCACTGAGCACTCGTAACAAAAGGATCAATTCAATACTCAATAAGAGGCTGAGAGCAGGAGGGACTGAGATGCTTGTGGCAGTCTCTGCTGCTGAGATGTACAAGTGCTTTCTGTAGGAAAGTGGGATTTTCTAAGGGCTGCTGGCTTCCTGCTTATGTATCTCGCCTGCAGTTCAGGTGGGAGGTAATGGAGGCAAGCGTGTACTCAAGAGACAGGGAATATCTTCTCTTGTGTTTGCACAGGGCCAGGTACAAAAGAGTATAAAAATGGGTCAGCTCTCCAAGTGCTGAATAAGCATAAATAGTAATACCAATAATTGTTTGGAACATGGTGAATTTAGTGCTTTGCAGCAGCCTAATGACATGAATGGAATGCAGAACGGTGGGCCTAGTCTGAACTTCTTTGATTTGGTTATTTTTGTCTACGTTATGCCTTTATGCTCTATTTATTCCTTGAATAAACTGAAATTAGAGCTTTGTGGTACAAGAAATGCATTACACAATTAGCCTTAAATAAAATGTAAAATATAAACTTTTTCAGTTCAGTGAATGATGGTTCTTTGAATATTATTAGATGAATTAAATAAATTTAAGTTTTCAAGACATTAGCCTTGGATCAAAGTCAGGGATGCAATTGTAAATGGTGAGCTCTTTGTGGTTATGTCTACATCGGTCTTTGCATTGCTGCCAAACACCATCAACATACTGGGTATTAGGAAGAGGTTCTTTACTGAGAGGGTGGTCGGGCATTGGAACAGGCTCCCCAGGGAAGTGGTCACAGCACCGAGCTTGCCTGAGTTCAAGAAGCATCTGGACAATGCACTCAGCCACATGCTCTGATTCAGCTGGCCCTGTGTGGAGCCAGGAGTGGGACTTGATGATCCTTGTGGGTCCCTTCCAACCCAGGATATTCTACAATTCTGTGATTCTAAGATCCAGGCTTGAGTCCCATGTATACACCCATATTAAAGGTTGTTTAGGACATCACAAAAAAAAAAAAATCTCAATAGGTATATTCAACATATCTGCATCCTGCATGGTGCTCACAGGTATTTCCTTAAGTAAGAAAGGTACAGGAATGCAGGTAATGAGGCATCTCTACAGTACCAGGGTTCCGTGGATTTCAGACAGACAGGATCCCTTCCCAGTATTCTCCTGAGATTAAGGACACCTCTCTGTTTTTTATCATTACTTAAAACTTGCAAGGGATACCTAATAATAGGAAAGTAGACGCTCAAAATCTGGAACAGTTTTGCCCACAACCATGCCGGTAGGGTGTTACACATACATAGCTCTGCCACCTCTGGGTGGCAAATATGTTTTACATAGCTAGAGTTTCTGTGTGTTCAGAGTAGAGCACCAATATGTAAAATAACTCTGCCTGACTACCAAGCTCAGCTTCACTTTTTCCTTTTGAAATTTAAACAAAAAAACCTCTGGATGTAATCTACTGCAATGCTTTCTAGAATGAATTACAGAAGTGATTTGTCACCCACTTAGAAATGTCTATTACAGCATGAAGTAGTCTTCTAGCAACAATTACTCTGAGACATAACAGGGCAAGAAGGTTCTGGAGACCAAGAGCTGAGTGACATTTTGATACTGTCCTACTTACAAGATTTATCTGTCCTCTCTGAATAACTTCAGGATGGGCCGCTTAACCATTCATCTGCATTCATGAGTGCATACAGCTGCCTCTCTAACTACAAAGTTTCTGCTAGCTACCTGAAAAAAAAAAAGAGGGTAGAAGGTAAAAATTTACTACCATAATAAACATCAGCTTTTTGCCACTATTATTTGTTTTATTCCTAAAACCCTCCTCTCTATTCTTGGGTTTTTTCCTACTAGGGTTTTTTTAATTATTATTTGCCACACTTTGTAATGAAATCTCGTCTCCTGATAGATGGCATTCTTCTCTAAGTCCCGTTCCTGTGGAGTTGGACAGCTCAGGTTCAGGTTTTAAAACAAATATACCTATTCCATCCCGGATCCTGAGAAAAGAACTGAATACATAACGCAAATGTGAGTGAAAAGCTCATATATAAATAAATGGTCTTTTAAAAATAAATACAGAGTTTTAAGCCAGTCTTAAGGATTTAGAGTTCTGCTTTGTGGATTTTTTTTTTTTTCAATAAAGTCAGTAGTAATGCCTCCAACAATCCCATTAAAATGGCCAGTGTCCTGGAATAGAGACATAATAAAGCAAGTCAGGAATTAAATGACCTGGTCAGGGATGAACATGCAATTGAGAACACGCTATTCTATAGATCAGTATAGGCAAAGGCAAAGTATTGACTGCAGGAAGGGATTTTCCTGTGTTGTGAAGTCTCAGACTTAAGAACTAAGATGGTTCACTTTTAGTGATGAGAACTGCTGTCACAGCAGGTCATCACACACTTTGTGGGAGTGAGTTGTAGAGACTGGGTTGCATTAGTGGCTAGAGGAAGTTGCTGTAAGAGATAAGCTAACCCTAGAAAAGAAATCGTCATTCATAGATTCGAAGAACTTACAAAATTTGATAAACATCACACAAACTTGCAATCAAGAAAGGTAAAAGAGGTATTAAGGTACAACTTCAAACCTCAGTCTGATGAGGTTGACAGAAGTATGGTTGCTCACTCCATAACACCTTTTCACCCCATGGAAGAACCGGCAGTTTCCTGAGAACACCAGTCCTTTAAGGATGAGGGGGGGAACATATAAACCAGAAAGTCTTATTGAAACACAACAACCAGTTTTCTCTTGAAGAAGAACTCTCCATACTCCTTGCAGTCAACATTTACCTTTTAAAAAATATGTACTTTTAGTATGCACTTAAAAATTTACTGCACATGACCATACAGATACTAATGAGGCATTGATACCATTGATACTAATGTGTGCTATTAAGGAAATGTGGAAATTTTGGACTGGTAGTGGAAGTATCCTTACTTCAGTATCAACCAGAAGACATATTTTTGCAACATTTCAAAATATTTTGGCACACAGACTTTAAAGCATGACTTGGAATATGTAGACTTTTCAGTCAGCTGTTCTGTGTATCTACATGCTATAGTTTTGCAGATTATTCAATTGTTAACAATTTATAGTATTTACTGCCCTCCTGCTGCTAAGTAAACAGTTTTATAAACTAACTCATACCCTTGCTGTACTAAACAGACAGTTGAGTTGCATTAGTAAGATCACAGGATCTTGGAACTCTTGTATGACAACACACATCCTTCTGATACAAGGAAGATGCCCAGGCGGGCACTAGACACAAGTTTGCTTGCCAGAACAGTATCTGATTTGGGACTAACTGCTCTTGGTTTGGCCAGAGCCTTAGGCAGATGGAGGTAAGCACTGACCATGGGGGGCATATTCAAACACAAATCCCTCATAGCTGGTGGAAGGTGTGGGTTGCTTCTCCCTGGGGAGAAGTGGAATGTCAGAAGCATTTCTTCATGGCATTTGGGATGTCAGTTAGCTACTATAGATTGGGAGATGGGTCATAGCAGGTATACTTATGTTAGCAATGTAATGTGTAACTGAATTTGTGTCAAGTGTAATCCTCCTTACAGCTGAAGTTCTGTGCATTGCTCAAACCTACCATACTGCTGCACATCAAATAGATCCTCTGGCAGGGAAACGAGGAAGATGCTGTGCACAGTGGCACCAAGTAGAGTGTGCCAGTAACACAGACCCTTGTCTAGTGCTTCCTAGCTTCAGAAGAGTTGTGCTGAAGGAAGCTTAGGTGAGCAACAGGATGGGTTCTGCATCCTCAGCTGTGGTTGGTAAGAAATGAAGTGCAGGGTACAGAAGTTAAATAATCACCATTCATCATCATCATCATGAAAGATGGCTTCAAGCCATTCTTCTAGCTCTGTAGACTTGGGTTGATCTTCAGCATATGGCTGCCTCACAGCTACCTTAATTCCTGCTCTGCAAATGTTCTTCACTAACAAGATCAGCAACTTCAGTTTTGACATTAGGAGGGCACATCCACCACATCCTCACTGCAGCAGACCGTAAGGGGGAACGTTAGTGGTGTTATAAGGCCAGTCAGTTAGGTCAAAATGAAAACTTGGCCTTCTGCGTTTATGATGTGGTAAGCAGTAGGTAAGCCCAAGGTTCTGTCATGTGGGGTGGGCACGTAAGAAACACACAGCTCGGAGATTCTGAAGCCTGCACATGAGGCTCTGTGGGCAAAGGGCCAGTGCTCACCTCCCGCTCTGAGAAATGCCTATATGACATCTCTTTATATCGGCACAATTGTTTCGACAACAACGCGTTTCTCAAAGGCTCCGCTGCCCAAAGACAAGAGCAAAACACATCCAAGCAATTCCGAACTTAATGAGGGTGGTGCTCAGGCCCCGAGAGGGGGGACGCAGGGGAGCGAGCACGCTGCCCGCCTACCCCCGGACGGGCCCCCGAAAGGTGCGCACGGGACCCTTTGGCTTTTTTCAAGCATCGCCGGACTAAACCTGCAACCTGGACACGGCGTTAGAAGATGGCTGATGCTCGGCCTGACACTTCTCGCTGCAGCGCACCCCCGAGCGATCACTCCGCTAGCAACCAGGCGTTAACTTCTGCGCGGTTCTGGCTGGATCTGCCCCTCCGACTCCGCAAGCGCCCGGGCCAGCCCTGGCCGCCCCTTGCACCTCCGCGTTCGGCCTCCCCAGGCCTGCGGGGTTCCGCGCGCCGCCACTTCCCGAGCCTCCCGCAGGCTACGCGCGGCCGCTGCGTGGCGCCGCCCGTTCGGGGTGGCCCGTTCGGGGTGGCCCGTTCGGGGGTGCCCCCCTCGCCTCTAACCACCGCCTGCCGCGGCGCCATCCCTGCCTTGAACCCCCCCTCCCGCAGTTAGCGGCGGAGCTGGGGTGTGAATGACCCGCCGCACCGCCCCCGCCGCAGCGCGAGGTCCCACGGGCGGGACAACGTCTCTCACTGAGGCGGCTGGAGGCGCCGTGCGCGCCGGCGCCAGCCGTTACTGGGCGGCGGGGCTGGGGAGGGGCCGCCGGCGCGGCGCGGCCCCGCCTCCCCCTTCTCCCGTCTGGCCCCGGCGGGCGGCGCCCGCGGGGTGACAGGCAGGTCTAGGCCACAGCCGAGTGCGCACGCGTCAGTTCCGGCGGGGAGCGCGGCGCGGCGCGGCGCGTGGGTAGGAAACGCCGCGGCGGCGGGGGAGCGGAAAATGGCGACGGCCGCGCAGCTCACGGACGAGGAGCTTTTCTTGGAGCTGAGGCGCTTCGGCTTCTCCCCGGGGCCGGTTACCGAGAACACCCGGCCTGTCTACCTGAAGAAGCTGAAGAAGCTGCGAGAGGATGAGCGGGCTGGGGCCCGCAGCGGCGCCAACAAGACCCGGAACAGCAACAACAATAACACGGGGGCCGGAGCGGCGCCGGGTGGCGGCGGCGGCGGCGGTCCCGGGCGAGCGGCCCCGGGCGTGGGCTCGCGGCTGGTCGGCGCCGAGCACCCCTACCTCCCCGGGGCTGCCGCCGGGAGCGGCCGGAGCCGCGCAGCACCCCCTGCCGGGAGCGGCAAAGTGCTGCTGGGCTTCAGCTCGGACGAGTCGGATGTGGAAACCAGTCCCCGGAGCCAGGCCGGCGCCGGCAGCAGGAGGGAGCGGGCTTCACCCCTCTTCCGCGGCCTGAGGCCCGCCGCCCCCCACGGCGCCTGCGGCGTGAGTAACAGCTCCCCCCCGGAGGAGGCGGCCAGGCGGAAGCCCAACGCCTGGTGGGGGGCGGCGGCCAGGAGACCGGCGGCGGCTCTGGGTGTGAGGGAGCCCGGGGACGGCGACGGCGACGAGGAAGGAGAGGAGGAGGACGACGACGAAGAGGAGGAGGAGGGCGAGCAGGAGCGGTGGAAGAACCGGACCGTGAACGGTAACCGGCTCCTCTCCTACGGCGGCAGCAGGGACAAGTACTCTGACTCGGAGGAGGAGGAGGCGGGGGCGAGAGCCAAGCAGCAGGTACCGAAGGAGGAGTCTGCAGTTCGCCGGCCCAGACGGAGCCTCAGCAAGTCTCCTTCTCCATTCATAAGAAGCAAATGCGCTGCAGCCGGCGCTGGCGTGATGGAGACGGGCCAAGAAAGGGCTGGCGGAGGCTGTGGTGCTGGTGTAGTCGTAACGAATGACAGGGCGGCGGCGGAGGCGGCTGCTGCCGGGAGTCTAGACAGGGGCAGAAATCGGGAGGAGGAGGCGGCGGCGGCGGGGGGAGGAGGATGTGAAAACCTGGACTCTAGTCCTCCCAGCCCCAGATACCGCATCGGTCTGTCTAAGAAATCCCCTACGGTATTGTTGCTGCCACCGCCGCTCACGGACGTGGACAGCAGTAAAATCACTGACCCTCCAGGCACCATTAGGAAAGCGACCAATAATCATGTTCTCACCGGTGCTGCTGGTAGCTATAATGTTGAATCCAGGATCTATTCAGCTACTAATAGCCTTACCCCGGGTGGAACCACCTCCTCCCTTAGATTCAACCACTCCAATCATACGGGTTCAAATCATACCTACCTGAAAAACACCTACAAGAAGAATCTCTCAGAGCCCGAGGAGGAGCTTCTCCAGCAGTTCAAAAGAGAGGAGGTATCCACCACTGGAGGCTTCAGTGCACATTACCTGTCCATGTTCCTCTTAACTGCTGCATGCTTGTTCTTTCTGATACTGGGATTCACATACCTGAGAATGAGAGGTTCTGGAGTAGCTGAGGATGTGGGAGTCAACAGTAAGTATTAGGTGAAGGGTAAGAGCAGTTTCTTTCTGCAACTGGATATACAACTGTTAATTTGCTTTTGCATTCCCAGACGTCCCTTACTGAGCAGTTCTGGGTTCTGCCTTGGTATAAACTTCTGTAGAGGATGGAGCACAGAGAAATTATCTTTTCTTAAGTATATACCTTGCAAGCTGGTATAATAAGCTTGCCAGACATTTGAGGATAAACTCAAATCCTGGCAGCCCCCACTGTAATCTACTGATACCTTGTTCTCTAGCATGTCTTCTCAAAGCGATTTTATGTTGTTTTGTTCAATGTAGCGGATGTATGGTTAATAGAGAATTGACGAGGTAAGGCTTTATGCTAATCTCACCGAAGTAATCATGCACGTCTAGATACCTGGGATTCCTGCAGGGCTAAGATTTTTACTCTAGTTGTTTGGTAATAAAGAGGGTTGTTTTCATTTATGCATGCTGAGGCTCGAAAAGGATGCTAGGTTGAGATGATGTTGCACACCACAAACTTTGTGCAGTGAATGCTGGACCTATTGTGCATTGTTTTCTAATTACTTTTTTTCTGAATTTAGTTGAGGATATGATTAAGCATGAATTACTGTTGTGCTTTAGCTTGAATTTCAGAGTATTTTCAGAATCCTGAATGATTTAGAATCTTCTTTGATATGTGAAAGTAACTTCTTGGAATGGATTTAGAAACTACCATTTTCTATTCACAAAGCATATGAAAAGGAAGACATGCCACCGAAGGGTGGTGATGGATTCTAATTCAATTCCTGGTTGCTCTGAAATGGACAGTGGAGATTTTCTTTCAGAAAGAAAAATCATGCCATTGCTATCTTAGTTTCTCATCAGGAGCAATGAAGATTTATGCAAAAAGCTGGTTTGGGGATGCAAGAGCATTACAAGGGCCTTGGGGACTGGCATGTTTCTTGAAATGATTGAGGAAGGTGTGCAGGGTGTATACACGTGCGTGTATTTCTTTGTATATATACAGTAGAGGATTTATATACTCGTGTGGGCATGTATACAGTGCCTTGTAAGGAGCGATCCCATTCTTGGGTTGGGATGCTAGACGTTACAGGGCAGAAATAGCAGCGTGTGCTGTTTCTACCCACCCCCTCCTGCTGCCCCAGACGTTACTGATTGCATTATGATAGCAGAACAGTTCTTAATTCTGTTTTGTTCTTTTTCTGGGGGGTGGGAGAGGGAGTGGAGTAAAGGATTTAGTGCTTAGGAGGGACAGTGGTAGCAAGTTGCAGTGGTTTCATTGCTGTCCACGTGGCTCTTATCTACTCTTCAGTCTTGTTTTTTGGGAATGCCCTGGACATAAGCAGGTGGGCTAAAATTAGATAGTGTAGTGTGACTGCTGGGACTTCTCATACTCTTATTCTGTCGCTAACTTCTGTCCATCACTGTTGGAGACATCCACAGCTTTTCTTATGTACTGATAAGCTGTGTAATTCTACTGATACATAGAATCATAGAATGGTATGAGTTGGAAGGGACCCCAAGGATCATAGAGCTCCAACCCCACGCCACAGGCAGGGCCACCAACCTCAGGCCTGGATCTACACTAGGTTGCCCAGGGCCCCATCCAACCTGGCCTTGAACACTTCCGGGGACGGGGCATCCACCACCTCCCTGGGCAGCCTGTTCCAGCACCTCACCATTCTTTCTGTAAAAAACTTCTCCCTAATATCTAATCTAAACCTTCCTTCCTTTAGTTTTAATCCATTCCCCCTTGTCCTGCCATTGTCTATCCTCTTAAAAAGGTGAATCCCCTCCTGCTTATAAGCTCATATTGAGATTTTTTTTTTTCTTCTGGTCTTGAAATCTGATGGGTTGTAGTAGGGGAGGATGTCTGTCAACCTACTGGGGTAAAACTTCTGACTGTCAGAATCAGTAGTTGAATTAAAACTCACCTGTATGCTTGCTGATTGGTAAAGCTGAATGTCTCAGTTATGCAGGTAGCAATAGTAGTGTGAAAAGAAATCCACTTTCAACTTTTTGTCATAGAAGAAAATCTCATCTTGAATGTGTGAACTTTCCTATAGAGTGTGGGATCACTGTGAGTTTGTTCTTAAAAAGTTAGCCGCGCTGCAACTGGTATACAGGGAAGATTGTTCTCTTCTGGTTTCTTGCTTGGGTCCAGCCAAAGGTCTGTTAGTGCAGTGTTGCTGCATAGTTCAATTAAGCCAGTTCTTGGCCTGTTCCTGTTCAGTTTTCTTTTCAGGCAACTCCTGAAAATGGATTTTCTGAAGATTTGTTCTGGCAGTGCCACTCACGCTTCATCTGCCCTTCCTCACAGCCTCAGGGGGAATAGGGCCCGTTGGAAGAAGTACAACAGCAGGTTTCATGGCCAGCTCCTCGGGTACGAAGAGGAGGAGACCGGCTCTTTCAAGTAATGTGGGAATGAGCAGGGAATTGTCTTGCCCATGTGCTCACCACATGCTCACTAATTCTTACTTCTGAAATGAGCATATGCAGGAAAAATATAGTAGGTCTGTAGAACAGGCAAGAACAGACAAGACAGGCCAGGTGCTACTGGGATGGGAAAGAAACCTGCCAAAGTAGGTGCTTCTCTCAGCTTAAACACGATCTGAGACCTTTGGCTCTTATGCTTGTGTTGGTGTATTGTTTGTTTTCTTTACAGAAGCAGAACTGGTTCATACTTTTTATAAAAAATAGTGTACATCAGGAAACATCCTCTCAAGTGATGGGATACCGAGGTTTTTTTCTGTCTTTATATGTCTGTAGGTAAGATTCTGTTGGTGGAGAGCAACTTGATTGTGAAAAACTCAGTTATTTTCAACTTCAAGATATAAAAGTGGAGTTGAACTATACCCATCTCCATAAGTATCACAGTTACTGTAAGAAAACAAAAAAGGCATTTATTTGTATATTTGGGTGGCTTCTTATTTTAGTTTTGTAGGGTATGATGCACAGTGTGCTCAATGTTGGTTATTCATTACCTAAAATGAAATTCAGTCAAAATGAAGCAGTGTTAAGGTTGTGACATTGAAAAATAACTGTCAAGAAGGACACCCAAATATCGACACTTATAGTATTTGCCAGGCTGTAATCAGAGGAGGGGGTGTTAAGGGGAGGCTTGAAGCTAGACATTGGGGTTGAATTTTGCCTGGGTAAAATAATATAGATGAGAAGTGGTAAGCAGAAAACTTCAGAAGAGGATTGTCACTTATGCTTAATGTGCAAATGATTTCAGAGCTCTAAAATAGCTATGAAGTGCTTTAGTTTTTCTGCACGTGTAGCATAAAATGACAAATCAGGATCAGGCTAATTCATCTGTATCTTATCTACATACGGTCACTTAAGGTAAGGGGTTTTCATACATGTAGCCAAAATGCAGATAAATATTTATGGGCCTTTTCCTAAAGTATTTTAAGCCATTGAAATGAAAGTACTCATTAAGCTTATGTAAAAGACCAACTGATGCATAAGTGCATATTGTGCTTGCTGTCATTGACAGTGTTGTATGTGAAAAGAACTAACAGTTTGGGCTTGGTACTGGCAACCTCATTATTGTGGATTTTACTGTAAAGAATGTTTTACTTGCACCTGCCTTCAAAATAACATGGAATTGTATAAACTTCTTGCCAAGCCAACCTAGTATTTTGTCAAGAAAATGGTAAACTTTACTTTTGACTACTTCCCAGGGTTCTTAAAACCCTGAACAGCTGGGTATCTTCCAACTTCTTTGCTTTTGTTTTGTGATCTCAAGCAGCTGCCTCTGGGAGTTACTTCTAAAGTTATTTTTCATGGAAAGTTGATAATGATATTGTATCAGTAGATGTTGCTTTTAGGTCAGGCTTACTTTCAGAAAGTTAAGGGCATTACTTCAGGTGGTGTTGAACAGTTGTAACCTGATATAGGTTTCATTTAAGTTACTGCTTCTGCCCCAGTACTCTGCCTTGGGAGCGGTTGATGTAGCAGAAAACCAACAACAAAAAAAAAAGTCTTGAAACTTTCAGGTAGGTCTTAATATGTTCTTACTAGAAGAGGCTTTTGAAAGTGACATCTCTGGATAGTAATTTTGGTCTTTCTATGATACTTGTTACAAAACAACTGCTAGGAGGATAATCCTTACTATATTTGCTACCTTGTGTTTTTGAAATGTTAATTCAGGAAGTCTTAGCAGTTGTGTATAGTGCAAGTGGAAGCTTATGCAAATCACAATTCTAAGAGTTTAATTCTATTCCATTGATGTTCCTTTGTACATCAAAAATCTAAATCTCTCAGACACTAAAACTACGATGGAATTTTATGCTGGGAATTTCATTGTTCAGCCGTTAGACTTGCTGTATAAAAGACAAGAAGATGACTGTTATGCTCACATGCCTGCAAGTTACTATTAAAGTGCTGTAGTATTTCTCAGATAACTGTTACAAATCTGCTTGCTTTCTAAGATCACCCGCTCAGTGTACCTTCCTGAAAGTGTTGGCTTCAATGGAAGAAAATGAATTTTGGGTAAGAAATACTTAGAGAAGAGAAGATAGTTAAAGGGAGGAAGTAAATTTAAAAGATAGGGGGAGTTCCTGTGTTGTGTGGCTTGTCAGTGTTGCTGTGAGTTCACCTTGGCTGACAAGTTAAAATCCTTCCTAAAGGATAATAAACAGTCTTATTTACCTTTGCAGCAGATCTGTAGTATAAAGTGTGAGAACTGTTCATCAGTATTTGAAAGAAAATTGATGTGGCTTCAGAATGTGCTTTTTCTAGGAGAAAGCTGTGTTTGATACTTTAGTCAGGATACTTGTACATGCCAGGTAAGATAGTTCTACCTTACATGTGCTACTATTTGCAGAAGTGCACAAAAGCTTCCTTATGCTTTGATTTTTAGATACTGTTACAATTACATTTTTCTCAATGTTTCTCTTGTTGGCTGTGCTTTTTTTTGGTGAAGTGAGTTGTGAGAAATCAGAACACAGTTACTTGCCCAGGGTGCAGGGATGCAGAAGAGCTCTGGCAGGATCTGTTTTCACTGTGTATCAAAAATGAATAGAAAATTTGCACTCCATAGTGCATCGTAGGGGTTTTTTTCCCAAAGAAAACTTGGTTTCTGGTGTGAGGAAATTGAGGGTGATCTGGGATCTGAAAACAAATCTGGTTGCAACTTCTCCATGTTTGTAAAGCACTGCAGAGTAGAAAGGAGTGGGAAAGCAAAAAGCAAACTTGTGTTTCTTCTAAGTACCTCTGGCAACTGTGTTCAAGTGCAATGCAGATTTCTTTCTGCTTAGGACAGATGCATACAACAATGGATGCAACAGAAATACTTTAAGGAAGAGCCCACAGTACCCAAGGACTTAAATATAGCTTTGTAGGACCTCCTCTTTGCACTCTCATTATCTTTTAGTATCCCAGTAAGAGGAGAATCAGGCCCGCTGTCTTTCCATTCCTGGGGACCAATTGTCTTTCTAAAAAACGATGTACATTTAAATTCTGTTGACATATGTGTTTCATCTGGAGTAATAGGTTGCAAAACTTTGGCTTGATTGCTTACCCAGCTAAGCTGGCAGGAGTGGAATCGTACTGAACTGGTCCTTGTCATGCTCCTAGACTTGTACTTCAGAAATAGCATGGACATGTGAACAGGCCAAATGTTATTTGGTCACTGAATTAAAAATCTTAGGCAAGTGAAATAAAAAAGGAAATCAGTTTTTGTTGATGAAAATGCCATGGAGAAGCATGGAGTCTGTTGTAATAATGAGGCATCAATTCTTTACACAGTCCAAGTTACTGTGGGTATTTGTATTCTCTTATAGAATTAGTTGTCTTTTGTGATTTGTGGTAGGTTGAGGCAAGAAAGTTGACTGGTTAAGGGATTGTGAAATCAAGGTGTGTTAAGAAAAAGTGATTTTGGGGGACTTGTGTTTGCTAAGAACTTCAGGAATAGTATCTTTGTCCTTAACTATGCTTTCTTGGCTCCTACTTTTGCTGTTGGTAGGTCTAGAGTTATGGAAGAATGTGGCAGTGATGATGATAACCTAGAGTTACATGGTGTAACTCCCACTGATCAAAGTAGTCTTGATGGCTTCTGTTCACTGAGAAATTCTTATTTAAGAAGACTTGGAAAAGGGGCTGTGTTACTGATGGAAAGAAGCATACTGACAGATACAAGGACAGATTGAAGTACTGTGCCACAACAGAAAACTGATCTCGTTCATATACAATTCTTCCATGTAGAAGGCTTGCTCCAGTTCATAATGTCTGATGTTGAGTCCTGTTGTAAATATATTAAAAAATCCACCAACTTCTTGAATGAAAATGATGACGTGAAGGCTTTGCAGTTGATGTCTGTGTGCTGTCCCTAGAAAATGCAGAATAGCAAAAGAAATGTCATGCTTTGACTGCATGCAGGATGGCCTCTTTGTACAGCTGACTGTTCAGGTAAGACAGTGCTTTGAGGATGTCTCAATGTTCTTACAGTTTTCCAATTCAGGCAAATCAGAGTTTTCCATTCATGCATCTCTAGTCTGAGATGCTGCTAGCATTTTCTCTGAGAAACTCTAGGAGTTCTCTAGAAATCTGTCCGTTTGGTAAGCTGCTCGGCTTGTGGAGGAGTTGAAAGCAAATATAGGTAATGGAGCTGGAAGCCTGAATCAGTATATTTAGATTACTTGAGCATACCATGCCATGAATAAGAACTCTGTCTTCGCCAAGAGGTACTGTTTGTAATTAGGAAAAATAGTGTGGTTGTGCTTTGGTTTTGGTGGCTCCTTTTCATTTTGGTATCCGTATCATTGTCACCTTTTCTCTGCTGCTGTGCTGTGCTTCCCACAGTGCTATTTAGTGTTGTTTCTCTGTTCTGCTGTGTGTTTACAGTCTACTGTGGAGGATGAGAGGGTAAGGAGCAAATGAGTGTGGATGGCTGCTAAATCTGAAACAGACAAACATCATGTGCCTGCTGGGCCTGGTTTGTTGGAAGAAATATGCTATTATATCTGGTGTTCTGCAGAGTTTCATTCTTTTTTCAGCAGAAAGGATAAAATTTTCTGGTTACTGAAGGTCATATTGTAACACAAGTATCTTGAATAAAGCTGCCTCTTTAGAGTCGTAAATTCCTTTAGCTGCTTTAAATGATCTTGAAGTGACTGAATCAATATAGAAGGCTGCTTAATGTGGGGAATTTAAACACCAAATTAAGTGGCATTAAAATGTGTTAGGTAGTCTACAAGATCTGTTGAATTCTTGTGGTGCTGTGCTAGGTAAGTAAGAAATAGGTCTGTTCATAGATGAAGCATTGTGGACCAATTCAGAGGCTAGTTTGTCTTAGAGACAGCTATCTACTTAATTAAAAATTGGGAAATGGTTTGTTAGAAAATAGCTGTTGTACGTAGATACTAGTACTTCCTTCATACTGCCTTTTATTCTCTTAAAATTTAATACAGGTCTTATAAACAAGTTCACACCCCCTAAACCTCTTATTTATTGAAAAAGTACAAGAAATTTTTACAGCGGGACTTGTGAGGTCTTGGTAAGTGCAGCATCAGCCTGTCCTTGCTAGGCAGTCGATGATGAAAACTTTGAGAGGGCTGCTCGGATGAGTTGGATAAATGCAGTGTTATGCCAGACTGGATTTTAAGGCCACATCTATATCTTAATTATCATTTTTTGCACAGAAAAATGTTTCTTTGAAGGCCACTTAAATCTCTGAATTGCTTATTGGAGAAGCTGCAGGCTGTCTATTGACTTCATAACTGCTTAATATCTTTTGTATATTTTCAGTAGGCTGCACATGAAAGCCACTCACCTTAATCATCTGTCCCCATAGTACTCCTCAGCTCACTGTATAGTTATACAGTAAAGCACTCCACAGAACACCCATTCAGTAATATTTATCCCAGTGTCTGTTCACTATCATCAAGCTGCACAGCACAAGCCACTTATGTCCAGTATTCCCATATCTTGCAGCACTTCATCAAACAGGTTTTTATCTGCATGGGGAGAGAGAAGAGAGAAGTCTAGCTAGCACTAATCTGAATATTGATATGATATTACTGTAAAGGTAGGGTTTCAAATATCAAGAGATGAGTGAACCATTTTTTTTTTTGTTGTTTGGGGGGTTTTTGTTGCCTGAATCAGCTCTTGGTTGTGATATGTGATAGTTTGGTGGGGTTGTTTTTTGGTTTGGGTTTGGTTTTTTTTTAATCCCTAAATATTTTCTGGGAAATGGTAAAACAGTTATGATGAAATTTTCTATTAGTATCTGGCATTTGACCTATATCTAAAAGCTTAGTGGACTGTTTGTTGTTCTTCAGGTGTCATGCTTCAGACAACCAAAGAGGGTATTTATTCATTTCATTGAATGACAGTCTGGGTGGTGTATGTGTGACAAACCCCTGAGAGGCCTCTTTCAGGCTATGGAAATCCCCAGTCGGACTGGATTATTGGGGAAGGGCCAGCCTGGCAGTCTTGCTTGTGCTGTTTCTCATTCTTGCAAGTTCTTTAGAAATAGTTTACTGTTACTTTGTAAATAAGAGAAAATTATTTATTAAATTCCTTGGTGGGATCTTGAAAAGAGGAGGAGAGTGTGATGTTAGGTTAATCCTAGTCTGTTTCTGAGTTAGTTTGTGCCTTGTCTATGATCCAAGGAAGCTTTCTGGAGGTGATACACATAGTGTATTTCAAGGAAAAAACTGAAAAGGTGTGGTTTTGTTTGGGTGGTTGTTGGTGTTTTGGTTTAGTTTTTTGTGTTGTTGATTTTCTTTGCTTGGTTTTGTTTTTGTTTTTTTTTAATCAATGGAACTTTATGCTGTCCTGGGGAAGACTTTGCTTAGCTGAGAAGGTGAGGTTTTGAGGCTAGTTTCTTCTCCAGAACTATTTATTTTTGGGTTTTGTTTCTCTTAACTGTAAGCATGTGCTTATGTGCTCATGCAAAAGCAGATTTGGATAAAGGTGTTCCTGAATCACTGTGAGAAATAAAGAATCTGAGCTATATCTAAATGATTATATTCATGTTTGGGTACTTTATATTTTGCATATAATAGCAAACACATGTTCTCAACATTCCATTTTATTTTTACTGAGTTTACATCAAAATGAACATCTGAAAGAGTCATACTGTTATACTGTTTACACAGCGTCCTTTGAGCTAGTAGTTTTTCATTTCTCATTGAAAACCAGAAATAGCAGCCTAAGTACTCCTGAGAGCTCACCTCTTCAGAATGGGCAGGTGTGTATGCAGTCTGACTTGATGATCCTAGGTGTGTTATGACCACTGTCTGTTCTAACAGTTTTAACTTTGTCAAAGGTGTTAGTCCCTGCAGAAGTGCTGCAGACTTCTTTGTTAGCTTGTTTACACTGGAGAACTAATGTATCTCCTCCATACTCGAGGGATGGACAGTGCTGTGGCTAATGCACGCTTTGATTTATAACTTTAACTACTGTTGTGTGGGGTTTTTCCTCTTGACCTTCACCTGAAGGTGCTGCTAATAAGATAGCAACAGAAGTTAGATGGAATAAATTGCTGGATTGAGTACAAGTGCACATGAAATAGGGAGGCAAAAAGCCACCACAATGGGATGTTAAATCCAGACTTATGTAGGATGCATGGTATTAAAGTTATTTCTTTCCAGGAAGAGCAAACTGTGAAGGGAAATCACATCAAAGTAGCAGCCCTGGGAAGGAGCTGTCCTGGAGGCTTGAGGATGGACCAAAGGGGTAGGGTCTGCCTCTCCCTTCTGGAAAGGGAGTGAGTTACTGTGGGATGTTCTTTGCCTTTCAGGGAATGGGTATTTACTGAACTTCTTACACCTTGGCATCAGACTACTAGGTATATGCTTGGCTGTGCTTCCTTAAGCATGAGATAAATGAGAAAGGAATGTGAAGGTGTTGTTCTGTAAGCTTTGTTTTATAGCTTGAGCACTGAACTTTGTACTATTATGTAGTGACTTACATACTACAGAGTTCGGTGGATCTATAAATAGCCAGTGGTGTGTTAAGGGTTTATAGTCCCCAGTGTTTGAGATCTCAGCAGTGTCTCACTTGTTCTTCCTTTCCATATTTTTTCCCTGTTTCTGTATGGCAGATGAGTTCCTTGCCAAGATAGGTTCTTTCTCCTCATTAGATCCACCTGACTCAGGAGAACTTGAAGATTCATCACCTTAACCCACACTGATGATGTAACCCTTTAACTAATAGGCGTAACCCATTTAATAAACAATTATGATAACAATATTGGAAGTCTTAGTTCCAACAGACTTCATCTGAATGTAGGAGGTAATAGCAAGGTGTGTCTGTGAGTGTAATGGTGATGTATGGCTCTGTGGCAATCCAGTTGTTCCGTTCTGATAATTATTTGAACCAGCCAGATAATGCTGTAGATGTAGCTGGTATGGTAGACAGCCTGGAAGGTTAAGCTGGAAGGTCCAGCTGAATAGGAGTGAAAGTTACTCAATGTTGCCTACTTCCATTCATTTCCAGTCAAGTGGTGTAATGTCTTACTACTGAGCCGAACCTGGTTTTGAGCTCTGCCGGCTGCTGCTATACACGGTGAGCAGTTGTCCAGTTGTCCTTTTATTTAGCTAATACGGATAAGTCTGGTAAGCTGGCTGCTTCTTCCACTGTGAAAGCTCTTTGTCATGACTGGAGACCTGCTAGCAGCTACCTCTGTCCTGCATGGAGTAGTCTCTCTCTTTTTTAAAGATAGACTATTTTCAGAGTTTTACTGCTGTGTTCAGGCTTTATATAGATCATTGTTCAGCAGTTCTGCTGCTCTAAGTGCAGCAAGCAGTGATAGACGAATGTGTGTGGAACGGTTAAAAGCACAGAGGCACAGAGAACCCCAGTTTTAATACGAGAAATCCTGATGTGATCTTTCTCTTGACTTTGTTAATGTCTTTGCTCTCATGAGTGAGAGTCTAAGAGCTCTCTGTGCTCCCCATCTGAATGTTACCTTTGGGTGCTGTGACCTGTTCATGCTATTTTATATACATATATGTATCTTGAGCTACAAAGTATAACAGTGTATCTGGGTATTTTTGCATTAGAAACTCCTCAAAGCAGGAACCCTTCCTGCTTGTATAGGGTCAAAGGAGTGTTTCTATCTAGACAGTGTCCGTTGGCAGAGTGACAGTAGATTTAATATTTAATTACAGATCCCCATTGATTTTTGAACCTTTGTGTTTTAATAATACTTGCTTTATGAGTGTGCTTTATATCTTGAACTTTAGAATTTGAGGAGAGACCATTTCCTAATTTAACACTGAACTGCTTGTGCTGCCATGTTTTCAAGGTGGAGTGTTCCCTCCTGAACATATTTGAGTTTTTCCATTTGTCTTTATCTTTTTTTAAATTCTGGGTGTGTTTTGACCTTATAAAGTTCAAGGAACTAATGTATTCGGGAAGGAGCACAGCAGAAGGGAGAAAAGGTCTATTGTAATTCTCTTGCAAATGAAAGTATTCTCTACCCATTGTAAAATGCTGGTAGGTATCTGAAGAGTGAATTATCAATAAAAGCTCTCTAAACTGAGTTGAAAAAACCAACAAGGTTAAAGATTCATCCATTTTTAGAATTTTCTAATCCTTGTGGCAGATTGTGCTGCTGTTCAAAATTGGCATGGCCAAGGACTACTCAAATTGCAGTGGTGTACTGATTTAGGACTATAAAATCTTTTCCCAAAGCACACAGAGTTAATCTGTATTGAAGGAATTGCTAGGCTTGACATATAACCTGTGTCTTAATATCAAAGCACAGAGATTTAAATTTGTAATTCAAAGTGGTTTCTACCTGAATTAGTGCAACCTGGGGATGCAGGTCATGCAAAACCACTCATTTGTTTTGAGCACTGAGTAATTTTGGTGCCGCATTGGTGATGTGGTTCTAGCTCATGTCTCAAGCCAAGAGGTATTTTTACTTGTGTGTGTCTTCTTCCTAGGTATGACTGCCTGTGAACCTAGATCAGTTTTTGGAACTTGTCCCATTAAGACTCTATAAAAGCTGACTTGTATGTTGACAAATCTCTGTTATTAGGCTGCAACTTCCTGTCTGTTAAAGCACGCTGTGAAAAGAGGAGAAATCCCAATTTGTGCTCCCTTTGTTTTACTGAAGAAAACCTAATCCTTGTAAATACTGTGTCTGTCTGCAATTGTTACCAATGTATTAGGGAGGAAAATGGGTGGTGGTGAGTGGTTTTATTGTTACTTTAAAGATGAAAGCATCTGTATTGTAGTGAAAATTAACCTTATGTTAACACTGACTACACTTATTCCCAAAATTGCGCATCTCTGTGAGATGGCTTGGCACGTGTATTTGTGTTGACACCTTTGGCTGGAATGCTTTAGAGCTGTGCTGTGACCCTTAGCTTTGTATTGGTCACTTTTTGTTATTTGAGACTGACCAGTTCTGCTGTTCTGAGGAATTCTGGTAGTCTCTAAGTCATCATTTACAGCTTGTCCCAACAGTAATATGTGCAAAATAGTTACTTCTAAGGATCATTAGTAGTCTTTTCAGTAAAACAGAACAATATTTGTATGCTGCTTTGATTTACGGAAAAGCCTTTGAATCAATCTTACTTAAATGCTACTTAATCAAGAATGAGACAGTAAGATCACTTTTTAAAAATTAAATTTAGATAGCTCTCCCTCTCTGTTCAGAAATCAACTTTTATGTGAGGAGGATGTCCCTTACTGTGTTCATTTTTTATTTCTTTCAATATTTGACTTAAGAATCTTATTACTACACCTCGCAGGAATAAAGTTCTTTTCTCAGTGCATCATACTTTCAAGCAGAATGTTTAGCCATTAAGTGTTTGGGAGGAGTTGGTGTAGTTCCTCTGTCAATTTTTTAATTTTACTGCTTTCTTCCATGAAAATAGTCTTGCTTTTTTTAATCCTGCAGCCAGTATTCACATGTGGCCAGGTAAAACTGCCATGCTTCTCACAATTTTGCTGCTGTCTGGGGAGTTCTTATGGATAATGAGATTACCGTGTCCAGGTAATGTGTTGCGTCCCTCTCTTTTTGAGGACAGTGGATGTGATGGTAGGTTGGTTGGCTGACCTGGAGAGAAGACCCCCTGGGACAACAGCCAGGAGATTCCTGCTTTAGAAAATAATTTCTCTAGTTTTTAGCTTTGTGGCATACATAGATGAGAATTTGTTCTTTGAAGATCATAAAAACATGATATAAAAATATAATTTAAAAAGCTGGTGATTATTGCTGTATTGTAGAGGTCTTGAACCCGTTTTGAGGAGGAGCCTTGGAAGTATTATGTTCACATAAGAAGCTCTTCTACTAGTAATGAGTTACTGAATTAATGCTTAGTTTGGTAGAACAAGAACTTGTTACTCTTAAAACTGTATTTTAAGAACTGTCAAGAAACCTTTTGAACCAGTAATGTTGAAGTAATGTATTGTAATGCTTTAGACACGTGGGAGTAGATGAAAAATGTACATCTGTGGTTGGAGCAAGTGGGAGGATTTGGTAAGAGCTTAGGTCCTGGCCAAGAGAAAGAACAGTGGATTCAGAACAGGAATTACTGAAGTAAAGGAGTGGCCTTATTAACTGAAGTTAGTCAAGGTTATGTGGGAAGGAGATGCAGATTGATTAACAGTTGTTAAGTATATATGCAGCTGGTAAGTTGCTGCAGTTGCATTTATTATACTTAAGGCATTGGGCATCCTAAAATGTTACCAAGTTGATTTTTATCTATCTCGTTTATTAACGAACTTGCTACAAAATCACTAACTTTATAGGATTTCCATGAAATCCCTCTGGTGTGAGTTAAAATAATTAAGTGGATTTATTAAGTTTTTGTGATAATTTTGGAGGATAGTGGGGTTTTTTGTCACTTTAACTGCCGTGTGTTTGTGAAGGATAGGCAAAGTTGACAGCTCATCTGGATTGCTTCCTAAGTTCAATGTTACACTTTATCCAAGTATGAAGTTGCTCATATGTGAGATGGACTTTACGCTGGGATTGCAACGCTGGGGAAGTCTAACACCACCACTGCCTCTGCTGGGTTGCTGTGCTGTCCTGGCGTATGTAGAATTGCAGCTGATAGTTTTCAGTTTGCATCTTTGCAGGCATGGAAGTGTTGCATTTGCATTTGTTCCATGGCTTTCATCAGTGCTAAAATAAGTATTTGTCAGGTATATTGAAGTCTACACACTGTTGTGTCTCATGCCCCCTCCAATCTAAAACCATATAATCAAGACATCATGTATGCTCAATAAGATTGACCTTGGGACGAGACGATAATTACATAATTATCCTGTCTGGATAACTAACGATCAAACTGGGAGGTTGGCAGTCATCTAGAGCCTTGGCTGTGTTTCTCTAATCCTATTTTAGGCTATTTAGATTAAAAGTTTAGTGTACTGGGAATGTTCTGCTCAGTTAATGAATGAAATACATAGAAGCTTTGTAAAGCTGGTAGCTTGATAATCAGGCAATGTCTGAGCATTTGAACCTGTAGAATGAAATCATGAAGTGGTATTGATTTACAACTGTGATCAAACATCAGTTTCAGTCTAGCTGATATCAGAAGCAAGTATTCTGATGCCTGTGAAAACCAATCTCTGTGTTTGGGTGGGTTTGGTGGTTTTGTTATTTACCATGCCGGAAGAATCACAGAATTGTAGGGGTTGGAAGGGACCTCGAGAGACCATTGGGTCCAACCCCCCTGCCAAAGCAGCTCCCTAGCACATATTGCACAGATAGGCGTCCAGACGAGTCTTGAATATCTCCAGAGAAGGAGACTCCACCACCTCCCTGGGCAGCCTGTCCCAGGGCTCTGTCACCCTCACTGTGTAAAAGTTCTTCTGCATGTTGGTGCGGAACTTCCTGTGCTCCAATTTACAGCCATTGCCAGCCATTGCCAAGAAGCTGAAGTGCTGATTCCTGTTGGGCGGGTAGCATGCTTAATTGTCTTCTGAGCTTGGGCATGTGGAAAAACTGTCATTTGCAAAGCTTCAGAGAGTCAAGCTTTCTTCTTCAGTCAAAGCCTTTTCATTGCCCCACTGTTTTATCCATCATGTGTTGGTTGTAATGGCAGAAATGCCTTCCTTACTGCTGCTACATGTAGGAACAATGAAATGATAATCATTCCCATTTCAAACTTGCCTTTCAAAAATAAGATGGTCAGCATCTGCCTGCTGCCAACAGTGCTGTGGAAGTTTGTATGGGTATATAAAAATCATTGTTTTACAAATAATTCTGATTTTGTTATAATTTTTCTTTTTTTATGTCCTTATCCAGATGCTATTACACTTGCAAAGGATAGGGGACCCCTGGTTTGTAAGTTGGTTGTTAGATTCTTTTGTATCCTCTGTTTCTCCCAATTGATAGATCTTGCTATGAATTGGATGTAGTGTGTCCACCTTTCTCTTAGGTTTCTCATTTATAATGGAACTGATATGCTTAGTAATCAAGGCTAGGGCTCAGGAGTCATGTTGCCAGTCAGCTGACTATCGGGAAGGCATTCTCCATGTTTTGGAAATATCTGTGAATGGGAGTGCCTTGTAAGAGGTCAAATTGGTTAGCATTATTGGAGGCTGTTGCTGAGTTACCTTCAGATGCAAGCAGAATGCTGTGTGAACAGCTGCAGTATCTGGGCAGGGTGGGTGTAATTATGCCATGTAAATGGAATTGCATATTTTGGACACTATTTAACATGGCACTTGTCTTTTTGCTATGCCTTGGTATAGAAAGTTGAACCGCAGGATGTCAAAATGTCCAAAATTCTTCCCAGACTGAGACTTCTTCCACATTCTTTATGCAAATATATCAGTAGTAGTGGATCATACTTTTCCCCACCCTGCCCTTCCAACCCCATTCGGAAGAACTCTACTCTTGGTAGAACTGGATATGCAGCAGTGTGCCCCTTCAAGTGCTACCTGTTCTTTCATTATCAGTATGATGACACTGATGACCTAGACCTTCAATCCTGTGTCAGTCTTCCTGGGACACTTTTTCTCTGGGGTTTGTACTTGGTGAATTGTGGTCAATAGAACTTTCATTTTCTGCTTGACTCATGTATGGAACTGCTTGTGTCTGTATAAGCTCAAACTGTGGGTGAAATAAGTTTGGGGCTTAGAAAGGCAAGACAATATGCTCTAATGATAGCAACTTCCATGCTGTTACCAGCTTTTCAGTTACCAGCTGGCTGGTCTTGAGTGGAAGCATAGCACAAATTACTTGTCTGATTTCAGCCTCTCTTCCTTGAAGAATATATTTTTGTAGCCAAGTGGAATATAATAGATAAACTTATGGTTTTGGGAGCTGTATAAACTTTTGTTTAGGAAGGGATGGTTGCTTATTCACACTTCACTTTTCACCTGAGCTCTCATGGTGTCATCTCTTACTCTTGTCAAACCAGAACATGTTGATGAGTTGGGCAGCTTTGTATTCTATGGATTATTGCTTTGAAAGTTTACCAGTTTTAAACTGAACATTAAAACCTTTGAGTTATTTCAATTGAATCATGGAAGTGAGAGATTGGTAAATGGCAAGTATAGTCTTGTTTGCATGGAAATACCCATGGAATTTGCAGATATACAAGATTCTGGTTTAACCTAAAAGCTAGTATAGCACAGTATCAAATGCAGAGTTAAGTCAAAGTTTAATAGCTCTCTAATTGTTATTTGTCATAGTATGGACTTGCTTGTTTTTATCTATAAATTAGTCTTGTCATAAAGCTATATTGATGGTATACCTTTCAAACTCTAGAATGATTTTTTTTTCTCTTTTGACAGTTAAGAATCCCTTCAGTGAAGAATTACAAAAAATAGAAGTAAGTAAAACTACTTAATATTGAGGTTTTTGACTTGTCAAATTGTAGTGTGAAACCAATACAGATCTCTTCAGAAGGATGGAGTTTCAGAATGTTTTGCATGAAGTGAATGCCATTTTTGCAGCGACAATGTTTTATTTTTTTGTTTTTCATCCTGGGTAATGTAACTAGCATTACAAGATTTGGCTCTGGCATACTGGTTGCTTTATATACTAAGAAAATGTTACATAATTTGTGTTGTAGAGCTACGAGGAAAAATTGTGTTGTAAGCTTTGAGGCTAAATTTATCATTTTGTCTCTTACTGTTACCATTTGGCTTCTCAGCCTTGAAAGGACAGCTGGTCAGAGGTGATAGATGTGAAATGGTAGGATCTTATTTAGTGCTATAGAAAAACAAGGGCTAGCTTCTTCAGACAATGGATTTAAAAGTTTGGGGCTTTCAGTTCGTTTCTATTCAGTTACTTGCTCCTATATTCACTCTTTCAACTGGAATATTAGGATAACCATTTCTGAGATGCCATCACTGAAGATATCTGTATTATTCTTAGTTCTACTGCCTGTGTTTTGGTGGGTCTCTCTTCCAGCCTTCAGTCTTTCTGCCTGGACTCTAAACACAGTGTCCTGCTTTTACTAAGCATATACAAGCAAGTATTGCAAGATAACTCTGTGTGGTTGGTTTTTGTTTGGGTTTTTTTCCCCACCTTGTCTAGGATGAAGCTCTCCAAAAGTGACTAAGTGCACATTCTAAGTAGATAGCCTTGTCTAGTTGGGAAGAAAATGTTTCTGAATCTCTTGAACAAATTGGATTTGTGGGGTAAATTCTGAGGATTCTTTCAGAATGACTTCAGTAGTGCAGAGATAATGCATCTTGTGCACTGGACTTGACAGATTGAGAACCTAGTTTGAATGTTTCTTTTTTCTGTGTTTCTTGTCGGTTGTTCCATTGTAATCCTGGTCCATGCTTAATTGTTTGTTAGCTACGAAGGTTATGCTGTTCAATTCATTCCTTTATGTGGTCTGACCATTAATTTAGGAAGAAAGTTATGTCACAAACATATTTCACATGTCTGTCTGTCTCAGTGTAGCTATGAGTGAAGTCGTGGGTGTATGTTCTGGCAGATAAATGGAAGTTGGAGTACTGCTCTTTGTGTGTGCATGTGGTAGAGGACTGGTTTTCCTCTTTGCCCTGCCCGGTATTTTCCAGACAGGAAATGAGTTAATGAGGTTGGTTAGTTTCCTGGGGAGTACCAACTATAGCAATTTATACTCAGTGATGGTTTTGTAGGACCAGGATGGGGAAAGGTGATGCTGGTAATTGTTTATATAGTTTGTGAATTAATTTGTCAAATATTTGATCAATGAAAGAAGTATTCTACTCTTTGGTAGCAGTTTTCTTACATGAAAAGAAAGAGCATTTAATTCAAATTTTAAAATTACATCAATGCTGGTGCATCAGGGAATTTAGATGTATTTAGTTCCTCTCAGTGTGAGTATAATCAGTAGATGCACAAACTAAAAAATTACTTTCTTTGCATATTTTCCTGAACAAAGTGTCTAACCTGTTCTCAGTTATTTGACTCTGCCCCCTCAGGAGTCAGAGCCAACTTAAAGAAAACAAACCCCCCCGAACCGCTATCCCCTTCCCCCATGTTTTTTACAGTGGCTTTTAGTACTCAGTGTATATGTAAGTGCAGGCTCCTCATCTTCGTGTTTTGAATAATTCATTCTAATACTGAAATATATCCAGAAACATTTTATGAAATGGCTCAATATCTTGAAAAAAAGTTTGACTCCCCTCTAAGTAACAATTACATGACATTTCCTATTCGTGCTTGTTTTGGGAATTGGGTCTTTTTAAACTGGTGGTGTGTGCACGAACTATCAACAAGACTGTATTGTCAACACTTGTCTGCGTTTTTTGTTTGGTTTGGTTTTTAATTAATGCTGTAGTTTGAAGGCAAACAGCAAAAAATCTTACCTTGCTGTGAATTTTAGGAGGGAATATAGCCAGATGATACTTAAGTAGAGCTTCTATGAAGTGTCACTGCCTGTTAACATATAACAAAACCAAAATAAATCCCACCAAACTTCTTTTTGGTCACTGCATTTTCTCTCAGTAGTATTGCAATAACCTCTTGAGCTGTCAGTTTTAACAGATCCATCAAGAGTCCAGGGTGCAATCTGGTTTAATTCAAGGCCTGAAAAATTAATATTGTGAATACTTAAATCTATTGCTTGCATTGTTATGTTACACATACAGGTAGAATGCTGTAGTGTTTCAATTTTTTTTTTTTCCTCATGGTATATAAAGATTTTTGGGCTAAATGGAAGACGACACATCTCTTAATGTTTGTTTGGTAACATTAATGTGTTTTTCTAATTCTAGGAAGTTGAAAGAAGTCTCATGATGAACAGCTTGTATGCACTTCATGATAAATTGGCACAAGTAGCAGGTAATGCTTTAAAAGTATTGTGACTAAGAGTGTTATGGCAACAGCCACAAAGAAGTCTATGCTCAGGTAGTGATTTGTAGCAACTGGTGTATATGCTGGGGCCACAGTAGCTGTTCAGAGTTCTGTTTTTGGGAAACTAGAAATCCCATTTTTAGTTCACTGACGCTGCCTTTTTCACCACTCGAGTGCCTTTTGTTGCAGCGTTTTTAGTTAACGGGATAGGCTGTTAAATATTGTGGTTCTCTATGGGTTTTGATCTTATGTGTTAATGCTTTATTAATTTGATTTCATTAAAAGGTTTAAATACAGGGAAAGGAATATGTATTTTTACAGGTAGTTAATTCACTATAATGGAAGAATGTTTGGAAAACAATATTTTGCAACAATTGGAAAATGCTTACTAATGCAATGAACAGTAGTGGTTGAACAAGACTGTCTTGTTAGCAAAATAGTCCAACTTAGCTATACTAATTATATAGTAATGAAAAGTGCTGTATACAGTAATGTGTCAGGTGGTGTTTAGGATTAATATTAATTACTGAATATTCAAAGTAAATATGCAGTGTTTTTGCCTAGAGTCATAATTAACAGCTTTAAACTGCATAGACACACATCACAATCGAGAAATGGTAAAGTTAAGACTGTGTTTAACTTTGGCATCTGGTGGGTGTGAACTACAGCAGAACTATTTCATTGCTATTAAACCCTTAATTTATCTATCATCCTTGCTTATTAAATCCATAATGCATTTAGGAGGCAGGACTTCAGTTTTTGTTTTAAGCCTTACTGTTCTTTGTGCCAACTATTTATTTTGCAACAGCAGGGTTCACCAGGAAGGCTTTTCCAGTGCTATCAGGTGCTACAGACATTTCTCAAACACTAAAAAAAAAAATGTGGAAACAACTTTGTGACAGATGTGAAGCTGACAATTTAGTATGTCAGAGCTCTATAGGAAATCTATGAGAAACTTGAGCACCTCTAGAATACCTTTAAATTTCAAGAGTAATCTTCCTGCAGAAGTTTTTTGCTTCCAGAGCATTTACAGTATTTGCAGTGAATGAAATAGCTGTTTGGACAAACCCCACAAATGTTTTCTATACATTATTCTTTAACCAAGAAAGTAGTGAAAGAATGATGTTTAACTGAGTGCATGTGAAATAATAATGACTTTAGTCTGCCTTTTTGTTGCTTTCTACTAGTCAGTACCTTGCAGTGTTGATTAGTAAGTAATATAGGTGGTAGGGGGACAGTTGGACTAGATGAACTTGGAGGTCTTTTCCAACCTTTATGATTCTATGATCTTTCACAGGTCAGTCTTGATACATTTTTATCTGTTTCAACCTATTTCATACTTAATATACGGTAATTCTGATAGATAATTCTGTACTGTAAGTTGTTGGGGCCAAAAGGTTACTTTTTTCCATGCTGTGTAGTCAGCCTGTGGGAATGTCTTGGGAGATCCACAGCTGGGTGCAGTAGAGCACTGACTTGTCTGAAGTGGAAGTTGTGGGTTATGGTACTTCTCTCTCTCTTTTGGAAGAGAAAAAACCTGAACAAAAAAACCAAACCAAAGCCAGCCTTCTGTGTTCCTTCAGTGTGCCGCTTCTCCCTCTGATGGCAATACAGTAAACATGTTGCTTTCATGGATAGAAAGTTTTGGCACCTCATTTCTACATCTGTGAAAGAAAGGGTGTTTTCTTCATTACCTGGGGCTTACTTATGTGCATATAGACGTATAACAATGTTTATCTGTCTGTGTTAGGGGAGGAATTTCTATGATCTGAGATGACAGCTTTCTTCCCCAAGTCTGAAAGATGCATTAATCTCTATTGGTCTGTTCCTGGCCAGGAGAATCTTCAGTACTTACTTTCACAAAATATAGCTATGCTTCCTAGTTAGATGATCCCCCAAATTGAAGCTGTATTGCAGGATTACCTGGTTGCTCAGCAGAGTAGCTTTCATGCAGACTGAAGAATGACCTGATTCATCTGTACTGAGAGAAGTTATCTTTGATCCCATGTTTCTTAAGTTATGAGAGGAAGAAGTCTGCTGTCTGTTAATACCATGTCGTTGTAGACCTTGCACGATACCTGGAAGCTGTTTAAAAGCCACAGAACAGAGAGAGCTGCTAGGGCGATGCAGGGCTTAGAAAGCGTTGCTCTTGTACACAGTCCACCACTTCAAAAGAGAGAAGTAAAGGAATATAGTTTTAGTAAAAGTGGTGCTTTTTAGGTCTCTGTCACATACTTGGAAAAGTTTCTCTCATTTCATACTTGGCTATGAATCACTTGTTCATGTTATAACTATTAATATTAAAAAGGCAGCCTGGAAACTTGCAGTAGTCTGTTCTGTTAAGCTTTATTCAACATCTTGTCTACCAATTTGATGGTCACTTCAGAATTTGGTTTCTAGCCCTCTTTCTTTTATTAGAGTTCTTATATTTTTAGTGAGCTAGTTTCTTGCCTTGTCAACTTCAATTGGAAGTTGCTTGAAGGAAGAAAATCAGGATAACAGTTTGTTAATTTTATTTGATTTATATACTGCGTTCCAACTGCAGATGCATATTCTGTACTGCGGTGCCCTGATATGATGTAAAATGACTTAATTATCCTATATAAAAATAGATAGCCTTTAATGCATCACTGGTCTCAGAATTGCTAGTCTGCCAAACCTATGGTGAGTAATGCCTACCTCACAAGAAACAAGAGGGAGAAGCAGTATCTACTTGTCCAGTTTGTGTTCCTGTGTTCTTGTCCAATGGTTCAGCCTTTCTTCAAAGCAGCAACTTTTCACAGACAGTATATTTCAGTGCTTATTGCTTTCTCCTATACAAAAATGTGCTTTATTTAAATTGGACTTCCTTCAGGCATGTGTTAATTACTGGATATCTCAGTCTTAAGTGGAGAGTTTTCAATAGATCACATCCATTTTCAGTCAGACTTGCAAAATGAATAACCATAACCACTATACCCACAAGAAGCTGTTACTGATGGGTGTGACCCTAAAATTTCTATTTAGTTAGACATTTCTTTTTGCTTGCTCCATTCTACACAGAGTGATGATCTATCAGATGTAGACAGTTTCCTTCTGAGCTAATGCCCAGTTACTTGAGATGCAGGGGTGAATTAGACTTCCATATGTAATAAGGCTTACTAATAAATCCATGACTGGAAGAAAATCCTGGCAAAACACTAGACATTACTTAATATTAATTGCAAGTGTCAGCTGCTATATCTGATAACTGTCATGGGCTCTCTGTTCTGTCACTCCCCTTACTCCTTGGTTCTTCATGTAATTGATAGTGTGCTGTTTCTAACCGGTGATTTAAAAACTATTTAGCAAGTTCTGATTTTCCACAGTGTTATTACACTGTTGAATTTGCCTTTGGGAGATCAGGCATTCTTTCTTGCTCTCACACCACTTGTTCTGCTCCTGCTTTTATTCAGCTGCCCCCTTTAGTGTCCTGCTGCAAGTAACCTGTAAGAATGAGACTTGCAAAACAAGTGCTTTATACACTGTTTGCCTTTTGCATTGACTGACACATCAAGCTATAAGCTAGAGATCTGTGCTAAATCAGTCTGTTCTTCAAAGATTTCCACTGGGTTTTAGTTCTGGTACTTTCAGAGAACGATTTACATTCTAAAGCAAATATTTTAACATTCTGGGTATTTCTGTTCACTGTACATGCTGCAGCTCATAAATTAGGCTAAATGCCCAAATCAAAGTCAGTTTCAAATATTGTAACCTGCATGGAAAAGCAGATCTGACTTGTTTTCTGTATTGAAAGCAATTGTGCCAATGTACACTAACATAAGCGGAAGGGTAATTTTGTGACCATTCCTGGGGGGGTCACAAACATCCTGGGATGTTACTTATCCCCTCTGCACAAAGGCAAGTAGAATGATTCTCTGATTGCACTTGAAATTGAAGTGATCTGTGCTCAAGGAAAGTTTGAGCACAAAAATCCATTCTTTCTCTCAGCTTGTAGTAGACGTTTTTACAGAAGGGCAGCTTTCACAAAGAGCTCAGATGTATCTTGCAGCAGACCTGTATAAAGCCTTTTTTTTTTTTTGCCTCTGCTTCAGTTTTATTCCTGGATATAGGGCCTCAAATGGAACAGTTGGGAAACATTTTTGGCTCAGACTATGGAAAGTGGGTTTCCAAGCCAAGTGGTTAATGATTGCACCAAAGTTATTCAAAGTAAGCCTTCATTTGCAGAACTATTAGCTAAAGCAACTGCAATGGCATATAGGAATATCCTGCTGTTTGCAGTAAAACAGAAGGTTGTCTGATTTGTGAATTGCCTAACTTTCTACAGGCTTTCAAATTCATGAGTTTCTCAGAAGAAAGCTGCTAAATGGTTCTCAGCAATAGATGGGTTGGAATGAGAAACTGCATTTCCAACAGCTTTTTGTACAGGACTGAAACTCTGTAGCTCTGATTAGCTTACTGCTTTCAAGAGTGGGAGGCAAGATTAAAGAGATTTTTATTTTTTTCCCCCCACAGAGTTGCATGACAGTGACTTGAACTGATGGGCCCTAGACATTGTCAGAGCCTAGGCAGCAAAGGCATTTTTAACTGTTAAACTTGTTCAGAGTGAATATAGTCTAAAAGAAATTTCATAAGCAGGACTGCAAGGAAACAGTCTGCTGGGTTTAGAAGATGAGACCAGAAGCTGTTAACTCAGTGTGTTGGCTACATACTACATAAATGTAATTCCAGGAAGAAGGCAAGTAAGATAAGGATTTATAACTACTGAAGTAATCCTGTAGCCCCCTATCTGCAGGAGCTTTTGTCCCCTTGCAACAGGTAATGCTGTGTTCTTGTTTAAATTGAATTCTTCAAAATAAGTTTCAGGATTCATTTTTGGATTTTCAATCTGGCCACCTGCTTATGTGTTTTGCTTGTCTTCTCTGTGTATTAACCTCATGCTTTCTTATTTCATAAATGGACATTCCTGCTTATCTAGATAATTAAAACCCCCAAAACTCTGAAGCAGAAAGGTTTTGTGCCACTGTTCTGATAAGCTGTTTTGTTCAGTCAAATTGTGACTGATGGGCTTTTTTTGTTAGACACCCAGGAAGACTTCAGGTCTCACTGAAAAACAAAACCAGTTTGAATGGATGAATGCCTACCAGTCTTGCTCATGTCATAAAACTGATACCTGACTGAGACTGTATACAGGGCTTCTACAGAGACATATATGGGGCATGCTGTATTTATTCCATCAGTTCTAGATTTGAAACAATATGTTTATACTGGATATTGTATAATTGTGTAGTAATCCCATGTCTGCTAATCTTGAAACATGAAATCACTGGTGATTACACCTGTAAACTTCAAGGTTGTAGAGCTTATGCTGCACAAAAATGCCTGAATTGCATACAAGTCTAGCCTGTAACTCCAGTTCTTGTGCTGACTTACAAATTCAGAGTGTATTTTGACAAAGATGGGGTCAATTTTCACTTGTGATCTCTGTAGTTTTGCTATTACAGTAGACTCAGGCGTCTGTTCATCAATCAACTTCAAACATCATCAGTTTGAAGTTTAAGATACCGCATGTTAATAATCAAATGAAACCACTTTTAGAGGGATATCTATTCTGCTCAGTGCTTGATTAAAAATATGCACATGCACACAGGCTTGGTTCCAGCAGCACTTCCAGGCCAGATCGCATATGAGCACTCCTACAAACAGTGTTCCTATTTCTCTATAACCCAACAGTAAGAGAAGAGCACCCCTGTCATGCTGATGTCTTTGCAAGGCCAAATTCACTTAAATCTGTTTTTGTGTATTGAGCAAAACTTTGCTTTGGCAGTCTGAGAAGGACTTTTGTTTTGTAGAAACACTTCTTTGGAACTCCCAGTTGTGAATGAGACCTGAAAATGCTGCTCCCTAACTTGCTATGATTTACTAATTTTTGATCAGATTGCCTCAAATGTTCTTGTTTGTATAGAGGAATTAATACTTGAAGTTGTACCATCAAAAGGGTTTTCCAGATGGATGAATTCCAACTTTAAATACTTTCTAAGAGTACAAGCAAAGGTTTATACTTTGTTTATGGATGAGTATCTTAAACTTCCCTAGCCTTGCTATGGCTTTGGAAATAATACACTTTGGCATAGATTCAGGAAGGTAAGGCAGATGTAACCCTGAGGCAGTGAAAGACTGGGTTTGTTGTGCCAAAACAACAAAATTGGAAATGGTAAAATCATAGCTATAGATGTTAAGACTTTTCTTTGTTAGATCGGGAAAAGAGTGATTTTCCACTCGCTGACACTTCTTCAGAAGTGATGGCCTAGTGATAGATAAAACTGGTATTAGACCTTTTCCTTTTCTCTGACTTTGTGTTGGTATGGTTGTTGCTGTGTTTGGGGTTTTTTGCATTAATTTGGTACCTTAGTACAGTATAGTAAAAAAATTAAGATGATGGTGGCATGTGGCTGTGAGGACTGACTGTGCATATGATACCTTATTTCCTGACTACTTTGCATACTTTCCAGAACTACAATGGTAAAACCACCAGTCTCAGGCCCTGTTTAGATACTGAACATGTTCAATAAGGTGATGAGTTACTGTTATAACTTGGACCAACCTAAAACGTAACTTCACAGTGTCTGAAATACACTGTTGTGATGGGAGCTAACCTGGTCTGTATTAAAGGTAATGCATGTTTCAGGGTAAATGGAAAATATTTGGAAGAAGTTGAGTCAGGGTACAGCAATGGTTTCACAGTAATGTCCATCCTTTTGTTCTGCTTTCAGCACAAATACAGAAATACACGTTGAGCAGTCCATGAGGTTGTATTGATGGGATCTGTACATATTATTAGCTGTGACAATCTTCAGGTTTTTCAACTTTTCTGAAGGAGAAACTTGTCCAGAGATTTTTCCATGGTTTTACTGGAACCTGTGAGAATTACTGAACTACTGCTGCTTTTGTAGATTGTGTTAGCTAAAAGCTTGTATTTAGTGATTTTATAAAATGTAGTAATAAGTAGATCAAAATAAACAAGAGTTTGATTTTACCAGGCGAACATGAATGTGGCAGCTCTAGTCAAAGGAACCTTACCGTCCAGGAGGCAGCTGCATATTTAAAAGTAAGCAAACAAGGTATTTTTCTTTGGTTATATATGAGATTTGTGTAAGTTACAATTAGTAAGGCCTAATTTCGTATGTACTGTATTAACTAACATTTCATTTTGTATGGAATGTTATTTGGAAATGTTTGGAGCTGATGTCTTGAACATGTGCTACTTACAATTTTTATTTAGGGAGGTAGTGAGGGTTTGGGGGAGAGGGAAGGTGAAAGAAACTGGCTTAATTACAAGTAAGGTGTAGATAGTAGTGCTTTGATGGCATACAGTTTTTTTCCTTTTAGTTAAAACACCAGGGCATAATTTGAACTGAAGGAGATAGTTGACCAACACAAATGTCATAAATTTATGAAATGCAAATCTTTAGAAGCTTCTCCAGAAATCAATATACTATGTTTTGAGACTTAATAGAAAAGGATACTGTCCTACTTTCTTTGAGAGGAGAGGGTGATGCATGGATCTGTGCAGTGTGCCCGACAGCAGCTGTACGGAGACACCATTCACTGATGCTTTAAATAGAAATGGTCAAAAAAGGCTTTTTTGTTAATATGATAGGTGTGTAGTATTACGAAATCCCACTCTCTGCTGTCATTCCCCTGCCTCACTCCCCAAATAAAAGATGACTCTTGCCTTGTCTTGACAGCTGTAGGGTTTATTTTAGCCCACGTTGGTGTACCCTTCAGTGGAAAACTACTTGCAGCTTTTAAAAGGCTGCGAGAGTATAAGATTTCTTTGATTGGGTGGAGGGAGTTAAGCTGATGTGACTTCTAATGTAAAAATCTATAGAAATTTTATGTCTTGGCTAACATTTATATAGGATACAAAAAGAGGTGAGGTTAAGAGCACCCTGAAGAAGCTGCTTACACCAGTTTATGGTTTGGCAGTGATATTCTGTATCTATTAAAATCAGTGCCTTGTGGGAATACGTGGGAAAAAATAAAGTTCTTGCCAGATCACTGATGATCTTATCTGTTGTGCTGCAAGAATGACAGTTATGATAACAACTGTGTTAGCTCTGATAAGAGGCTCAACTTTTATATGAACATTTTTCACTTTGTGCAAAGTCTCATTTAACCCTACAGCTCCTCATATTTGGAGTATAAATGTAACTCCCTTGCAGAATTTCAGTGGTAAAACTTAATTATTTTACTCTCAAAATGAAAATAAGAGTTGTTCTTTTAAGTGCTTGTCCTTTAGTGTTCTATGCTTGTTGCATTATGTGAGGTTCAAAAGAAAGGTGGAGGTAAACCTTATTGGAGAGTATAATTTCAAATATAGTAGTACTTTCCACTTAAGCTTTCTTCCCTGCAGAAGAACATGCGAGGTGAACTATGGAGACAGACTTTTAGCTCAGATAGCAGTGAATTTTCTCCTATGAGAGTTGATATTGAGTAATTTTTTTTAAAGTCAATTTCTATAAAGTAATATCAGTTCTTGAACTACAGTCACAAGACTATTTGCAAAATAGCAGTTAAACTTGATTTTCATCAAGCCTGAAACTGCTCTTATAGCACCTGTTTTCAGCTGGGTTTAGATCTAATTTGAGTTTTATTGAAGCAGATTTTCCACGAGCACCACCTAGTGACTGAATCTCTTTTCTTGGTGTAAGTTAGAATTGTTCTTAACACCTTGAATGTGGCTTGACTTTTCAAACGGTCCTTAATTTGAGGAAAGCTACTAAGTCTAAGAGCTGCTCATAGCACGCATAGATTCAGTTCATGTCAAACAGGCAAAATCTGAAGAATCCAGGAAAAAATCTAACATAGTTTTGAGGAGTAATCTGCAGTATCTGAATTTTATTGTGGTTATTTATGAAGTAACTCATTACTGTTTTCTTTTGACAGAGTTTAGATCCACAATATGAAAGTGTACTTAACAAAGCATTACAGTGGATCTTGAGTGGTGGGAAAGATGTTGGCATAAAGTAAGTGCTTTTTATCTCTTTTTTTAAGTTCTTTAAACAGAAGGTATTTTTCATAAAACCTGTGTATTTTTGAATAGGTGTCTCAGCAATGACCCCAGCAAGGTGAATGTCACTAGTTTGACAGATGTGAAGTATCTGGAATCCACTAGTCCAAAGATGTCTTTCAGGTGTCGTTTTCGCCGTGCATTTGTTAATGTAACTCACAGACTATCAATATTGCTTTTGGGTAAGTTAATTTCAAAAACACCAAACATTTTGCTATAACGACTTGCAGTTATGTAAGTGCACAGGGAAATGTGAACAGCACGTTCAGAGAAAGTTTTTACTCAACCATAAAACTTGGGAGTTCCTATCAGTGTCTTGATTACTGTGCAGTTTGCTTTGTGCTTCTTCTGCAGCACTGTTGGTTGCTATCAACTGCTGCTGTAGTCAGCTGAACATACTCCCTCTTTGGGAACACTCTTTTTTTCCCTGACAAGCGATACCTTGTGGCTTCCAAAAATTCCAGATTGAACTGAATTGAAAAGTAAAATGCTCGGTAAAAAAAAAAAGTCTTAATTTTGAGGGTATTTCACTGTTGTTTCTGGAACTTAACTGTAGAGTTTTCCAGTTTTAGGAAAAGATGGATACCAAACAATTTTATCACCAAACATTCTTACCTCTGAGACAATGCTATAAAAACTTATCTAATTCTTCACTAAGGCTTATGTAGTCTTTGGTAGTACTCTAAATTTTAAATTCTTTCAGTTTAATTCTTCATGTACTGAAAACCATGTAACATAAATATGATACAGATGAGTGCAGACACTTCTTTCCATGTGGCTGGTTAGAAATTCTGAAGGTGTAGAGTTCATCTCATACAAATATTGAATATTTAATAAATTGTTTTATCCCAGTAACTTAATCTCATGCTTATGAGCATAATACCTCCTTTACTAGCCTCTTGACAAACCAAAAGAATCAAAGGGAAACTGTCCCAGATTGCTGTCTTCTAATAATACTGGATATGAGGATTGAATTGGGATGCGGAGATGGAGCTCAGTATCCAAGTTAACCACTGCTCTCATCAGTCATGTTGAGCAAATTGCCCCATATCTCAAATTCATCACCTGTAATTAAGGTTAACATGAAGCACCTTTTAAAAAAGAAACCATTGTATAAATGTTAGATGTCATTAACACTCATTTTGGCCTAAAATGGTATCCTTCAGTCTCTGGGATGCACCAGTTATCAGTGCCTAGTGATTGCTGTCATAAAAAACAAATTATGTAACTGTAATCTGGGTATGCATGCTTCTGTGTTTGTCTTTTCTTGTTAAGAGATCATGGGTGGTGTGGTGCCCTCAGCCTGAAATAGAAATAGTAATGAGACTTTTATTTTCAGCTTATGCTGCTGGCTTTCGTAACTAGATTGTGCTTTTGGGGGATAATCTTTAAGTAATAGAAAATGTCTTTAATAGAAAAAGAGTATGCAGTACTCTTGCAAGAAATGTAGATCTCTAGCTGAACTGAAGCAGTCCCAGTTACTTAGTACTTGATGAGTATATGTAAAGTATGTGACTTGTCTGTGAACTAGTGGATACTGTGCATTTTAAAATCTTAACATGCTATGAATTGTCAGTTTATGTGACTTTTGATACGACTTGATTTTTTTCAAATATAGTTGGTTTACTGTTTTTCTTCACAAATGGGTAAAATTTCAAACAACAATAATGGGATACCAGGCTATTGTTAAAACAGAAATGTTTTTCTAAAGGTAACCAGTCTTCAAAATTTAAGTGTTTGTGCTACTGTGTTAGTAAAACATAAGGCATTGACAGCAAGTATTGAGTGTTTCACTGTTTTGAAAGTTAAATTATTTCAGAAAGTTAGCTAGTTCAACCAACTTCTGAACTGTGGGCTGTAAACTGATGAATAACCTTGTTCCAATACTGTTTAAAGAATAATCTACATCTAAATGCAGGTGTAGCAATGGTCTGGGGAGTCCTGCACTACATGAAATACCGTTGGGCAAAAGAGGAAGAAGAAACGAGGCAGATGTATGATATGGTGGTAAAAATCATAGGTATGGCTTCCTGAGTTGCATCTGACATAACAGCTCTAAGCTTTCAAATTGCTGGCATTAATACAGCTGTGTTTTCTGTCTATTTAGTTGTCAGTCATCAGTGATGCTGTTAGAGTTCTTGGTCAAATGTGTGATTCGCGTGTTTGGGCTTGTTTTTAAACACACATTATCCTTTAAACCTAATCAAAGCTTTCGGTATAAAGATCATAATTTGTGAATTACCTCAACATGGCCGTTATAAATTCCCATTGACTTGGTGGGTTTTTTATCTTACTGCTGAAAACAAACACAAAGTTTATTGGCTGGAAGTATGGTGGCATCTGTATCGTAATTTTTCATGTATCTTTAAAACAGCCACTCTTAAAATGTGTGTTAGCTCTCAATTCTGTTCTCAGTGGCTTTTCATAGAAAAAGCAGCTCTTTAGTTACTCACTTTGGGCAGAAATTATGTTACTAAAACAGAATACATAATTGAGTTCTGAAATTCTGCCTTTCTACTTGAAGCCATAATGTTTTCAGTAGTTGTGTTTATAATTCTTAAGCTCTGATTTGGGCTGCGTTTTTGCTTCAGTTGTCTTACTACTTTCACCTATGGGAATCATCATAAATATGGAGCCAGCAGACAAACTGGAGCTCTTCTGTTACTGCCTCTCTTCCATTTGCAAATCAAGTTTTCTTGAAACCCCTTTATTTTCAAAGGTGGCTGTTGTTGATTACAGTTAAAAGTACCAATCAAGTGTAACTGCAAGAATTATTTCTCTGTATTTCAGAGTTATTTGAGGCACTTAGAGGCTGCGTATGGTTAGTCTCTTGATTTGCGGTCAGCATGGTTAGAAGGAAAAAACTGCTTTGAAGTGCCAAAGCCATATTAGCTACTGAAACTGGGAAGGGTCTTCAGAGTAGCTGTTGATTGCCAGCATTGATGATTATCTTAATGTTCACATGAATTACATAGTTACCAATTTTTCTTATGGTGTCCTCAGATGTTCTAAGAAGTCACAGCGAGGCATGTTCTGAAAATAAAGACTTGCAGCCTTACATGCCTATTTTACATGTGCGTGATTCTCTAATACCACCTCAGGACAGGTATGTTCTCACTAGAAGTACTGAATGTCCTTATGTGCAAGTAAGGAAAAAATAGTAAAAGTAAATGGGTCAATAAGTTAATTTCAGTAGGTTGCACAGTACAATATTTGGGAGTTTATTGACATGGGGGGAGAGGGGGACATCAGATTTCTCTTACATGCTGGATGTCAGCTATGCTGGTTGTTACGATGCTAACTTTGTACTTCTTGCTTCACTTTTTAAGGAGGAAAATGAGGAAAGTCTGGAATAGAGCAGTTGACTTTCTTGCAGCAAATGAATCTAGAGCTCGCACGGAGACACGAAGAATAGGTGGTGCCGAGTTCTTGGTTTGGAAATGGACACAACCTTCTGCAGCATGTGACAAAATCTTAGCAATACCATCGAAAGTGTGGCAAGGCCAAGGTATTGAACTTTAGTTCTCTTTTGCAAATGCAATACTTTTAATTTCTGCATCTGACTTCTAAATGATATTTTGTTGCTCGAATCTGAAGGACTTGTTTTGTCTCACACTGTTAAGTTTTGTTATAAACCATGCTATTTATCTGTTATCTTGTTCGGTAGACTTACTTTACTTTTTCTGTGTATTCAGTGTCTGCTTGTTTTCAAGCAAAATCAGCTTTTCTGTTACAGCTACTGCAGAAACGCATCAGAGGGCCAAAGTGAGTTGCTTGTTCCTTTCCATAAATTAAAAAAAAAACCAAAACACCAGCACCTCTTTAGTTGGTGAAATTTTGACATGTCTTAAACTTATTGGAAGTAATGTAATTGGTTGTATCTGACAGCAGGTAACTCGGAGCTTGTACACTTGAGCTTCCCACTGTTAAGTTATCAGTTGGGTACCTAAAGACAGAAAAGGAAGATGGAAGAGGAGATACTTGTTTTAAAAGGGAAACTGCTGGGAGGAAGGATTTCTCAATCAGCAGAACATAGGTTTTGAGCACCTCCTAGTAGTGCTGCTTTTCTGTATGTTTTTTTTATACACTGTGCATTTGTATTTCAAGCTCTGTGGTGCAGCAGAGCTTTTGTTTTAATAGAGGAGGCTGTTGTTATATGTGGATTTTTGCAGTGGTCCGTCACTTCTCAACTTTATCATGGAGCCAAGTGGCAAGAATTCAGTGGGCTTGCAATTGTCTGTGGTTGTATTTTCCTAGTTCTTTTACTTTCTGCCTTTCTTCATGTTAAGCTTCAGGTTTTGGGGAGGGGTATTTTTGGTCAATGAAAAATTGAAGCTATAATTAAAGCAACTCTGGGATACAATCAAAAATTATTAATTATATCAATATTTCAAGTGTGAAGGTAAAGTGAAATCTTAATTGCCAATTACTTAAGTGTTCTGACAGTGCAGAAGAGTCTGCCTTGCTTTCTGTTCATCTGTAATGCTGTACTACCTCTCCAGTGCAGAATCCTAGTTTGTAAAGTCATTGACCCATTTAGATGGTGAGGGAGCGGTTGCTTCTTGAGTTTTTAGTTCAACTTTTAAAATCAGATATTACCAAGGTTGTATCGTGCGTTACTTCTGTGGTGTTGAACTAGATGCTATTTAAAGCCTATTTAAAATCAAACAGACTTTCTGCCCCTCTTAGTCCCACTTAAAAATAAAAATTCCCACCAGCAAACAACCATGCTCTCATCTGTTCTTCTGGAGTATGCTGAATTTGGTCTTAGTTTAAGTAAAGCAAGTAGTAATAGGATTTTTCCTTTTGCTTTTTACTGGTATACATTTTTATTTGCAAGAAACAATGTTCCCACTGTTTCTTATAAAAGAGGGTACAGTTTAAAGTAGCTCCTTCCAATGTCATTATTTCCTTTCCAGAGACAGACAGAGCTTCTTTGTGGCTTGCAACATTTATGCTGTGGCAGGCTTGATTGTCCAAATGAAAGTACTTCTAACATTCTGGTTTTGTCCCAGGCCACTTGCATGCTTTCTTAAGTTCTATGTATGCTTTCAGCCCTTGGGTCTTAAATGTTGCTTTTCTGTAAGTTCAAAGCAAACCCAAACAATTCTCTCTGTCAGCTTGAAAACCCAAATATTTTGAGACATTTGCAGATACATGGCACTCACTTATCTGCTGTGGGTCTTAGTAGTCTTGGTACCCATTTCTTGGTTGTCTCTGCTAAATGTTGTGTTGGGATGTCATTATGTGCTTCTCAAAGTTCTGCTCTTGGTTTTAGCATTATGTTTCTCGTTTGAAATCAGTCATTGGAAGTGAGGGCTGCTTTTTTCAAATACCTTGCAAATACTGCTGCAGGCTTGAGGTTCTGGGGTCATTGTCTTGCACTAGTTGTGATATCTGTATTACTAAAATTTTGAGAAACTGTAATAATCTAAGACGTGAATAGTAACTTTATTACAAGAGTTGCAGAGCCTTTTTTTTTCCGGGACACTGACCATTAGGGATGTGCGAGTGCTTTAGGTGCAGTGCAGAAGTCATGGGCTTGGAACAGACAGCTGTTGACATCTCTGATACTGTCATCATCAATTTTCAGACTCTTAAATTGAACGTAGCTTCTGCAAGCTCTGCATGTTATAAAGCTGAAACTTCTCCATACTGTTCAATACAGGCATGACACTCCAGTTCTGGATTTTCTTACTTATTTACTCTCAGTTTATCTTTTCTTGTTTGATTGCAATATTGATTTACAACATCCTGCTCTGAGTTAGAAATCAGACTGGATTTTTCTTCATCTGGAAGACTTTCCAGTGTGTGGTAGCTTAGGTGCTGCTTTGCTACATGGAATATACATTCAAGACTCAATAGAACACCTGTTTCCAAAACTTCCTAGGAAGACAGCACCTGTGGTAGTGGCTGTTAGGTAGCATCTGGGTTTGAGCATCTGATAACTGATGCCTCGGAAAGCTGGAATCAAAACTCAGTAGCCTTGGTGCCTATGAAGCAGGGATCCTTTATTGCAGTGCTGGGCACACAGGGGATCGCTCCTCCCAATGTGTGCGCCCATTGAAACCAAATTTCTCATATTGATACAGATTAACTGTGCATATCCATTATAATTTCCAAGAAAAGGCAGGGTTATGCAAATTATTTCCAGGAAGTCATTTACATTAACCCTCCCAGATAGAGCATGTTCAGGGACACTCAGGGGGTCTTCCGGTGGTCTTCAGGGATGAAGGCTCGACGTCTTCCTCTCTCTCAGCGCATGCTCTTTACGTTTCTTTTCCGTGATTATCTGAGCTCAAAAACACATTCCTTTTTGCTGAAAACAAGATATACTCTGTCTCTTAATTGGTTGTTAGTCTCATTATTTATGATTCTCCTATCTCCTCCTGCTGCACTGTTATGGCTAAGTTTTGTAGCTTCTTTCATGAAACAGGTCACACAGTTACAGCCATATTCCAAAACAAATATATTCTTAAAATACACAAATTAAAGTTATATTAATTGTCTCAAGCTACATCTACATCAATCTATTCAGCATTATTATATTTCATTGAATCAACCTACTGTAGCATATTGTGAATGTGGACAGAGTAGCTTTACTTCTCAGCGATAGCTTTTAGCTCTGTGTTGCCTAGAGTATGTACTTAAGATTCTGTGCTTTCTATTGAATAGGATATTTTAAGATCTATCCTGTTTCAGTTCCTTGAATAGCAGTTTTCCTATTTTTCTTGTCACGTTTGTAGTTTGGCAAAGACCTTTGAAGAATTGAGATTCCATGCCCTTCTTTTAGGGCCAAAGTATGCAAATAGGAGTGTCTGAAATGACATAGGTTGTTTTGGCTACGTATATCTTGGTAGTCAGCAGGCAAAGGTAATTTTGACATGCAAAGTCTCTTTCTACTTTACATTCCTTGTTTTCATATGACTGTTGGGAATAGTTTCATTACATAAGTCTTGCACTTTTTGCATAGCTATTTGTTTCCTCATGTTAGGAATGCTATATGCATGTGGCACTTCTTCATTTTTGGAAGTATAAATCAAGTGGAATTATGTTTGTCCTACAGTTTTGATGTTTCAGTGTAGGAGTTCATAAATCTAAATACTCTTTGAGCCTGCTAGGTCATGAACAAACTTCAGTGCATATGAAATCAGAATGAATTCTTGGGTTTTGAATCTGTTGAGTAAATATCAAGGTCACAATTTTTCGTAACCACCTGAGATATGGTGGTGCTCTGTAGCAAAGCACAGTATCTAGAGTTGAAGAATAAAGCCTCTTGACCTGTCAGTGTGTACCAGGATTTTGGTAGGTGATAGCATGCATTTTAAGTATGGAGCCCGTAGCATGCATAAATATCTAGGCTCTACTGTTTGTTAGCATCTAGAGTTCAAGCATCACTGTGGCACTTTATCTGGTCCTTCAGGATGCAGCCTGTGTTTTGACAAACAATTTGGGCTTTTCAAATTATTTTTTTTCTGGGTCAGAATAAAGTCTGGTGTACTTCCTTTGAAATATTATCTATGGATACAGTAGATAGAGCTGTCCAAAAAATAAAGGTTGGGAAGGTCGTTGTAGGATGATGGACAAATGAGTGAATGTTTTAAAAACTGTTGGCAAGAGAATTGTTAATTGAAAAAAAATCTTGATCATGACAAAGTGGAATTTAATCTTTTTTGGGGAAAAAATAGTGTGTTCAATTTGCTTTTGAAAGAGCAGATACTGTTGTCCCCTCATGCCTTTGATAACAGCTCTAAAGCAAAAAAGGTAGGGAAAGCTCCAGTGTAGCTAAGCTAACAGCAGTAGCTAGAGTTCCTTGACAGCTCTGGAGACGAGATAAAGAGGTTCTCTGAAGTACCACACCTAGGGTGATATTTCATCCTGCAGCATGGGAGATAACCTGTTACCTTGTGTGAATGACACCCCTCCTCCCCAACACAGGTGGCTCTATTCTTAACTACTGCAAGAAAACTGTGGATTTTAAGCTTGTAAAATGCTGTATCCACCCCATGTTGGTCTTCTGTAGCTGAACTTAACTGTATTACACCCCAAGTCAACCATGCTCACCTCTTTTAACATTTAGTATTATTTTGATTTCAGTATCTTCCTTATTTACTGAAGAACCTTGTATTGTGTAAAGTATGTAACTTCAGCATTTTCAACTAAATGTTTTATCTTTTTGTTCTTACCTTTTGATAAGAAGGGCTAATATGTAATCAATCAGTGATCTGTGGCTTAACATGAATAAATCTGTTCTTCAGAAACATGGTTACCTATATTTAATGCAAGTCTTCCACCTTATCAGGTGTGTCAAATCCACATCTAAAGATCTGTTGGGCTGCCTCATAACCCATGGCAGTGATGCTGGGGTATCCCTTTCGCAGTAATACAACAGTAATTCCAGAGGTCTAGAAAGCTGTACTATCTCTCAGATGTTCATTTTTAAGTCTGCAAGAGCCACTACTTCCATCATACGCATTGCAGTCACGGTGATAAAGAGGCTGTTGAAAGCACACATTTTATCTGCTGCTGTTCTTTGAATCTGGAACGATACAGTCGTGCTCGGTTTAAGGTAGTAAAACAGAGTACATCATGATTGAAATACTAAGTGACTTCTGTTCTTGAAGGTGCTTACTAGCCCCCGAGGGGAGTTTAGCAAAGTCCTAAAAATTTTCTTGTCAGTGACTTACTACACAAAGTTGTCCTTCTGCCTTCTGTTTCATCTCCACCTCTTTACCCTCATCTTGTAACTCTTACTGTTGAGGGCTACTTTGGAAAAGAAATGTGCGGGTGAGGTGCTTATTTAATTGTGCTGTAGCTTAGACTGATGGCCCACAAGAATGTCTGCATATGCTGTCATTGAGGAGAATGTTTTGTATGCTCCACGTCAGTGTGAATTCTTAAATAATCAGCACTGCGATCTGAATAGGTTTGTCACTTAAACATACTCTTTTTAGGAGGGGGGGGAGAATGAGTTGTTAGAGACATCTGTTAGCTATGCTATTTTGAATTTTGCTGTGTAGGTACAGCATTATTTTCAATTCACCTGTGTCTTCCCTAGCATCCCCTTTTTGTCCAATTTCTGGTATACATTTTAAAGCTTATTAGTGTGCTAACATTAATTTTGTACCTCACTGATTTCTGTGGCCATCTTTTTTTCTTTATACATGAAAAGCTCCATCTTAAATTGCAAAACTTTCTTTTAATTTAGTATTTTGAAACACTTTTGAGAAAAAGCAGAATTAACACTTATTTTCAGATACTGAACTGCCTTGGGCACTGCTTCTACTAGGATGACATTTAATTGGTAGCAGATTAGTTTTGTGCTGGTGGTGTGCTCTGGTTGAAGTAATCTCTGCAAGCACCTGAGTTCTTCCCATCAAAAAGACATAAAGATTATTAGAAATCGGAGCAGGCAGAGCTCACTTTTATAGGTATCTGCACTGAAGTGTGACTTGCCCATGTAGTTACTTTTGCATAGCTTGGTGGTGTAGCTGCTGCCTTAAACAACAGTATGGGGGTTGGGGGTTTTTTTGGGTTGTTTTTATTTTTTAGTTCATGAACAGCTTGCAGAACTGTTGATCCGCTGGGCCTAGGGTCTCTGCAAATAACCTCACTGGTCTTTATCCTTGGATTAAAACCATGTGCTGAATAAACCTAACTATTAACAATCAGCACATAATTTCCTCAACCCCACACCTTTCCAGGGCCCGGTCCATGACTAGGCCACCCCAGGTCACCTTTTCCAGTATGGTGTGGTGCCCCAGTGTACAATGTGCTGGTGACATTTCTCACACACACCACTTGATCTGCTGGAGTCAGCCTACATGAGTAAGGGAAGTCCACTTATTTTTCAGTGTTGCTTAGTTCTGTAAAGTTTTTGTTGTATACCCAATGTATAATTTTTAATCAAGGGCAAAAAATCGTTACAAAACCATGTGCTATTGAAAAAGGACTTGTCGTTAAGCTGTAGGCAGCTCAGGAAAACATGCAGTTTCATCAGCAGGTTTAGAAATCCATTCCCAAGGAAAAAAACCAGACAGTTGTTACAGGCATTGGTGACTTGGACTATGTGTGTATATTCTTATATTCTTATATTCTGATAATACTTTGATTACTTGGGGAACTTAACGTAAGTTCCATATGAGATTTGGAGGCCACCCTTTTCAATTTTTAGTTGGTAATTGTGTTGTTCTTTTGCCTTGAATTTAGATAGGGAACAAGTTTGTCAGGTTTGTCTATGCCGTATCTGTAGGCAGCAACTCTCTCTTGGTTAGTGCTTGTCTTTCACATGCAGTGTCTTCCACATGATTGAATTTCTTCTACCTAACTGGGCTTTTATTATGGTGACATACAGAAGAGGAGCAGTGTTCATGCATTTTTTATATACTTGCAGGATTTTATTTTAAAAGGTCAACAGTAAGAAGCACAAACAAACCTGTAGTGTCGTCTGCTCAAAACTGAGACTTCTAACACTTGCAACTGATCATCTTGAATCTGTTGAACTTTTTTTCCAAAGTAGAGATTGCTAAGGAGAAGCATTAGTATCAGTTAGGAACATCACTTTGTCTTGTGACATTTTTAATCTTACATTTAAACTCTTGAATCAACTCATCTTAAGTCTTCCAAGTAAAACTTCCTTCAAGCCTTGGATGTTGTTTTATGAGGCTGTCTTATTCAGTTTCCCTTGCTGCTTTGTTGGCCCTTCTGAAGGCATGGAACTACCTAACCTGAAGGGCTCCTTTGTTCCTCTTCTCACAGTGCAGTCTTCTGTTGAAACTCCAACAGGTAGAACTTTAGAGACCTTAATAGTTACTTTGGAACTTCAGAATGCATTTCATGGAACTGTTCAGCTTTGAAAGATTCACTCTGTTATTTTTAACTTCCATTTTTCTTCTTGCCATTGTATCTGGTTTATCCTCTTGTGGGTTTCACTTCAGATTTTTGAAAACTTCTTGTCATGTTTGCAGAGCATCTGGGGTTACAAAAGCTCTGTCCTTGTAGAGTGCTCCTTGATGCTTGTTACTGCAACACATATGCAATAAACCATCTAAACATCTCCCTGTTTCTTTGATGGACAGTAAATTGCCTCAAAAGTGGAAAAAAAGGAGAATCAGGCAGTTAAAACTGGTTAACCTGCAGCTCCAAAAATTTGCTCCAGATGTCAAGAATTGACATCTTCGTCAATGAAAACGCTTTTTACTGAGATGTAATGCAAATACCTTATCTTCATGTATATGATATTTTAAAAAAATATCCTGAATTCTTTCCACGTACTTTGGCCTGGATATAAAACAGTACACATTATATTTTAAAATGTAACAGTTGTAAATTGAAAAAAAAAAAACCACCAAACAAAACAATTAACTATGGTAAACTTTCTTCAGGGCAATAGAAAGCTGCAGGGAACTTAATCTGTTTGAAGCTTTTTCCGTACATGAAGGAAAGTATTCTTTTGAGTAAAACTACAAATGTATTGATGTGTAACAACTTCACACTTGTTAACTAGCTGGTATTATGGCTGTCAGTAAATACTATTAAATTTTTGTTTGTAGCGTTTCATCTAGATAGAAGAAATTCACCACCGAACAGCTTGACACCATGTCTAAAGATTCGCAATATGTTTGATCCAGTTATGTAAGTAAAGCTACCTATCTATCTGTATTTCTGTATCCTTTTGGAAGGGTCTAAGAGGGGTTTGGAAGAAGTGAGTGAACATGAATACCTTAAAATAAACAAATGAGTTAGAAAAAAAATCTGCCTTTTACTCTTTAAGAAGACATAAATAATCTTGCTGTCTTCTGTCCTTGTTCTGTGTCTTTGGGCCACTTCTTGAAGAGTGTGGCACTCCAAGTGTGGGTTGATTGAGTGACTGATCTTGCTCCATTAATTAATTTTGTAAATGCTTAACTAGATCAGCTGACAGAGGAAACCTGCGTCCTAACATCAGACTGTAGGTTTCTGAAGTATTGATAACCCAACCCACAAACATTTATAGACTAGTTCTTATATTTTGATGCTGCTTTTTAGTGTCTATGTCCAGTCAGTCTATTCAAACAGTGCAACTTCTAGTACATTCCCTTATTTTAAACCTTTTTCTTTTGGATGTTGACCTAGCTCAGTTACTGGACTGCAGGATTACAGTCGTAGGGAGTGGGATACTTCATGCAATTCTGTATCACATACCCTACCCTATTCCTCTTCCATGAGCTGTCTTGCAGAAGACTCCTGCTTAAGGAAGTACTTTTTCACACACCCTTCACAGTAATCTTCAAAAAAAACACACACCCCACAGTGCAAGACAAACTACTTTGCTCAGTGCTTTGTCGAAAGAGGAAGGAGGTTTATGTTCTTGTCCCAGATCTGCAAGGGTTGAATGCCCTTACTGACCACCATAAGCACAGAATGTTCCAGTGTATGTGATTAGAGTAGCAAATATTGTTGGTTTGCCATGGGTGCAAGGTATTTTTAATAAAATTAGTTTGTAGCTGCTTTAAGTCAATCTAATGTATACTAACAATATGCCAGTAGTTAGTAAAAGCAGCCATCCGTAATAGAGGCCTTTCCTCTTGACCTGAGAATCCTCTGGGAAATATACCAGTTAATTTGTATTTAACAAAGTTAAAATAAATAATCATACTGCTGCTGTCAAAAGTCAAAGACTTACCTGGAGACTGTGAACCCTTAGACCACAGCAACGGACTTAAACGTGGCTGGATATTCTAGGCATTTACCGTGCCAGACACAAACCTGCTTTTTGGGGTTCTGTCTTGTTTTTTTAATGTCAGTCTCTTCCAGTGTTTCTGCATCGAGCACCAAGTCAGTAAAAAGAATGGTTCAGAAAGCATGGGTACTGTTCTGTGAGACTCCTGTTGACAGCTAATGGGACATACATGTACAGCATCAGGAAGGGGCAAGTCACTTCCTTGGGAGCCTGTTCCATTATGGGAGGTCCAAATTAGTTGATAACTCATGATATTTCACGTTCCCAGGTCTGCAAAACACAGAAAGCAGTGTAGACTGAGAATGCATTTCTGTTTCATTTGCAAACAGGAAATGAGTACTTGGGAGTAATGCGGTGACTTCAGTATTTGGGAAGAATACAGGCCAGCAGAAAAGATGATTGCCTGCTCTTAACAGTGTGGTCTCATGGTAGCTGGTTTTCTGCTGATGATAGCATGCTTCTCAAGAATATCTGGACATGAGTCCTGGGCAGGGAGGGAATGCACCAAAGTCAAGATTGTATAAAATCATAGAAATGTTTGAGTTGGAGTGGACCTTTAAAGGTTCTGCGTTTTGCAACTTGAAATTACTTTATTTCCCTAAGATCCTGAGCAGAGTGTGTTATCTAGAAAATGCAGTAACAGTTCACACTGTTAGGGAAGGGGAAGGAGATCTGCATATTCCCTTCATTTTGGGCTCTTTAGTAAAAAGAAAACTTTGGTTTTCCTTCCGTTCTGAGTAGGGTGCAAGATTTTAAGTTGTGCTTTCCACTGTAAAGTCTCTCTCCTAGTAGGACCCTTTGCACCTTTGTGTCCCTCTCCCACTTTCATTGGCTTGTTTATATATGTTCTCCCTTGTAAGGGTCATCAACTGGAAATCTCATCCTCCAACCAAGGTCAAATGACAGAAACAAATCTGACATTCCATGTTGCCAGAGTCACTCAAATGTAGGAGCCCTCTTGATGTCATACTCAACAGATTTAAGTAACATCCTCGACCAATTAGCTTCCCTATGTACATTCCATTCCCCTGACGTGTTTTCTGCTGAATACTGAGGAAGGTAGTTAAACTATTTAAAGAATTTTAGTCTTATGTAAAGAAAGCTCTTTAAAACTACTCAGAGCTCTTAATAGTATTATTGGAAGAGTAGATTCATTGTTTTTTTGTGTAAAGACTATTCAAGCAGGCTTAAAGGTGTATTAAGGCTCTTGAAATTGTTTTGCTTCTGCTTAGATTTATTTTATTAGGGCCAGATAGTTCCTGCAGTACAGAGACTTCAGTCTTGTCTAGTGATGTACCTAAAAATTGATAAGCATTGACAATGAAAGAAGTTGGGGGGAAAGACAAAATCAGAATTTGGCTTTAGCGTCTATTTCTGGAGCTAGATTGGCATGTTCCATCAGTAGCCTATGGGACGAAAGCAGGTCATCCCATTGTTTGGGGTAGTGAATTGGTGATGGACAGCATCTGAAGAGCTGCTAAATCTCCTTCAGCCTGCTGAAGCCTGACTTGGAATGTTGCTTCTGTGGCTGCTGGTAGAGGTGATATGGTAAAGGGGCAGAGGCTTGCAGCCTCAGAGAGGAAGGTGATGGCAGGCTGCTGGAAGGAGAGGGCAGCACCCACCCCACCCCCAAATGCAAACTACTCCTTATGATGATTATTGTTGAATTTTCTAAAGTGGACTCTAGGATCTAATGTATGGAATATTCAGTACTTCAAGTACTAAAACTGTCCCAAAGGCATTTAACAGGTAACAATGTCAAGTTACAAAGAAATTGAACTCAGTGGGGAGAGATGAGATTGTTGTCAATGTTTTTTAAATGCTGTGCTTAATTATACCTTTCGTTGTTTGCATAGGGAAATAGGGGATCACTGGCACCTGGCAATTCAAGAAGCAATCTTGGAGAAATGCAGTGATAATGATGGAATTGTTCATATTGCTGTTGACAAAAATTCACGTGAGGTGAGTCCTTCCAGTAATTTCTTAATGCTTTGTTTATCATTGTCTGTTGGACTTCAACAACCCAAACCAACCCTCTCTTTCTTGCAGGGTTGTGTGTATGTCAAGTGTCTCTCTCCAGAGTATGCCGGAAAGGCTTTCAAGGCATTACATGGCTCTTGGTTTGATGGTAAGGAAAAGAGGCTTGTAACAAAACACGTTAGAAATGACAGAAGATGGGTGCTGTTGTTTTTAAATGGTGAAGGGTTTTAACATCTGAAGTACAGAGCTTTAACAACTGTGTCTTTTTTGTAGTCACCACCTGCTAAACTAATTTCACTGTAATGACACGTTTGTGCATATTTATGTCCTGAAACAAAATGTAATCATACTGAACTAGAAGGTTTCTCTTTTATTTCTTTGCCTTGTAGGAAAGCTGGTAACAGTAAAATACCTGCGACTAGATCGGTATCATCATCGTTTTCCCCAGGCTCTGACTTGTAACACTCCACTGAAGCCATCAAACAAACACATGAACTCTATGTCCCATCTGCGTCTTCGGACAGGCACAACTAATTCTCAGGGAAGTTCCTGAGAAGACTTTCTACAACTGCTAGGACTGTTACTTGCAACAGGAATTTTCCTGTTTGGCTGCCGTCTTCCTTTTTTAGTGCTTTTTGTATGTAATACTTTAATGAATTAAATAAAAATTTGAACGTTCCAGAAATCTTGTTTCCAAAGGGACTTAGCAATGAGGCAGTAATACTGAGCTGACAACAAAGAAAAAAGCTTCAGGAAGTTTTCTGGGGCTATAGTAAACCAACACATTTAAGTTTTGCATGAGGAATACCGAATTCATTATACATTTGCAGATGTGGTGACTGTATTTTTGCACCAAGAAGTGTTTTTGATAATACAAAAGCATGGAGAAAAAACCAACTTCCTGTATTTCCATAGTTTCCTGTGAAATAATCTTGTGGGTATTTTGTAACAACCAACCTACAGTTCCTGATGGTGAATAAGTTTTTTTTTTTTAAAAAAAAAAATCTTTTTCAGTCAATATTAGGTTTTTGTTGCTGTATAAGAATTTTTTTTCTGCAGCTAGGGTCTGGGGAAAGTTAATCTGGCATTAGTGGTTGCATATAAGTGTGAGGGAAAACAAACTGAATGCGGATGTACTGGGCTTTGTATATAAATGTAAATGCTGGTGGTGGCAAAAATGGTTGTGTTCTGTGAGGATGTCTGCATTGGAGCAGTGAAAAAGCTTCCTATTTTATTCAAAACCTGATGGTTTTTATGGTTTTGGCTCCATGGCAGGAGGCCAAATACCTTAAAGTGTTAGATACAGGTTAAATATCTTTTATAGGTTTTATATTAAAAATACCCAACTGATTTTGTGTGAAAGGTCTGATACCAATTGTAATGAATTCAAATTTGTGAGCAATAAAGAAGCAATTGGCAGATACTGGAAAAATATTTTGTGAAAAGCTGTATTTGTTATAACAATTGCCAGGGCTGTGACAAAATACCATTGGGATTAAGTGACTTTCCCAATACATTGCAACTTGATTTGATGAACCAGTTACCTGCTAAATTCTTAAGTTACATACTTCCTTGCAACAATTTTGGCAGATGTGAGCAAAGTACAGCTGACAGCAAACCTTGTGCTTCTGAGCTTGTAAATTTACTAACACTTACCAAAAAGTACAGAGTTGTTGCTGAGAAGCTTAGTTGCAAATCTAAGATTATTGGTTTTACTAATCCCCATTCCAACAAAAATTATCTATCTGAATGTCCTGTAGCAGGGGGGGTGATACTGGAAGCACACCAGTCCCACAAATTTTACTCCAACTCACTTTACTTTGTAGATAAGATGGTTTTGCAGCATGAACTTGCACAAGTAATGCACGTTTTTCTTATGGTTAAGTAAACATGATGCACACTATTCTGCAACAGAAAATCCTATTGTGCCTTACCTTTGTGCTTTTGTGGGCACCATGTTTATTATTGGAGAGTTTGTTAACCGAAAAATTTTAAATCCTCAGTTTTATGTCTCAGATGCTAATGAATGAGTATATATAATATATAATCAGCCATGCAGAATTCTACTTACCAAGGACAAGTACATATTTTTGATGGGTAAGTAGATTGTGCCAGGTCTGGTAGATTTTGATGAGTTTTACTATATACATATATGTATAATATACATGTATATGTATTATATATATGTATATAAACTAATTTTGCTGTATTTGATGTGCATCATAGTGATTTGTTAACCTGACCTTAGTGACCCCATCTTGTGACCTGTTGCAAGAGTGAATGTAAAAATAGTTGTGGCATTTTAAAAGGTCGCCTCGATGCAAATGCATCTATCTTGCTTCTAAAATATATTTCTTGTAAACACTGTACATTTTATTATTGTAATATGTACTATTATGCAGCTTATTTTACCTTAAACTGTTAAGTTGACCAATATCCCTTACTGCAAGACAGATGGGAATGTGTATAATACCTGAACATTTGAGAAAAATCAGATGTTTCTTGTAATTTGTCACCCTGTCCTGTAAAAACAAACAGAAAAACCAAAACAAACTCGAATTAAAGGTTTATTAGGGGTTTTTATATGCGTCTCACCTTCCAGATCTTTGCATGTCTCTTTCACTTTGATACTTCTTTCACTTGGGAGGGGTGTGTGTGGGGGGTGTATTATAGCAGCCACCTAACTTTTAATGTTAGGATTTGGAGCTGATCAGCTGCTACTGTGAGCTGAAATACACAACTGAGCTTCACTTAAATGTCTGTCACCTTTGAAGGTTGTCTGGATTTTGTACACAGGGCCTGCCAGAGCTATTGCCTTCCTTTATTTCTGTGTCCTGGGGTGGCCTGACAAAGTCTCAGCTTTGTCTTTTCAGCTTATTTCTTGTATTTTGAGATGTTAGTGGTCACTCAAAGGGATTTTGATAGATTTTGGAAACCGTAGGCACTTTTTTCCCCTGCTGTTTAAGAACTGTTGAAGTGAGAGTTTGGGGACAGGAGGACTGCAGGAGGGTTATTAAGGCTGTTATTTACGTTCGTTGGCTTAGCTTGTATCTAGCCCTTCCCTCTGTAAGGGGAGGACTGCGCTAGAATTCTGACCCCCCTTTTCAACTTCTATTTCATTCGAAGATAAGCAAGGTGGGCCTGGGACGAAGTTAGATCAGTTAGTCAGCCTCTGGCCGCAAGTGGGAGCAGTGGGCCGGACCCCGTCGCGCCCCGCAAAGCTGCCGTCGGCCTGTCACACCCCTCCAACCCCCCGCCAGGCCGCGGTGCGGCGGGCGCCGCGCAGGTAGGTCAGGGCCGCGGCCGGGAAAGGGGCGTCCCGCTCTGCCCCCGCAGAGCAGCAGGGACATTACTGTAAAGAGGCAGAAAGCTGCTGGGTTGGCCCCACCGAAGCGCACCCTTTAAATCTCAAAGGACAGCGCGCTCCGGGCGTGCTGCGGGGACAGGACGGGGGTCCCGGCCCTCTCCCCGCAGGCCGCCCGCCTGCAGCGGCGCCGGAGGCGGCCGCCTCCCCGCACTACCGTGCCCTGCCGGGCGGGCGGCGGGTGTCTCCCCGGCTCTATGTTCATATTTGGTGTTGGCCGCCGGTGCCCAGGAATTTCCCGTCATGCTCCCCGGGCGGCGGGCCCGTCACTGCGATCCCGAGGGGCGGGGGGGGGGGAGCCGGGGCCGCTCGTTCCCTCGGGCCTCTCCTCATGCGCGCTGCGCCGCCGCCACCGCTGCTCTCCGCGCTCTGCCTGGCGCTGGCGGCCGCCGCAGGAGCCGCAGGTAGGAGCCGCGCCGCCGCGGCGGGCAGCTACGCCTCCGCCTCTTCCCCTCCTGCCTCCGCGCCGCGGGGGAGGGCGGGCCGGGGGGCTGCGACGGGGGGCGAGGGGAGGAGCGGCCTCCGCGGCGCGGGGGGCCGGGCCGCACATCACCTGCCGGGGCTGTGTCGGAGGGCGAGGAGCGGACCCCGCTGAGGGAGACCCCTCCCCCGGGCCCTGCTGGCGGAGGAGAGAGCCGGCGGGGGGCTGGGGTCGGCAGTCGGCGCTCAGGTGGAACCCCGTTTCTCGGGGTGAGCCCCTGACGGGGTTTGCCCTCCTTTCATCCCGGCCGTGCCTCTGTGGCGTGCCTGTGGCCGCCGCAGCGCCCGACCCCACGGACGCGGCGCGCAGAGCCCAGGCTCTGGGTGTCCTTTGCTGTCGCTGCCGCTTCTGACTCAGAAGCGAGGTAAATAGTTTCTGGGATGTGCAGCGGGATAGTTGGCGTGGTGAAGCAGTGCCTGACCGAGTGCGTAAATAGTTCCGTTCTCCGGCGGCTGCCTGCTCGGTGAATTGTGCTTCGTTGGTCAAAAAAGGAGCTTGAACTTCACAGAGGCTTTGCGAGCGTTGCGGTGTGTCTCCGGGGCAGCTCAGCGTGCTCGCTCTGCGGGGTTTTGCGTTACGCTACCGTCGGACTCGGTGGCCGCGAAGGATAATGTATTTCTCACACCCCCCGCTCCGAGTTCATGGAGCTGTGCTTGGTGCGTCTTGATATTACGGGAAATAGAAATGAGACTCAGTGAAGCTTCCTGTAGCGTTTGACAGATCTGTAGCAAATGCTGGGTTTCCTGCCTGAGCCGGGATCCCAGTCATCTCCCCCTCGCACAGAGGCTGCCTGCAGGCGCGGTAATCTTAAGTAAGGACAACCACCAAATCTAACGATGGATATCGACAGAGAAGGGTACATGCCTGCTGTTATCCAGCAATAACGGTCGTGTCCAAGAGTTCTGATCTCAGACACGGCTTTTAGGAAAGTACAGAGCTGTACATTATATGCATCATGCTTTTAGTTCGTTTAAGCGTCCCGTTGTTGCTCTTAAAACGTTTCTGGAACTGCTGTCTCTAAAGAGAGGTGTCAGAACGTGACACCTGCAGCAGGCAGATATTTTGCCTTACAGGTACGGCTTGTTTATGGCAAGCGGTCTGTAACTGGACGAGTCAGCTCCACTCCCACTGTAGCACAGTGCCGGTCATCTGAATCTAGCGTTTCATGTTCAGATTTTGTCCCGTTTATGTTCCTGCCCTGGCTGAAGTGACAGAAGCGCTTGCCGCCTTGTTTGCTGACGATTCCCAACTTTTACTGTGCTGCTGCGTGCCTTCGCAGTTCGTCATGATTCCTTGTCTGCCAAATTTGGTTGGTAACAGTGCCCTTTAAGTCTGATTCTGGAAGTAGTTTCCATGTGGCTTGTCATCTTAATCAGATGCTTGCTCATTGTTTCTAAAAGAATCGCCTGCCTTGCTGCAGACATGGCTTATTTTAGAACAGTATTTTTAAATTATCTTTTAGAATTTATGTAGGGAATTGAGTATGGTGAATAACTTAACCAGAGTTACTAAATACTCCTAGAATTTCAGGATGAAATAAGATTAGTTTTTTAAATAAAGTTTTGTGTTGGTTTCTTAAAACCGCTAAAGTTTATGGAGTTAAGCCATATATACTTCAGTCCAGAATGTGGTTGGTTGGTCCTTTTCCTGTCTGATGTTCATTGGATCTTCATCATTTGCATTTGAAAAGATCTTTTGGACGGGGAAAAAGAAAACATACGTTTTTCCCCCCAAAATCACAATCATTAAAAATAGCGCCTTTGTATATGGGGTAATGTTTCTATATTTGGTAGCAAAGCCATATAAAGCAGTTGATCCTAGACAAAAAAAAATCTTTTGACTGAATGACCTTGTTATTTTTCCAAGTGGTGGTTATACACTCTCACAGGGATTTGGTTAATACAGGTTTTTATGTTTGTGCATACCATAAGAATTCCTTACAGCTGTTTGATAAGGGAAACTTGCACATGAGGAAGACTCTTGGTCCTTTGCCCTGATATTTATTAAGGTATGGGAGGATCTTGTTTACCTACTCACATTTTGTCAGCCTTGTAAGTTGATACTTGCTTCTATATTGTTGGCAGTCCAGCCTATTTACTACATAAAAAGACCAGAAAATTAAATTTCCTTTATAGGTAGATTGTTAAAGGATCCTTTGTTACTAATTTTATAAGTGGGGGGAGTAGGAGGGAAAAGGGGGAGAGAAGAGATCACTCTGTTAAGGATTTAATCGTCTCAGCCAGAAGGTTAAGAAGTCTGCCTGTCTGCATCTGACTGGCATCGCTACAAGCCTGTGATGCAGTAAAGCCATCCAATTTTGAGCTGCATAATTCAAGTGAGTGTGTCCTCATTACGGAGTGATACCTAAGCTACACACAACATTTTATTAGTCAGGGGTAGGGAGTATGCCACTCTACTTCTGTTTTCATTAAAAGCTGTAGTTTCGACAGCTTCCAGGCTGTGAACTTAAGCTTGTGGAGGCTTTAGCTGATGGGAAAGTGGGATAAACTGTCACCCTAATTATAGCTTTGTCTAGCCCTTACTTATTTAAGGGATCCTTTCGCCAAAAGACTCCCATAAACATGGACACAGAAATTCCTGGTGTATTTATGACAGTGTGTTTAGGAATTACTGTAGAATAGCATCAGATATGGATTTTAGCTTTCCATGAGTAGCTCTGAAATTGGTATGCTTGTTTTGGAACAGAAGCCAAGGCTAGATAGAATAGGGCGTTTCTTGCTCTGGAATAATTGTGTCCATACATGGAGTTATTTAGAGGCTACTTTTTCTACAAAACACAAAGGTCCTTAAAACAGAATAATTATAACAACAACAAAAAAACCCTCAACAAACCTTGCTAGTTTTGGGGGTGTTCTTATATTTTTAGTGTTTCATGAAGTAGGAAGTGGCTACCAGTTAACTTTCCACTCCCTTGCTCTTGTTGCTCCTCTAAGATTGTGTTTTTTCAGATACTTGGCTTCAGAAGCATTTTAGGTTCTCAGTACTACTAATAGGTACTCGCTAAAAAAAAAAGAAAAAGCACAAAACTAATGATTTAAGTCATTGTCTAGGAAATTTGTGACTGTGTGACCACCTAGTAGTGTTTTAAAAGTAATTTCCAACCAACCACCTAAAGAAAAAAAGGGAACATGTATTCCATCAATAACTACTACCAAAAGATGAAGAATGTCATTCTGAGTTTTAAGTGGGATTTTTGTGTCCTTAATCTGAGAAGGTGGTGATCCTTATGTTTGGTCTGAAAAGAAGGTACAAAATTCTTTGGGAACATCATTTATGATGAGATAATTGGGAATTTGTAATATATCTGCTTAGCCTCAGCCACCTTGTTCTCATTTAGCCACCTCAATTCCAGTGGCATTATCTGAAAACCACATAATTGAGCAACTGCTACTGGGAATAAAGAGGCTTTTTTCTGTAAGGACTTTTAAGACCTGAGGAACTGAAACAGTACTAGCCAAAAACAGGCAAGAACAATGCTCAAACTTACAAGGTGGTAACACAGCTTTGCTGTCTTCACAGAGTTAAATTATAGCTTAGTATTATTTTGTAACATGATTAATAGCATAAATACTTCTTTATTTAGGGTTAGCAGTGGAAGTGATCTTTCCAGTAAGTTTTGCATTTAAATACATACAGTTCAGCTTTTGAGCGTTGTGCAGACAAAGTCTAAGGATGGGACATCTGCAGAGCTCCCCAGTTCGCTCTTCCCTTTCAGTAGCATTCAAACGTCAGGATTAATGATTGATTTGAAATGTGGGCAGCAGTTTAGCCAGACGTACACAGTGTGCTAATCTGTTGTTTTGTTGGAAAGTGCTGCTGCGTCCACGAAACCTAAAAGCAATGTCGTGCGTGGCGTTTGGAAGTATTTTCCCAGGGGTCTCTTTAACTCCGTGTTCTTCCAAACAGGGACAACGCCTTTGCGTTTCACCTGATGGAAAACAAATCCCTGCTACCAGGGAGTAACAATAGGGCTGATGGAAAGTAGCTGCCAAATGCCACCGCTTTCACTCCGGCCACACAATGAAAATGAGGAAAAAAAATAAATTTAATATCAACACAAAGAACCCTAGCAGCTTCCTGGGGAAGGGAGCCGTGCCAGTCGTCACCAAAGGAAAACAGCCCAGCAAATGTTCCGTCTGCCCAAGGCATTGCCCTGTTCTTCTGCCTCTCTGTTCCCCAGTGTGTGGTTCTCGGGGAAATCTGCAGGCAAGGCTGTGCCTCCAGCTGCACACGCGGAGAGAGAGACCAGGTGATTTTAACCCAGGGCCTGTGCTGGGGTGAGGGCTGCACGATGTCCCTTTCAGCTCACAGGCAGGTGTTTGAACAGCATAGCGAGCTGGGCCTTAGGCTTCCTGCGGCTGGTTCCAGAGCAAGCGTTGGTTTGATGTAAAGTCACTCTATTTGCTTAGATGGGCTAAGAAAAAGGGTTCACTTTGTACAAGCAAGCTGTGCCGCCTGGGTCAGATTGTCATCATCCTGCTGCTGTGAGTAAGCTTGATACTGAGTGTAAAACCAATGCAGATCCCTTCTTACATGTCCTGTTGAGGGCAGTCATGACTTACACCCAGTTTGAGTCAAGTTTGTACTGGTGGGTGATCCAGCAATGCACTTAGCTGGTCTCAGTGACGCTGAAACCAAAACTTGCAGATCAGATTGGTTAGGCTGCTGCTCCTTCACACCGATGGCACTGTTGGTACCTATAGGATGGGTTGGTGGGGAAGAAGGGAGTGGAACAGTGACAGATGCATAGGCTGTCAGCTTGGGCACAGGCAGAAGAGTTGAGGTGGATCAGTGTGAAGTTAAAGGAAATGCAGAAACTCCATAAAGTGATTTGTTTTTTTTCAGTAGCCTTAGCATCTCAGCTTTCTAATGACTGCAGGAAAATCAATGCTGCCTGTCAGTACTGAACTGCATGTTTAGACTATATACTCAGTTTTTCTTATCTTTTTCAGGATTAAAATTGGTTTCATTGAGTCTTTTGTATGTATGGTGGAAAGATACTCTGTGTTGAGAGCATGCCTTTTAAAATCTCTCCTCAGAAGAGAAACCAAACTACCCATGTATGTACTTCTATGTGCTTGCTCCTAAAAGCAGGTACACCTAAGGGATGTGATCTCTGCTGACATGGATAGCAAATTAGTTGCTCACTCGGGAAGTGACCCAGCAGACACTTCTGGTTTCCAGAACCTGGCATCACCCTGTGCAAAAACTCCAGGCAGCTTTGCTACTTGCCTCTGAACTTGAGAGAGGTGCTGAGCTGCACCACACTCTTTCAGGGGTTGTTGTACCATGCTGGAAAAGACTTTGCGAGATCGTCAGACTCTGCCTGAGACGTCCTTTAAAATGTGAAATACAGGGGCTGTATGGGGGGAAACCAACCTTTTTCGCTGCTCTGTTACATACACATTATGGACTAACACATTTTTATGTAAAATAAGACAGTCGAGTAATAGCTATGACAGTAATACAGACAGTGTAATAGCCGAGTGATGCAATGCTATTTTAGACAAGATGCAGGTTTTCAGAGCTTTATCCTGTCTCTGCAGTTACTCTTGTAGACTAAACAAACCAAGTTCTTTTATTTTCCCCAGGAATTTGGCTTTCTGAACCACTCTTTTTTTATTATTATTTTTATTTCTCTCCTGGACTCTCCACAGCTGTCTGTCCTGCATCTCAAACCAGGAGGTGTTACAGCTGATACCTCACTGCTGCTGAGGAGAGCATATCTCCTCCACAGCCACTGCAACTAGATGCTATGCTTCTCTTAATAAACTGCAGATTGTCATTTGCCTTTTATTTTTTTTTAATAGGATCACACTGTTGGCTCAATTTATCATCACTGTAACCTTGACATCCTTTTCTGCAGCACTGCTGCTGGTCTGGTATTCTTCCTTTTGGGTTTGTGCGTTTTAGGATTTCTTTTAAAGCCCAAGTGTGATTCTTTGTACTTGGCTGTACTGAATTTCATCTCACTGATTCTGGACCATTTCTCCAATTTATTAAGACCATCTTGAGTTCTGCTCAGCTCTTTAGAGTGCTTCGTGCTCCTTGCAGGGTGGTGTGTCTGCAGTTTTAGTAAGACTACTTACTGGGCTTTGACCCTAGTCAGTAGAAGTGCTGAACGAGTGTGTGTTTTCAAGAAGCTCTGAGCCTACATTATAGGACCTTGATCCAGAAGGAAGGTGCTTTTCTGGTTTGCTCTGGCAGAAAGTATTTTGTATTTGAGATCTCTTGGATTTACTGCTTTCCTCCTGCCTGTAGAAAAGAATGAAAGAAGAAAAGTATCTTGGTTGATGTGGTTAGATTTTGGCAAGTCCATCTTGGTGGCTTATTGCTTTCTAATTTTCTGTTGTGTATTTATGGATTGCTTAGTCATTTGGTTCAAAAGCTTCTTAGGGTTCACCTATCAC